>OZ012740.1:201064076-202264076 GCA_963859935.3 Lathyrus sativus | reverse complement strand
AACTCAAACTAGCTACTACCACCAAAACGATGATAGAGCAAACACTCGTACAATCTGACATCAAAAAGATGACAGACCCACAACCAAAAGGATGATGGAGCGAACTCACACCGGCTACTACCACCAAAAGGATGATAGAGGTTACACTCGCATAATCTAACATCAACAAGATGACAGACCCACCACCAAAAGGATGAAGGAGCAAACTCACACCGGCTACTACCACCGAAAGGATGATAGAGAAAAACACTCTCACAATCTGACATCAACAAGATCACAGACCTACCACCAAAAAGATGACGGGGCAAAACTCACACCGTCTACTACCACCAAAAGGATGATAAAGCAAACACTCGCACAATCTGACATCAACAAGATGACAGACCCACAACCAAAAGGATGACGAAGTGAAACTGACACCGGCTACTACCACCAAAAGGATGATAAAGCAAAACACTCGCACAATCTGACATTAACAATATGACAGACCCACCACCAAAAGGATGATGAAGCGAACTCACACCGGCTACTACCACCAAAAAGATGATAGAGAAAACCCCCGTACAATTTGACATCAACAAGATGACAGACGCACGTATAAAAGGACGATGGAGAAAACTCACACCGTCTACTACCACCAAAAGGATGATAAAGCAAACACTCGCACAATGTGACATCAACAAGACGACAGACCCACCACCAAAAGGATGACGGAACGAAACTCACACTGGATACTACCACCAAAAGGAGGATAAAGCAAAACACTCGCCCAATCTCACATCAACAAGATGACATACCCACCATCAAAAGGACAATAGAGCAAACTCACACCGGCTACTACCACCAAAAGGATGATAGAGAAAACCCTCGTACAATCTGACTACAACAAGATGACAGACCCACCACCAAAAGGGCGATGGAGCGAACTTAAACCGACTACTACCACCAAATGGATGATAGAGCAAACACTCGCACAATCTAACATCAATAATATGACACACCCACCACCAAAAGGATGATGGAGTAAACTCACATTGGCTACTACCCCCAAAAGGATGATAGAGCATGCACTCACACAATCTGACATCAACAAGATGACAGACCCACCACCAAAAGGATGACGGAGAGATACTCACACCGGCTACTACCACGAAAAGGATGATGCAGCAAACACTCGCACAATCTGACATCAACAAGATGACAGATCCACCACCATAAAGATGATGGAGCAAACTCACACCGTCTACTACCACCGAACGGATGATAGAGAAAAACACTCGCATAATCTGACATCAACAAGACGACAGATCCACCACCAAAAGGATGACGGAGCGAAAATCACACCGGCTACTACCACAAAAAGGATGATACAGCAAACCATCGCACAATAAGACAACCAAATGATGACAGACCCCCCACACCAAGGATGAAGGAGGGAAACTCAAACCGGCTACTACCACCAAAAGTATGATAGAGAAAACCCTCGTACAATCTGACATCAACAAGATGACAAATCCCCCACCAAAAGGACGATGAAGCAAACTCACACTGGCAAACTAACACCAAAAGGATGATAGAACTAACACTCGCATAATCTAACATCAGTAAGATGACAGACCCACCACCAAAAGGATGATGGAGCAAATTCACACCAACTACTACCAACAAAAGGATGATACAACAAACCATCGCACAATCAGACATCCAAAAGATGACAGACCCCCTACACCAAGGATGACGGAGCGAAACTCACACCGGCTACCACCACCAAAAGGATGATAGAGAAAACTCTCGTGCAATCTGACATCAACAAGTTGACAGACCCACATCCAAAAGGACGATGGAGCAAACTCACGCCGGCTACTACCACCAAAAGGATGATAAAGCAAAACACTCGCACAGTCTAACATCAACAAGATGACATACCCACCACCAAAAGGACGATGGAGCAAACTCATATCGGCTACTACCACCAAATGGATGATAGAGATAACACTCTCACAATCTAACATCAACAAGATGACAGACCCACCACCAAAAGGATGATAAATCAAACTCACACCGGCTACTACCACCAAAAGGATGATAGAGCAAACAACATTACAGATCCACCACCAAAAGGATGCTGGAGAAAACTCAAACTGGCTACTACCACCAAAAGGATGATAGAGCAAACACTCGTACAATCTGACATCAAAAAGATGACAGACCCACAACCAAAAGGATAATGGAGCGAACTCACACCAGCTACTACCACCAAAAGGATGATAGAGGTTACACTTGCATAATCTAAAATCAACAAGATGACAGACCCACCACCAAAAGGATGAAGGAGCAAACTCACACCGGCTACTACCACCGAAAGGATGATAGAGAAAAACACTCCCACAATCTGACATCAACAAGATCACAGACCTACCACCAAAAAGATGACGGGGCAAAACTCACACCGTCTACTACCACCAAAAGGATGATAAAGCAAACACTCGCACAATCTGACATCAACAAGATGACAGACCCACCACCAAAAGGATGACGAAGTGAAACTGACACCGACTACTACCACCAAAAGGATGATAAAGCAAAACACTCGCACAATCTGACATTAACAATATGAGAGACCCACCACCAAAAGGATGATGAAGCGAACTCACACCGGCTACTACCACCAAAAAGATGATAGAGAAAACCCTCGTACAATTTGACATCAACAAGATGACAGACGCACGTATAAAAGGACGATAGAGAAAACTCACACCGTCTACTACCATCAAAAGGATGATAAAGCAAACACTCGCACAATGTGACATCAACAAGACGACAGACCCACCACCAAAAGGATGACGAAACGAAACTCACACTGGATACTACCACCAAAAGGAGGATAAAGCAAAACACTCGCCCAATCTCACATCAACAAGATGACATACCCACCATCAAAAGGACAATAGAGCAAACTCACACCGGCTACTACCACCAAAAGGATGATAGAGAAAACCCTCGTACAATCTGACTACAACAAGATGACAGACCCACCACCAAAAGGGCGATGGAGCGAACTTAAACCCGCTACTACCACCAAATGGATGATAGAGCAAACACTCGCACAATCTAACATCAACAACATGACAGACCCACCACCAAAAGGATGATGGAGTAAACTCACATTGGCTACTACCCCCAAAAGGATGATAGAGCACACACTCACACAATCTGACATCAACAAGATGACAGACCCACCACCAAAAGGATGACGGAGAGATACTCACACCGGCTACTACCACGAAAAGGATGCTGCAGCAAACACTCGCACAATCTGACATCAACAAGATGACAGATCCACCACCATAAAGATGATGGAGCAAACTCACACCGTCTACTACCACCGAACGGATGATAGAGAAAAACACTCGCATAATCTGACATCAACAAGATGACAGATCCACCACCAAAAGGATGACAGAGCGAAACTCACACCGGCTACTACCACAAAAAGGATGATACAGCAAACCATCGCACAATAAGACAACCAAATGATGACAGACCCCCCACACCAAGGATGAAGGAGGGAAACTCAAACCGGCTACTACCACCAAAAGTATGATAGAGAAAACCCTCGTACAATCTGACATCAACAAAATGACAGATCCCCCACCAAAAGGACGATGAAGCAAACTCACACTGGCAAACTAACACCAAAAGGATGATAGATCTAACACTCGCATAATCTAACATCAGCAAGATGACAGACCCACCACCAAAAGGATGATGGAGCAAATTCACACGGACTACTACCAACAAAAGGATGATACAACAAACCATCGCACAATCAGACATCCAAAAGATGACAGACCCCCTACACCAAGGATGACGGAGCGAAACTTACACCGGCTACCACCACCAAAAGGATGATAGAGAAAACCCTCGTGCAATCTGACATCAACAAGTTGACAGACCCACATCCAAAAGGACGATGGAGCAAACTCATGCCGGCTACTACCACCAAAAGGATGATAAAGCAAAACACTCGCACAATCTAACATCAACAAGATGACATACCCACCACCAAAAGGACGATGGAGCAAACTCATATCGGCTACTACCACCAAATGGATGATAGAGACAACACTCTCACAATCTAACATCAACAAGATGACAGACCCACCACCAAAAGGATGATAAAGCAAACTTACACCGGCTACTACCACCAAAAGGATGATAGAGCAGACAACATTACAGATCCACCACCAAAAGGATGCTGGAGAAAACTCAAACTAGCTACTACCACCAAAACGATGATAGAGCAAACACTCGTACAATCTGACATCAAAAAGATGACAGACCCAAAACCAAAAGGATGATGGAGCAAACTCACACCGGCTACTACCACCAAAAGGATGATAGAGGTTACACTCGCATAATCTAACATCAACAAGATGACAGACCCACCACCAAAAGGATGAAGGAGCAAACTCACACCGGCTACTACCACCGAAAGGATGATAGAGAAAAACACTCACACAATCTGACATCAACAAGATCACAGACCTACCACCAAAAAGATGACGGGGCAAAACTCACACCGTCTACTACCACCAAAAGGATGATAAAGCAAACACTCGCACAATCTGACATCAACAAGATGACAGACCCACAACCAAAAGGATGACGAAGTGAAACTGACACCGGCTACTACCACCAAAAGGATGATAAAGCAAAACACTCGCACAATCTGACATTAACAATATGACAGACCCACCACCAAAAGGATGATGAAGCGAACTCACACCGGCTACTACCACCAAAAAGATGATAGAGAAAACCCTCGTACAATTTGACATCAACAAGATGACAGACGCACGTATAAAAGGACGATGGAGAAAACTCACACCGTCTACTACCACCAAAAGGATGATAAAGCAAACACTCGCACAATGTGACATCAACAAGACGACAGACCCACCACCAAAAGGATGACGGAACGAAACTCACACTGGATACTACCACCAAAAGGAGGATAAAGCAAAACACTCGCCCAATCTCACATCAACAAGATGACATACCCACCATCAAAAGGACAATAGAGCAAACTCACACCGGCTACTACCACCAAAAGGATGATAGAGAAAACCCTCGTACAATCTGACTACAACAAGATGACAGACCCACCACCAAAAGGGCGATGGAGCGAACTTAAACCGACTACTACCACCAAATGGATGATAGAGCAAACACTCGCACAATCTAACATCAATAATATGACACACCCACCACCAAAAGGATGATGGAGTAAACTCACATTGGCTACTACCCCCAAAAGGATGATAGAGCATGCACTCACACAATCTGACATCAACAAGATGACAGACCCACCACCAAAAGGATGACGGAGAGATACTCACACCGGCTACTACCACGAAAAGGATGATGCAGCAAACACTCGCACAATCTGACATCAACAAGATGACAGATCCACCACCATAAAGATGATGGAGCAAACTCACACCGTCTACTACCACCGAACGGATGATAGAGAAAAACACTCGCATAATCTGACATCAACAAGACGACAGATCCACCACCAAAAGGATGACGGAGCGAAAATCACACCGGCTACTACCACAAAAAGGATGATACAGCAAACCATCGCACAATAAGACAACCAAATGATGACAGACCCCCCACACCAAGGATGAAGGAGGGAAACTCAAACCGGCTACTACCACCAAAAGTATGATAGAGAAAACCCTCGTACAATCTGACATCAACAAGATGACAAATCCCCCACCAAAAGGACGATGAAGCAAACTCACACTGGCAAACTAACACCAAAAGGATGATAGAACTAACACTCGCATAATCTAACATCAGTAAGATGACAGACCCACCACCAAAAGGATGATGGAGCAAATTCACACCAACTACTACCAACAAAAGGATGATACAACAAACCATCGCACAATCAGACATCCAAAAGATGACAGACCCCCTACACCAAGGATGACGGAGCGAAACTCACACTGGCTACCACCACCAAAAGGATGATAGAGAAAACTCTCGTGCAATCTGACATCAACAAGTTGACAGACCCACATCCAAAAGGACGATGGAGCAAACTCACGCCGGCTACTACCACCAAAAGGATGATAAAGCAAAACACTCGCACAATCTAACATCAACAAGATGACATACCCACCACCAAAAGGACGATGGAGCAAACTCATATCGGGTACTACCACCAAATGGATGATAGAGATAACACTCTCACAATCTAACATCAACAAGATGACAGACCCACCACCAAAAGGATGATAAATCAAACTCACACCGGCTACTACCACCAAAAGGATGATAGAGCAAACAACATTACAGATCCACCACCAAAAGGATGCTGGAGAAAACTCAAACTGGCTACTACCACCAAAAGGATGATAGAGCAAACACTCGTACAATCTGACATCAAAAAGATGACAGACCCACAACCAAAAGGATAATGGAGCGAACTCACACCAGCTACTACCACCAAAAGGATGATAGAGGTTACACTTGCATAATCTAAAATCAACAAGATGACAGACCCACCACCAAAAGGATGAAGGAGCAAACTCACACCGGCTACTACCACCGAAAGGATGATAGAGAAAAACACTCCCACAATCTGACATCAACAAGATCACAGACCTACCACCAAAAAGATGACGGGGCAAAACTCACACCGTCTACTACCACCAAAAGGATGATAAAGCAAACACTCGCACAATCTGACATCAACAAGATGACAGACCCACCACCAAAAGGATGACGAAGTGAAACTGACACCGACTACTACCACCAAAAGGATGATAAAGCAAAACACTCGCACAATCTGACATTAACAATATGACAGACCCACCACCAAAAGGATGATGAAGCGAACTCACACCGGCTACTACCACCAAAAAGATGATAGAGAAAACCCTCGTACAATTTGACATCAACAAGATGACAGACGCACGTATAAAAGGACGATAGAGAAAACTCACACCGTCTACTACCACCAAAAGGATGATAAAGCAAACACTCGCACAATGTGACATCAACAAGACGACAGACCCACCACCAAAAGGATGACGAAACGAAACTCACACTGGATACTACCACCAAAAGGAGGATAAAGCAAAACACTCGCCCAATCTCACATCAACAAGATGACATACCCACCATCAAAAGGACAATTGAGCAAACTCACACCGGCTACTACCACCAAAAGGATGATAGAGAAAACCCTCGTACAATCTGACTACAACAAGATGACAGACCCACCACCAAAAGGGCGATGGAGCGAACTTAAACCCGCTACTACCACCAAATGGATGATAGAGCAAACACTCGCACAATCTAACATCAACAACATGACATACCCACCACCAAAAGGATGATGGAGTAAACTCACATTGGCTACTACCCCCAAAAGGATGATAGAGCATACACTCACACAATCTGACATCAACAAGATGACAGACCCACCACCAAAAGGATGAGGGAGAGATACTCACACCGGCTACTACCACGAAAAGGATGCTGCAGCAAACACTCGCACAATCTGACATCAACAAGATGACAGATCCACCACCATAAAGATGATGGAGCAAACTCACACCGTCTACTACCACCGAACGGATGATAGAGAAAAACACTCGCATAATCTGACATCAACAAGACGACAGATCCACCACCAAAAGGATGACAGAGCGAAAATCACACCGGCTACTACCACAAAAAGGATGATACAGCAAACCATCGCACAATAAGACAACCAAATGATGACAGACCCCCCACACCAAGGATGAAGGAGGGAAACTCAAACCGGCTACTACCACCAAAAGTATGATAGAGAAAACCCTCGTACAATCTGACATCAACAAAATGACAGATCCCCCACCAAAAGGACGATGAAGCAAACTCACACTGGCAAACTAACACCAAAAGGATGATAGATCTAACACTCGCATAATCTAACATCAGCAAGATGACAGACCCACCACCAAAAGGATGATGGAGCAAATTCACCCCAACTACAACCAACAAAAGGATGATACAGCAAACCATCCCACAATCAGACATCCAAAAGATGACAGACCCCCTACACCAAGGATGACGGAGCGAAACTCACACCGGCTACCACCACCAAAAGGATGATAGAGAAAACCCTCGTGCAATCTTACATCAACAAGTTGACAGACCCACATCCAAAAGGACGATGGAGCAAACTCATGCCGGCTACTACCACCAAAAGGATGATAAAGCAAAACACTCGCACAATCTAACATCAACAAGATGACATACCCACCACCAAAAGGACGATGGAGCAAACTCATATCGGCTACTACCACCAAATGGATGATAGAGATAACACTCTCACAATCTAACATCAACAAGATGACAGACCCACCACCAAAAGGATGATAAAGCAAACTCACACCGGCTACTACCACCAAAAGGATGATAGAGCAGACAACATTACAGATCCACCACCAAAAGGATGCTGGAGAAAACTCAAACTAGCTACTACCACCAAAACGATGATAGAGCAAACACTCGTACAATCTGACATCAAAAAGATGACAGACCCACAACCAAAAGGATGATGGAGCGAACTCACACCGGCTACTACCACCAAAAGGATGATAGAGGTTACACTCGCATAATCTAACATCAACAAGATAACAGACCCACCACCAAAAGGATGAAGGAGCAAACTCACACCGGCTACTACCACCGAAAGGATGATAGAGAAAAACACTCCCACAATCTGACATCAAAAAGATCACAGACCTACCACCAAAAAGATGACGGGGCAAAACTCACACCGTCTACTACCACCAAAAGGATGATAAAGCAAACACTCGCACAATCTGACATCAACAAGATGACAGACCCACAACCAAAAGGATGACGAAGTGAAACTGACACCGGCTACTACCACCAAAAGGATGATAAAGCAAAACACTCGCACAATCTGACATTAACAATATGACAGACCCACCACCAAAAGGATGATGAAGCGAACTCACACCGGCTACTACCACCAAAAAGATGATAGAGAAAACCCTCGTACAATTTGACATCAACAAGATGACAGACGCACGTATAAAAGGACGATGGAGAAAACTCACACCGTCTACTACCACCAAAAGGATGATAAAGCAAACACTCGCACAATGTGACATCAACAAGACGACAGACCCACCACCAAAAGGATGACGAAACGAAACTCACACTGGATACTACCACCAAAAGGAGGATAAAGCAAAACACTCGCCCAATCTCACATCAACAAGATGACATACCCACCATCAAAAGGACAATAGAGCGAACTCACACCGGCTACTACCACCAAAAGGATGATAGAGAAAACCCTCGTACAATCTGACTACAACAAGATGACAGACCCACCACCAAAAGGGCGATGGAGCGAACTTAAACCGACTACTACCACCAAATGGATGATAGAGCAAACACTCGCACAATCTAACATCAATAATATGACACACCCACCACCAAAAGGATGATGGAGTAAACTCACATTGGCTACTACCCCCAAAAGGATGATAGAGCATGCACTCACACAATCTGACATCAACAAGATGACAGACCCACCACCAAAAGGATGACGGAGAGATACTCACACCGGCTACTACCACGAAAAGGATGATGCAGCAAACACTCGCACAATCTGACATCAACAAGATGACAGATCCACCACCATAAAGATGATGGAGCAAACTCACACCGTCTACTACCACCGAACGGATGATAGAGAAAAACACTCGCATAATCTGACATCAACAAGACGACAGATCCACCACCAAAAGGATGACGGAGCGAAAATCACACCGGCTACTACCACAAAAAGGATGATACAGCAAACCATCGCACAATAAGACAACCAAATGATGACAGACCCCCCACACCAAGGATGAAGGAGGGAAACTCAAACCGGCTACTACCACCAAAAGTATGATAGAGAAAACCCTCGTACAATCTGACATCAACAAGATGACAAATCCCCCACCAAAAGGACGATGAAGCAAACTCACACTGGCAAACTAACACCAAAAGGATGATAGAACTAACACTCGCATAATCTAACATCAGTAAGATGACAGACCCACCACCAAAAGGATGATGGAGCAAATTCACACCAACTACTACCAACAAAAGGATGATACAACAAACCATCGCACAATCAGACATCCAAAAGATGACAGACCCCCTACACCAAGGATGACGGAGCGAAACTCACACCGGCTACCACCACCAAAAGGATGATAGAGAAAACTCTCGTGCAATCTGACATCAACAAGTTGACAGACCCACATCCAAAAGGACGATGGAGCAAACTCACGCCGGCTACTACCACCAAAAGGATGATAAAGCAAAACACTCGCACAATCTAACATCAACAAGATGACATACCCACCACCAAAAGGACGATGGAGCAAACTCATATCGGCTAATACCACCAAATGGATGATAGAGATAACACTCTCACAATCTAACATCAACAAGATGACAGACCCACCACCAAAAGGATGATAAATCAAACTCACACCGGCTACTACCACCAAAAGGATGATAGAGCAAACAACATTACAGATCCACCACCAAAAGGATGCTGGAGAAACTCAAACTGGCTACTACCACCAAAAGGATGATAGAGCAAACACTCGTACAATCTGACATTAAAAAGATGACAGACCCACAACCAAAAGGATAATGGAGCGAACTCACACCAGCTACTACCACCAAAAGGATGATAGAGGTTACACTTGCATAATCTAAAATCAACAAGATGACAGACCCACCACCAAAAGGATGAAGGAGCAAACTCACACCGGCTACTACCACCGAAAGGATGATAGAGAAAAACACTCCCACAATCTGACATCAACAAGATCACAGACCTACCACCAAAAAGATGACGGGGCAAAACTCACACCGTCTACTACCACCAAAAGGATGATAAAGTAAACACTCGCACAATCTGACATCAACAAGATGACAGACCCACCACCAAAAGGATAACGAAGTGAAACTGACACCGGCTACTACCACCAAAAGGATGATAAAGCAAAACACTCGCACAATCTGACATTAACAATATGACAGACCCACCACCAAAAGGATGATGAAGCGAACTCACACCGGCTACTACCACCAAAAAGATGATAGAGAAAACCCTCGTACAATTTGACATCAACAAGATGACAGACGCACGTATAAAAGGACGATGGAGAAAACTCACACCGTCTACTACCACCAAAAGGATGATAAAGCAAACACTCGCACAATGTGACATCAACAAGACGACAGACCCACCACCAAAAGGATGACGAAACGAAACTCACACTGGATACTACCACCAAAAGGAGGATAAAGCAAAACACTCGCCCAATCTCACATCAACAAGATGACATACCCACCATCAAAAGGACAATAGAGCAAACTCACACCGGCTACTACCACCAAAAGGATGATAGAGAAAACCCTCGTACAATCTGACTACAACAAGATGACAGACCCACCACCAAAAGGGCGATGGAGCGAACTTAAACCCGCTACTACCACCAAATGGATGATAGAGCAAACACTCGCACAATATAACATCAACAACATGACAGACCCACCACCAAAAGGATGATGGAGTAAACTCACATTGGCTACTACCCCCAAAAGGATGATAGAGCACACACTCACACAATCTGACATCAACAAGATGACAGACCCACCACCAAAAGGATGACGGAGAGATACTCACACCGGCTACTACCACGAAAAGGATACTGCAGCAAACACTCGCACAATCTGACATCAACAAGATGACAGACCCACCACCAAAAGGATGACGGAGAGATACTCACACCGGCTACTACCACGAAAAGGGAGATGCGGCAAACACTCGCACAATCTGACATCAACAAGATGACAGATCCACCACCATAAAAATGATGGAGAAAACTCACACCGTCTACTACCACCGAACGGATGATAGAGAAAAATACTCGCATAATCTGACATCAACAAGACGACAGATCCACCACCAAAAGGATGACGGAGCGAAAATCACACCGGCTACTACCACAAAAAGGATGATACAGCAAACCATCGCACAATAAGACAACCAAAAGATGACAGACCCCCTACACCAAGGATGAAGGAGAGAAACTCACACCGGCTACTACCACCAAAAGTATGATAGAGAAAACCCTCGTACAATCTAAGATCAACAAGATGAAAGACCCACCACCAAAAGGATGATAAAGCAAAACACTCGCACAATCTAACATTAACAAGATGACAGACCCACCAGCAAAAGGACGATTGAGGGAACTCATACCGGCTACTACCACCAAAAGGATGATAGAGATAACACTCGCACAATCTAACATCAACAAGATGACAGACCCACCACCAAAAGGATGATGGAGCAAACTCACACCGGCTACTACCACAAAAAGGATGATAGAGCAAACAACATGACACACCCACCCCCAAAAGGATGCCGGAGAAAACTCAAACCAGATACAAGCACCAAAAGGATGATAGAGCAAACACTCATACAATCTGACATCAAAAAGATGAAAGTCCCACAACCAAAAGGATAATGGAGCGAACTCACATCGGCTACTATCACCAAAAGGATGATAGAGCTTACACTCACAAAATCTAACATCAACAAGATAACACACCCACCACCAAAAGGATGAAGGAGCAAACTCACACCGGCTACTACCACCGAAAGGATGACAGAGAAAAACCCTCCCACAATCTGACATCAACAAGACCACAGACCTACCACTAAAAGGACGACGGGGCAAAACTCACACCGTCTACTACCACCAAAAGGATGATAAAGCAAACACTCGCACAATCTGACATCAACCAGATGACAAACCCACCACCAAAAGGATGACGAAGCGAAACTCACACCGGCTTCTACCACGAAAAGGATGATAAAGAAAAACACTCGCACAATCTGACATCAATAAGATGAGAGACCCACTACCAAAAGGATGATGGAACGAACTCACACCGTCTACTACAACCAAATGGATGATAGAGCAAACAACATGACAGACCAACCACCAAGAGGATGCCAGAGAAAACTCAAACCGACTACTACCACCAAAAGGATGATAGAGAAAACACTCGTACAATCTGACATCACCAAGATGACAGACCCGCCACCAATAGGATGAAGGAGCTAACTCACACCGGCTACTACCACCAAAAGGATGACAGAGAAAACATTTGCACAATCTAACGACAACAAGATGACAGACCCACCACCAAAAGGATGTCGGAGCAAACTCACACCGGCTACTACCACCAAAAGGATGATAGAGCTAAATCTCACATAATCTAACATCAACAAGATGACAGATCCACCACCATAAAGATGATGCAGCAAACTCACACCGTCTACTACCACCAAACGCATGATAGAGAAAAAAACTCGCATAATCTGTCATCAACAAGATGAAAGAACCACAACCAAAAGGATGACGGAGCGAAACTCACACCGGCTACTACCACAAAAGGATGATACAACAAACCATCGCACAATAAGACAACCAAAAGATGACAGACCCCCCACACCAAGGATGACGGAGCGAAACTCAGATCGGCTACTACCACCAAAAGTATGATTGAGAAAACCCTCGTACAATCTGACATCAACAATATGAAAGACCCTCCATCAAAAGGATGATAAAGAAAAACACTCGCACAATCTAACAATAACAAGATGACAAACCCACAACCAAAAGGACGATGGAGCGAAATCATACCGGCTACTACCACCAAAAGGATGATAGAGATAACACTCACACAATCTAACATCAACAAGATGACATACCCACCACCAAAAGGATGATGGAGCGAACTCACACCGGCTACTACCACCAAAAGGATGATAGAGCAAACAACATGACAGACCCACCACCAAAAGGATGCCGCAGAAAACTCAAACCGGCTACAACCACGAAAAGGATGATAGAGCAAACACTCATACAATCTGACATCAAAAAGATGAAAGTCCCACATCCAAAAGGATAATGGAGCGAACACACATCGGCTACTACCACCAAAAGGATGATAGAGCTTACACTCGCAAAATCTAACATCAACAAGATAACACACCCACCACCAAAAGGATGAAGGAACAAACTCACACCGGCTACTACCACCGAAAGTATGACAGAGAAAAACACTCCCACAATCTGAAATCAACAAGACCACAGACCTACCACCAAAAGGATGACGGGGCAAAACTCACACCGTCTACTACCACCAAAAGGATGATAAAGCAAACACTCGCACAATCTGACATCAACCAGATGAAAAACCCACCACCAAAAGGATGACGAAGCAAAACTCACACCGGTTACTACCACCAAAAGGATGATAAAGAAAAACACTCGCACAATCTGACATCAATAAGATGACAGACCCACCACCAAAAGGATGATGGAGAGAACTCACACCGGCTACTACCACCAAAAAGATGATAGAGAAAACCCACGTATAATTTGACATCAACAAGATGACAGACCCACGTATAAAAGGACAATGGAGCAAACTCACACTGTCAACTACCGCCAAAAGGATGATAAAGCAAACACTCGCACAATCTGACATCAACAAGACGACAGACCCACCACCAAAAGGATGACGGAGTGAAACTCACACCGGATACTACCACCAAAAGGATGATAAAGCAAAACACTCACACAATCTGACATCAACAATATGACAGACCCACCACCAAAAGGATGATGGAGCAAACTCACACCGACCACTACCACCAAAAAGATGATAGAGAAAACCTCGTACAATTTGACATCAACAAGATGACAGACCCACGTATAAAAGTGTCGCTTCTGCGAAAATAAGGTGCCGGCAGAACAGAAGAGTCGCCACCTTTCGTTATTTATCCCTCGGAGCAGGAAAGGAAACGATCGGAAAAACCTGACGAAAAAAAGGTAAGACAAGGTCGTCGCAACCGTTGTCTGGGTTCGGGAGTCGGTTACGCAAGGGGAAGGTATTAGCACCCCTCACGTCCATCGTACTCGATGGGATCTATGCTTGTTGTGTTTACTAGACGAGTTGGTTTATCTATCTACCTATCAAGGCTGGCTTAAACAAAAAAGAAAATGACTCGGCAAAGCGTCGCGCTTTATGCCTACGTATTCTCATCAGAGAATGAGAAATCAGAGTCAACGTAGTTCGAACTACTACGGGTTACAGGGAAGGTGGCTCGCCAATACATCAGTATTGTGCCTACGTACTCTCAACAGATATGAGAGATCAGAGCTTACGTAGTTCGGGATACTACGGATTACGGGGATTCAGATTCATCTGTTTTATCGAGTAGGGTTAAACAACAGTTTCAGCAGTTAGGGACAAAGCCTGTTTGCGTTGGCGCTGAAGTTTAACGACACTCTTTTCTTCAGAAAAGCTTTCCTTTGAATTATGGGCCCACGAGGCAAAAAGGTTTGAAGTTTTTTTCTGTCTTTTACGAAAGAAGTGTTTTTTATTGTGTTTGCAATTTCAATCGCACTAAAGACTATGACCTGAGAGTGAATGCGTCGCATGTCACCCAAAGGGTGCCATACTAAACATCCAGACTGTGGAAAAGAAACTCTCCCACAATCCTTTCTCAGATAGCTTAAGGCTCGTAACGTACGAAAGAAATCATTCATGATTACTGTATCTTAAGCTGTTTTGAGATGACAAGAGAAGGCTCAACTACGGGGAAAGACTATCAAGTCCTACTGTTATCATGCTAAGGATTCATCCTATAGTTGAGGTTTGAAATAGGGAACTCCTAAAATTTATCATGCATAGGTTTCAACCTAAAGTTCTATCATCACTTCCTTATCAAAGGAAATGAGAGTCCTAAGGGATCATATCAATGATACACCGAAACAGATAAAGCATCAGCTTAAACAGTAAACAATAATACAGTAAAATGCATGCAATGCAAGTGAGGGAGGAAATATGTGTGGGGCATCAGCCTCCACAAGCTCATCTCAACCTCAAGCCAGAATGAATAACAGTAATCATACTGAGGAAATAACAACATGCTATCAAGCAAAATACAGTAAACTGCAATCATACAGAAGAAATAAAATGCTATCAAGCAAAATAAACCACATGGGCAAGGGAGCTGGGCTCTACCGAATACCCGCAAGCAAAGCCATACAGTAACAATACAAGCAGAGGGAGCAACTCAACCTCTAGTGCAATCATGCTCCTAGATTAAAGCTAGTCTAGATATGGACTTATTCTAATGCATCAAGCAAGTCAAACAAGGCACATCAATACAGAAAAGAAAACAGACAAGAGAACAGATCAGCTCCTCTCTCAACTCCAAGCTTCAGCTCTTCTGACAGCAATTCAGTCCTCAGACCTCCATCACTCTTGACAAATATCAATTTGCTTCTCCAGGTTTCAACCCTTCAACATAAGTTTCAACTTATTCTCTCTTCTCTAAGCTTCAGCTCCTTAATCAGTTCCACCTTCAGGCTTCACTCTTAACTACAAGTATCAACTTGATTCCTTCAGGATCTCCAAACTTCAAAGTAAGTGTCAACTTATCCTTTGTTCTTCAAGCAAGGAACTCCTCACTCTTCACTCAATCTCCATTGGGTCTTCAAGTATCAACTTGTTCTTGTTCTTCTTGCTCTTCAAGCTTCTGCTGCAATGGCAATGCTCAGGGAATCATCCTCTTCCATACTCTTCAATGAGGTCTTCATCTTCACACTCAAGCCCAACATCTCTCAAGATACTCAAACCTGAAGAAATCACTTAACTGGATAAGCTAGGATATTAAACTGCTTATTGACCACCAAAGGTGACCTATAAGGGTTTAACATCAAAAGAATGGTTCCCTGAAAGATTCTACTTCCTAGGTACCATCACTTATCCCTCCAAAGGAGGGAGGTGAATACCATGGAAGGACCTTGAATCATGGGGAAGAATGGAGGTGACAGATACCATCCATGTTTAAGAAAGAAATTAACTAAGTCTAAGCTCTACTTAATTCCTAACCCTAAAACAACAACAAAACAAACAAGTCTTCAAGCTCTCAAGCTCCTTCTTCAATCTTCAAGTCTTCCAATATGCTCTTCAATGCTCCTCAAAGCAAGACCAAGCCCACCAAGCCAAGCAAAAGCCCCAAAAGCAAGACAAAACAAAATACAAGCCCACAAGGGCAACACAAACAACAATCAACTACAAAAATCAATTAAAAATAGTATACTATTATATTAAAATCTAATATAATTTCTAGGGTATCCTACATACCTACCCTTAATACCCTATATGTCCCAATATCTAACTTGACCTAGAAACCCAAAATTCTAGTGTTATTGTGGACCTATGTTAAGGATTGACCTAATTCTATACAACCTAAAGTCATCTAATCAAAACTAATAAAAAATTAATCACAAAATTATGGAATAAATCCAGAGGGGAGCTAAAGTCCTAATCTAATTATCCTAAAAAGAATGGCCTAAAAATTCAAAGGGAACTAGCTAAAAAAAATTCTACAAATCTATGCATCAACATAAAAGGAAAATATACAAAAAATACTAAAAATGCATGAAATGAAAATGTTTTGATTTTATAATTTTCTAGACATCAACATGAAATAGAAGAAAAAATCCCCATGTAAAAATCATCATTTTTCTATTTAGTATGATTTTTTCAAAGCTTAAAATAAAATGGAGAAAAAGAAAATAAAATGTGAAAACATTGGTGCAGATAGCAATGCCATACAGTGCAATTCATGATTGGGCTTAAAATGGGGGTACATAAAGCAATGCGCGCCAGGCCCAAGATTTAATCAGAAAATCAATTCAAAATCATAAAGAAAAAGAAAAGAACACGGTGCATTTAGTAACGAAAATTAGTTCAAACCACCACTGGGCCATGAAAGGGGGTGTGATTATCAGTAAAGCCCAATACCCCAATTAATGAAACGCTGCGTTTTGGTCATCCTCAGACTTCCCTCTTCACACGCAAAATTAAATCCCAGCCTTTGGATCTGATCCCCAGTCAATGAGTCTTTCTCCATCCAACGGCCAGCACATCATCTTCTTCCTTCAGCCAGGGTTTGAATGAAGAAGCCATGGAAACAGAGCTTCATAGCTCAAGCTTCACCATAATCGTATCACCTCAATTCTCAACCAAAATCCATGGTTCAAAACCCTAATCTGTTCTAAATTCCATGTTGATTCTGATCATCACCTTAGAATCATTTGAAATGCCCTTAATCTCTAAACCCGATCCAAGATCAAAACTATGCTCAAATCTCAACCCTAACCATTCTTGAAATTAAAGTGATCAATCTCTTCCTCATGCTACACTGGTCAATTCTTGCTATCATACCAAGATTATCTCTCAAGATTCAGCAAGTTATGGTGGTAAACAGAAATGGTGTCACTATCTTGAACTTCACCAAATGCTCTCAAACTTTCCAGAATCCATCTCCTACTTGTCTCTAACCATTCTAACCTAACAAATCTAACTAATTATGCTTAAATTAAGGTGTGGAAGAAAAGATGCAAACCTGTCAAATCTTGATTATCAAATAGGTCAAAGCTTCACTTCAACCTCCCAAACTCTGCAGAATCACTCCTTGATTGATGTTAATGCTTCTGTTTGCAAAAGATTTGATCAAAGAAGCTTGAATCTCCAAACTCGATGGTGACTTGCAGCTCCCAAAATCCAAAATCTATCTCCTCAATTCTTCATGATCTTGCCCTCAATTTGGTATGCACACATTCAGTATGATCAATGGAAGGTGTTAGGATTGAAAGAAGCAATGGAAATGATGTGGAATGTAGAATTTGATTTCAACTTGCAATGGAAGAAATTGAAATGGATATCTCACTCTCCTCTCTAATATCTCACCAACCTTGCATCTGAGCAAGTTCTAAACACTATATAGGATGGTTCAGTCCCATCCAGAACTTTCTAGAATCATCCAATGAGAATTTGAGATTCTCATGTCACGAGTTTTTGATTTCCATCCATCTCATGTACCAACTTGTGCTATACCTCTTGCAGCACTTGTATCTCCTTTGAAAATCTCTTTAGATGAGATATATGATGTGTTAAGATACTTAGCTAGCTTGTGTATTGGTTTCCCTTGTGTTTTGCATATGTACCTTAATATGCAAGCAACCATTTTCCAAAGCAAGTCCATGATCTAACCCTCAAATCAAAAATGTGGCTGAACCATTGTTTCTAAAATGCTTTCTAGAGTCAAAATGACCTATTACATGCCATGGTTTGGATGTGTAGCTTGGAAGTTTCAATTTCCAACTTTGACTTATTTAACTTATGCCTCCATTTTAGGTCATTTTTACCATTTTGAGCTACAAGCCTTTTCAACATCTCATGACTTCCTTACTAGCCTTAAAACATCATTTTAAGCAAGTTTTATGTTGAAGATTTTTCCATTTGAAGCTTGGAAATAGGAGTTATGGCCTTATGCTTGAAATGACCTATAATGACCAAATGACCAAAATCCCCTTGACTTATCAAAGCCATAACTTGAGTTCTACAAATCCTATCAAGGACTTCTAGTACTCTCTAGAAAGCTAAGAATATGAGGAACAACATTCATGTTGACCAAAAGTTCATAGGAATCATCCTTCTTGGGCAAAAGTTGGATGCAAGTTGGGTGACTTTCAAGGCCCCAGATTCACATACCTCAGATGACCTGTAACTTGTCAAAGTCATAACTTGAGCTATACAAATCCTATCAAGGACTTCTAGTACTCAAATTAAAGCTAAGAACAAGCTCTACAACATTCATGTTGGGGGTAATATGAGATGACAATCACATCTTGAGCTAAACTGCCTTGAAGATAGGGGTCAAACTAGGGGATTTTACACTGTCAAGCCTTAGAAACCCTAGCTTGAAACTTCTCAAACTCTTCAATCATGATGAGTTGACCTTGGAATCATCCTTATAGCATCTCAATGCATCAATCCATGATCACATGGCTCTTGGATTAGGTCTCAACCCTCTCCAAATCATCAGTTGACCTAGGGTTGACCTGGTCAAACCCTAATTATACCACTCATGGCTGAGGCTTCTTAACCTTGCACAATGACCTCTCTAGGCTTCATGATGGCTTTCAAGACATATCATAAGCTCTCTCAAAGCTTCAAGTCCATCCTCATAGCTTCAGAATCATCTGAGGAGCTCCCACAACTCTCAAGTTAGGAGGCACACAACCATGGTTTCAACCAATCTCTCTGAGGATCTCTTAACTTCTCTGACAAAGATATCAACCCTTGAACACTTGAATAACCTTCCTGGCTATCTTCAAAGTCTTGATTGGTACTCATACCTCTTGATCTCTTGCATACATGTCAATGAAATGCAAGTGATAATGCTAATGTGAATGAGATGAACCACAAGCTAGGTAAAGAAATGTTGGTCAAACTTTGGGGTGCAACAGCTGCCCCTATTCAAACGGCTTGGACCTGACTGGGTGAGAAGCGAACGACTCTCAACCAATCGAGGTGCGAGACGGTTGAATACCGACAAACCCAGAAATTTGCCAACTGCACAAGTACACGGTACTCTGACGGGAACAAAGTTTCAAAAACTGAAATATTAGGTGCACGGCAACTAGCTGGGGGATTGGTCACACGGTAACCGGTAATACATGATCGATCCTACCGTCAGACATCAAGTTTCCTCGGGACTCGTCAGGTCAACAATCAGGTTAGTCATGCCGTCGGGCATTCAAAGAAAACTTTCGGGCATCAGCCGGACTCCATCAGTAAGTCGGGGATAGAATTCTTGGTCAATCATGAACCAATTGGGGATATCCAAACTTCTGCCATCAGGCACTCCGCATCAGCTGAGAGCACTGCTTCGTTAACACGGTAGGACTTCAATCATCAAGTCTTCGAGGGAAGTTTCAACTTCGCTGTTCAGAAACCTGCTGGGGATGATGCATCTCCGCTGGGGATTCTGGAGAACTATCAAGTAACTCTGCTTCGGGGATCCAAGAATCATTCTGGATGAATCAACTTTGCTGTGGACTTCAAGAATCATCTTGGACAAATAACTCCGTCGGGGACTTCAAGAATCATCCTGAACCGATAACTATGCTGGAGATTTCAGGAATCATCCTGAGCAAACACTCTGCCGGGGACTCTAAGCATCAACTTGAGCAAACAACTCTGGCGACTGCACTGGGGATTTTAAGAATCATCTTAAGCAAACGACCTTGTTGGGGAATTCAAGAATCATCTTGAGCAAGTGACTCGTTGGGGAGAATTCAAGAATAATCTTGAGCAATCAATTCTGCGGCGGAACACCTGCAAAACAAGAACGGTAGCAACCTAGATCATGTTTATTATGCATATGCTTCGGCAATGGTGCAATGCTCCACACGGTGGAAATGCTACGCGTTTATGATAAATGCTATGCAGTCATGCAAAATGATGCGATCCCGTCAGCAAAATAAATGCTGAAGGGAGAACCCTCCTGTCAAGGAGAAAGGGCCACTCAGATAGGGGGAGGAATCATCCTGCTGAGGAGAACAAGGTCACACCAATCTCAATTGGACGCTGTGGGGAAGTGAACTTCAGTTGACTGCTGCAGGGGGACGAAGCTCTACGAGAACCTGGACCTGCTGAGGGAAAGCGATGTCAATCGCGGGAATAAACTGCACGGCCTTCACGGCTACTTCCCCGGAGATAACGACTCTGGTGGGGAAATATGGCATCAGCTATTCAACACTCCACTGGGGAAAAACCAATCATGGCCTGAGCGGCTTCCAAGGACTCGGCTCTCTTGGGGATCTGCAAACTCGGCTGAGGAAGAAGAAATCATTCTGCTTGCTGGGGAGAGCACGACTCTGTGGGGAATCTCGATTCCGCTGGAGACTTCAGTCTTGAACCATCAGTTGCTGCACACTTCAGTGGATGACTCAGCTGAGGAGATGACGTTCCTTCAGGATGCACCTGATCAGGGAGAGAATCTTCTCTGCCTGGGGAGACATATCAATGCTCACGATCTCACGTTCAGACTCTGCGGGGAGAGGCTGCTGAACTTTGCTGGAGAGGGAGGAATCATCCTGCTTGGGGATGCGCATGGCGCATTGTCTGGAATATACTACACCTGTAACAACACAAACAAACAGACAAGATACCCTTCTCAAAGGGACCTATCAAGGTTATTATCTCGTGACAATGTTCAAGTAATTCATTGTTTCAACAATCAGTGGCCTAGGCCAGTAAGTTTATGTATGCGCATTTTATCAAAAACATCGGCGTTCTTTTTCACAAACAAAACAAATAAATGCTAAACAGGCAAACAGAATTGATGAATAGTATACATTTTATTGATAACGAACCCCTGAATGGGTAAAAATGTTTTACAACGGATGCAAGCTCCTGGAATGAGGAAGCCGTGCAAAAAATAAAACATAAGTATACATCAGTATATACAAATGTCAGCAACGAGGCGTAGACGAACACCATGAGTTGATCCCTCTATGACCCACTCGACTTCGATACTTCTCCGACGCTTCAGCTTCAGAAGAGATTGATTCAGATAAACGGCCCTCAGGTCTTCCAAACCACTAAACAAAGAAAGTCCATATGCGGAACACAGTCATTTGCTTTTTCAAATCCCTAACTTTTGCGTGAACCGCCCTTTGCGGGTTTTCACTTCACCGGGATACCCTTTTTTGCCAAAGTCGCCCATCCGGGTTTTCGACTTTGCGGGTGTACATTTTTTAAATTTATATCCCTAATTTTTGCCCGAACCTTTTTCCTTTTTTATGGTTCGCCGAGATGCCCCATTTTTGCCTGGACTCTCTTTTTACTGTCCAGCGGGTCGCTTTCAAGCAAAGTATTTTTTAACTGCATCCGCGTTCACCGGGGATGCAAGATCTTCACCATCCATCGTGGATAACAACAAAGCTCCTCCCGAGAAGACCTTGCTGACGACGTACGGACCTTTGTAATTCGGAGTCCACTTGCCCCGGTGATCGGAGTGTGGAGGAAGAATCTTCTTCAGGACGAGATCACCCGTCTGAAAGCTTCTAGGACGTACCTTCTTATCATAAGCTTTCTTCATTCGAATTTGGTACAGACGACCATGCGCAATCGATGCCAACCTCTTCTCGTCCATCAGGCTGAGTTGGTTCAGTCGGTTCGTAATCCATTCTGCCTCGTCGAGTTTCACATCAACCAAAACTCGCAAAGAAGGGATCTCCACTTCTAACGGTAGGACTGCTTCCATACCGTACACCAAGGAGAAAGGAGTTGCCCCGGTCGACATACGTACCGTTGTATGATAACCGTGCAATGCAAATGGCAGCATCTCGTGCCAATCTTTGTAGGTCACAACCATCTTCTGAACAATCTTCTTTATATTCTTATTGGCCGCTTCAACGGCGCCATTCATCTTCGGCCGGTAAGGAGATGAGTTGTGGTGTTCAATCTTGAAACTCTGGCACAGCTCCTTCATCATCTTGTTATTCAAGTTCGAACCATTATCGGTAATGATCCGCTCGGGAATTCCGTAACGACAGATGATGTCCCTCTTTATGAATTTAGCCACCACCTGCTTGGTTACATTAGCATATGAGGCTGCCTCCACCCATTTGGTGAAGTAGTCGATAGCTACTAGAATAAAGCGATGATCGTTAGATGCAGTGGGCTCGATCTTGCCTATCATGTCGATGCCCCACATGGAGAACGGCCACGGCGGCACATGAACTTTATCATCATAAATCTGGCATTTATGACATCTCTTCGCGAACTTAAAGCAATCTGACTCCATAGTCAGCCAGTAATACCCTGCTCTCAGGATCTTTCTTGTCATAGCATGCCCGCCGGCGTGCGTACCAAATGTGCCCTCATGGACTTCTTCCATGAGCATACTCGCCTCTTTCTCATCTACACATCTGAGTAGCACGAGATCGTAGTTTCTTTTATACAACACTCCATCAGGATTGAGATAAAAGTTTCCGGACAGCCTCCTCAGAGTCTTCTTATCCTGGGTTGACGCACCCGCAGGATACTCCTTAGTCATAAGGAAAGTCTGGATATCATGGAACCATGGCTTGCCGTCGGCGGCTTCCTCGATTGCAAAGACGAACGCAGGTCTATCAAGACGAGAAAGGACAATCCTTGGAGCTTCATTCCAAAAATTGACTTTATACATCGAAGCCAATGTGGCTAAGGCATCAGCCATCTGATTTTCTGCTCTGGGCACATGATGGAGTTCCACTCGATCAAAGAACGGAAGAAGCCTCCTGGCATAATTCATGTACGTCACCAAATTCGATTGACGAGTCTCCCACTCCCCTTTAATCTGGTTGATCACAAGCGTCGAGTCACCATATACGTCTAGGTTCTTGATTCTCAAATCAATTGCCTCTTCTAGACCCATGATGCATGCTTCGTACTCCGCTTCATTATTGGTGACTGGAAACGTCAGACTCGCAGTGAACGGGATGTGGGATCCATGGGGAGTCGTGATGATCGCCCCAATGCCACTTCCATAAGAATTAACCGCCCCGTCAAATATCAATTTCCACTGGGATTTCCTATCTGGCCCCTCGTCGGGCAACGACTCATCGCAATCCTTCGCTTTGAGAAACATAATATCCTCATCAGGGAATTCAAATTTCATCAGCTGATAATCCTCGATCGGCTGTTCGGCAAGGTAATCAGACAATACGCTTCCCTTAATGGCCTTCTGGGAAACGTACTGAATGTCATATTCCGTCAACACCATTTGCCATTTGGCAATCCTGCCCGAAAGAGCCTGCTTCTCGAAGACGTACTTGATCGGATCCATCTTCGAAATTAGCATAGTGGTGTGATTGAGCATGTACTGTCGTAAACGTTTGGCAGCCCAGGCTAGTGCACAACACGTTTTCTCCAGCATCGAGTAACGAGATTCACAGTCTGTGAACTTTTTACTCAAGTAGTAAATGGCATGCTCCTTTCTGCCCGTCTCGTCGTGCTGACCGAGAACACACCCCATACTATTCTCAAGAACTGTCAAGTACATGATTAATGGCCGTCCAGCCACTGGAGGTATCAAGATTGGAGGTTCCTGAAGATACTGCTTTATCTTGTCGAATGCCTTCTGGCAATCCTCATTCCAGGTAATCGCCTGATCTTTCTTTAAAAGCTTGAACATCGGTTCACACGTGGCCGTGAGCTGAGAGATAAACCTTGCAATGTAGTTTATTCTTCCCAAGAAACCACGAACTTCTTTTTCTGTTTTTGGCACTGGCATTTCTTGTATGGCTTTTATTTTCGCAGGATCAACCTCGATGCCTCTTTCGCTCACGATAAACCCCAGTAACTTTCCGGACGGTACTCCGAAAGTACATTTGTTAGGATTCATCCTCAACCTGAACTTCCTAACCCTCTCAAAAAGCTTCAGCAAATTGACCAGATGTCCCTCCTTCGTTTGGGACTTCGCAATCATGTCATCAACATAGACTTCAATCTCATGATGAATCATGTCATGAAACAAAGTTACCATAGCTCGTTGGTAAGTGGCCCCTGCGTTCTTCAGACCGAAAGGCATTACCTTATAGCAAAATGTTCCCCAAGGTGTGATAAACGTCGTTTTCTCCATGTCTTCCGGCGCCATCTTGATCTGATTATAACCGGAGAAGCCATCCATGAACGAAAACACGAAGAACAGGGCTGTATTGTCGACCAACACATCGATATAAGGCAACGGGAAATCATCTTTAGGGCTCGCCCTATTCAAATCCCGATAATCGACGCACATGCGTACCTTACCGTCTTTCTTCGGTACAGGCACTATGTTGGCGACCCACGGAGGGTAAGTAGTGACCGCTAAGAAGCCAGCATCAAGTTGTTTCTGCACTTCTTCTTTGATCTTAACGGCCATATCTGGTCTCGTCCTCCTAAGCTTCTGCTTAACGGGAAGACAATCTTCTCGCAACGGCAAGTGGTGGACCACGATGTCCGTATCAAGTCCGGGAATATCTTCGTATGACCAAGAAAAGACGTCACTATACTCTCTCAGCATCTCGACCAATCTCTGCTTGACATCACTCTGCAATGCATCCCTTATCCTGACGTTTCTGATGAGTTCTTCAGAACCCAGATTCACGATCTCGATCTCCTCTTCATGAGGCAGAATAACTTTCTCCTCTTGTTTCAACAAGCGGGCCAACTCTTCAGGAAGGTCTTCGTCTTCATCAATCTCTTCTTCGACTTGATAGATCGGGCAATCGAAGTCGAAGTGAGCCGTAGAAGGTCCAGAGTCGATGTCATCTGCTATGTGGATCCTGCAATAACAAGGGTTAAGTTTAAAACAAGGATGTGCAGGTTAGCACAAACCCCATTGCCATTTTATTGTTTTTCAAAACAAATATAAAACAGGAATAACAGAGATCACAATATTTGAATACGAAGAAAACGCCTTTGATTTATTAACAAAATGCATGTACATAATCCAACAAGGCCGTGACAATAAAACCACTATGCCTCGGGCAGGACATATGGTTGTACAATGATTGGAAAAAGTAAATCATTACTCTTCGCTTGTCATCTGGATGATATCCTTGACGGACCAATTGTTGAGGCCCTTGCCTGGCTTGCTTGGCTGGATCCAAGAGTCGAGGTCACAGTCGCTATCTCCGCTGTCTTCAGACACTGCGTTGATGCTTTCGAAAATCACGCCGCCACTGGTAAACTGGATCGGCCCCTTACCTCGCGACGCACTGCTAGAAGAAGAAGCTTCAGCTCCAGGAGAATATCCCAACCCAAACTTATCTTGCTTGTTAGGTATCTCCAAAATTCGCCCCCAGCCTGGGGTAGATCCGGCTTGGACAACGGCCCGAGCTTCCTTGAATGATGAGAGAGTCATCTCTGGCTTTTCCGTGACTACAGGAGCTACGTCCTTAACTTTGACAGCTTCGAACGCTTGGCATAGAGTTTCGTGGATTTCCCCATCCATCTCAACATACTTAAAGGACGACAAATGGCTCACCATTATGTCTTCCTCGCCGCACACAGTCATGATGCTACCTCCGACGGCATACTTGAGTTTCTGGTGCAACGTGGAGGTCACGGCGCCAGCAGCATGGATCCACGGCCGGCCCAAGAGACAGCTGTAGGCAGGCATGATGTCCATAATATAAAAGACCGCGTCGAACGTTTCCGGCCCGACTTGGATTGGCAGGGTCACCTCCCCGAAAACATGTCGTTTAGTTCCGTCGAATGCCTTCACAACCAGATCACTGGGTGTGCAAATCACTCCACGAGTATCCAACTTCATTAATGCCTTCTTCGGAAGAACATTAAGTGACGAACCCGTGTCCACCAACACGTGCGACATAATCGTTCCCCTACACTCTATCGAGATGTGCAGAGCGTTATTGTGGTTCCTCCCTTTTGGCGTCAGCTCTAGGTCTGTGAATCCTAACCCATTTCCAGCATTTACGTGGGCTACAACCTCTTCTAGCTGATTCACCGATATTTCCTGTGGTACATATGCGGCGTTCAACACCTTCAGCAGCGCGTTGCGGTGCGCTTCGGAACACAGCAATAAGTTCAGGATGGAAATCTTCGAGGGCGTTTGAAGGAGATGATCCACAATCTTATAGTCACTCTTCTTAATCAGCCGCATAAACTCCTCGACATCTTTAACAAGCAAGTCTTTTTCTACCCCACACGGGATCTCTTCACCGACTTTACTTTTACCTTTATCGGCCGCATCAGTTCTGACCTCTTTATCCGCCACGATCTCTGGTGGTGCAAACACTCTTCCGCTGCGAGTAATACCACTGATTCCCGCAAGGTTCTCCACTGTCGACCCAAACGGTTCCAGCTCCAACTTCTATCTGTTGCAGTAGACTTCAGCCCCATAATGCCATGGGACGGCGTTAGTGCTTTCGAACGGTATCGGCCCAACTTTGGTGATGGTAATTGTGGGCGGTCTGGGCGCAGAAATAGTTATTGTCTGGCGAGGGATGGTGATGGTGGCGACCTCATCAGCTTGCTTCAGCACTACCTCTCTTGATCCACAATCGGCCCTCCGGCTAAACTGCAGAATCCCTTCAGTCATCAGACTTTGAACTCCCTCTACCAACTGTTCACATCCATCAGAACGTGTGGCACAGTCCATACATAGCTCTCCGCAACCTAGAAAGAATCCTCTTTTCATCAACTTAGCTTTAACGAAGCTAAGCAGCGTCTTCAGATCTCTGACGTCAGTCAACAAATCCGCACTCTCGTCTTCGATAATGGCGTTCACTCCGCCTCCCCTATGATTCGGCATAGGATTCTTCGTGACATTTGGCACATTATCGGAGAAGTTGATGATCTTGGCATCCACCATGTCCTGCACTTTATGCTTGAAGGCTTTGCAGTTCTCTATTGTGTGGTCGGGTGCCCCAGAATGAAACTCACAAGTTGCATTCGCGTCGTAACCTGGCGGAGGAGCCCCTGTCAAGGGAGCCAACATCCTCTTCTGGATCAACTGTAGCTGAAGCAAAGTCTGCAAGAGTTGCGCGTACGACATGGGCGGTGTCTCGAGGTGACGGTTCGCCAAAGGTGCTCGATTCTAGTACTTTCTGTATCCTTGTTGATTCGGTTGCTGCTGCCGCTGCGGCTGCTGTGGCTGTTGGACTGCTGGGATAGTTATACTGGCCACCTGCTGGTGCGGACCTTTACCCTTCCTTCGAGCGTTGGTCACAGCGCTCGCTTCTCCTTCTCGTCTTTTGCCACTATAATGTTTCTTTCCGCCTCCTCCAGCTGAGGATGACTCACCTTGAATCTTCCCGATCTTGATCCCATTTTCGACGTGCTCACCCGTGATAATGAGATCTGAGAACGTCCTAGACATACCGCTGACCAACTTCTCATAGTAAACCCCTGGGAGGGTGGTTACGAACATCTGCACGAGCTCACGTTCAACCATCGGCGGCTGAACCCTGGCTGCCAACTCACGCCACCACTGGGCGTATTCCTTAAACCCTTCATTGTTCCTCTGCGACAGATTTTGCAGCTGGACTCGGTTCGGGGCCAAGTCGCTATTGTATTGGTAGTGGTGCACAAATGCTTCAGCAAGATCCTTCCATGTGCGCACACTAGTAGGCTCCAGACTCATGTACCACTCAAGGGACGGCCCGGAAAGACTGTCTTGAAAGAAGTGCATCAGCAACTTCTCGTCCTCGGAATGAGCAGACATTTTTCTGTAGTACGATCTCAGGTGGACACGAGGGCAAGTGGTGCCCTTATACTTTTCAAAGTCAGGTACCTTGAACTTGGGAGGCACCTTGAAATCAGCAATTAATCCCAACTTGGACATATCAACACCCAAAGTATTCTGATTCTCGATATCTCTCATCTTATCTTCAAGTGCCTTGAATCTAAGTCGTGCTTCAGCATTCAGCTCCCCTTCAGCACCTCTCTGAGAGAACACATCGTCCTGACGATCCTCTAGCCATGGCTGAGGCCCAAATAGATTCCCGACACCTGCAGTGCCGTTGCCCAACCCGACATTGACATTAGCT
The DNA here is from genome assembly GCA_963859935.3 of Lathyrus sativus. Lineage (NCBI taxonomy): Eukaryota > Viridiplantae > Streptophyta > Magnoliopsida > Fabales > Fabaceae > Lathyrus > Lathyrus sativus. The sequence continues at coordinate 202,234,470 of OZ012740.1, read as the reverse complement.
CCCAAACTCCCATTACCGACACCCGTCGTATTGAGTCCCATGTTGGCCATCACATTGCCGTTGGCACTGCCGTTTCCCCCGGTCACGGGAACACCATTCTGCGGAGTTTCAACTGGTGGAGGAGTAGGCACAGTCCCCCCATGGAGTACGCCATTGCTATCAACCCTCGAAATCAAAGGCTGAACCAAGGTTCTGAGCTGATCCTGGCCATTGGCGACTGCTTGCATGAGCTCCATGAAGCGATCCATTCTTTCGCGGAGTTCCTGAACATCAGTTTGCACTTGCTCCATGATCCTGGTCTGATTAGCTCTAGTCGGATAGCGGTGAATAGGTCTCTGATCAATCCTGGAACCACCTGAAACAACCTGAAACAACCTGTAAACACAAAAGGGTTAGGAAAAACGACAAAGTGCTCGTTATGCAAATGCTTCATGCAAATGCAAACGTGTGTCTGTGTATTAGGGAGATCTCCCCCGATCCTAGTGCCTGAGTGCCAGTGCTGATAATAATAAGAAGTCTGAATCCAATCATGGAAATAACAATCTCATATATAAAGAAAGCCCGTCAAGGTCGTACACAACATCAGCGAGTACAAGATGAATCAATAGCGTGACCTCAACCAACAAGCCTGGTGATGGTCAGCATACAACAATGATCAAAACAAAAGGAATACAAATAGTCAGGTATGGCCACGGGCGCGATACTCTTCTAACAACTCCTTCGTTTCTGGATGATCAGGCAGAGTGAGTAACCCTTCGACGAGTAATTCCCTCTGCACAATGGTGTACTGAAGACCTTCGACCGAACCTTCCCATGCTCCTTCGCCGAAACAATCTTCTAGCTTCCGTTTCTTGGACTCAAACGTCAGTTTGCGCTCCTTCAGGTTAGCGAGAGCCTGTTGAGTTGGCCTTCAGCGGCATATCTGCGAGCGGTTTCTTCATCAAACCTCTTCTCACTATCCTTCACCTGGGCTTCCAGCTTGGAGATCTGTAGCATCAGCTTATCCTCCCGCTCTTTCCTGGTGGCTAAGGAGGCCTTCCAGTGCTGGTTGAACTTGGATATCCTCCGATATGCTTCGTCCAAGTGCTGCTTCTTCATAGTCAGTACGTCGTTGACAGCTTTGAAGTCCTGACCCATGCGTTCACGCTCGGCTATCTGCTTAGTCAGGTATGTCCCTAGCCGGTTCACCAGCTCTGTTTTCCTTTTGAAAGAATGAACGGCTTCGTTCCTCTCGCTTCAGAGCTGAGCCAATTCTTTCTCCAGTTCCTCGTTTGCCCTCTTCAATTCATCTCGCTCAGCTAACACCTGATTATGCTGCTGAATGGGAACAGTAATAGGCTCTTCAATCATTGGAGGGCTTTCAGGCTTGGCACGAGGAAACGGCATCCCTCTAGCACCTGCTCTGGCTCTGATCCAAGTCACATACGGAGGGTAGGCTTGGTTATTGCTTCTCCCCAGCAATGGTTTTCCTCGCTTACTGATGCCATTCCAGGCGCGCTGAAGCTTGGATAACAGTTCCCCCTCTAGAAGACCAGTGAGGTACAGAGATTCCTGCACCTCTTCATTCTTCGGCGGAGCTCTTAAAGCATACGCGAACTGTCGGACCACCAAAGACGGATTATAGTTTATACAGCCCTTCCTGCCTATCAAAGGCACGTTTGGAAACCCGCTGCAGCTGAAGATAATCTCGGTACCCAGCCTATCTCTGTCAAATCAGTCAATATCCTCTGCAGATAAACTCATCAGACGCTCGGACCACTCAGTTGTGGCTGCAGACGAAACAAAAGGACCCCTCTTGGGCAAATGACTGTCAAGCCATTTATAAAGCAAGGGCACACAGCATGAGACATTCTTGCCCCTCCTGTTCTCGTTTTTATAGTGGATGGAATGGTAGACATCTCCTATCAAGGTAGGGACTGGATTCCCTGATGCAAAGATATGAAATGCGTCGAAGTCTACAAAATCGGGCATATTGGGGAACAGAATGATGCCATATATGCACAGAGCGAGGATGGCGTTGAACGCGACCCAACATCCGTCTTTGGCGCACTGCTGAGCCTTTCCCACTAAAAACTGCAAGGAGAACCCGGGAACCTTGTTCCAACTAGACAATACCAACTCGGAGGCATCCAGATGAAGTGAAGGAGCTAAACCAGCCAGATCAGGCTCAGTATCCATATGAACAAAAGGCATCTGCCTCTTGATAGGCACACCTAGCAAGTCAGCATATTGCTCTAGCATGGGTGCAAGAACAAAATCCTGGAAAGTGAAACATTTCAACGGAGGGTCGTAGAATTGCAGCAGAGCGTGCAACCCATTCAACTCGAACGCAGAAGGTTTACGAACCAAACTGAGCAATTTGCCGTAAGATTTTCTGAACTCATCCCTCACAGAATCATCTGCTAAGGCTATCAAACCGGTCAGTCGAACCACATCAGGGGCAGGGAACTTGTAAGCCACGGTATTCCTCAGAGAACCCATAACAATACAATAGGAGGCAAGAAATCCTGGATCGGGGAAAACGGTACCTGCAACACAGACACACGTTAATGAAATGCAAATGAATATGCAAAGCAATGTAAAATGCAATCATGCAGTAGGAGATCAAGGCAACTGTGCTGTGGAGATTCTGTATCAACAAAACCATAATCCTGCTCTATCAAGAACAACCACTTTCTCTGATAATAAGAAAACCCTGGTATCGGACCACAAATCTGCTCTGTCAAGAACAACCATCTGATAGGGCCATATACATAAGACCATAATTCTGCTCTGTCAAGAACAACCATCTGATACGGCCATATACATAAGACCATAATTCTGCTCTGTCAAGAACAAACATCGGATAATAAGGACCTCTGATACAGGACCAAAACTTTGCTCTATCAAGAACAAACATCTGATAACCAGAACTCTGCTCTATCAAGAACAAACATCTGATAATAAAACTCCGCTCTATCAAGAACAAACATCTGATAATGAGATCCTCAGACCCCAGTCATGAACCTGCTCTGTCAAGAACAAATGCACATCTGATGATAAGATCCTCTGATCCCAATCAAAAACCTGCTCTGTCAAGAACAATCATATATCTGCAGATGAGAACCTCAGATCCCAACAAAACTGATCCACTATCAAGAAAACCAGGTGGTCTGAAGGTCAAAGTTTCCTGCAATAAACCCAACCCTGCTCACGGGTATGGACCTAAACTGACTCAAGTTCGGCATCTTATGCGTTCATCAGCGTCACAGACATTCAAGAGGGGTGATACGATACCCAGAAGGTGTGGCATCACCAGCTCATGAAGCGGCCTCACTCGGCTGAATCACAAATGATCGGTCCCCAGAGTCGACAATCCTCCAAACCAGCAACCGTCTCAACCCAAAGGGTTGAAAGAGAAGCCAACCGGGAGAACCTCGTCTGAGCGTGGATTTCATGAGACACTAGTGCCTGCAAAGCAAGCACGCGCCCACTAATTTCCACAACTAATGCTATGTTCACTCAAGCCTGGGTCTGGCTTCTCACTCATCAGAATGCCCCTCCAACAACAGCACAGATAATCATATCATACTGAAAATAAAGTGCGGGAAATAAAATGCGATAAATAAACACAACCCAACAAGTAATCATACAAGCGCTAGGATTGACTCTCGCAGGGGACGTCGGATCCCCAAACTGACTCGCATACGGGACGTTGTATCCCAGGAAACTATCAAGTCCCCAGTAGAGTCGCCAGCTGTCGCTTCCGTGAAAATAAGGTGCCGGCAGAACAGAAGAGTCGCCACCTTTCGTTATTTATCCCTCGGAGCAGGAAAGGAAACGATCGGAAAAACCTGACGAAAAAAGGTAAGACAAGGTCGTCGCAACCGTTGTCTGGGTTCGGGAGTCGGTTACGCAAGGGGAAGGTATTAGCACCCCTCACGTCTATCGTACTCGATGGGATCCACGCTTGTTGTGTTTACTGGACGAGTTGGTTTATCTATCTACCTATCAAGGCTGGCTTAAACAGAAAAGAAAATGACTCGGCAAAGCGTCGCGCTTTATGCCTACGTATTCTCATCAGAGAATGAGAAATCAGAGTCAACGTAGTTCGACCTACTACGGGTTACGGGGAAGGTGGCTCGCCAATACATCAGTATTGTGCCTACGTACTCTCAACAGATATGAGAGATCAGAGCTTACGTAGTTCGGGATACTACGGATTACGGGGATTCAGATTCATCTGTTTTATCGAGTAGGGTTAAACAACAGTTCCAGCAGTTAGGGACAAAGCCTGTTTGCGTTGGCGCTGAAGTTTAACGACACTCTTTTCTTCAGAAAAGCTTTCCTTTGAATTATGGGCCCACGGGGCAAAAAGGTTTGAAGTTTGTTTTCTGTCTTTTACGAAAGAAGTGTTTTTTTATTGTGTTTGCAATTTCAATCGCACTAAAGACTATGACCTGAGAGTGAATGCGTCGCATGTCACCCAAAGGGTGCCATACTAAACATCCAGACTGTGGAAAAGAAACTCTCCCACAATCCTTTCTCAGATAGCTTAAGGCTCGTAACATACAAAAGAAATCATTCATGATTACTGTATCTTAAGCTGTTTTGAGATGAGAAGAGAAGGCTCAACTACGGGGAAAGACTATCAAGTCCTACTGTTATCATGCTAAGGATTCATCCTATAGTTGAGGTTTGAAACAGGAAACTCCTAGAAGTTATCATGCATAGGTTTCAACCTAAAGTTCTATCATCACTTCCTTATCAAAGGAAATGAGAGTCCTAAGGGATCATATCAATGATACACCGAAACAGATAAAGCATCAGCTTAAACAGTAAACAGTAATACAATAAAATGCATGCAATGCAAGTGAGGGAGGAAATATGTGTGGGGCATCAGCCTCCACAAGCTCATCTCAACCTCAAGCCAGAATGAATAACAGTAATCATACTGAGGAAATAATAACATGCTATCAAGCAAAATACAGTAAACTGCAATCATACAGAAGAAATAAAATGCTATCAAGCAAAATAAACCACATGGGCAAGGGAGCTGGGCTCTACCGAATACCCGCAAGCAAAGCCATACAGTAACAATACAAGCAGAGGGAGCAACTCAACCTCTAGTGCAATCATGCTCCTAGATTAAAGCTAGTCTAGATATGGACTTATTCTAATGCATCAAGCAAGTCAAACAAGGCACATCAATACAGAAAAGAAAACAGACAAGAGAACATATCAGCTCCTCTCTCAACTCCAAGCTTCAGCTCTTCTGACAGCAATTCAGTCCTCAGACCTCCATCACTCTTGACAAATATCAATTTGCTTCTCCAGGTTTCAACCCTTCAACATAAGTTTCAACTTATTCTCTTTTCTCTAAGCTTCAGCTCCTTAATCAGTTCCACCTTCAGGCTTCACTCTTAACTACAAGTATCTACTTGATTCCTTCAGGATCTCCAAACTTCAAAGTAAGTGTCAACTTATCCTTTGTTCTTCAAGCAAGGAACTCCTCACTCTTCACTCAATCTCTATTGGGTCTTCAAGTATCAACTTGTTCTTGTTCTTCTTGCTCTTCAAGCTTCTGCTGCAATGGCAATGCTCAGGGAATCATCCTCTTCCATACTCTTCAATGAGGTCTTCATCTTCACACTCAAGCCCAACATCTCTCAAGATACTCAAACCTGAAGAAATCACTTAACTGGATAAGCTAGGATATTAAACTGCTTATTGACCACCAAAGGTGACCTATAAGGGTTTAACATCAAAAGAATGGTTCCCTCAAAGGTTCTACTTCCTAGGTACCATCACTTATCCCTCCAAAGGAGGGAGGTGAATACCATGGAAGGACCTTGAATCATGGGGAAGAATGAAGGTGATAGATACCATCCATGTTTAAGAAAGAAATTAACTAAGTCTAAGCTCTACTTAATTCCTAACCCTAAAACAACAACAAAACAAACAAGTCTTCAAGCTCTCAAGCTCCTTCTTCAATCTTCAAGTCTTCCACTATGCTCTTCAATGCTCCTCAAAGCAATACCAAGCCCACCAAGCCAAGCAAAAGCCCCCAAAGCAAGACAAAACAAAATACAAGCCCACAAGGGCAACACAAACAACAATCAACTACAAAAATCAATTAAAAATAGTATACTATTATATTAAAATCTAATATAATTTCTAGGGGATCCTACATACCTACCCTTAATACCCTATATGTCCCAATATCTAACTTGACCTAGAAACCCAAAATTCTAGTGTTATTGTGGACCTATGTTAAGGATTGACCTAATTCTATACAACCTAAAGTCATCTAATCAAAACTAATCAAAAATTAATCACAAAATTATGGAATAAATCCAGAGGGGAGCTAAAGTCCTAATATAACTATCCTAAAAAGAATGGCCTAAAAATTAAAAGGGAACTAGTTAAACAAAATTCTACAAATCTATGCATCAACATAAAAGGAATTAAAAAGCTATTAAAAGAGAAAAAATACAAAAAATACTAAAACTGCATGAAATGCAAATGTTTTGATTTTATAATTTTTTAGACATCAACATGAAATAGGAGAAAAAATCCCCATGTAAAAATATCATTTTTCTATTTAATATGATTTTTTCAAAGATTAAAATAAAATGGAGAAAAAGAAAATAAAATGTGAAAACATTGGTGCAGATAGCAATGCCATACAGTGCAATTCATGATTGGGCTTAAAATGGGGGTACATAAAGCAATGCGCACCAGGCCCAAGATTTAATCAGAAAATCAATTCAAAATCATAAAGAAAAAGAAAAGAACACGGTGCATTTAGTAACGAAAATTAGTTCAAACCACCACTGGGCCATGAAAGGGGGTGTGATTATCAGTAAAGCCCAATACCCCAATTAATGAAATGCCGCGTTTTGGTCATCCTCAGACTTCCCTCTTCACACGCAAAATTAAATCCCAGCCTTTGGATCTGATCCCCAGTCAATGAGTCTTTCTCCATCCAACGGCCAGCACATCATCTTCTTCCTTCAGCCAGGGTTTGAATGAAGAAGCCATGGAAACAGAGCTTCATAGCTCAAGCTTCACCACAATCGTATCACCTCAATTCTCAACCAAAATCCATGGTTCAAAACCCTAATCTGTTCTAAATTCCATGCTGATTATGATCATCACCTTAGAATCATTTGAAATGCCCTTAATCTCTAAACTCGATCCAAGATCAAAACTATGCTCAAATCTCAACCCTAACCATTCTTGAAATTAAAGTGATCAATCTCTTCCTCATGCTACACTGGTCAATTCTTGCTATCATACCAAGATTATCTCTCAAGATTCAGTAAGTTATGGTGGTAAACAGAAATGGTGTCACTATCTTGAACTTCACCAAATGCTCTCAAACTTTCCAGAATCCATCTCCTACTTGTCTCTAACCATTCTAACCTAACAAATCTAACTAATTATGCTTAAATTAAGGTGTGGAAGAAAAGATGCAAACCTGTCAAATCTTGATTATCAGATAGGTCAAAGCTTCACTTCAACCTCCCAAACTCTGCAGAATCACTCCTTGATTGATGTTAATGCTTCTGTTTGCAAAAGATTTGATCAAAGAAGCCTGAATCTCCAAACTCGATGGTGACTTGCAGCTCCCAAAATCCAAAATCTATCTCCTCAATTCTTCATGATCTTGCCCTCAATTTGGTATGCACACATTCAGTATGATCAATGGAAGGTGTTAGGATTGAAAGAAGCAATGGAAATGATGTGGAATGTAGAATTTGATTTCAACTTGCAATGGAAGAAATTGAAATGGATATCTCACTCTCCTCTCTAATCTCTCACCAACCTTGCATCTGAGCAAGTTCTAAACACTATATAGGATGGTTCAGACCCATCTAGAACTTTCTAGAATCATCCAATGAGAATTTGAGATTCTCATGTCATGAGTTTTTTATTTCCATTCATCTCATGTACCAACTTGTGCTATACCTCTTGCAGCACTTGTATCTCCTTTGAAAATCTCTTTAGATGAGATATATGATGTGTTAAGATACTTAGCTAGCTTGTGTATTGGTTTCCCTTGTGTTTTGCATATGTACCTTAATATGCAAGCAACCATTTTCCAAAGCAAGTCCATGATCTAACCCTTAAATCAAAAATGTGGCTGAACCATTGTTTCTAAAATGCTTTCTAGAGTCAAAATGACCTATTACATGCCATGGTTTGGATGTGTAGCTTGGAAGTTTCAATTTCCAACTTTGACTTATTTAACTTATGCCTCCATTTTAGGTCATTTTTACCATTTTGAGCTACAAGCCTTTTCAACATCTCATGACTTCCTTACTAGCCTTAAAACATCATTTTAATCAAGTTTGATGTTAAAGATTGTTCCATTTGAAGCTTGGAAATAGGAGTTATGGCCTTATGCTTGAAATGACCTATAATGACCAAATGACCAAAATGCCCTTGACTTATCAAAGCCATAACTTGAGTTCTACAAATCCTATCAAGGACTTCTAGTACTATCTAGAAAGCTAAGAAGATGAGGAACAACATTCATGTTGACCAAAAGTTCATAGGAATCATCCTTCTTGGGCAAAAGTTGGATGCAAGTTGGGTGGCTTTCAAGGCCCCAGATTCACATACCTCAAATGACCTGTAACTTGTCAAAGTCATAACTTGAGCTCTAAAAATCCTATCAAGGACTTATAGTACTAAAATTAAATCTAAGAACAAGCTCCACAACATTCATGTTGGGGGTAAGATGAGATGACAATCACATCTTGAGCTAAACTGCCTTGAAGATAGGGGTCAAACTAGGGGATTTTACACTGTCAAGCCTTAGAAACCCTAGCTTGAAACTTCTCAAACTCTTCAATCATGATGAGTTGACCTTGGAATCATCTTTATAGCATCTCAATGCATCAATCCATGCTCACATGGCTCTTGTATTAGGTCTCAACCCTCTCCAAATCATCAGTTGACCTAGGGTTGACCTGGTCAAACCCTAATTATACCACTCATGGCTGAGGCTTCTTAACCTTGCACAATGACCTCTCTAGGCTTCATGATGGCTTTCAAGACATGTCATAAGCTATCTAAAAGCTTAAAGTCCATCCTCATAGCTTCAGAATCATCTGAGGAGTTCCCACAACTCTCAAGTTAGGAGGCACACAACCTTGGTTTCAACCAATCTCTCTGAGGATCTCTTAACTTCTCTGACAAAGATATCAACCCTTGAACACTTGAATAACCTTCTTGGATATCTTCAAAGTCTTGATTGGTACTCATACCTCTTGATCTCTTGCATACATGTCAATGAAATGCAAGTGATAATGCTAATGTGAATGAGATGAACCACAAGCTAGGTAAAGAAATGTTGGTCAAATTTTGGGGTGCAACAAAAAGGACGATGGAGCAACCTTACATCGTCTACTACCACCAAAAGGATGATAAAGCAAACACTCGCACAATCTGACATCAACAAGACGACAAACCCACCACCAAAAGGATGACGGAACGAAACTCACACTGGATAATACAAACAAAAGGAGGATAAAGCAAAACACTCGCCCACTCTAAAATCAACAAGATGACATACCCACCATCAAAAGGACAATGGAACGAACTCACACCAGCTACTACCACCAAAAGGAAGATAGAGAAAACCCTCGTACAATCTGACTTCAACAAGATGACAGACCCACCACCAAAAGGGCGATGGAGCGAACTTAAACCGGCTACTACCATCAATAGGATGATAGAGCAAACACTCGCACAATCTAACATCAACAATATGACAGATCCACCACCAAAAGGATGATGGAGTAAACTCACACTGGCTACTACCTCCAAAAGGATGATAGAGCAGACACTCACATAATCTGACATCAACAAGATGACATACCCACCACCAAAAGGATGACGGAGAGATACTCACACCGGCTACTGCCACCAAAAGGATGATGCAGCAAACACTCGCACAATCTGACATCAGCAAAATGACAAATCCATCATCATAAAGATGATGGAGCAAACTCACACCGTCTACTACCACCAAACGAATGATAGAGAAAGACACTCGCATAATCTGACATCAACAAGACGACAGACCTACCACCAAAAGGATGACAGAATGAAAATCACACCGGCTACTAACATATAAAGGATGATACGGCAAACCATCGCACAATAAGACAACAAAAACATGACAGACCCCCCACACCAAGGATGAAGGAGCGAAACTGACACCGGCTACTACCACCAAAAGGATGATAGAGAAAATCCTCATACAATCTGACATCAACGAGATGAAAAACCCACCACTAAAAGGATGATAAAGAAAAACACTCGCACAATCTAACATCAACAAGATGACAGACCCACCACCAAAAGGACGATTGAGCAAATTCATACCAGCTACTACCACCAAAAGGATGATAGAGATAACACTCACACAATCTAACATCAACAAAATGACAGACCCACCTGTTGCACCCCAAAATTTGACAAACATTTCTTTACCTAGCTTATGTTTCATTTCATTCACATTAGCATTATCATTTGCATTTCATTGACATGTATGCAGGAGATCAAGAGTTATGAGTACCAATCAAGAGCTATACAAGACTATGAAGCTAGCTAAGAAGCTTATTCAAGTGTTCAGGGGTTGATATCCTTGCCAGAGAAGATAAAAGATTCTCAGAGAGAGTGGTTGAAACCAAGAGGGTGTGCCTCCTAGCTTGAGAGTTGTGGAAAGACCTCAGATGATTCTGAAGCCATGAAGAAGGTCTTGAAGCCTTGAGAGAGCTCATGAGATGTCTTGAAAGCCATAACGAGGCCTAGACAGGTCATTGTGTAAGATCAAGAAGGCTCAGCCATGATTGGTGCAATTAGGGTTTGACTGGGTCAACCCTAGGTCAACTGATGATTTGGAGAGGGTTGAGACCTAATCCAAGAGCCATGTGATCATGGATTGATGAATTGAGGTGCTATAAGCATGATTCCAAGGTCAAATCATCATGATTGAAGAGTTGGAGAAGTTTCAAGATAGGGTTTCTAAGGCTTGACAGTGTAAAATCCCCTAGTTTGACCCCTATCTTCAAGGCAGTTTAGCCCAAGATGTGATTGTCATCTCATCTTGCCCTTAATATGAATGTTGTAGAGCTTATTCTTAGCTTTAATTTTAATGCTAGAAGTCCTTGATAGGATTTGTAGAACTTAAGTTATGACTTTGACAAGTTACAGGTCATCTGAGGCATGTGAATCTGGGGGCTTGAAAGTTACCCAACTTGCATCAAGCGTTTTCCCAAGAAGGATGATTCCTATGGACTTTTGGTCAACATGAATGTTGTTGCTTATCCTCTTAGCTTTCTATAGAGTACTAGAAGTCCTTGATAGGATTTGTAGAACTCAAGTTATGGCTTTGACAAGTCAAGGGCACTTTGGTCATTTGGAGATTACAGGTCATTTCAATCATAAGGCCATAACTCCTATTTCCAAGCTTCAAATGGGAAAATGTTGAACATCAATCTTGTTCAAAATGATGTTTTAAGGCTATTAAAAAGGTCATGAGATGGTGGAAATTCTTGTAGCTCAAAGTTGCAAAAATGACCTAAAATAAGGGCATAAGTTAAATAAACCAAAGTTGGAAATTGATATTTTCAACCTACACATCCAAACCATGGCATGTAATATATCATTTTGACTCTAGAAAACATTTTAAGAACATTGGTTTAGCCACATTTTTGAGTTGAGATTCAATTTGGGGACTTGCTTTGAAAAGTGGTTACTTGCATATTAAGTAACATTTGCAAAACATAGAATCAAGGCATGAGCAAGGCCCTTGGCAAGCTAAACACTTTCAAAATGTCACTAGGGGAGAAATTGGAAGTGAATGAGGGTGGTTCCAAGCTGCAAACAGAATTATGCATATCATGAGATGTGTTTGAAAATCTCATGACATAAGAAGTGGAAACTCTCATTAGAAGGATCTAGAGGGTTCTAGATCACTCATACATCATCTATATATTGAGTAGAGATAATCCAATGAAAAGGTTGGTGGTGATTGAAGGAGAGAGCATAGATTGAGATTGAAATTCCATAGCTTGCAATTGAATTCTGTTTCACCAAATTCTTCACTTTCCATCCATTTTCTTGATTGAAACTTCTTCCATGGATGCTAAGGAGTGATTCCAGATCATAATCCAAGAGAATTCGTGGCTGAATCGTGTATGAGCAAGTGAATTTTTCCACCTGCAACTCACCATCGGGTTTCAAGATTTAGGAGCTCTCAACCGGTTCTTTTGCATACAGAAGCAAGGAAAAGGTTCATTGATCGTGTCTGAAAGATTAGAGAGCTTGATTTGAAGGTTTAGGGCATCTGTTCATCTGAGATTTTTAGGTTGGTAACTTTCTTCCTCTAGCATGATTTAGGTAGAATCAAGATGAATTAAGGTGTTAGATTCATTGTAGAATGGTGTAGGAATGATTTCAGATAGTTAATTGGATAATTAGTGACAAAATAGGTGTGTTACCATTTTCGTTTGAGAATTGGATATGGTGAATCTTGAGGATTTAGGTTAAATTAAGCGCATGAATGAGTTCGTGGCACAATTTAGGATAAGTTTCATGTATTGACCATTTGCAATGGAGGCTCTTAGAGAGAATTAGGGTTGAGGAAGATGACCGGAGCACCACCGGTGGTGGCCGGAGCTGGGCGCGAAGTTGCAGAGGTTTAAAAGGTAGGAGATGACTCTGGGACCATCAGATCTTGGTTGGACCTTTGACTAGAAGCTCATCCAACGGCCACGTTTTAAACTTAGTTTGTGAAGGACCTGAAGAAATGAAACGCAGTGTTTCATTTAATCAGTGGTTTTGGGCTTAATGAATTAACCACTATCCACACCCCCCTGATGGCCCAACCCATGGTTTGAACTGATTCTGTTTGCTATTTGCACCGCGCGTGTGGTTATTTTTATTTGATTTTCTTTAATTTTTCATTTTATACATGGTTCTTGTTAAATTCATAATAAATTGAGAATTAATCCAATTAATCCCATTCCTTTTGCATTTTACTCATGATTGAGTATAGTATTTTTTAGAGAAAAAAATATTTTCATTTCATGCATTTTCTGATTTTATGGGAATTTTACATTTTAATTGATATTAAAATGGTTATGTTTGATGCATAATTTTGTGGAATTTTGTTTGGTCATGTGGTGATGATTTTGATCCTAATTTTTTTGTGTGTGATTAGGTTAGAAATGTATGCTCCAATAGTATTTTTCTCACTTTTTTGTGATGAAAGTAGATGTGCTTTCTAGATTGATATTTAGGTGCATCCTTTTAGGGTATTAGGTTTAGTACCTCATAATGTAGAATTCATTTCTAGGTCTAATTTGATGGTTTGATCTCTGAAATAAATATGGTAGAGTCATGATTGACCTAGGTTCCCATAGATATTTTTGTAGGATTTTACAATTGGTTTTAGTATTTTAGTTAGGACTAACTTTAGTACTAGGTTTTAGGTGATCCTAACTTACTAATTCAACTAGTTTAACTTCTCTAGTTCCCTTAGATTAGGGTTTTGCTTGGTTTGCCTTTGGTTGCAAGTTGAAGACAAGTTGAAGACAAGGTGAGGATGCTTGAAGTTGCTTGAATTTGCTTGGAGCTTGGATTTGCTTGTGCCTGAAGGTATCTGATGAAGATGTAGGAGATAGGAGCCATAGGAAGAGCCTTATAGTTAGAACGATTTCTTTCACAAACATGGAAAGCATCTTGTGCTTCCATTCCTCCCAATGACTAAAAGTCCTTCCAAGATATTCACATCCCTCCTTTGGTGGGATGAGTGGCTTTATCTGAGAAGTAGAACATTGAGGGAACCAGTCTCTCATAATGATGAACCCTTGCAGGCTTCCTTTGGTTGTCAGTAAGTTGTTTATCATTTCCACTCATTCTGTTAAATCAATTGTCTTCTGGTTTGAGTATCTTGAAAGATGTTGGACTTGAGTTTGAAGATGAGGACTTCATTGAAGAGTGTGGAAGAGGATGATTCCTTGAGCATTGCCATTTCAGCTGAAGCTTGAAGAGCTTGAAGACCAAGTGGATACTTGAAGACCCAATGGAGATTGAATGAAGAGCTGAGGCTTGAAAAAGAATTGAATGATAAAGTTGACACTTCTAGATGATTGAAGATTACTCTGAAAAGCTGAAGCTTGTAGGAGAAGATGACCAAGTTGAGACTGGTAAAGCAAAGAGAGCTGAAGCTTGAGGACTAAGTTGATACTTATGAAGAAGATTCAGTTGAGATTGAGTGTGGAGCTGAGGCTTGAGGAATAAAGGACAAGTTGATACTTGTACATTGATGCTTGGAGAGCCTGAAGGAATCAAGTTGATACTTGTAGTTAAGAGTGAAGCCTGAAGGTGGAACTGACAGAAGAGCTGAAGCTTGGAGAAGAGAGAGCAAGTTGATACTTATGTTTGATGGTTTGGAACCCTGGAGAAGCAAGTTGATATTTGTCATGGAAGATGATAGCCTTGAAGGGTGATTGAAGCCTGAAGACTGAGTTGCTGTCAGAAGAGCTGAAGCTTGAAATTGAAGAAAGAGGTGTTGATCTGCTTTCTTTCTTGTCTGTTTTCTTTTCTGTGCTGATGTGCCTTGTTTGACTTGCTTGATGCATTAGAATAAGTTCATATATAGACTGACTTTAAGCTAGGAGCATGATTGTACTAGAGGTTGAGTTGCTCCCTCTGCTTGTATTGTTACTGTATGGCTTTGCTTGCGGGTATTCGGTAGAGCCCTGCTCCCTTGCCCATGTGGTTTATTTTGCTTGATAGCATTTTATTTCATTTCTTCTGTATGATTGCAGTTTACTGTATTTTGCTTGACAGCACTTTATTTTATGATTACTGTTATTCATTCTGGCTTGAGGTTGAGATGAGCTTGTGGAGGCTGCTGCCCCACACACACTTCCTCCCTCACTTGCATTGCATGCATTTTACAGTCGTTTACTGTTTACTGTTTAAGCCGATGCTTTATCTGCTTCTGTTTATCATTGATATGATCCCATAGGAGTCTCACTTCCTTTGATAAGAAAGTGATGATAGAACTTTAGGTTGAAACCTATGCATGATAACTTCTAGGAGTTCCCTGTTTCAAACTTCAACTATAGGATGAATCCTTGGCATGACAACAGTAGGACTTGATAGTCTCCCCGTAGTTGAGCCTGTTCTCTTCTTATCTCAAAACAGCTTAAGATACAGTAATCATGAATGATTTCTTTCGTACGTTACGAGCCTTAAGCTATATGAGAAAGGATTGTTGGAGAGTTTCTTTTCAACAGTCTGGATGTTTAGTATGGCACCCTTTGGGTGACATGCGACGCATTCACTCTCAGGTCATAGTCTTTAGTGCGATTGAAATTGCAAACACAATAAAAAACACTTCTTCCGTAAAAGACAGAAAACAAACTTCAAACCTTTTTGCCCCGTGGGCCCATAATTCAAAGGAAAGCTTTTCTGAAGAAAAGAGTGTCGTTAAACTTCAGCGCCACCACAAACAGGCTTTGTCCCTAACTGCTGGAACTGCTGTTTAACCCTACTTGATAAAACAGATGAATCTGAATCCCCGTAATCCGTATTAGCCCGAACTACGTAAGCTTTGATCTCTCATACCTGTTGAGAGTATGTAGGCACAATACTGATGTATTGGCGAGCCACCTTCCCCATAACTCGTAGTAGGTCGAACTACGTTGACTCTGATTTCTCATTCTCTGATGAGAATACGTAGGCATAAAGTGCGACGCTTTGCCGAGTCATTTTCTTTTCTTTTTAAGCCAGCCTTGATAGGTAGATAGATAAACCAACTCGTCCAGTAAACACAGCAAGCGTGGATCCCGTCGAGTACGACAGACGTGAGGGGTGCTAATACCTTCCCCTTGCGTAACCGACTCCCGAACCTAGACAATGGTTGCGATGACCTTGTCTTATACCCTTTTCGTCAGGTTTTTCCGATCGTTTCCTTTCCCGTTCTGAGGGATAAATAACGAAAGGTGGCGACTCTTCTGTTTTGCCGGCACCTTATTTTTGCAGTAGCGACAGCTGGCGACTCTGCTGGGGACTCTTGATAGTTTCCTAGGGATACAACGTCCCGAATGCGAGTCAGTTTGGGGATCCAACGTCCCCTGCGAGAGTCAATCCTAGCGCTTGTATGATTACTTGTTGGGTTGTGTTTATTTATCGCATTTTATTTCCCGCACTTTATTTTCAGTATGATATGATTATCTGTGCTGTTGTGGGAGGGGCATTCTGATGAGTGAGAAGCCAGACCCAGGCTTGAGTGAACATAGCATTAGTTGTGGAAATTAGTGGGCGCGTGCTTGCTTTGCAGGCACTAGTGTCTCATGAAATCCGCGCTCAGACGAGGTTCTCCCGGTTGACTTCTTTTTCAACCCTTTGGGTTGAGGGGGTTGTTGGTTTGGAGGATTGTCGACTCTGGGGACCGATCATTTGGGATTCAGCCGAGTGAGGCCGCTTCATGAGCTGGTGGTGCTGATGACCGCATAGGATGCCGAACTTGAGTCAGTTTAGGTCCATACCTGTGAGCAGGGTTGGGTTTATTGCAGGAAACTTTGACCTTCAGACTACCTGGTTTTCTTGATAGTGAATCAGTTTTGTTGGTACCGGAGGTTCTCATCATCAGATATATGATTGTTCTTGACAGAGCAGAGTTTTGGTCCTGTATCAGAGGACCTTGTCTTCAGATATATGTGTGTTCTTGACAGAGCAGGTTTATGGTTGGGATCTGAGGATCTCATCTGCAGATGTATGTTTGTTCTTGACAGAGCAGAGTTTTTGGTCCTGTATCAGAGGTCCTTATTATCAGACGTTTGTTCTTGACAGAGCAGATTTGTGTTCCGATACTAGGGTTTTCTTCTTATCAGAGATAGTGGTTGTTCTTGATAGAGCAGGATTATGGTTTTGTTGACACAAAATCTCCACAGCACAGTTGTCTTGATCTCCTGCTGCATGATTGCATTTTACATTGCTTTGCATACTCATTTGCATTTCATTAACGTGTGTCTGTGTTGCAGGTACCGTTTCCCCCGATTCAGAATTTCTGGCCTTCTGTTGTATTGTTATGGGTTCTCTGAGGAAGACCGTGGCTTACAAGCTCCCTGCCCCTGATGTGGTCCAGCTGACTGGTTTGATTGCTTTAGCAGATGATTCTGTGAGAGATGAGTTCAGAAAATCTTACGGCAAATTGCTCAGTTTGGTTCGTAAACCTTCTGCATTCGAGTTAAATGGGTTGCACGCTCTGCTGCAATTCTACGATCCTCCGTTGAGATGCTTTACTTTCCGGGATTTTGTTCTCGCGCCTAAACTAGAGGAATATGCTGATTTGTTAGGTGTGCCTATCAGGAGGCAGATGCCTTTTGTTCATATGGATGATGAGCCTAATCTGGCTAGTCTAGCTCCGTCACTTCATCTGGATGCCTCCGAGTTGGTGTTGTCTAGTTGGAACAAGGTTCCCGGTTTCTCCTTGCAGTTCTTAGTGGGAAAGGCTCAGCAGTGCGCCAAAGACGGATGTTGGGTCGTGTTCAACGCCATCCTCGCTCTGTGCATATATGGCATCATTCTGTTCCCCAATATGCCTGACTTTGTAGACTTCGACGCCTTTCGCATCTTTGCCTCAGGGAATCCAGTCCCTACCTTGATAGGAGATGTCTACCATTCCATCCACTACAAAAACGAGAACAGAAGGGGCAAGAATGTTTTGTGTTGTGTGCCCTTGCTTTATAAATGGCTTGATAGTCATCTACCCAAGAGGGGTCCCTTTGCTTCGTCTACAGCCACAGCTAAGTGGTCCGAGCGTTTGATGAGTCTATCTGCAGAGGATATTGCCTGTTTTGACAGAGATAGGTTGGGTACCGAGATTATTTTCAGCTGCAGTGGGTTTCCGAACGTGCCTTTGATATGCAGGAAGGGTTGTATAAACTATAATCCGTCTTTGCTGGTCCGACAGTTCGCGTATGCTTTGAGAGCTCCGCCGAAGGATGAAGAGGTGCAGGAATCTCTGTACCTCACTGGTCTTCTAGAGGGAGATATGTTATCTAAGCTTCAGCGCGCTTGGAATGGTATCAGTAAGAAGGGAAAACCATTGCTGGGGAGAAGCAATAGTCAAGCCTACCCTCCGTATGTGGCATGGATCAGAGCCAGAGCAGATGCTATAGGGATGTCGTTTCCTCCTGCAAAGCCAGAAAGCCCTCCGGTGGTCGAAGAGCCCACCACTGTGCCTATTCAGCAGCATAATCAGGTGTTAGCCGAGAGAGATGAGCTGAGAAAGGCAAACGAAGAACTGGAGAAAGAATTGGCTCAACTTAGAAGCGAGAGAAACGAAGCCGTTCATTCCTTCAAAAGGCAGACCGAACTGGTGAACCGGCTAGGTACAGATTTGACTAAGCAGATAGCCGAGCGTGAACGCGTGGGTCGAGACTTCAAAGCTGTCAACGATGTACTGGCCATGAAGAAGCAGCACTTGGACGAAGCGTATCGGAGGATATCCAAGTTCAATCAACACTGGAAGGCCTCCATAGCCAACAGGAAAGAGCGGGAGGATAAGCTGATGCAACAGATTTCCAAGCTGAAAGCCCAGGTGAAGGCTGGTGAGAAGAGGTTTGATGAAGAAACCGCTCGCAGATATGGCGCCGAAGGCCAGCTCAACAAAGCTCTTGCTAACCTGAAGGAGCACAAACTGATGTTTGAATCCAAGAAATGGAAGCTAGAAGATTGCTTCGGCGAAGGAGCATGGGAAGATTCGGTCGAAGGTCTTCAGTACACCATTATGCAGAGGGAGTTACTCGTCGAAGGGTTGCTCACTCGGCCTGATCATCCAGAAACGAAGGGGTTGTTAGAAGAGTTTCGCGCCTGTGGCCGTGCTTGACTATTTGTATTCCTTTTGATTGATCATTGTTGTATGCTGACCATCACCAGGCTTGTTGGTTGAGGTCATGCTATTGATTCATCTTGTATTCACTAACGTGGTGTACTGCCTTGATGGGCTTTCTTCATATATATGAGATGTTATTTCCATGATTGGACTCGGACTTCTTATTATCAGCACTGGCACTCAGGCACTAGGATCGGGGGAGATCTCCCTAATACACAGGCACACGTTTGCATTTGCATGAAGCATTTGCATAACGAGCACTTTGTCGTTTTTCCTAACCCTTTTGTGTTTACAGGTTGTTTCAGGTTGTTCCAGGATTGATCAGAGACCTATTCACCGCTATCCGACCAGAGCAAATCAAACCAGGATCATGGAGCAAGTGCAAACTGATGTTTAGGAACTCCGCGAAAGAATGGATCACTTCATGGAGCTCATGCAAGCGGTCGCCAATGGCCAGGATCAGCTCAGAACCTTGGTTCAGCCTCTGATTTCAAGGGTCGATAGCAATGGCGTACTCCATGGTGGGACCGTGCCTACCCCTCCACCTGTTGAAACTCCTCAGAATGGCGTCCCCGTGACCGGGGGGAACGGCAGTGCCAACGGCAATGTGATAGCTAACATGGGACTCAACGGCAATACGACGGGCGTCGGTAATGGGAATTTTGAAGCTAACGTCAATGTTGGGATTGGCAACGGCACGGTGGGTGTTGGAAATCTGCTTGGGCCTCAGCCGTGGTTAGAAGACCGCCAAGACGATGTGTTCTCTCAGAGAGGTGCTGAAGGGGAGCTGACTGCTGAAGCACGGCTAAGGTTCAAGGCACTCGAGGATAAGATGAGAAATATCGAGAACCAGAACACCCTGGGCGTTGATATGTCCAAGTTGGGACTGATTGCTGATTTCAAGGTGCCTCCCAAGTTCAAGGTACCTGACTTTGAAAAGTACAAGGGCACCACTTGCCCTCGCGTCCACCTGAGATCATATTACAGAAAAATGTCAGCTCATTCTGATGACGAGAAGTTGCTGATGCACTTCTTTCAGGACAGTCTGTCCGGACCCTCCCTCGAATGGTACATGAGTCTGGAACCTACCAGTGTGCGCACGTGGAAGGACCTTGCTGAAGCATTTGTGCACCACTACCAATACAACAGTGACTTGGCCCCGAACCGAGTCCAACTGCAGAATCTGTCGCAAAGGAACAACGAAGGGTTTAAGGAATACGCCCAGCGGTGGCGTGAATTGGTAGCCAGGGTTCAGCCGCCGATGGTTGAACGTGAGCTTGTGCAGATGTTCGTAGCCACCCTCCCAGGGGTTTACTATGAGAAATTGGTCAGCGGCATGTCCGGAACCTTCTCAGATATCATAATCACGGGTGAGCACATCGAAAATGGGATCAAACTGGGGAAAATTCAAGGTGATTCATCCTCAGCGGGAGGAGGCGGAAAGAAACCTTATGGTGGCAAAAGACGAGAAGGAGAAACGAGCGCTGTGTCCAACGCTCAAAGGAAGGGTAAAGGCCCTCACCAGCAGGTGGCCAGCATAACTATCCCGGCAGTTCAACAGCCACAGCAGCAGCCGAATTAACAAGGATATCGAAAGTATCAGAATCGGGCACCTCTATCGAGCCGTCACCTCGAGACTCCGCCCATGTCCTATGCTCATCTATTACAGACTTTGCTTCAGCTACAGTTAATCCAGAAGAGAACCCTGGCTCCCTTGACAGGGGCACCTCCGCCAGGCTATGACGCGAATGCAACTTGTGAGTTTCACTCAGGGGCACCAGGCCACACCATAGAGAATTGCAAAGCCTTCAAGCACAAGGTGCAGGACATGGTGGGCGCTAAGATCATCAACTTCTCAGATAATGTGCCAAATGTCACGAAGAACCCTATGCCGAATCATAGGGGAGGTGGAGTAAACGCCATTATTGAAGATGAGAGTTTGGATTTGTTGACTGACGTCAGAGATCTGAAGACGCCGCTTAGCTTCGTTAAAGCTAAGCTGGTGAAAAAGGGTTCCTTTCCAGGTTGTGGAGAGTTGTGTATGGGCTGTGCGACAAGTCCTGATGGATGTGAACAGTTGATAGAGGGGATTCAAAGTCTGATGATCGAAGGAATCCTGCAATTTAGCCGAAGGGCCGAAAGCGGATCGGGAGAGGTAATGCTGAAGCAAGATGATGAGGTTGCCACCATCACCATCCCTCGCCAGACGATAACTATTTCTGCATCCAGACCGCCCACGATTACCATCACCAAAGCGGGGCCGATACCCTTCGAAAGCACTAATGCTGTCCCATGGCATTATGGGGCAGAAGTCTACTGCAACGGACAGAAGTTGGAACTGGAACCATATGGGTCGTCTATGGAGAACCTTGCGGGAATCAGCGGTATCACTCGTAGCGGAAGAGTGTTTGCACCACCAGAGGTCGTGGCGGACAAAGTGGACAGAGCTGATGCAACCGATAAAGGGAAGAGTAAAGTCGTCGAAGAGATCCCTCGTGGGGTAGAAAAAGACTTACTTGTCAAAGACGCCGAAGAGTTTATGTGGTTGATTAAAAAGAGTGACTACAAGATCGTGGATCATCTCCATCAGACACCCTCGAAGATTTCCATCCTGAATTTGTTGCTGTGTTCTAAAGCACACCGCAACGCACTGCTGAAGGTGTTGAACGCCGCATATGTACCACAGGAAATATCGGTAAACCAGCTAGAAGAGGTCGTAGCCCACGTGAATGCTAGAAACGGGCTAGGGTTCACTGACCTAGAGCTGACGCCGAAGGGGAGGAACCACAATAGCGCCCTGCACATCTCGATAGAGTGTAGGGGAACGATTATGTCGCATGTGTTGGTAGACACAGGGTCGTCACTCAATGTTCTTCCGAAGAAGGCATTGATGAAGTTGGATACTCGTGGGGTGATTTGCACACCCAGTGATCTGGTTGTGAAGGCGTTCGATGGAACCAAACGCCATGTTTTCGGGGAGGTGACCCTGCCAATCCAAGTCGGGCCGGAAACATTTGATGCGATCTTTTACATTATGGACATCATGCCTGCCTACAGCTGTCTCTTGGGCTGGCCATGGATCCATGCTGCTGGAGCCGTGACCTCCACGTTGCACCAGAAACTCAAGTATGCTGTCGGGGGTAGCATCGTGACCGTTTGCGGCGGGGAAGATATAATGGTGAGCCATTTGTCGTCCTTCAAGTATGTTGATATGGATGGGGAAATCCACGAAACCCTATGCCAAGAGTTCGAAGCTGTTAAAGTCAAGGACGTAGCTCCTGTAGTCACTGAAAATCCAGAGATGACTCTCTCCTCCTTCAAGGAAGCTCGGGCCGTTGTCCAAGCTGGATCTGCCCCAGGCTGGGGGCGAATTTTGGAGATACCTAACAAGCAAGACAAGTTTGGGTTGGGATATTCTCCTGGAGCTGAAGCCTTCTCTTCTAGCAGTGCGTCGCGAGGTAAAGGGCCGATCCAGTTTACTAGCGGCGGGGTGATATTTGAAAGAATCAACGCGGTGTCTGAAGACAGCGGAGATAGCGACTGTGACCTCGACTCTTGGATCCAGCCAAGCAAGCCAGGCGAGAGCCTCAACAACTGGTCCGTCAAGGATATCATCCAGATGACAAGCGAAGAGTAATGATTTACTTTTTCCAATCATTGTACAACCCTATGTCCTACCCGGGGCATAGAGGTTTTATTGTCAGGGCCTTGTTTGATTATGTACATGCATTTTATCAATAAATCAAAAGGCGTTTTTCTTCGTATTCAAATATTGTGATCTTTGTTATTCCTGTTTTATATTTGTTTTGAAAAACAATAAAATGGCAATGAGGTTTGTGTTAACCTGCATATCCTTGTTTTACGCTTAACCCTTGTTATTGCAGGATCCACATAGCAGATGACATTGACTCTGGACCTTCTACGGCTCACTTCGACT
Source organism: Lathyrus sativus (assembly GCA_963859935.3). Taxonomy (NCBI): domain Eukaryota; kingdom Viridiplantae; phylum Streptophyta; class Magnoliopsida; order Fabales; family Fabaceae; genus Lathyrus; species Lathyrus sativus. The sequence continues at coordinate 202,211,620 of OZ012740.1, read as the reverse complement.
TCGATTGCCCGATCTATCAAGCCGAAGAAGAGATTGAGGAAGACGAAGACCTTCCTGAAGAGTTGGCCCACTTGTTGAAACAAGAAGAGAAAGTTATTCTGCCTCATGAAGAGGAGATCGAGATTGTGAATCTGGGTTTTGAAGAACTAGTCAGGAACGTCAGGATAGGGGCTGCATTGCAGAGTGATGTCAAGCGAAGATTGGTCGAGATGCTAAGAGAGTATAGTGACGTCTTTGCTTGGTCATACGAAGATATGCTCGGACTTGATACTGACATCGTAGTCCACCACTTGCCGTTGCGAGAAGATTGTCCTCCCGTTAAGCAGAAGCTTAGGAGGACGCGACCAGATATGGCCGTTAAGATCAAAGAAGAAGTGCAAAAGCAGCTTGATGCTGGCTTCTTAGCGGTCACTACTTACCCTCTGTGGGTCGCCAACATAGTGCCTGTACCGAAGAAGGACGGTAAGGTACGAATGTGCGTCGATTATCGGGATTTGAATAGGGCGAGCCCTAAAGATGATTTCCCGCTGCCTCATATTGACGTGTTGGTCGACAATACAGCTCAGTTCTCCGTGTTTTCGTTCATGGATGGCTTCTCCGGTTACAATCAGATCAAGATGGCGTCGGAGGACATGGAGAAAACGACGTTTATCACTCCCTGGGGTACATTTTGCTACAAGGTAATGCCTTTCGGTCTGAAGAACGCAGGAGCCACTTACCAACGAGCAATGATTACTTTGTTTCATGATATGATTCATCATGAAATTGAAGTCTATGTTGATGACATGATTGCGAAGTCCCAAACGGAGGAGGGACATCTGGTCAATTTGCTGAAGCTTTTTGAGAGGCTTAGGAAGTTCAGGCTGAGGCTGAATCCTAACAAGTGTACTTTCGGAGTACGGTCCGGAAAGTTACTGGGGTTTATCGTGAGTGAAAGAGGCATCGAGGTTGATCCTGCGAAGATTAAAGCGTTACAAGAAATGCCAGTGCCAAAAACAGAAAAAGAAGTTCGTGGTTTCCTGGGCAGAATAAACTACATTGCAAGGTTTATCTCTCAGCTCACGGCCACGTGTGAACCAATGTTCAAATTGTTAAAGAAAGATCAGGCGATTATCTGGAACGAGGATTGCCAGAAGGCATTCGATAAGATAAAACAGTATCTACAGGAACCTCCAATCTTGATACCCCCAGTGGCCGGACGGCCCTTAATCATGTACTTGACAGTTCTTGAGAATAGTATGGGGTGTGTTCTCGGTCAGCACGACGAGATGGGCAGAAAGGAGCATGCCATTTACTACTTGAGTAAAAAGTTCACAGATTGTGAATCTCGTTACTCGATGCTAGAGAAAACGTGTTGTGCACTAGCCTGGGCTGCCAAACGTTTATGACAGTACATGCTCAACCACACCACCATGCTAATTTCGAAGATGGATCCGATCAAGTACGTCTTCGAGAAGCAAGCGCTTTCGGGCAGGATTGCCAGATGGCAAATGGTGTTGACAGAGTATGATATTCAGTACGTGTCCCAGAAGGCCATCAAGGGAAGCGTATTGTCTAAATACCTTGCCGAACAGCCGATCGAAGATTACCAGCCGATGAAATTTGAATTCCCTGATGAGGATATCATGTTTCTCAAAGCGAAGGATTGCGATGAACCGTTGCCTGACGAGGGGCCAGATAGGAAATCCCAATGGAAATTGATATTTGACGGGGCGGTTAATTCTTATGGAAGTGGCATTGGGGTGATCATCACGACTCCCCACGGATCCCATATCCCATTCACTGCGAGACTGACGTTTCCGGTCACCAATAATGAAGCGGAGTACGAAGCATGCATCATGGGTCTAGAAGAGGCAATTGATTTGAGAATCAAGAACCTAGACGTATATGGTGACTCGGCACTTGTGATCAATCAGATTAAAGGGGAGTGGGAGACTCGTCAATCGAATTTGGTGCCGTACATGAATTATGCCAGAAGGCTACTTCCGTTCTTTGATCGAGTGGAACTCCATCATGTGCCCAGAGCAGAAAATCAGATGGTTGATGCCTTAGCCACGTTGGCTTCAATGTATAAAGTCAATTTTTGGAATGAAGCTCCAAGAATTGTCCTTTCTCGTCTTGATAGACCTGCATTCGTCTTTGCAATTGAGGAAGCCTCCGGCGGCAAGCCATGGTTCCATGATATCCAGACCTTCCTTATGACTAAGGAGTATCCTGCGGGAGCGTCAACCCAGGATAAGAAGACTTTGAGGAGGCTGTCTGGAAATTTTTATCTCAATCCTGATGGAGTTTTGTATAAAAGAAACCACGATCTCGTGCTACTCAGATGTGTAGATGAGAAAGAGGCGAGTATGCTCATGGAAGAAGTCCATGAAGGCACATTTGGTACGCACGCCAGCGGGCATGCTATGACAAGAAAGATCCTAAGAGCAGGATACTACTGGCTGACGATGGAATCGGATTGCTTTAAATTCGCGAAGAGATGTCATAAATGCCAGATTTATGATGATAAAGTTCATGTGCCGCCGTGCCCGTTAAATGTCATGTCCTCCCCGTGGCCGTTCTCCATATGGGGCATCGACATGATAGGCAAGATCGAGCCCACTGCATCTAACGGTCATCGCTTCATTCTAGTAGCTATCGACTACTTCACCAAGTGGGTGGAGGCAGCCTCATATTCTAATGTGACCAAGCAGGTGGTGGCTAAATTCATAAAGAGGGACATCATCTGTCGTTACGGAATTCCCGAACGGATCATTACTGATAATGGTTCGAATCTGAATAACAAGATGATGAAGGAGCTGTACCAGAGTTTCAAGATTGAACACCACAACTCATCTCCTTACCGGCCGAAGATGAACGGCGCCGTTGAAGCGGCCAATAAGAACATAAAGAAGATTGTTCAGAATATGGTTGTGACCTACAAGGATTGGCACGAGATGTTGCCATTTGTATTGCACGGTTATCGTACGACGGTACGTACATCAACCGGGGCAACTCCTTTCTCCTTAGTGTACGGTATGGAAGCTGTCCTACCGTTAGAAGTGGAGATCCCTTCTTTGCGAGTTTTGGTTGACGTGAAACTCGACGAGGCAGAATGGATTAAGAACCGACTAAACCAACTCAGCCTGATGGACGAGAAGAGGTTGGCATCGATTGCGCATGGTCGTCTGTACCAAAGCCGAATGAAGAAAGCTTATGATAAGAAGGTGCGTCCTAGAAGCTTTCAGACGGGTGATCTCGTCCTGAAGAAGATTCTTCCTCCACACTCCGATCACCGGGGCAAGTGGACTCCCAGTTACGAAGGTCCGTACGTCGTCAGCAAAGTCTTCTCGGGAGGAGCTTTGTTGTTATCCACGATGGATGGCGAAGATTTTGCATCCCCGGTGAACGCGGACGCAGTTAAAAAATACTTTGCTTAAAAACGACCCGCTGGAAAGAAAAAGAATATCCAGGTAAAAATGGGGCATCCTGGCGAACCATAAAAAAGGAAAAAGGTTCGGGCAAAAATTAAGGATATAAATTGAAAAAATGTACACCCGCAAAGTCGAAAACCCGGATGGGCGACTTTGGCAAAAAAGGGTATCCCGGTGAATCGAAAACCCGAAAGGGCGATTCAGGCAAAAGTTAGGGATTTGAAAAAGCAAATGACTGCGTTCCGCGTGTGGACTTTCATTGTTTAGTGGTTCGGAGGACCTGAGGGCCGTTTATCTGAATCAATTTCTTCTGAAGCTGAAGCATCGGAGAAGTATCGAAGTCCAGTGGGTCATAGAGGGATCAATTCACGGTGTTTGTCTACGCCTCATTGCCGACATTTGTATATACTGATGTATATTTATGTTTTTATTTTTGCACGGCTTCCTCATTCCAGGAGCTTGCATCTGTTGTAAAACATTTTTTGCCCATTCAAGGGTTCGTTATCAATAAAATGTATACTATTCAGCAATTCTGTTTGTCTGTTTAGCATTTATCTATTTTGTTTGCGAAAAAGAACGCCGATGTTTTTGACAAAATGCGCATACATAAACTTACTGGCCTAGGCCACTGATTGTTGAAACAATGAATTACTTGAACATTGTCACAAGATGATAACCTTGATAGGTCCCTCTTGAGAAGGGTATCTTGTCTGTTTGTTTGTATTGATGCAGGTGTAGCGTATACCAGACAGTGCGCCGTGCGCATCCCCAAGCAGGATGATTCCTCCTTCTCCAGTGAAATTCAGCAGTCTCGCCCCACAGAGTCTGAATGTGAGATCGTGAGCATTGATATGTGTTTCCCCAGGCAGAGAAGATTCTCTCCCCAATCAGATGTATCCTGAAGGAAGAGCCTCTCCCCAGTTGAGTCAGGCACCGAAGCGCGTGTTCATCCCCTAGCACCGGGTCACAAGTGCAGGTCTCATAGGAGACTATCTGCTGAAGTGTGCAACAATTGATAGTTCCAGACTGAAGTCTCTGACGGAATTGAGATTCCCCGCAGAGTCGTACTCTCCCCAGCAAGCAGGATGATTTCTTCTTCCCCAGCCGAGTTTGCAGATCCCCAAGAGAGCCGAGTCCTTGGAAAGCAGTTTGGGCCATGATTGGTCGTCCCCAGTAGAGTGTTGAATAGCTGATGTTGTGTTTCCCCACCGGGGTCGTTACCCCCGGAAAGCTCTGGCTGCGAATGTCGTGCAGCTTATTTCCGCGATTGACATCGCTTTCCTCAGCAGGTCCAGGTTCTCGTAGAGCTTCATTCCCCTGCGGCAGTCGACCGAAGTTTGTTTCCCCGGGCAGAGTCCGATTGAGATCGGCGTGACCTTTTCTCCGTAGTTCTTCCTCCTTGACAGGAGGATTCTCCCGTCAGCATTTATTTTGCTGACGGGATCGCAGCATTTTGCATGATTGCATAACATTCATCATAAACACGTAGCATTTCCACCGTGTAAAGCTTATGCATACTAAACATGAGCTAGGTCGTTACCGTTCCTGTTTTGCAGGTGTTCCTCCGCAGAGTCGCTTGCTCAAGATGATTCTTGAATTCCCCAGTGAAGTCGTTTGCTTAAGATGATTCTTAAAATCCCCAGTAAAATTGCCATAGTTGGTTGCTCAAGTTGATGCTTAGAGTCCCCGGCAGAGTGTTTGCTCAGGATGATTCTTGAAATCTCCAGCAGAGCTATGGGTTCAGGATGATTCTTCAAGTCCCCCCCAGAGTTATTTGTTCAAGATGATTCTTGCAGTCCTCAGCAGAGTTGACCTACCCGGAACGATTTCCGGATCCCTGAAGCAGAGTTACTTGATAGTTCTCCAGAATCCCCAGCGGAGATGTGTCATCCCTAGCAGGTTTCGGAGCAACGAAGTTTAAACTTCCCTCGAGGACTTGATGATTGAAGTCCAACCGTATCGGCAAAGCAGATCTCCCAGCGGATGCGGAGCACCTGATGGCAGAAGTTTGGATATCCCCAATCGGTTCATGATTGACTGAGAATTCCATTCCCGACTTACTAATGAAGTCCGGCGGATGCCCGAGAAATTTCTTTGAATGCCCGATGGCATGATTAACTTGATTGTTGACCTGATGAGTCCCGAGGAATCTTGATGCTTGACGGCATTATCGACCATGTACCATTGGTTATCGAGTGACCAATTCCCCAGCCAGTTGTCGTGCAGCTAATATTTCAGTTTCCGAAGATTTGTTCCCATCAGAGTATCGTGTACTTGTGCAGTTGGCAAATTTTCGGGTTTATCGGTATTCAACCGTCTCGCACCTTGATTGGTTGAGAGCCGTTCGCTTCTCACCCAGTCAGGTTCAAGCCGTTTGAATAGGGGCAGCTGTTGCACCCCAAAATTTGACCAACATTTCTTTACCTAGCTTATGTTTCATTTCATTCACATTAGCATTATCATTTGCATTTCATTAACATGTATGCAGGAGATCAAGAGGTATGAGTACCAATCAAGAGCTATACAAGACTATGAAGCTAGCTAAGAAGCTTATTCAAGTGTTCAGGGGTTGATATCCTTGCCAGAGAAGATAAAAGATTCACAGAGAGAGTGGTTGAAACCAAGAGGGTGTGCCTCCTAGCTTGAGAGTTGTGGAAAGACCTCAGATGATTCTGAAGCCATGAAGAAGGTCTTGAAGCCTTGATAGAGCTCATGAGATGTATTGAAAGCCATCATGAGGCCTAGACAGGTCATTGTGCAAGATCAAGAAGGCTCAGCCATGATTGGTGCAATTAGGGTTTGACTGGGTCAACCGTAGGTCAACTGATGATTTGGAGAGGGTTGAGACCTAATCCAAGAGCCATGTGATCATGGATTGATGCATTGAGGTGCTATAAGGATTATTCCAAGGTCAACTCGTCATGATTGAAGAGTTGGAGAAGTTTCAAGCTAGGGTTTCTAAGGCTTGACAGTGTAAAATCCCCTAGTTTGACCCCTATCTTCAAGCCAGTTTAGCCCAAGATGTGATTGTCATATCATCTTGCCCTCAACATGAATGTTGTAGATATTATTCTTAGCTTTAATTTGAGTGCTAGAAGTCCTTGATAGAATTTTTAGAACTCAAGTTATGACTTTGACAAGTTACAGGTCATCTGAGGTATGTGAATCTGGGGGCTTGAAAGTTACCCAACTTGCATCAAGCTTTTGCCCAAGAAGGATGATTCCTATGGACTTTTGGTCAACATGAATGTTGTTCCTTATCCTATTAGATTTCTAGATAGTACTAGAAGTCCTTGATAGGATTTGTAGAACTCAAGTTATGGCTTTGACAAGTCAAGGGCACTTTGGTCATTTGGAGATTACAGGTCATTTCAATTATAAGGCCATAACTCCTATTTCCAAGCTTCAAATGGGAAAATGTTCAACATCAAACTTGTTCAAAATGATGTTTTAAGGCTAGTAAGGAGGTCATGAGATTATGGAAATGCTTGTAGCTCAAAGTTGCAAAAATGACCTAAAATAAGGGCATAAGTTAAATAAACCAAAGTTGGAAATTGATATTTTCAACCTACACATCCAAACCATGGCATGTAATATATCATTCTGACTCTAGAAAACATTTTAAGAACATTGGTTTAGCCACATTTTTGAGTTGAGATTCAATTTGGAGACTTGCTTTGAAAAGTGGTTACTTGCATATTAAGTAACATTTGCAAAACATAGAATCGAGGCATGAGCAAGGCCCTTGGCAAGCTAAACACTTTTAAAATGTCACTAGGGGAGAAATTGGAAGTGAATGAGGGTGGTTCCAAGCTGCAAACAGAATTATGCATATCATGAGATGTGTTTGAAAATCTCATGACATGAGAAGTGGAAACTCTCATTAGAAGGATCTAGAGGGTTCTAGATCACTCATACATCATCTATATATTGAGTAGAGATGATCCAATGAAAAGGTTGGTGATGATTGAAGGAGAGAGCATAGATTGAGATTGAAATTCCATAGCTTGCAATTGAATTCTGTTTCACCAAATTCTTCACTTTCCATCCATTTTCTTGATTGAAACTTCTTCCATGGATGTTAAGGAGTGATTCCAGATCATAATCCAAGAGAATTCGTGGCTGAATCGTGTATGAGCAAGTGAATTTTCCACCTGCAACTCACCATCGGGTTTCAAGATTTAGGAGCTCTCAACCGGTTCTTTTGCATACAGAAGCAAGGAAAAGGTTCATTGATCGTGTCTGAAAGATTAGAGAGCTTGATTTGAAGGTTTAGGGCATCTGTTCATCCAAGATTTTCAGGTTGGTAACTTTCTTCCTCTAACATGATTTAGGTAGAATCAAGATGAATTAAGGTGTTAGATTCATTGTAGAATGGTGTAGGAATGATTTCAGATAGTTAATTGGAGAATTAGTGACAAAATAGGTGCGTTACCATTTTCGGTTGAGAATTGGATATGGTGAATCTTGAGGATTTAGGTTAAATTAAGGGCATGAATGAGTTCGTGGCACAATTTGGGATAAGTTTCATGTATTGACCATTTGCAATGGAGGCTCCTAGAGAGAATTAGGGTTGAGGAAGATGACCGGAGCACCACCGGTGGTGGCCGAAGCTGGGCGCGAAGTTGCAGAGGTTTGAAAGGTAGGAGATGACTCTGGGACCATCAGATCTTGGTTGGACCTTTGACTAGAAGCTCATCCAACGGCCACGTTTTAAACTTAGTTTGTGAAGGACCTGAAGAAATGAAACGCAGCGTTTCATTTAATTAGTGGTTTTGGGCTTAATGAATTAACCACTATCCACACCCCCCTGATGGCCCAACCCATGGTTTGAACTGATTTTGTTTGCTATTTGCACCGCGCGTGTGGTTATTTTTATTTTATTTTCTTTAATTTTTCATTTTATACATGGTTCTTGTTAAATTCATAATAAATTGAGAATTAATCCAATTAATCCCATTCTTTTTGCATTTTCTGATTTTATGGGAATTTTACATTTTAATTGATATTAAAATGGTTATGTTTGATGCATAATTTTGTGGAATTTTGTTTGGTCATGTGGTGATGATTTTGATCCTAATTTTTTGTGTGTGATTAGGTTAGACATGTATGCTCCCATAGTATTTTTCTCACATTTTTGTGATGAAAATAGGTGTGCTTTCTAGATTGATATTTAGGTGCATCCTTTTAGGGTATTAGGTTTAGTACCTCATAATGTAGAATTTATTTCTAGGTCTAATTTGATGGTTTGATCTCTGAAATTAATATGGTAGAGTCATGATTAACCTAGGTTCCCATAGATATTTTTGTAGGATTTTACAATTGGTTTTAGTATTTTAGTTAGGACCAACTTTAGTACTAGGTTTTAGGTGATCCTAACTTACTAATTCAACTAGTTTAACTTCTCTAGTTCCCTTAGATTAGGGTTTTGCTTGGTTTGCCTTTGGTTGCAAGTTGAAGACAAGTTGAAGACAAGGTGAGGATGCTTGAAGTTGCTTGAAGTTGCTTGGAGCTTGGATTTGCTTGTGCCTGAAGGTATCTGATGAAGATGTAGGAGATAGGAGCCATAGGAAGAGCCTTATAGTTGGAATGATTTCTTTCACAAACATGGAAAGCATCTTGTGCTTCCATTCCTCCCAATGACTAAAAGTCCTTCCAAGATATTCACATCCCTCCTTTGGAGGGATGAGTGGCTTTATCTGAGAAGTAGAACATTGAGGGAACCAGTCTCTCATAATGATGAACCCTTGCAGGCTTCCTTTGGTTGTCAGTAAGCTGTTTATCATTTCCACTCATTCTGTTAAATCAAGTGTCTTCTGGTTTGAGTATCTTGAAAGATGTTGGACTTGAGTTTGAAGATGAGGACTTCATTGAAGAGTGTGGAAGAGGATGATTCCTTGAGCATTGCCATTTCAGTTGATGCTTGAAGAGCTTGAAGACCAAGTGGATACTTGAAGACCCAATGGAGATTGAATGAAGAGCTGAGGCTTGAAAAAGAATTGAATGATAAAGTTGACACTTCCAGATGATTGAAGATTACTCTGAGAAGCTGAAGCTTGTAGGAGAAGATGACCAAGTTGAGACTGGTAAAGCAAAGAGAGCTTAAGCTTGAGGACTAAGTTGATACTTATGAAGAAGATTCAGTTGAGATTGAGTGTGGAGCTGAGGCTTGAAGAATAAAGGACAAGTTGATACTTGTACATTGATGCTTGGAGAGCCTGAAGGAATCAAGTTGATACTTGTAGTTAAGAGTGAAGCCTGAAGGTGGAACTGACAGAAGAGCTGAAGCTTGGAGAAGAGAGAGCAAGTTGATACCTATGTTTGATGGTTTGGAACCCTGGAGAAGCAAGTTGATATTTGTCATGGAAGATGATAGCCTTGAAGGGTGATTGAAGCCTGAAGACTGAGTTGCTGTCAGAAGAGCTGAAGCTTGAAATTGAAGAAAGAGGTGTTGATCTGCTTTCTTTCTTGTCTGTTTTCTTTTCTGTGCTGATGTGCCTTGTTTGACTTGCTTGATGCATTAGAATAAGTTCATATCTAAACTGACTTTAAGCTAGGAGCATGATTGCACTAGAGGTTGAGTTGCTCCCTCTGTTTGTATTGTTACTGTATGGCTTTGCTTGCGGGTATTCGGTAGAGCCCTGCTCCCTTGCCCATGTGGTTTATTTTGCTTGATAGCATTTTATTTCATTTCTTCTGTATGATTGCAGTTTACTGTATTTTGCTTGACAACACTTTATTTTATGATTACTGTTATTCATTCTGGCTTGAGGTTGAGATGAGCTTGTGGAGGCTGCTGCCCCACACACACTTCCTCCCTCACTTGCATTGCATGCATTTTATAATCGTTTACTGTTTACTGTTTAAGCTGATGCTTTATCTGTTTCTGTTTATCATTGATATGATCCCATAGGAGTCTCACTTCCTTTGATAAGAAAGTGATGATAGAACTTTAGGTTGAAACCTATGCATGATAACTTCTAAGAGTTCCCTGTTTCAAACTTCAACTATAGGATGAATCCTTGGCATGACAACAATAAGACTTGATAGTCTCCTCGTAGTTGAGTCTGTTCTCTTCTCATCTCTAAACAGCTTAAGATATAGTAATCATGAATGATTTCTTTCGTACGTTACGAGCCTTAAGCTATCTGAGAAAGGATTGTTGGAGAGTTTCTTTTCAACAGTCTGGATGTTTAGTATGGCACCCTTTGGGTGACATGCGACGCATTCACTCTCAGGTCATAGTCTTTAGTGCGATTGAAATTGCAAACACAATAAAAAACACTTCTTCCATAAAAGACAGAAAACAAACTTCAAACCTTTTTGCCCCGTGGGCCCATAATTCAAAGGAAAGCTTTTCTGAAGAAAAGAGTGTCGTTAAACTTCAGCGCCACCGCAAACAGGCTTTGTCCCTAACTACTGGAACTGTTGTTTAACCCTACTCGATAAAACAGATGAATCTGAATCCCCGTAATCCGTATTAGCCCGAACTACGTAAGCTCTGATCTCTCATACCTGTTGAGAGTACGTAGGCACAATACTGATGTATTGGCGAGCCACCTTCCCCATAACTCGTAGTAGGTCGAACTACGTTGACTCTGATTTCTCATTCTCTGATGAGAATACGTAGGCATAAAGTGCGACGCTTTACCGAGTCATTTTCTTTTCTTTTTATGCCAGCCTTGATAGGTATATAGATAAACCAACTCGTCCAGTAAAAACAGCAAGCGTGGATCTCGTCGAGTACGACGGACGTGAGGGGTGCTAATACCTTCCCCTTGTGTAACCGACTCCCGAACCCAGACAATGGTTGCGATGACCTTGTCTTATACCCTTTTCGTCAGGTTTTTCCGATCGTTTCCTTTCCCGTTCTGAGGGATAAATAACGAAAGGTGGCGAATCTTCTGTTTTGCCGGCACCTTATTTTCGCGGTAGCGACACCACCACCAAAAGGATGATTGAGCGAACTCACACCGGCTACTAACACCAAAAGGATGATAGAGCAAACAACATGACAGACCCACCACCAAAAGGATGCCAGAGAAAACTCAAACCGGCTACTACCACCAAAAGGATGATAGAACAAACACTCGTACAATCTGACAACACCAAGATGACAGACCCACCACCAAAAGGATGAAGGAGCGAACTCACACCGGCTACTACCACCAAAAGGATGATAGAGAAAACATTTGCACAATCTAACATCAACAAGATGACAGACCCACCACCAAAAGGATGTCGGAGCAAACTCACACCGGCTACTACCACCAAAAGGATGATAGAGCTAAACCTCACATAATCTAACATCAACAAGATGACAGATCCACCACCATAAAGATGATGGAGCAAACTCACACCGTCTACTACCACCAAACGCATGATAGAGAAAAACACACGCATAATGTGTCATCAACAAGACGACAGACCCACCACCAAAAGGATGACAGAGCAAAACTCACACCGGCTACTATCACAAAAGGATGATAGAACAAACCATCGCACAATAAGACAACCAAAAGATAACAGTCCCCCGACACCAAGAATTACGGAGCGAAACTCACACCGGCTATTACCACCAAAAGTATGATAGAGAAAACCCTCGTACAATCTGACATCAACAAGATGAAAGACCCAACACCAAAAGAATGATAAAGCAAAACACTTGCACAATCTAACATCAACAAGATGACAAAACCACCACCAAAAGGACGATGGAGCAAACTCATACCGGCTACTACCACCAAAAGGATGATAGAGATAACACTCACACAATCTAACATCAACAAGATGACACTCACACAATCTTCTGTTTTGCCGGCACCTTATTTTCGCGGTAGCGACACCACCACCAAAAGGATGATTGAGCGAACTCACACCGACTACTACCACCAAAAGGATGATAGAGCAAACAACATTACAGACCCACCACCAAAAGGATGCCGGAGAAAAATCAATTCTGCTACAACCACCAAAAGGATTATATAGCAAACACTCATACAATCTGACATCAAAAAGATGAAAGTCCCACAACCAAAAGGATAATGGAGCGAACTCACACCAGCTACTACCACCAAAAGGATGATAGAGCTTACACTCGCAAAATCTAACATCAACAAGATGACACACCCACCACCAAAAGGATGAAGGAGCAAACCCACACCGGCTACTACCACCGAAAGGATGATAGAGAAAAACACTCCCATAATCTGACATCAACAAGACCACAGATTTACCACCAAAAGGATGACGGGGTAAAACTCACACCGTCTACTACCACCAAAAGGATGATAAAGCAAACACTCGCACAATCTGACATCAACAAGATGACAAACCCACCACCAAAAGGATGACGAAGCGAAACTCACACCGGATACTACCACCAAAAGGATGATAAAGAAAAACACTCACACAATCTGACATCAATAAGATGACAGACCCACCACCAAAAGGATGATGGAGCGAACTCACACCGGCTACTACCACCAAAAAGATGATAGAGAAAACCCTCGTATAATTTGACATCAACAAGATGACAGACCCACGTATAAATGGACGATGGAGCAAACTCACACCGTCTAGTACCACCAAAAGGATGATAAAGCAAACACTCGCACAATCTGACATCAACAAGACGACAGACCCACCACCAAAAGGATGACGAAACGAAACTCACACTGGATAATACCAACAAAAGGAGGATAAAGCAAAACACTCGCCCTATCTAAAATCAACAAGATGCCATACCCACTATCAAAAGGACAATTGAGCAAACTCACACCGGCTACTACCACGAAAAGGATGACAGATAACACTCGTACAATCTGACTTCAACAAGATGACAGACCCACCACCAAAAGGGCGATGGAGCGAACTTAAACTGGCTACTACCACCAATAGGATGATAGAACAAACACTCGCACAATCTAACATCAAGAATATGACAGACCCAACCACCAAAAGGATGATGGAGTAAACTCACACTGGCTACTACCCCCAAAAGGATGATAAAGCAGACACTCACACAATCTAACATCAACAAGATGACAGACCCACCACCAAAAGGATGACGGAGAGATACTCACACCGGCTACTACCACGAAAAGGATGATGCAGCAAACACTTGCAAAATCTAACATCAACAAGATCACAAATCCACCACCATAAAGATGATAGAGCAAACTCACACCGTCTACTACCACCAAACGGATGATAGAGAAAAACACTCGCATAATCTGACATCAACAAGACGACAGACCTACCACCAAAAGGATGACAGAACGAAACTCACACCGGCTACTGCCACAAAAAGGATGATACAGCAAATCATCACACAAAAACACAACAAAAACATGACAGACCCCCCACACCAAGGATGAAGGAGCGAAACTCACACCGACTACTACCAGCAAAAGGATGATAGAGAAAACCATCGTACAATCTGACATCAACAAGATGAAAGCCCACCACCATAAGGATGATAAATCAAAACACTCGCACAATCTAATATCAACAAGATGACAGACCCACCACCAAAAGGTCGATTGAGCGAACTCATACCGGCTACTACCACCAAAAGGATGATAGAGATAACACTCACACAATCTAACATCAACAAGATGACAGACCCACCACCAAAAGGATGATGGAGCAAACTCACACAGGCTACTACCACCAAAAGGATGATAGAGCAAACAACATGACAAACCCACCACCAAATGGATGCCGGAGAAAACTCAAACCGGCTACTACCACCAAAAGGATGATAGAGCAAAAACTCGTACAATCTAACATCACCAAGATGACAGACCCACCACCAAAAGGATGAAGGAGCGAACTCACACCGGCTACTACCACCAAAAGGATAATAGAGAAATCATTTGCACAATCTAACATCAACAAGATGACAGACCCACCACCAAAAGGATGTTGGAGCAAACTCATACCGGCTACTACCACCAAAAGGAAGATAGACCTAAACCTCACATAATTTAACATCAACAAGATGACAGATCCACCACCATAAAGATGATGGAGCAAACTCACACCGTCTACTACCACCAAACGCATGATAGAGAAAAACACTCGCATAATCTGTCATCAACAAGATGACAGACCCACCACCAAAAGGATGACGGAGCAAAACTCACACCGGCTACTACCACAAAAGGATGATACAACAAACCATCGCACAATAAGACAACCAAAAGATGACAGACCCCCCACACCAAGGATGACGGAGCGAAACTCACACCGGCTACTACCACCAAAAGTATGATAGAGAAAACCCTCGTACAATCTGACATCAACAAGATTAAAGACCCACCACCAAACGGATGATAAAGCAAAACACTCGCACAATCTAGTATCAACAAGATGACAAACCCACCACCAAAAGGACGATGGAGCGAACTCATACCAGCTACTACCACCAAAAGGATGATAGAGATAACACTCACACAATCTAACATCCACAAGATGACAGACCCACCACCAAAAGGATGATGGATCAAACACACACCGACTACTACCACCAAAAGGATGATAGAGCAAACAAATGACAGACCCACCACCAAAAGGATGCCGGAGAAAACTCAATTTGGCTACAACCACCAAAAGGATGATAGAGCAAACACTCATACAATCTAACATCAAAAAGATGAAAGTCCCACAACCAAAAGGATAATGGAGCAAACTCACACCGGCTACTACCACCAAAAGGATGATAGAGCTTACACTCGCAAAATCTAACATTAACAAGATGACACACCCACCACCAAAAGGATGAAGGAGAAAACTCACACCGGCTACTACCACCGAAAGGATGATAGAGAAAAACACTCCCATAATCTGTCATCAACAAGACCACAAACCTACCACCAAAAGGATGACGGGGTAAAACTCACACCGTCTACTACCACCAAAGGGTTGATAAAGCAAATACTCGCACAATCTGACATCAACAAGATGACAAACCCACCACCAAAAGGATGACGAAGCAAAACTCACACCGGCTAATACCACCAAAAGGATGATAAAGAAAAACACTCGCACAATCTGACAACAATAAGATGGCAGACCCACCACCAAAAGGATGATGGAGCGAACTCACACCGACTACTACCACCAAAAAGATAATAGAGAAAACCCTTGTACAATTTGACATCAACAAGATGACAGACCCACGTATAAAAGGACGATGGAGCAAACTCACACCGTCTACTACCACCAAAAGGATGATAAAGAAAACACTCGCACAATCTGACATCAACAAGACGACAGACCCACCACCAAAAGGATGACCAAACGAAACTCACACTAGATACTACCAACAAAAGGAGGATAAAGCAAAACACTCGCCCAATCAAACATCAACAAGATGACATACCCACCATCAAAAAGACAATGGAGCAAACTCACACCAGCTACTACCACCAAAAGGATAATAGAGAAAACCCTCGTACAATCTGACTTCAACAAGATGACAGACCCAACACCAAAAGAGCGATGGAGCGAACTTAAACTGGCTACTACCACCAATAGGATGATAGAGCAAACACTCGCACAATCTAACATCAACAATATGACAGACCCACCACCAAAAGAATGTTGGAGTAAACTCTCACTGGCTACTACCCCTAAAAGGATGATAAAGCAGACACTCACACAATCTGACATCAACAAGATGACAGACCCACCACCAAAAGGATGACGGAGAGATACTCACACCGGCTAATACCACGAAAAGGATGATGCAGCAAACACTCGCACAATCTGACATCAACAAGATGACAAATCCACCACCATAAAGATGATGGAGCAAACTCACACCGTCTACTACCACCAAACGGATGATCGAGAAAAACACTCGCATAATCTGACATCATCAAGACGACAAACCTACCACCAAAAGGATGACAGAACGAAACACACACCGGCTACTACCACTTAAAGGATGATACAGCAAACCATCGCACAATAAGACTACAAAAACATGACAGACCCCCCACACCAAGGATGAAGGAGCGAAACTAACACCGGCTACTACCACAAAAAGGATGATAGAGAAAACCCTCGTACAATCTGACATCAATAAGATGAAAGACCCACCACCAAAAGGATGATAAAGCAAAACACTCGCACAATCTAACATCAACAAGATGACAGACCCACCACCAAAAGGACGATTGAGGGAACTCATACCGGCTACTACCACCAAAAGGATGATAGAGATAACAGTCACACAATCTAACATCATCAAGATGACAGACCCACCACCAAAAGGATGATGGAGCGAACTCACACCGGCTACTACCACCAAAAGGATGATGGAGCAAACAACATGACAGACCCACCACCAAAAGGATGCCGGACAAAACTCAAACCGGTTAATACAACCAAAAGGATGATAGAGCAAACACTCGTACAATCTAACATCACCAATATAACAGACCCACCACCAAAAGGATGAAGGAGCGAACTCACACCGGCTACTACCACCAAAAGGATGATAGAGAAAACATTTGCACAATCTAACATCAACAAGATGACAGACCCACCACCAAAAGGATGTCGGAGCGAAACTCACACCGGCTACTACCACCAAAAGGATGATAGAGCTAAACCTCACATAATCTAACATCAACAAGATGACAGATACACCACCATAAAGATGATGGAGCAAACTCACACCGTCTATTACCACCAAACGCATGATAGATAAAAATACTCGCATAATATGTCATCAACAAGATGATAGACCCACCACCAAAAGGATGACGGAGCGAAACTCACACCGGCTACTACCACAAAAGGATGATACAGCAAACCGTCGCACAAAAAGACAACCAAAAGATGACAGATCCCCCACAAAAAAGAATAAAGGCACGAAACTCACACCGGCTACTAGCACCAAAAGTATGATAGAGAAAACCCTTGTACAATCTGAGATCAACAAGATGAAAGACCCACCACCAAAGGATGATAAAGCAAAACACTCGCACAATCTAACATCAACAAGATGACAAACCCACCACAAAAAGGATGATGGAGCGAACTCATACCGGCTACTACCACCAAAAGGATGATAGAGATAACACTTACACAATCTAACATCAACAAGATGACAGACCCACTACCAAAAGGATGATGGAGCAAACTCACACCAGCTACTACCACCAAAAGGATGATAGAGCAAACAACATGACAGACCCACCACCAAAAGGATGCCGGAGAAAACTCAAACTGACTACAACCACTAAAAGGATGATAGAGCAAACACTCATACAATCTGACATCAAAAAGATGAAAGTCCCACAACCAAAAGGATAATGGAGCGAACTCACACCGGGTACTACCACCAAAAGGATGATAGAGCTTACAGTCGCAAAATCTAACATCAACAAGATGACACACCCACCACCAAAAGGATGAAGGAGCAATCTCACACCGGCTACTACCACCGAAAGGATGATAGAGAAAAACACTCCCACAATCTGACATCAACAAGACCACAGACCTACCACCAAAAGTATGACGGGGTAAAACTCACACCGTCTACTACCACCAAAAGGATGATAAAGCAAACACTCGCATAATCTGACATCAACAAGATAACAAACCCACCACCAAAAGGATGAAGAAGCGAAACTCACACCGGCTACTACCACCAAAAGGATGATAAAGAAAAACACTCGCACAATCTGACATCAATAAGATGACAGACCCACCACCAAAAGGATGATGGAGCGAACTCACACCGGCTACTACCACCAAAAGGATGATGGAGCGAACTCACACCGGCTACTACCACAAAAAAGATGATAGAGAAAACCCTCGTATAATTTAACATCAACAAGATGACAGACCCACGTATAAAAGGACAATGGAGCAAACTCACACCGTCTACTACCACCAAAAGGATGATAAAGCAAACACTCGTAAAATCTGACAACAACAAGGCGACAGACCCACCACCAAAAGGATGACGGAGTGAAACTCACACCGGATACTACAACCAAAAGGAGGATAAAGCAAAACACTCGCCCAATCCAACATCAACAAGATGACATACCCACCATCAAAATGACAATGGAGCGAACTCACACCGGCTACTACCACCAAAAGGATGATATAGAAAACCCTCGTACAATCTGACTTCAACAAGATAACAGACCCACCACCAAAAGGGCGATGGAGCGAACTTAAACCGACTACTACCACCAAAAGGATGATAGAGCAAACACTCGCATAATCTAACATCAACAAGATGACAGACCCACCATTAAAAGGATGATGGAGTAAACTAATACTGGCTACGACCCCCAAAAGGATGATAGGGCAGACACTTGCACAATCTAATATCAACAAGACGACATACCCACCACCAAAAGGATGACGGAGCGAAACTCACACCGGCTACTACCACGAAGAGGATGATGCCGCAAACACTTGCATAATCTGACATCAACAAGATGACAGACCCACCACCAAGAGGATAATGGAGCGAACTCACACTGGCTACTACCACCAAGAGGATGATAGATCTAACACTCGCATAATCTGACATCAACAAGATGACATACCAACCACCAAAAGGATGATCAGGGCAACTCACACCAGCTACTACCACCAAAAGGATGATAGAGCTAAAACTCGCACAATCTGACATCAACAACAAGACAAGCCCACCATCAAAAGGATGACGGAGCGAAACTCACACCGGATATTACAACCAAAAGGATAATAGAGTAAACACTCACACAATCTGACATCAACAAGATGATAGACCCACCACAAAAAGGTTGACGGAGCAAAACTCACATAGGCTACTACAACTAAAAGGATGATACAACAAGACACTCGCACAATCTGACATCAACAAGATGACAGACACACCACCAAAAGTACGATGGAGCGAACACACACCGGCTACTACCATCAAAAGAATGATAGAGCAAACACTCGCACAATCTGACATCACAAACTGACAGACCCTCAACCAAAAGGTAATGGAGCGAACTCACACCGGCTACTACCAATAAAAGGATGATGGAGCCAACATCACACCGGCTACTACCACCAAAAAGATCATAGAGAAAACCCTCGTATAATTTGACATCAACAAGATGACAGACCCACGTATAAAAGGAAAATGGAGCAAACTCACACCGTCTACTACCACCAAAAGGATGATAAAGCAAACACTCGTACAATCTAACATCAACAAGACGACATACCCACCACCAAAAGGATGACGGAGTGAAACTCACACTGGATACTACCACCAAAAGGAGGATAAAGCAAAACACTCGCCCAATCTAACATCAACAAGATGACATACCCACCATCAAAATGACAATGGAGCGAACTCACACCGACTACTACCACCAAAAGGATGATAGAGAAAACCCTCGTACAATCTGACTTCAACAAGATGACAGACCCACCACCAAAAGGGCGATGGAGCGAACTTAAACCGGCTACTACCACCAAAAGGATGATAGAGCAAACACTCGCACAATCTAACATCAACAAGATGACAGACCCACCACCAAAAGGATGATGGAGTAAACTCACACTGGCTACTACCCCCAAAAGGATGATAGAGCAGACCCTTGCAAAATCTGATATCAACAAGATGACATACCCATCACGAAAAGGATGACGGAGCGAAACTCACACCGGCTACAACCACGAAAAGGATGATGCAGCAAACACTTGCACAATCTGACATCAACAAGATGACAGACCCACCACCAAAAGGATATTGGAGCGAACTCACACTAGCTACTACCACTAAAAGGATGAGAAAGCTAACACTCGCATAATCTGACATCAACAAGATGACAGACCCACCACCAAAAGGATGATCGAGCCAACTCACACCGGCTACTACCACCAAAAGGATGATAGAGGTAAAACTCGCACAATCTGACATCAACAACAAGATAGACCCACCATCAAAAGGATGACGGAGCGAAACTCACACCGGCTATTACAACCAAAAGGATAATAGAGTAAACACTCACACAATCTGACATCAACAAGATGATAGACCCACCACAAAAAGGTTGACGGAGCAAAACTCACATAGGCTACTACAACTAAAAGGATGATACAACAAGACACTCGCACAATCTGACATCAACAAGATGACAGACACACCACCAAAAGTACGATGGAGCGAACACACACCGGCTACTACCATCAAAAGAATGATAGAGCAAACACTCGCACAATCTGACATCACAAACTGACAGACCCTCAACCAAAAGGTAATGGAGCGAACTCACACCGGCTACTACCAATAAAAGGATGATGGAGCCAACATCACACCGGCTACTACCACCAAAAAGATCATAGAGAAAACCCTCGTATAATTTGACATCAACAAGATGACAGACCCACGTATAAAAGGAAAATGGAGCAAACTCACACCGTCTACTACCACCAAAAGGATGATAAAGCAAACACTCGTACAATCTAACATCAACAAGACGACATACCCACCACCAAAAGGATGACGGAGTGAAACTCACACTGGATACTACCACCAAAAGGAGGATAAAGCAAAACACTCGCCCAATCTAACATCAACAAGATGACATACCCACCATCAAAATGACAATGGAGCGAACTCACACCGACTACTACCACCAAAAGGATGATAGAGAAAACCCTCGTACAATCTGACTTCAACAAGATGACAGACCCACCACCAAAAGGGCGATGGAGCGAACTTAAACCGGCTACTACCACCAAAAGGATGATAGAGCAAACACTCGCACAATCTAACATCAACAAGATGACAGACCCACCACCAAAAGGATGATGGAGTAAACTCACACTGGCTACTACCCCCAAAAGGATGATAGAGCAGACCCTTGCAAAATCTGATATCAACAAGATGACATACCCACCACGAAAAGGATGACGGAGCGAAACTCACACCGGCTACAACCACGAAAAGGATGATGCAGCAAACACTTGCACAATCTGACATCAACAAGATGACAGACCCACCACCAAAAGGATATTGGAGCGAACTCACACTGGCTACTACCACCAAAAGGATGAGAAAGCTAACACTCGCATAATCTGACATCAACAAGATGACAGACCCACCACCAAAAGGATGATCGAGCCAACTCACACCGGCTACTACCACCAAAAGGATGATAGAGGTAAAACTCGCACAATCTGACATCAACAACAAGATAGACCCACCATCAAAAGGATGACGGAGCGAAACTTACACCGGCTATTACAACCAAAAGGATAATAGAGTAAACACTCACACAATCTGACATCAACAAGATGATAGACCCACCACCAGAAGGTTGACTGAGCGAAACTCACATCGGCTACTACAACTAAAAGGATGATACAACAAGACACTCGCACAATCTGAATCCAACAAGATGACAGACCCACCACCAAAAGTACGATGCAGCGAACACACACCGATTACTACCATCAAAAGAATGATAGAGCAAACACTCCCACAATCTGACATCACAAACTTACAGACCCTCAACCAAAAGGATGATGGAGCAAAATCACACCGGCTACTACCAATAAAAGGATGATGGAGCGAACTCACACCGGCTACTACCACCAAAAAGATGATAGAGAAAACCCTCGTATAATTTGACATCAACAAGATGACAGACCCACGTATAAAAGGAAAATGGAGCAAACTCACACCGTCTACTACCACCAAAAGGATGATAAAGCAAACACTCGTACAATCTGACATCAACAAGACAACAGACCCACCACCAATAGGATGACGGAGTGAAACTCACACCGGATACTACCACCAAAAGGAGGATAAAGCAAAACACTCGCCAAATCTAACATCAACAAGATGACATACCCACCATCAAAATGACAATGGAGCGAACTCACACCGGCTACTACCAACAAAAGGATGATAGAGAAAACCCTCGTACAATCTGACTTCAACAAGATGACAGACCCACCACCAAAAGGGCGATGAAGCGAACTTAAACCGGCTACTACCACCAAAAGGATGATAGAGCAAACACTCGCACAATCTAACATCAACAAGATGACAGACCCACCACCAAAAGGATGATGGAGTAAACTCACACTGGCTACTACCCCCAAAAGGATGATAGAGCAGACACTTGCACAATCTGATATCAACAAGATGACATACCCACCACCAAAAGGTTGACGGAGCGAAACTCACATCGGCTACTACAACTAAAAGGATGATACAACAAGACACTCGCACAATCTGACATCAACAAGTTGACAGACACACCACCAAAAGTACGATGGAGCGAACACACACCGGCTACTACCATCAAAAGAATGATAGAGCAAACACTCGCACAATCTGACATCACAAACTGACAGACCCTCAACCAAAACGATGATGGAGCAAACTCACACCGGCTACTACCAATAAAAGGATGATGGAGCCAACCCACACCGGCTACTACCACCAAAAAGATGATAGAGAAAACCCTTTTATAATTTGACATCAACAAGATGACAGACCCACGTATAAAAGGAAAATGGAGCAAACTCACACCGTCTACTACCACTAAAAGGATGATAAAGCAAACACTCGTACAATCTAACATCAACAAGAAGACAGACCCACCACCAAAAGTATGACGAAGTGAAACTCACACTGGATACTACCACCAAAAGGAGGATAAAGAAAAACACTCGCCCAATCTAACATCAACAAGATGACATACCCACCATCAAAATGACAATGGAGCGAACTAACACCGGCTACTACCACCAAAAGGATGATAGAGAAAACCCTCGTACAATCTGACTTCAACAAGATGACAGACCCACCACCAAAAGGGCGATGGAGCGAACTTAAACCGGCTACTACCACCAAAAGGATGATAGAGCAAACACTCGCACAATCTAACATCAACAAGATGACAGACCCACCACCAAAAGGATGATGGAGTAAACTCACACTGGCTACTACCCCCAAAGGGATGATAGAGCAGACCCTTGCACAATATGATATCAACAAGATGACATACCCACCACGAAAAGGATGACGGAGCCAAACTCACACAGGCTACTACCACGAAAAGGATGATGCAGCAAACACTTGCACAATCTGACATCAACAAGATGACAGACCCACCACCAAAAGGATATTGGAGAGAACTCACACAGGCTACTACCACCAAAAGGATGATAGAGCTAACACTCGCATAATCTGACATCAACAAGATGACAGACCCACCACCAAAAGGATGATCGAGCCAACTCACACCGGCTACTACCACCAAAAGGATGATAGAGCTAAAACTCGCACAATCTGACATCAACAACAAGATAGACCCACCATCAAAAGGATGACGGAGCGAAACTCACACCGGCTATTACAACCAAAAGGATAATAGAGTAAACACTCACACAATCTGACATCAACAAGATGATAGACCCACCACCAAAAGGTTGACTGAGCGAAACTCACATCGGCTACTACAACTAAAAGGATGATACAACAAAACACTCGCACAATCTGAATCCAACAAGATGACAGACCCACCACCAAAAGTACGATGGAGCGAACACACACCGATTACTACCATCAAAAGAATGATAGAGCAAACACTCCCACAATCTGACATCACAAACTTATAGACCCTCAACCAAAAGGATGATGGAGCAAACTCACACCGCCTACTACCAATAAAAGGATGATGGAGCGAACTCACACCGGCTACTACCACCAAAAAGATGATAGAGAAAACCCTCGTATAATTTGACATCAACAAGATGACAGACCCACATATAAAAGGACAATGGAGCGAACTCACACCGTCTACTACCACCAAAAGGATGATAAAGCAAACACTCGTACAATCTGACATCAACAAGACAACAGACCCACCACCAATAGGATGATGGAGTGAAACTCACACCGGATACTACCACCAAAAGGAGGATAAAGCAAAACACTCGCCCAATCTAACATTAACAAGATGACATACCCACCATCAAAATGACAATGGAGCGAACTCACACCGGCTACTACCACCAAAAGGATGATAGAGAAAACCCTCGTATAATCTGACTTCAACAAGATGACAGACCCACCACCAAAAGGGCGATGGAGCGAACTTAAACCGGCTACTACCACCAAAAGGATGATAGAGCAAACACTCGCACAATCTAACATCAACAAGATGACAGACCCACCACCAAAAGGATGATGGAGTAAACTCACACTGGCTACTACCCCCAAAAGGATGATAGCGCAGACACTTGCACAATCTGATATCAACAAGATGACATACCCACCACCAAAAGGTTGACGGAGCGAAACTCACATCGGCTACTACAACTAAAAGGATGATACAACAAGACACTCGCACAATCTGACATCAACAAGTTGACAGACACACCACCAAAAGTACGATGGAGCGAACACACACCGGCTACTACCATCAAAAGAATGATAGAGCAAACACTTGCATAATCTGACATCACAAACTGACAGACCCTCAACCAAAAGGATGATGGAGCGAACTCACATCGGCTACTACCAATAAAAGGATGATGGAGCCAACCCACACCGGCTACTACCACCAAAACGATGATAGAGAAAACCCTCGTATAATTTGACATCAACAAGATGACAGACCCACGTATAAAAGGAAAATGGAGCAAACTCACACCGTCTACTACCACTAAAAGGATGATAAAGCAAACACTCGTACAATCTAACATCAACAAGACGACAGACCCACCACCAAACGTATGACGGAGTGAAACTCACACTGGATACTACCACCAAAAGGAGGATAAAGAAAAACACTCGCACAATCTAACATCAACAAGATGACATACCCACCATCAAAATGACAATGGAGCGAACTCACACCGGCTACTACCACCAAAAGGATGATAGAGAAAACCCTCGTACAATCTGACTTCAACAAGATGACAGACCCACCACCAAAAGGGCGATGAAGCGAACTTAAACCGGCTACTACCACCAAAAGGATGATAGAGCAAACACTCGCACAATCTAACATCAACAAGATGACAGACCCACCACGGAAAGGATGATGGAGTAAACTCACACTGGCTACTACCCCCAAAAGGATGATAGAGCAGACCCTTGCACAATCTGATATCAACAAGATGACATACCCACCACGAAAAGGATGACGGAGCGAAACTCACACCGGCTACTACCACGAAAAGGATGATGCAGCAAACACTTGCACAATCTGACATCAACAAGATGACAGACCCACCACCAAAAGGATAATGGAGCGAACTCACACTGGCTACTACCACCAAAAGGATGATAGAGCTAACACTCGCATAATCTGACATCAACAAGATGACAGACCCACCACCAAAAGGATGATCGAGCCAACTCACACCGGCTACAACCACCAAAAGGATGATAGAGCTAAAACACGCACAATCTGACATCAACAACAAGATAGACCCACCATCAAAAGGATGACGGAGCGAAACTCACACCGGCTATTACAACCAAAAGGATAATAGAGTAAACACTCATACAATCTGACATCAACAAGATTATAGACCCACCACCAAAAGGTTGACTGAGCGAAACTCACATCGGCTACTACAACTAAAAGGATGATACAACAAAACACTCGCACAATCTGAATCCAACAAGATGACAAACCCTCCACCAAAAGTACGATGGAGCGAACACACACCGACTACTACCATCAAAAGAATGATAGAACAAACACTCCCAAAATCTGACATCACAAACTTAAAGACATTCAACCAAAAGGATGATGGAGCAAACTCACACCAACTACTACCAATAAAAGGATGATGGAGCGAACTCACACCGGCTACTACCACCAAAAAGATGATAGAGAAAACCCTCGTATAATTTGACATCAACAAGATGACAGACCCACATATAAAAGGACAATGGAGCAAACTCACACCGTCTACTACCACCAAAAGGATGATAAAGCAAACACTCGTACAATCTGACATCAACAAGACAACAGACCCACCACCAAAAGGATGACGGAGTGAAACTCACACCGGATACTACCACCAAAAGGAGGATAAAGTAAAACACTCACGCAATCTAACATCAAGAAGATGACATACCCACTATCAAAATGACAATGGAGCGAACTCACACCGGCTACTACCACCAAAAGGATGATAGAGAAAACCCTCGTACAATCTGACTTCAACAAGATGACAGACCCACCACCAAAAGGGCGATGGAGCGAACTTAAACCGGCTACTACCACCAAAAGGATGATAGAGCAAACACTCGCACAATCTAACATCAACAAGATGACAGACCCACCACCAAAAGGATGATGGAGTAAACTCACACTGGCTACTACCCCCAAAAGGATGATAGAGCAGACCCTTGCACAATCTGATATCAACAAGATGACATACCCACCACGAAAAGGATGATGGAGCGAAACTCATATCGGCTACTACCACGAAAAGGATGATGCAACAAACAGTTGCACAATCTGACATCAACAAGATGACAGACCCACCACCAAAAGGATAATGGAGCGAACTCACACTGGCTACTACCACCAAAAGGATGATAGAGCTAAGACTCGCATAATCTGACATCAACAAGATGACAGACCCACCACCAAAAGGATGATCGAGCCAACTCACACCGGCTACTACCACCAAAAGGATGATAGAGCTAAAACTCGCACAATCTGACATCAACAACAAGACAGACCCACCATCAAAAGGATGACGGAGCGAAACTCACACCGGCTATTACAACCAAAAGGATAATAGAGTAAACACTCACACAATCTGACATCAACAAGATGATAGACCCACCACCAAAAGATTGACGGAGCGAAACTCACATCGGCTACTACAACTAAAAGGATGATCCAACAAAACACTCGCACAATCTGACATCAACAAGATGACATACCCACCACCAAAAGTATGATGGAGCGAGAACACACCCGCTACTACCATCAAAAGAATGATAGAGCAAACACTCGCATAATCTAACATCACAAACTGACAGACCCTCAACCAAAAGGGTGATGGAGCGAATTCACACCGGCTACTACCAATAAAAGGATGATGGAGCGAACTCACACCGGCTACTACCACCAAAAAGATGATAGAGAAAACCCTCGTATAATTGGACATCAACAAGATGACAGACCCACATATAAAAGGACAATGGAGCAAACTCACACCGTCTAGTACCACCAAAAGGATGATAAAGCAAACACTCGTACAATCTGACATCAATAAGACGAGAGACCCACCACAAAAAGGATGACGGAGTGAAACTCACACCGGATACAACCACCAAAAGGAGGATAAAGCAAAACACTCGCCCAATCTAACATCAAAAAGATGACATACCCACCATCAAAATGACAATTGAGCAAACTCACACCGGCTACTACCACCAAAAGGATGATAGAGAAAACCCTCGTACAATCTGACTTCAACAAGATAACAGACCCACCACCAAAAGGGCGACGGAGCAAACTTAAACCGGCTACTACCACAAAAAGGATGATAGAGCAAACACTCGCACAATCTAACATCAACAAGATGACAGACCCACCACCAAAAGGATGATGGAGTAAACTAACACTGGCTACGACCCCCAAAAGGATGATAGAGCAGACACTTGCACAATCTAATATCAACAAGATGACATACCCACCACCAAAGGATGCCGGAGCGAAACTCACACCGGCTACTACCACGAAGAGGATGATGCAGCAAACACTTGCATAATCTGGGATCAACAAGATGACAGACCCACCACCAAGAGGATAATGGAGCGAACTCACACTGGCTACTACCACCAAGAGGATGATAGAGCTAACACTCGCATAATCTGACATCAACAAGATGACAAACCCACCACCAAAAGGATGATCGAGCCAACTCACACCAGCTACTACCACCAAAAGGATGATAGAGCTAAAACTCGCACAATCTAACATCAACAAAAAGACAGGCCCACCATCAAAAGGATGACGGAGCGAAACTCACACCGGCTATTACAACCAAAAGGATAATAGAGTAAACACTCACACAATCTGACATCAACAAGATGATTGACCCACCACCAAAAGGTTGACGGAGCGAAACTCACATCGGCTACTACAACTAAAAGGATGATACAAAAGAGACACTCGCACAATCTGACATCAACAAGATGACAGACACACCACCAAAAGTACGATGGAGCGAACACACACCGGCTACTAGCATCAAAAGAATGATAGAGCAAACACTCGCACAATCTGACATCACAAACTGACATACCCTCAACCAAAAGGATGATGAAGCGAACTCACACCGGCTACTACCAATAAAAGGATGATGGAGCCAACCCACACTGGCTACTACCACCAAAAAGATGATAGAGAAAACCCTCGTATAATTTGACATCAACAAGATGACAAACCCACGTATAAAAGGAAAATGGAGCAAACTCACATCGTCTACTACCACCAAAAGGATGATAAAGCAAACACTCGTACAATCTAACATCAACAAGACGACAGACCCACCACCAAAAGGATGACGGAGTGAAACTCACACTGGATACTACCACCAAAAGGAGGATAAAGCAAAACACTCGCCCAGTCTAACATCAACAAGATGACATACCCACCATCAAAATGACAATGGAGCGAACTGACACCGGCTACTACCACCAAAAGGATGATAGAGAAAACCCTCGTACAATCTGACTTCAACAAGATGACATACCCACCACCAAAAGGGTGATGGAGCGAACTTAAACCGGCTACTACCACCAAAAGGATGATAGAGCAAACACTCGCAGAATCTAACATCAACAAGATGACAGACCCACCACCAAAAGGATGATGGAGTAAACTCAAACTGGCTACTACCCCCCAAAGGATGATAGAGCAGACCCTTGCACGATCTGATATCAACAAGATGACATACCCACCACGAAAAGGATGACGGAGCGAAACTCACACCGGCTACTACCACGAAAAGGATGATGCAGCAAACACTTGCACAATCTGACATCAACAAGATGACAGACCCACCACCAAAAGGATAATGGAGCGAACTCACACTGGCTACTACCACCAAAAGGATGATAGAGCTAACACTCGCATAATCTGACATCAACAAGATGACAGACCCACCACCAAAAGGATGATCGAGCCAACTCACACCGGCTACTACCAGCAAAAGGATGATAGAGCTAAAACTCGCACAATCTGACATCAACAACAAGATAGACCCACCATCAAAAGGATGACGGAGCGAAACTCACACCGGCTACTACCCCCAAAAGGATGATAGAGTAAACACTCACACAATCTGACATCAACAAGATGATAGACCCACCACCAAAAGGTTGACTGAGCGAAACTCACATCGGCTACTACAACTAAAAGGATGATACAACAAAACACTCGCACAATCTGAATCCAACAAGAAGATAGACCCACCACCAAAAGTACGATGGAGCGAACACACACCGACTACTACCATCAAAAGAATGATAGAGCAAACACTCCCAAAATCTGACATCACAAACTTACAGACCCTCAACCAAAAGGATGATGGAGCAAACTCACACCGGCTACTACCAATAAAAGGATGATAGAGCGAACTCACACCGGCTACTACCACCAAAAAGATGATAGAGAAAACCCTCGTATAATTTGACATCAACAAGATGACAGACCCACGTATCAAAGGAAAATGGAGCAAACTCACACCGTCTACTACCACCAAAAGGATGATAAAGCAAACACTCGTACAATCTGACATCAACAAGACGACAGACCCACCACCAAAAGGATGACGGAGTGAAACTCACACCGGATACTACCACCAAAAGGAGGATAAAACAAAACACTCGCCCAATCTAACATCAACAAGATGACATACCCACCATCAAAATGACAATGGAGCGAACTCACACCGGCTACTTCCACCAAAAGGATGATAGAGAAAACCCTCGTACAATCTGACTTCAACAAGATGACAGACCCACCACCAAAAGGGCGATGGAGCGAACTTAAATCGGCTACTACCACCAAAAGGATGATAGAGCAAACACTCGCATAATCTAACATCAACAAGATGACAGACCCACCACCAAAAGGATGATGGAGTAAACTCACACTGGCTACTACCCCCAAAAGGATGATAGAGCAGACACTTGCACAATCTGATATCAACAAGATGACATACCCACCACCAAAAGGATGACGGAGCGAAACTCGCACCGGCTACTACCACGAAAAGGATGATGCAGCAAACACTTGCATAATCTGACATCAACAAGATGACAGACCCACCACCAAAAGGATAATGGAGCGAACTCACACTGGCTACTACCACCAAAAGGATGATAGAGCTAAAACTCGCACAATCTGACATCAACAACAAGACAGACCCACCATCAAAAGGATGATGGAGCGAAACTCACACCGGCTATTACAACCAAAAGGATAATAGAGTAAACACTCACACAATCTGACATCAACAAGATGATAGACCCACCACCAAAAGGTTGACGGAGCGAAACTCATATCGGCTATCACAACTAAAAGGATGATACAACAAAACCCTCGCACAATATGACATCAACAAGATGACAGACCCACCACCAAAAGTATGATGGAGCGAACACATACCGGATACTACCATCAAAAGAATGATAGAGCAAACACTCGCACAATCTGACATCACAAACTGACAGACCCTCAACCAAAAGGATGATGGAGCGAACTCACACCGGCTACTACCAATAAAAGGATGATAGAGCTAACACTCGCACAATCTTACATCAACAAGATGACAGACCCATTACCCAAAGGATGACGGATCGAAACTCACACGGGCTACTACCACCAAAAGGATGATACAACAAACTATCGCACAATCAGACATCCAAAAGATGACAGACCCTCTGCACCAAGGATGACGGAGCGAAACTCACACTGGCTACTACCACCAAAAGGATGATAGAGAAAACCCTTTTACAATCTGACCTCAATAAGATGACAGACCCATCACCAAAAGGACGATGGAGGGAATTCACACCGGCTACTACCACCAAAAGGATGATAGAGCAAATATTTGCACAATCTAACATCATCAAGATGACAGACCCACCACCAAAAGGATGCCAGAGCAAACTCACACTGGCTACTACAACCAAAAGGATGATAGAGCAAACACTCGCATAATATGACATCAACAAGATGACAGACCCACCACCAAAAGGATGATGGAGTAAAGTCAAACTGGCTACTACCACTAAACGGTTGATAGAGCAAACACTACAAGAAAAAAGGAGATTTACGACACTTGAGTTGCGACAGTTATCACAAAACCGTCCTTATTCCTAGATTGCGACGGTTTTCACGACAGTTAGGGTCAACTGTCGTAGATTTTTTGCGACAATTATCAAAAAATCGTCCTTATTCCTGGACTACAACAGTTTTCACGACGGTTTGAGCCAACCGTCTCAAATTATTTAGGCATGTTATATAAAACTATCGTCCAGACAGGCACGCGCCCGTCTGTCCGTTTTTTTATTGCACACACATATAAATACAAACGATATATTTTTATTTAATATTAATTTTACATGGAAGTTATGTAGGAAGTTATTAATATAGTAGTTCAATGGAAGTTATTGTGTAAGTTATATATTTTAAAAAAATGGTAAAATTGGTAAAAAAAAAAAAAAAAAAGCTACACCAAAAACCAAGTATTGCCTTTATATATGTTATAGATAATGCGACAGTTACCAAAGAACCGCTCTCTTTCCGCAATCGCGACAGTTAAGGCGAACTATCGCAATTACTTTAGTCAATCATAATCACTATTTTTTTTATTTCTTTAATTTTCCACTTTTTTCTTTATTTTTATTTTCTAACCTTTTCAATTTTATTAATTAATTTAATAAATAATTATTATAATTATTATAATTATTATAATTATTATAATTTTCATGACAATGTAGCTTAATAGTAATAAATTAAATTTAAAATACATAAAAATTAAAATATTATATATACTTAAAATAAAAATTTAATTTAAAAAAAAATTATAATAAAAATTAAATTCAAAATATTATATCTAAAATTAAATTATTAAAATTAAACTATATATCAAAATTTTATAAAGTCAAAATTTTAAAAACAATTTTTATAAAATTAAACATAAAATTAGACAATATATACTCATAATAATATCGAATATCAAATAAACAATACATTTCAATCAACATTAAAGAGAAATATAAAAAATTAATTAAAATAAAACTGTACTATTTCTTCCAAAATTTAGTCTTTTTCCCGCTAAAATTGAAAACTGATTCTCCGTGTATTTTTCTCATCTTTTTTCAGAAATCTCCATTCATGCTCTTGGAGAAAGAGGGACACAAACTTTTTTCTCAGCCACTCACGCTGTCATTGCGAATCACCGTCAAAGCAATCACCATCAATTCGAATCTTAACAGGTTTGTATTCTCAAACCCTAAATTACTTTTCAAACCTTGAATCGGATCCTGATTTGAAACCTTGTATGCTGTTACTTTTGAAACCCATTCTTTTACTCACTGTTGTAACAGATTTTTGTTGTTAGGGTTTTTTTCATTTTCTATCAATGGAGGGGTTTGTATTGACATGGCATCAATGAACGTATGTACATGTTCTATTAGAGTAATCTGGTTGTCCGTGTATGTACCATTATATAAACAGTATATTTTCCTAGATTTGTTTAAACATGCAGGCTAAAGTACACTTGTGAATATAAGCACAGATTGGACTTAAAAGAAAAACTACTTTATCTGTTATACTTACTACACTGCCTACAATTGAATCTTTAGAAAGTGAAAGCATTACATGTTGATGACATGGACGTGGTTGTTGATCCTGGAATTGGGTGGATGGAGCTTAATGAGTATTTGGAACCTTATGGTTTATTTTTTCCACTTGATCCCGGTTAGTTGATATGTTCTGAGAATATTTCTTATTGTAGATGAACATAAGAGACATGGAAATCTGGAAGAAAGCATTGATTTTTTTAATGCCTGTTCCCTGAACATTGAAGCATTTACTTGTTACAAGCAGGTCCTGGTGCAAGTATTGGAGGGATGTGTGCTACACGTTGTTCTGGATCATTAGCTGTGAGGTGCTTACTTTTCTGTTATATGTTTATTCATCTATTGCTGGCTATCACTGTCACCTGCTGGTTTAAATGTTTAACATCTCTAGGTGTTAAATTGTCGGCCCTTTCAAAGTCTAGTATTTGATTGCTTCCAGCTTATTAGTTTAGTTAAGATTACTGAACTTAATTTTGATCAGTTTGATGTAAATCCTACTAGCCCTGATGGTTCTCCTTACTGATATGTAGGTATGGAACTATGCATGATAATGTCATCAGTCTCAAGGTTTGTTAATCCCAAATTTTGGTAATGCATTGGTGTGTTTATATATTTAAAGTGATGAGTATGTTACACTACTAGGTAGTTCTTACCAATGGAGATATTGTGAAGACTGCATCTCGAGCTAGGAAGAGTGTTGTAGGGTTTGTTATGTTCCTTTACTTTTATTTATTAATTAACTCCCTTATAATTTTCTCACCTTCCACGAATGGATGATTCACAGCTTCTTTAAGTTACATTGCAAAACACTATTGAGTTCCATGTGAAAAAGATATGTAATGAAATGCTTTTATTAATTTTCTTTAAATTATACATTCTAGGTATGATTTGGCGCGCTTGACGATTGGGAGTGAAGGAACTCTTGGTGTCATAACATAAGTAACATTGCGGCTTCAGAAAATTCCTCAGTGTTCAGTGGTACATTGATTCTCTCTTTTTACTTTTGGTTGTATGCTTTTCGCTATGTTTGATCTTATAAACTGAAATTTGTTATTTTCGTCAATTTATGAAATCTAAATGTTATGCTCTCTTCTTACTTAATTTGATTGAAACTCATTAAAATATTTCTTGTTGATTTTGATCCCTGACATGAATCAATGTAAGCTGTATCATCCGAATTCTGAACTTGGATTGCAAGGTCACTTTTTTCTAGTTTCTGTCCTGGAAAGAATCTTCAAGCTGAAGTGCTTGTGATGTGATTATTGCAGCTTGATAAATTCAGATGTTACTTTTTGATTCATTCATTATTATATAGATTTCATTTTCCTATTGAATATAATCCCGTACTTGTCGGTTGCTTTTCATAAAATATTAAAATTATCAAGGGGAGATTTAGATTTTTAAAGTCTGTTTGTGTCAACATTCATGTTATTCATAGTACAAAAAAGCTTCTGAGCTACTACTACTCCGGTCTCAAACATAAGAAAAAAATTCTTATTTGGTGGTCTTAAATATATAAGCAAAACCTAATTAACTTTAATGCTATTATCATCATAATACCTTTCAATGAAACAATTTCCCAGACAAAATTAAATGAAAATAAATGGTAGTTTGGGAAATGAGATTATTTTTTAGATTACATCAAGAAAATTGTACGAGGATAACCAGTATTCTTAATATGTGTGTAGTTAGTTAATTAGTTAGTTTTGCTTATCATTGAGACTAGAAAGTGTCCATAGATAACTCATTGCTTCTTCTATTCTACCAGAATGCATTTGAGCTACTGCAATAAGTGTATAATGTGAGTTATTTGAAATCATACAGATTACCTAACTAATCAAAGAACAGGTTGCAATGTGCAATTTCCATTCTGTGAAGGATGCAGCAGATGTTGCTATTGCCACTATGATGTCTGGAATACAGGTAGGATTCTGACTTTAATTCTTTATATTATATCATTCTTGATCCAATCATAACTTTTCTGTTTATGGTGATTAGGTGTCAAGGGTTGAGCTATTGGATGAAGTTCAAATAAAAGCTATCAATATTGCTAATGGGAAGAATTTTCCTGAATGTCCAACTTTGATGTTTGAATTTATTGGAACAGGTGAACATGGATGTATATAATGTGATTTTTTTTATTAAACATTATTTCCCACTACATGTGTTTTTTCCTATGGATGATGAAATTGAAGAAAACTTATGTCCATGAGTTTAATCTTTGAAGAGGGAAAACATAACAAAGGTTACAACAACAACAACCAAGCCTTATCCCCTAAGTGAGGTCGGCTACATGGATAAAATTCTGCCATAATATTCTATCAAGACCATGTTCCTATTCAATTCGTTAATCTTGAGATCTTTCTTAATAGTTTCTCTTATAGTTTTTTTTGTAGGTCACCTCTAGCTATTTGACTCTTCTCTATCTCTATCTGATCTACTCTCGTTACAAAACAATTTACAGGTCTTCTCTCTACATGTTCAAACCACCTAAGCATATTTTTCACCATCTTTTCGACTATAGGTGTTATACAATACTCTAATATTGTCATTTTAATCTTATCTCGTTTATTCTTACCACGCATCCCACGCAACATTCTCATCTCTAGTACACTTTATTCTCGTGTTGATTCTTAAACATCCAACATTCTGTCCCGTACAACATCGCATGTCTTTTCCGCTCTCCAATAAAATTTTCCCTTCAGTTTGAGCGGTACTCTTGTGTCACATAAAACGTCGGAGACCCTTCTCCATTTCAGCCACTCATCTTGAATTCGATGGTTTACATCTCCTTTTATATCTCCATCATTTTGTATCACGGACCCAAGATATTTAAACCGCATGACTTGTGGGATGATATGGTCACCAACATAACAAAGGTTAAAACATGAAAATAACAATTTTGTCGGGTCATCTCATTTTTGGATATAGTGTGAATCTATTATCTATTAACTGAGAAGATTCTTGGGTTCTAATGATGTAAGTTTCTCATACCATAGACATACAAAGTGTTAATGAAGTAGGCTTAATACAGTGTTCTTGTCAATAATAAATAAGGTAATGTTCTTTTTAATGAATGCACCACATTTTGCTAAGTAGTTGTAATACTTAGCTTACTGTTAGTCTTTATGCATATTCTTCAGAGCACAATATTAATGAATGCACGTGAATAAACTCAAATTTTTCGAAAAATTGTTTCTGAGCACAATGGCTCAGATTTCGTATTTGCAGAAGAACCTGAAGCCAAAAAAGAACTTTGGAAGGTATAGTTTCCCCAAGCTTTTACATTTGTTAGTTGCTTATAGTTTTCTTCATCAGAGTGAAGTACGTCCACAATTAACAAGATTAGGATTTTGACGAGCGTCTCTCAAAGTTACTGTGTTGCCACCCCAATTCACACTTTGGTTCTGTTTTGTTCAATAAGGAACCAGCGTTCAGTTTTGACTTTTTTTCTGTTTCTCTGTAGAATCGTCTTTACACACCAAAATCAAAGGCTACTGTTGTAGTGAAATCACCGCTATCGTCTTCATTTCGACGTTACGTGCAAGTTACTTCAACGAAGCATCAGTTTTTTTTGTTCAAAAGTTTGCAGAGCAGAGAAACCGTTTTATAATTCCAATGGATAGCGCGTGGCATAAACCGTTAAATGAAGAAGCTTTAGATAATCAAAGTCATATGTCACATGGTGTGATTCATTGCAATGGTTATGGCCATTTAATATGTCTTAATGGAATTGAAGGTGGTTCCAAATTTCTCAGTGGGAGAGAGATCATGGATATATGGGACAAAATCATGGACTTATGAGGACTTCATCATCCGTGACAGAAGTTCACACATAAAAAACAGTTCTTCAATGAAAATCCACCTGTGGCTGCTTCAACTTCTTCATAAGTAAATTCATTTTCCCATTCAATATTAGGTCTTTTAGTTTTGCAGACTGAGCATATAGAACACGTTGAGGCATTTTTTCTTTGATCCTGTCTCATACGAAGTTCGTTTGTTTGATCATCGTTACTCACAAGTATTGTGTCCATATCATCCTCATAAGGCATATTTTCAATATGTTCTTCACCGTGGCATTGCTTATCTCCTATTTTGTCTATGATTTTGTTACTGCTTATATCAGTTTCATCCATGCTAAGAATGAATGTTGAGGAGATTTAGAATGAACCATAGATAATTGCCTAGGTCATTGAGGAGATTTTGTTACTGCTTATATCAGTTTCATCCATGCTAAGAATGAATGTTGAGGAGATTTATAATGAACCATAGATTGGCAAAGAGTCAGAATGCCGGAGACTTCCAAAGAGATACCCGCGGGCTCTTTGCCTAGGTCATTGGATGTTATTCTCCGTCATGATATTGTGGAACATGCAAGGGCCGGTGACACGTAAGCCTTTTCTAGCCACTTATTTGCTTGAAATGTTCAAATTTTACTGAAATTTTAACTTTTCTTACTTTATCAACTCAATAGTCCAACCATAAACTGTCTTCTCGCAGAGTGATTTTTACTGGCACTGTAATTATCATACCGGATATATTGGCATTGGCATCCCCTGGTGAGAGATCAGAATGCCATAGGGAAGCTTCTCAACGCAAGGGTTCTTCATCTGGAAATGAAGGTGTCAGGGGCCTTAGGGCTTTGGGAGTCAGAGACCTCTCCTATCGTCTGGCTTTTATTGCCAACTCTGTTCAGGTTGGATATTTGTGTTTTATTATTGGTTTGTTAAATTTTTATGATGTAATCTTAGCTGTGATTGATGTGTTTTCTGAATGGTTTGTCTCAGATTTGTGATGGTAGAAGAGAAATAGACATCAGGAATAGGAAGAAGGATTCAGAGGAAGATGATCTGCAATTTTCTGTAAGTTGAATATTACCTCTGCATTATTATGTCACCATCTGATTTTGATTTCATATTGTCAGCTATTGTGACTAACTGCTTTTACCTATATTATGGTTATGAATATGTTTGTGATTGCTTTAATCAAGCCACCTTTCTGTTATATTTATCGATAGTATGTAATAAATTCTGGTCACATTTTGTTTTCTTGTTCATTGCCAGCTGTTGTCCTTAACCTATTCATTTTTCTTTAACACACATTCTGTGCACAATTATAATGTTATTTGTCAAACTTCTGATATAAATGAGAAAATAATTAGCCCTATATTTGGCTGGTTGATTTAACAGCAACAGGAAATGGATGAAGTTTAACGAATGAGGAACACCCCAGATTTCTTCACAAAACTTGTTGAGAGTGTTGCTCCTACTATTTTTGGTCATCAAGACATAAAGCGAGCAATCCTTCTTATGCTTATGAGTGGGGTCCATAAATCTACTCATGAAGGCATCAGCCTTAGAGGAGACATAAATATTTGTATTGTTGGAGATCCTAGCTGTGAAAAGTCTCAATTTCTCAAGTACTACCCTTTTTCTTATTCTTTTTTTTTATTCTGATTACCTACGCTCGTTTGTGAAAATTGAATGGATTATGTATGGTTATCATTTCAGGTATACTTCAAGCATTGTTCCAAGATCTATGTATACATCTGGTAAATCATCATCTGCTGCTGGTTTGACTGCAACTGTTGCCAAGGAACCAGAAACTGGAGAGTTTTGTATTGAGGTCAATAATCTGTCTTGTACTTACTGGAAGTTTTGAAATATCTTCACTCTTAACATTAGCAGCTAGATAGAATAGCCTAGGAAAAAGATTGAAAATTTATACCATTCACAAACATCTGTTACTGGAGTTGTGTCTTCGGTTTGG
Source organism: Lathyrus sativus (assembly GCA_963859935.3). NCBI lineage: Eukaryota > Viridiplantae > Streptophyta > Magnoliopsida > Fabales > Fabaceae > Lathyrus > Lathyrus sativus. Next base: position 202,172,539 of record OZ012740.1, on the reverse strand, counting down.
AAAATTTAAATTGGCACATACCATATCCTAGTTTAAATTAGATTAAACTAATGCTATTGTTTGTCCCAATTACTTGACAAAGTACAATAATATGATTATAGATGGTTTAGGCTGAAAGTACTTGCTGGAAATTAGTTATTTGATAAATGAATATTATGAAATATTTGCATGTTGTAATTAGAATTTTTCATCTAGAAACCCCTATAAGCGTAGCATTAAAACTATTTATGAAACATGACTTGAGGAGTTTTCTGAGTTATAAACAATTTCCAAAGGAGTGGGTATTAAGAAACATGTATTGTTTTCTAATGTAAGACCTATTTTTCAGGCTGGTGCTTTGATGCTTGCTGACAATGGTATTTGCTGCATTGATGAGTTTGACAAGATGGACATAAGAGATCAGGTATGAGGCATACAATTTTGACTGGCTTTAAACGTTCATAGATTGGGTTGTATCTCATATTTGATTCCATTAAAGGTTGCAATTCACGAGGCTATGGAACAACAAACTATTAGTATCACTAAAGCAGGAATACAAGCAACTCTCAATCCCGTACTTCCATTCTTGCTGCTGCCAACCCTGCTGGAGGACAGTACGATAAGTCTAAGCCGCTGAAGGTAACATGTTCTGCTAGCCTGGCTATTAATCGCTTTTTGAGTACAACGCAGCCTAATTTAATTTTTTTCCCTGTTTTGTTGTTTCAGTACAATGTGGCTCTTCCACCAGCTATACTTTCAAGGTTTGATCTTGTATACATTATGATTGATGACCCTGAAGAGTTTGCAAGGACTTGAACAACTTCGATAGTGATCCTGAAGAGTTTGCAAGGACCTTCTACAGAGACATGGGCATTGAGGATCCTGAGGTTGGAGTAAATATATTTAACTATTGCTAGTAATGAATTAATTTGTAATACGTAAACAGACAAAACCTTCTTTAGTAATTGTGAAGCATACTAAACACCAAAACACTACTGTTTTGCAGCCAGCTGTTGCCTTTGCCATCAGAGAACAGGTTTATGAGGTCATTCATTCTGTTGATCAGTTAGTTTATCATGTTCTTGCATTATTTTGTATATACATGGCTTATTTACCATCATTTTAATACATTTTCATATTCAGATTGCAATTCAAAGTGTGGTTTCAGTAAGAGAAAGCAGACTAAGCAAGAAAGTGTGGCTTAGTCTTTGCTGTGACATTTGAAGGAGTAAAACATTCTTATTCTTATTCTTAACAAATACAAGTGTTTTTCAGACAAAAAACTACTAGAATACCATACACAACCTGAGGAAGTTTTGCTTTTGGAAGAGCGTGTTGGTGAAGCCAAAAGATTAGCAGCAACTAGAAGACTACAAAACTGATTATGAAGGGCTCATTATGAAGGGCTCATGATGATATTAGAAGACCACAAGTGATTTTCTTTATTGGTGCTAACTGGAAGTAATTTTTAAGCTTTTGTAGATGTTCATGTCTATCCTCTAAGGCAAAATCATACAAAAGAATTCTTCATCCATCGGTAGAAAATCTTGGATCATCACTTGGTGTGGAAAATTGGCCAGAATATCTTGGATCATCATAGGTTGTACAATTATATTGATTATATTGTATATATGAAGTTATAGATTAAGACATTTGATCATTTAGATATTCATAAGTATATATTTATTAGAAAATATAATAAGTTATTTAGAAAAGTGATATAATGAAATATCAATTTTTTTTTAAGTTATATAACTTTATATATTTGTTATATGTGAGTCTTTATATATTTGATATACGCGAGTCTTTATATATTTGATATATTACCAAAAAAACAATAATAGTTAAATTAAAAAAACTATTATAAAAAAAAATGAGATGAAAGTAATTTAAATAAAAATAAAATATTATAAAAAAAATTCTATAGATAAAATTACGACGGTTTAAACTGTCGCAACTAGCATAAATAATATTTAGAATTAATAAATATAATTACGACGGTTGAAAACCGTCACAATATAGATTACGACAGTTAGCTACCCGCCGTGAAAATAAATAATATTTAGAATTAGTGAATATAATTACGACGGTTGAAAACCGTCACAATATAGAGATTACGACAGTTAGCTACCCGTCGTGAAAATAACGACGGTTTGTATGACAGTTTTCACAACCGTCGCAATACGGCCTCGCGACGCACGTTTCTGCGACGGGGTTGAAACAGTCGTAACTTATTGCGAAGGTAAAAACCGTCGTAATATGTCAAAATGAACCGTCGCAATTTGCCAATTTTCTTGTAGTGAAACACCCGCACAATCTGACATCAACAAGATGATAGACCCACCACCAAAAGGATGATGGAGTAAACTCATACTAGCTACAACCCCTAAAGGATGATAGAGCTAACACTCGCACAATCTGACATCAACAAGATGACAGACCCACCACCAAAAGGTTGACGGAGCGAAACTCACACCGGCTACTACCACCAAAAGGATGATGCAGCAAACTCTCGCAGAATCTGACATCAACAAGATGACAGACCCACCACCAAAAGGATAATGGAGCGAACTCACACTGGCTACTACCCCAAAATGGATGATAGAGCAAACACTCGCATAATCTGACATCAACAAGATGACAGACACACCACCAAAAGGATGACGGAGCGAAACACACACCGGCTATTGCCACCAAAAGGATGATGCAGCAAACACTCGCACAATTTGACATCAACAAGATGACAGACCCACCACCAAAAGGATAATGGAGCAAACTCACACTGGCTACTACCTCCAAAAGGATGATAGAGCTAACACTCGCACAATCTGACATCAACAAGATGACAGACCCACCACCAAAAGGATGCCAAAGCAAACTCACACCAGCTACTACCACCAAAAGGATGATAGATCAAACACTTGCACAATCTGACATCAACAAGATGACAGACATGTCGCTACCGCGAAAACAAGGTGCCCGCAAAACAGAAGAGTCTCCAGCTTTCGTTATTTATCCCTCAGAACGGGAAAGGAAACGATCGGAAAAACCTGACGAAAAGGTATAAGACAAGGTCATCGCAACCATGTCTGGGTTCGGGAGTCGGTTACGCAAGGGGAAGGTATTAGCACCCCTCACGTCCATCGTACTCGATGGGATCTACACTTGCTGTGCTTATCTGACGGGTTGGTTTACTATCTACCTATCAAGGCTGGTCTGAAAAGAAAAAGAAAATGACTCGGCAAAGCATCGCGCTTTTGCCTACGTATTATCATCTGAGAATGAGAAATCAGAGTCAACGTAGTTCGCCTAACTACGGGTAACGGATGGGTGGAGGTAGCTCGCCAATACGTCAATATTGTGCCTACGTACTCTCAACAGATATGAGAGATCAGAGCTTACGTAGTTCAGGATAATACTGATTACGGGAATTCAGATTCATTTGTTTTTCCGAGTAGGGTTAACAAACAGTTCAAACAGTTTGGTGTATGCAGCTCGCTCATCAGAGACTCGTGCATTACCATTTGCGGTAGAACTGGGAGTTAACGACACTCTTTTCTTCAGAATTTTTTTTTTGAATTACGGGCCCACGGGGCAAAAAGGTTTGAAGTTTGTTTTGCGTGTTTTACGGAAGAAGTGTTTTTTATGGTTGTCTGTAGTCCGTACAGCTCTAGAGACTATGACCTGAGAACGAATGCGTCGCATATCGTCCAAAGGACGTATACTAAACACTCTAGACGATTGAGAGGAGGCCGTTCAATTATCATTACCCAAGTAGCTTAAGGCTCGTAACACGCTTGTACTAACTTGCCTTTATTACGTTTTTTTACTGTTGTTTTAGAGAGAGGAGAGAACAAACTCTATGGGGAAACTGTCTAGTCCTAATGTTGTCATGCCAAGGATTCATCCTATGGTTGAGGTTTGAAACAGGGAACTCCTAGAAGTTATCATGCATAGGTTTCAACCTAAAGTTCTAATCATCACTTCTTTATCAAAGGAAGTGAGAATCCTAGGGGATTATATCAATGGGATACATGCACAGACAAAGCATCAGCTAAACAGTAAACAGATATACAGATAAACAGTAAAGGTGAGTATGCAATTTAACAATACAAGCAGAGGGAAATTCACTCAACCTCTAAGCAATCAAGCAGAGAAAACAATCAAAACAGACAAGCAGAAGGGGACAAACTAAACCTCTAATGCTAACACACAGATAAGAAGAAAAACAACATACAAGCAAGGGCAGGATCACCTCAACCCTTAATGCAAACAAGTAGAGGGAGACCCACTCAAACTCTAAGCAGTCATGCTCCTAGCTTAAAATAATCTAAACATGATCCTATTCTAATGCATCAAGCAATTCAAACAAGGGAGAGAACCCAAAATGAGCAACATGGAAGTCATCCCAGGCTACATCATGTTGGAGGTGTATCAACACCAGAGTCCATCATGGGCTCAACCTATTGAGGAATGCACAGAATCCAACCAAAGGAAGGATTAGGATCTCCCAAGAGGGATCCTATGTCAATAGGACAGAAAATACTGGGTATTAGTCCTAGATATCAATCTAAGGGTAACTGATTATAGTGTATCAACATAGAATGTCCATCTCAGGCTCAACCTGTTGAGGAATGCACAGAATCCAACCAAGGGAAGGATTAGGCTCTCCCAAGAGGGATCCTAAGAAAAGGACTTTGAGATGGATGACAATATATAAACAAGGGAATATACCATGCCAAGAATGTCAATCTAAGGATCAACCTCTTGAGGAATGCACAGAATCCAACCAAAGGAAGGATTAGGCTCTCCTAGGAGGGCTCCTCATCAAGACTTGAAAGAGAAAGATAGTATAAACCAAAGGAATGTACTATACTGATGAATGTCAATTCAAGGCCCAACCTCCTGGGGAATGCACAGAATCCAACCAAAGGAAGGATTAGGCTCTCCTGGGAGGGCTCCTCTTCAAGACTTGGAGAAAGAGGGTAAGGCAAAGCCCAGGGAAGAAATCACATAGGGGATAGTAGGAAACACAACAACTTCTAAGAAACCCTACAGACTAGCCACAAGGATCACCTAGGCTAGGGGAATCAAAAGCTCTATCAAGGCTTCAACAAGGTTCTAATGAGGTATATACCTAAGTACTATTCTATCAGGAAAGGATTTGAAACTTAGAATCATCTAATGGTCACTTAAAAGACTAATCTATGAAGCTATCCTAGTTAGGGTCACCTAAACTATAAGCAACTTGTAAAATGGGGAACAAATAGAAAATCAATTCTACAAATCTCAAGGAAAATCCTACATCATCCAACATGAGTTAGGGATCTATGATACAAAAACCAGGGGCCAAACCTAATCCTAAAGGTTCAAATAAAATCTAAATCCCAAGGGTGTGCTAAAGGGGATCCATCATGGAAGGCTCTTGACACCTATCTCAAAACCCTATTTAGAATCATCTAAAAATCACAACAAAAATCACAACAACCTATCAAGGAGTCTATAACAAGCATGCAAAGTTTCAAACTCAAATTCCAAATCATGAGCTAGAAATAAAATCATCAATCAAGATAGTCATATTATGCATTTTTAAACATTTATTAAAAATATAAAAATGGACATTAAATTGAAAATGGCATCAGAATAAAATCCCAAGGCATCAAAAAATCAGAAATTAAATCAGGAGCATGCATATATTTTTTTATATATTTTTATGAACATTAATCAATTTATTATGAATTAAAAATGAAGAAAGCAATTTAAGAAAATCAAAAATGAATTAACAAAAACCAAAAGCCAAGAAAATATTAGAGCTGTTAGATCTGATTACTGGTCAACTAATCTAAAGGTCTCAGCGCGCACCAGCACATTAATGGAACGCTGCGTTTTGGCTTGGTCAAGGGTCAACATCTGAGGGTGAATCTCCTACGTCCAATCTTGAGACTTAGTCAAGCCAATGACCTAGATCCAATGGTTCCTTTTCATCTTCCTCGTTTGAATCCTGCAAATGGGAGGGAACCAGGATGGTGGTTCCGGTGGCTGAGCAACCGTCTTCTCCGGCGAAGGCATGAATTACAGGTCATCCAATCATGTCAAACCTTATATGGATCTCTTCATTTTTTCACAGGGATCTCAAATATGCAATCCATTCTTTCTAACTCTCAATGATCAAAGAGAATTGAAGCCAAACAGAAAGTATGCCATAATCTTGATCATCACCAAACTTCAAATTAAAGCCACAGAAATGTTCCTCACTCTTCAGAGATCATCTTAAGCTATTCAAATCATCCTAATACCTCAAGAACAGGTAGTTACGATCTCAAATAGAAATTGGATCATGACCTAATTTGTCTCTAATCTCCACAATTATGAACCTGATTCCATCTACATTCTTCCCTAATCCTTAACCACATTCTAAATCATGCTGAAATAGTCTAAGTCAGGAGCAATTTTGAAGTTTACCAACCTGAACTGAAGCTTGAAATTGGTGGTTCTCACGTGCAAATTTTGGCCTCAAATGCTGCAGATCACTTCACTGATTGCTCTTGGATGATTCTTGATGCTCAGAAATGCTTGAATCTTCCTCAAACTCCAAACTCACTTTTTGCTCGAAAGCTCCAAAATCCTAACTGTAATAACGGTTTCTGCTCCAAATGATCTCCAAAAAATGATCTGAATGTGATTATGAACTTAAATAGAAGCTGTTTGGATCTTAATATGGCCCAAATTGCTAAATCCAAAATTTCATCTTCCTCCAAAATTCAACAATGGAACTCGTGCATTATGGCTCTGTTTCCTCTCAAACTTTACTCCAACAGCTTGCACAATACTCCTTGGATATGAATGGCTCAGATTGAGTGAGTGAATTGATCTTATGGCCAAGATTGATTATGTTTCTTCATCATGAAGTAATCCACATAAAGTCCATGAATTAGGCCTCAAATCAAAAATGTAAAATTTCCAATCTCTCCAAAATACCATTTCTAATAAAAATATGCAAAAACTTGTGAAGTTTGGCACAAGAATGAATTATTTTGAATTTTTCCTTCATTAATGCCTTTTAATGATCTTTTTTCAAAATTTCTTCATACTCTTCCTTATTTAATCCATATCAATGAATGCTTGGATCATGGTTGGACTAAAAACACCATTTTGAACAACTTTCAAGTTGAACAAAAGTTCATTTGAAGTGCCTAAGTTGGTGAAATGGACCCATAATTCAAAATGACCTGTAATTCTAAAATACCCAAAATACCCTTGACTTTTTAAAGCCATATCTTGAGTTTTACAAATCCAATCATGGACTTCTAGTACTCTCTAAAAAGCTAGGAAGATAAGGAACAACATTCATGTTGACCAAAGATTCATAGGAATCATCCTTCTAGGGCAAAAGTGTCATGCAAGTTGGGTAACTTTCAAGCTTCAAATTCACATGCCTCAGATGACCTGTAACTTGTATGGCTCATAACTTGAGTTCTATAAACCCTATCAAGGACTTCTAGTACTCAAATTAAAGCTAAGACCATGCTCTACAACAATCATGCTGGGGTCAAGATGAGATGAAAATCGCATATTGAGTTATGTGGTCTTGAAGTTAGGCACCAAACCAAGGGATTTTACATTGTAAAGCATAGCAACCCTAGCCTAGCAACTTCTCACACTCTTGCTTCATGATAAGTTGACCTTGGAATCATCCCTAGGACATCTCAACACATCAATCCATGATCACATGGCTCTTGAATTTGCTCTCAACCTTCTTCAAGTCATCAGTTACCCTAGGGTTGACCAGATGAAACCCTAGTTGCACCAATCTTGGGTAGTTCCTCATATTCTTTGCACAATGACCTGCCTAGACCGCAAAATGAACTTCAACACTTCTCAAGAGCTCTCTCAAGACCTCAAGTCCAACTCTATGGCTTCAACATAATCTGATGACCTACCACAACTCTCAAGTTAGGAGATATGCACACTTGGCTTCAACCCTCTCTCTGAGGATCTTTTAACTTCTCTGATAAGGATATCAACCCTTGAACACTTGAATAACCCTCTTAACTAGCTTCATAGTCTTGTGTAGCCCGTTGATTGGCAGTCATACCTCTTGATCTCTTGCATACATGTCAATGAAATGCAAATGATAATCCTAATATGAATGCAATGAAACACAAGATAGGTAAAGAAATGTTGGGCAAATTTTGGGGTGCAACAAGACCCACCACCAAAATGATGATGGAGTAAACTCACACTAGATACTACCCCCAAAAGGATGACACAGCAAACACTCGCACAATCTGACATCAACAAGATGATAGACCCACTACCAAAAGGAAGACGGAGCGAAACTCACACCGGAACCTACCACCAAATGGATGATGCAACAAACACTCGCACAATCTGACATCAACAAAATGACAGACCCACCACCAAAAGGATAATGGAGCGAACTCACATTGGCTACTACCACCAAATGGATGATAGAGCTAACACTCGCACAATCTGACATCAACAAGTTGACAGACCCACCACCAAAAGGATGACGGTGCAAAACTCACACTGGCTACTACCACCAAAAGGATGATAGAGCTAACACTCGCACAATCTGACATCAATAAGATGACAGACCCACCACCAAAGGGATGATGGAGCCAACTCACACCGGCTACTACCACCAAAAGGATGATAGAGCTAACACTCGCACAATCTGACATCAACAACATGACAGACTTACCACCAAAAGGATGATGGAGCAAACTCACACCGGCTACTACCATCGAAAGGATGATAGAGCAAACACTCGCACAATCTGACATCAACAAGATGACAGACCCACCACCAAAAGGATGACGGAGCGAAACTCACATCGGCTACTACCACCAAAAGGATAATAGAGAAAACTCTCGCACAATCCGACATCAACAAGATGATAGACCCACCACCAAAAGGATGACGAAGCATAATTCACATCGGCTACTACTACCAAAAGGATGATACAACAAAACACTCGCAAAATCTGAGATCAACAAGATGACAGACCCATCACCAAAAGGACGATGGAGCAAAATCACACCGGCTACTACCACTGAAAGGATGACAGAGCAAACACTCGCACAATCTGACATCAACAAGATGACAGAGCCACCAGCCAAAGGACGATGGAGCAAACTCACACCGGCTACTACCATCAAAACAATGATAGAGCAAACACTCGGACAATATGACATCACAAACTGATAGACCCACCACCAAAAGGATGATGGATTGAACTCACACCGAGTATTACCACCAAAAGGATGATGGAGCTAACACTCGCACAATCTAACATCAACAAGATAATAGACCCACCACCAAAAGGATGATGGAGCAAACTCACACTGGCTACTACCAACAAAAGGATGACATAGCAAACAACTCGCACAATCTTACATCAACAAGATGACAGACCCATTACCCAAAGGATGACGGAGCGAAACTCACACCGGCTACTACCACCAAAAGGATGGTACAGCAAACCATCGCACAATCAGACATCAAAAAGATTACAGACCCCCAACACCAAGGATGACAGAGCAAAAATCACACTAGTTACTACCACCAAAAGGATGATAGAGCTAACACTCGAACAATCAGACATCAACAAGATGATATACCCACCACCAAAAGGATGACAGGACGAAACTCACACTGGCTACTACCACCAAAAGAATGTTAGAGCTAACACTCGCACAATCAGACATCAACAAGATGACAGACCCACCACCAAAAGGATGATGGAGCCAACTCACACCGGCTACTACCACCAAAAGGATGATAGAGCTAACACTCGCACAATCTACATCAAGAAAATGACAGACCCACCACCTAAAGGATGATGGAGCAAACTCACACTGGCAACTACCACCAAAAGGATGATAGAGCTTACACTCGCACAATCTGACATCAACAACATGACAGACTTACCACCAAAATGATGATGAAGTGAACTCACACCGGCTACACCACCTAATGGATGATAAAGAAAACACTCGCACAATCTGACATGAACAAGATGACAGACCCACCAACAAAAGAATGATGGAGCCAACTCACACCTGCTACTACCTCCAAAAGGATGATAGAGCTAACACTCGCACAATCTAACATCAACAACATGACAGACTTACCACCAAAAGGATGATGGAGCAAACTCACACCGACTACTACCACCGAAAGGATGATAGAGCAAACACTCACACAATCTGACATCAACAATATGACAAAACCGCCACCAAAAGGACGATGGAGGGAATTCACACCGGTTACTACCACCAAAAGGATGATGCAGTAAACACTCGCAAAATCTGACACCAACAAGATGACAGACCCACCACCAAAAGGATAATGGAGCGAACTCATACTGGCTACTATCACCAAAAGGATGACGTAGCGAAACTCACACCGGCTACTACCACGAAAAGGATGATAGAGCAAACACTCGCACAATCTGACATCAACAAGATGACAGACCCACCACCAAAAGGATGACGGAGTAAACTCACATTGGCTACTAACCCCAAAAGGATGATAGAGTAAACACTCGCACAATCTGACATCAACATGATGACATACCCAACACCAATAGGATGACGGAGCGAAACTCACACCGGCTACTACCACCAAAAGGATGATGCAGCAAACACTAGCACAATCTGACATCAACAAGATGACAGACCCAACACCAAAAGGGTAATGGAGCGAACTCACACTGACTACTACTACCAAAAGGACGAGAGCGCTAACAGTCGCAAAATCTGACATCAACAAGATGACAGACCCACCACCAAAAGGAAGACGGAGTGAAACTCACAACGGTTACTACCACCAAAAGGATGATAGAGCAAATACTCGGACAATCCGACATCAACAAGTGACAGACCCGCCACCAAAAGGATGCCAAAGCAAACTCACACCGGCTACTACCACCAAAATGATGATAGAACAAACACTCACACAATCTGACACGACAAGATGACAGACCCCCACCAAAAGGATGATGGAGCCAACTCACATCTGCTACTACCTCCAAAAGGATGATAGCGCTAACACTCGCACAATCTGACATCAACAACGTTGCAGACTTACCACCAAAAGGATATTGGAGCAAACTCACACCGACTACCCGCCACCAAAAGGATGACGGAGTAAACTCACATTGGCTACTAACCCTAAAAGGATGATAGAGTAAACACTCGCACAATCTGACATCAACATGATGACATACCCAACACCAATAGGATGACGGAGCGAAACTCACATCGGCTACTACCACCAAAAGGATGATGCAGCAAACACTCGCACAATCTGACATCAACAAGATGACAGACCCACCACCAAAAGGATAATGGAGCGAACTCACACTGGCTACTATCACCCAAAGGATGATAGAGCTAACACTTCTACAATCTGACATCAACAAGATGACAGACACACCACCAAAAGCATGACGGGGCGAAACTCACACCGGCTACTATCCCCAAAAGGATGATAGAGCAAACACTCCAACAATCTGACATCAATAAGATGACAGACCCACCACCAAAAGGATGATGGAGTAAACTCACACTAGCTACTACCCCCAAAAGGATGATAGAGAAAACACTCGCACAATCTGACATCAACATGATGACAGACCCAACACCAAAAGGATGGCGGAGCGAAACTCACACCGGCTACTACCACCAAAAGGATGATGCAGCAAACACTCGCACAATCTGACATCAACAAGATGACTGGCCCATCACCAAAAGGATAATGGAGCAAACCCACACTGACTACTACAACCTAAAGGACGATAGCGCTAACACTTGCACAATCTGACATCAATAAGTTTACAGACCCACCACCAAAAGGATGATGGATTAAAGTCACACTAGCTACTACCCCCAAATGGATGATAAAGCAAACACTCGCACAATCTGACATCAACAAGATGATAGACCCACCACCAAAAGGATGATGGAGCGAAGCTCACACCGGCTACTACCACCAAAATGATGAACCAACAAACACTCGCATAATTTAACATTAACAAGATGGCAGACCCACCACCAAAAGGATAATGGGGCAAACTCACACTAGCTACTACCACCAAAAGGATGATAGAGCCAACACTCGTACATTCTAACATCAAGAAGATGACAGACCCACCACCAATAGGATGCCAGAGCAAACTCAGACCCGCTACTACCACCAAAAGGATGATAGAGCAAACACTCGCATAATCTGACATCAACAAGATGACAGACCCACTTCCAAAAGGATGATGGAGTAAACTCACACTGGCTACTACCCCCAAAAGGATGATAGAGCAAACACTCGCACAATCTGACATCAACATGATGACAGACCCACCACCAAAAGGATGACGGAGCGAAACTCACACCGTCTACTACAACCAAAAAGATGATGCAGTAAACACTCGCAAAATCTGACATCAACAAGATGACAGGCCCACCACCAAAAGGATAATGGAGTGAACTCACACTGGCTACTATCACCAAAAGGATGATAGAGCTAACACTCGCACAATCTAACATCAACAACATGACAGACTTACCACCAAAAGGATGATGGAGCAAACTCACACCGACTACTACCACCGAAAGGATGATAGAGCAAACACTCACACAATCTGACATCAACAATATGACAAAACCGCCACCAAAAGGACGATGGAGGGAATTCACACCGGTTACTACCACCAAAAGGATGATGCAGTAAACACTCGCAAAATCTGACACCAACAAGATGACAGACCCACCACCAAAAGGATAATGGAGCGAACTCATACTGGCTACTATCACCAAAAGGATGACGGAGCGAAACTCACACCGGCTACTACCACGAAAAGGATGATAGAGCAAACACTCGCACAATCTGACATCAACAAGATGACAGACCCACCACCAAAAGGATGACGGAGTAAACTCACATTGGCTACTAACCCCAAAAGGATGATAGAGTAAACACTCGCACAATCTGACATCAACATGATGACATACCCAACACCAATAGGATGACGGAGCGAAACTCACACCGGCTACTACCACCAAAAGGATGATGCAGCAAACACTCGCACAATCTGACATCAACAAGATGACAGACCCAACACCAAAAGGGTAATGGAGCGAACTCACACTGACTACTACAACCAAAAGGACGAGAGCGCTAACAGTCGCAAAATCTGACATCAACAAGATGACAGACCCACCACCAAAAGGAAGACGGAGTGAAACTCACAACGGTTACTACCACCAAAAGGATGATAGAGCAAATACTCGGACAATCTGACATCAACAAGTGACAGACCCGCCACCAAAAGGATGCCAAAGCAAACTCACACCGGCTACTACCACCAAAATGATGATAGAACAAACACTCACACAATCTGACACGACAAGATGACAGACCCCCACCAAAAGGATGATGGAGCCAACTCACATCTGCTACTACCTCCAAAAGGATGATAGCGCTAACACTCGCACAATCTGACATCAACAACGTTGCAGACTTACCACCAAAAGGATATTGGAGCAAACTCACACCGACTACCCGCCACCAAAAGGATGACGGAGTAAACTCACATTGGCTACTAACCCTAAAAGGATGATAGAGTAAACACTTGCACAATCTGACATCAACATGATGACATACCCAACACCAATAGGATGACGGAGCGAAACTCACATCGGCTACTACCACCAAAAGGATGATGCAGCAAACACTCGCACAATCTGACATCAACAAGATGACAGACCCACCACCAAAAGGATAATGGAGCGAACTCACACTGGCTACTATCACCCAAAGGATGATAGAGCTAACACTTCTACAATCTGACATCAACAAGATGACAGACACACCACCAAAAGCATGACGGGGCGAAACTCACACCGGCTACTATCCCCAAAAGGATGATAGAGCAAACACTCCAACAATCTGACATCAATAAGATGACAGACCTACCACCAAAAGGATGATGGAGTAAACTCACACTAGCTACTACCCCCAAAAGGATGATAGAGAAAACACTCGCACAATCTGACATCAACATGATGACAGACCCAACACCAAAAGGATGGCGGAGCGAAACTCACACCGGCTACTACCACCAAAAGGATGATGCAGCAAACACTCGCACAATCTGACATCAACAAGATGACTGACCCATCACCAAAAGGATAATGGAGCAAACCCACACTGACTACTACAACCTAAAGGACGATAGCGCTAACACTTGCACAATCTGACATCAATAAGTTTACAGACCCACCACCAAAAGGATGATGGATTAAAGTCACACTAGCTACTACCCCCAAATGGATGATAAAGCAAACACTCGCACAATCTGACATCAACAAGATGATAGACCCACCACCAAAAGGATGATGGAGCGAAGCTCATACCGGCTACTACCACCAAAATGATGAACCAACAAACACTCGCATAATTTGACATCAACAAGATGGCAGACCCACCACCAAAAGGATAATGGGGCAAACTCACACTAGCTACTACCACCAAAAGGATGATAGAGCCAACACTCGTACATTCTAACATCAAGAAGATGACAGACCCACCACCAATAGGATGCCAGAGCAAACTCAGACCCGCTACTACCACCAAAAGGATGATAGAGCAAACACTCGCATAATCTGACATCAACAAGATGACAGACCCACTTCCAAAAGGATGATGGAGTAAACTCACACTGGCTACTACCCCCAAAAGGATGATAGAGCAAACACTCGCACAATCTGACATCAACATGATGACAGACCCACCACCAAAAGGATGACGGAGCGAAACTCACACCGTCTACTACAACCAAAAAGATGATGCAGTAAACACTCGCAAAATCTGACATCAACAAGATGACAGGCCCACCACCAAAAGGATAATGGAGTGAACTCACACTGGCTACTATCACCAAAAGGATGATAGAGCTAACACTTGCATAATCTGACATCAACAAGATGACAGACCCACCACCAAAAGGATGACGGAGCGAAACTCACACCGGCTACTACCACCAAAAGGATGATAGAGCAAACACTCACACAATCTGACATCAACAAGATGACAGACCCACCACCAAAAGGATGATGGAGTAAACTCACACTGGCTACTAACCCCAAAAGGATGATAGAGCAAACACTCGCACAATCTGACATCAACATGATGACATACCCAACACCAAAAGGATGACGGAGCAAAACTCACACCAGCTACTACCACCAAAAGGATGATGTAGCCAACACTCGCATAATCTGACATCAAGAAGATGAAAGACCCACCTCCAAAAGGGTAATGGAGCGAACTCACACTGACTACTACAACCAAGAGGACGATAACACTAACACTCGCACAATATGACATCAACAAGATGACAGACCCACCACCAAAAGGATGACGGAGCGAAACTCACACCGGCTACTACCACCAAAAGGATGATAGAGCAAACACTCGGATAATCTGAGATCAACAAGTGACAGACCCGCCACCAAAAGGATGCCAGAGCAAACTCACACCGGCTAGTACCACCAAAATGATAATAGAGCAAACACTCACACAATCTGACATCTACAAGATGACAGACCCACTCCAAAAGGATGATGGAGCCAACTCACACCTGCTACTTCCTCCAAAAGGATGATAGAGCTAACACTCACACAATCTGACATCAACAACATGACAGACTTACCACCAAAAGGATGACGGAGCAAACTCACACCGACTACTACCACCAAAAGGATGATAGAGCAAACACTCGCACAATCTGACATGAACAAGATGACAGACCCGCCACCAAAAGGATGCCAGAGCAAACTCACACCGGCTACTACCACCAAAAGGATGATAGAGCAAACACTCGCATAATCTGACATCAACAAGATGATAGACGCGCCACCAAAAGGAAGATGGAGGGAATTCACACCAGCTACTACCACCAAAAGGATGATAAAGCTAACACTCGCATAATCTGACATCAACATGATGACAGACCCACCACCAAAAGGATGATGGAGTAAACTCACACTGGCTACTAACCCCAAAAGAATGATAGAGCAAACACTCGCACAATCTGACATCAACATGATGACATACCCAACACCAAAAGTATGACGGAGCAAAACTCACACCGGCTACTACCACCAAAAGGATGATGCAACAAACACTCGCATAATCTGACATCAACAAGATGAAAGACCCACCACCAAAAGGGTAATGGAGCGAACTCACACTGACTACTACAACCAAATGGACGATAGCACTAACACTCGCACAATCTGACATCAACAAGAAGACAGACCCACCACCAAAAGGATGACGGAGCGAAACTCACACCGTCTACTACCACCAATAGGATGATAGAGCAAACACTCGGATAATCTGAGATCAACAAGTGACAGACCCGCCACCAAAAGGATGCAAGAGCAAAATCACACTAGCTAGTACCACCAAAATGATAATAGAGCAAACACTCACACAATCTGACATCAGCAAAATGACAGACCCACTCCAAAAGGATGATGGAGCCAACTCACACCTGCTACTTCCTCCAAAAGGATGATAGAGCTAACACTCACAAAATCTGACATCAACAACATGATAGACTTACCACCAAAAGGATGACGGAGCAAACTCACACCGACTACTACCACCGAAAGGATGATAGAGCAAACACTCGCACAATCTGACATAAAAGAGATGACAGACCCGCCACCAAAAGGATGCCAGAGCAAACTCACACCGGCTACTACCACCAAAAGGATGATAGAGCAAACACTCGCATAATCTGACATCAACAAGATGATAGACGCGCCACCAAAAGGAAGATGGAGGGAATTCACACCAGCTACTACCACCAAAAGGATGATAAAGCTAACACTCGCATAATCTGACATCAACATGATGACAGACCCACCACCAAAAGGATGATGGAGCAAAACTCACACCGGCTACTACCACCAAAAGGATGACAGAGCGAAACTCACACCGGCTACTACCACCAAAAGGATGATGCAGTAAAGACTCGCAAAATCTGACATCAACAAGATGACAGACCCACCACCAAAAGGATAGTGGAGCGAACTCACCCTGGATACTTCCACCAAAAGGATGATAGAGGTAACACTCACACAATCTGACATCAACAAGATGACAGACCCACCATCAAAAGGATGCCAAAGCAAACTCACACCGGCTACTACCACCAAAAGGATGATATAGCAAACACTCGCATAATCTGACGTCAACAAGATGACAGACCCACCACCAAAAGGATGATGGAGTAAACTCATACTGGATACTACCCCCAAAAGGATGATTGAGAAAACACTCGCACAATCTGACATCAACATGATAACAGACCCAACACCAAAACGATGACGGAGCAAAACTCACACCGGCTATTACCACCAAAAGGATGATGTAGCAAACACTCGCACAATCTAACATCAACAAGATGAAAGATCCACCACCAAAAGGATAATGGAGCGAACTCACATTGGCAACTACCACCAAAAGGATGATAGAGCTAACATTCGCACAATCTGACATCAACAAGAGGAGAGACCCACCACCAAAAGGATGACGGGGCGAAACTCACATCGGCTTCTACCACAAAAAGGATGATAGAGCAAACACTCGCACAATCTGACATCAACAAGATGACAGACGTACCACCAAAAGGATGATGGAGTAAACTCACACTGGCTACTACCCCCAAAAGGATGATAGAGCAAACACTTGTATAATCTTAAATCAACTTGATGACAGATCCACCACAAAAACAATGACGGAGCGACACTCACACCGACTACTAACACCAAAAGGATGATCCAACAAACACTCGCACAATCTGACATCAACAAGATGACAGACCCACCACCAAAAGGATAATGGAGCGAACTCACACTGGCTACTACCACCAAAAGGATGATAGAGCAAACACTCGCACAATTTGACATCAACAAGATGATAGACTCACCACCAAAAGGATGACAGGGCGAAACTCACACCGGAAACTACCACCAAAAGGATGATAGAGGAAACACTCGCACAATCTGACATCAACGAGATGACAGACCAACCACCAAAAGGATAACGGAGCAAACTCACACAGACTATTACCACCAAAAGGACGATAGAGCTAACACTCGCACATTCTGACATCAATAAGATGACAGACCTACCACCAAAAGGATGACGGAGCGAAACTCACACCGGTTACTTCCACCAAAAGGATGATAGTGCAAACACTCGGACAATCTGACATCAACAAGTGACAGACCCGCCACCAAAAGGATGATTGAGCCAACTCACACCGGCTACTACCTCCAAAACGATGATAGAGCTAACACTCGCACAATCTGACACCAACAACATGACAGACTTACCAGAAAAAGGATGATGGAGCAAATTCACACCAGCTACTACCACCGAAAGTATGATAGAGCAAACACTCGCACAGTCTGACATCAACAAGATGACAGACCCACCACCAAAAGGATGACGGAGCGAAACTCACACCGGCTACTACCACCAAAATGATGATAGAACAAACACTCACACAATCTGACACGACAAGATGACAGACCCCCACCAAAAGGATGATGGAGCCAACTCACATCTGCTACTACCTCCAAAAGGATGATAGCGCTAACACTCGCACAATCTGACATCAACAACGTTGCAGACTTACCACCAAAAGGATATTGGAGCAAACTCACACCGACTACCCGCCACCAAAAGGATGACGGAGTAAACTCACATTGGCTACTAACCCTAAAAGGATGATAGAGTAAACACTCGCACAATCTGACATCAACATGATGACATACCCAACACCAATAGGATGACGGAGCGAAACTCACATCGGCTACTACCACCAAAAGGATGATGCAGCAAACACTCGCACAATCTGACATCAACAAGATGACAGACCCACCACCAAAAGGATAATGGAGCGAACTCACACTGGCTACTATCACCCAAAGGATGATAGAGCTAACACTTCTACAATCTGACATCAACAAGATGACAGACACACCACCAAAAGCATGACGGGGCGAAACTCACACCGGCTACTATCCCCAAAAGGATGATAGAGCAAACACTCCAACAATCTGACATCAATAAGATGACAGACCCACCACCAAAAGGATGATGGAGTAAACTCACACTAGCTACTACCCCCAAAAGGATGATAGAGAAAACACTCGCACAATCTGACATCAACATGATGACAGACCCAACACCAAAAGGATGGCGGAGCGAAACTCACATCGGCTACTACCACCAAAAGGATGATGCAGCAAACACTCGCACAATCTGACATCAACAAGATGACTGACCCATCACCAAAAGGATAATGGAGCAAACCCACACTGACTACTACAACCTAAAGGACGATAGCGCTAACACTTGCACAATCTGACATCAATAAGTTTACAGACCCACCACCAAAAGGATGATGGATTAAAGTCACACTAGCTACTACCCCCAAATGGATGATAAAGCAAACACTCGCACAATCTGACATCAACAAGATGATAGACCCACCACCAAAAGGATGATGGAGCGAAGCTCACACCGGCTACTACCACCAAAATGATGAACCAACAAACACTCGCATAATTTGACATCAACAAGATGGCAGACCCACCACCAAAAGGATAATGGGGCAAACTCACACTAGCTACTACCACCAAAAGGATGATAGAGCCAACACTCGTACAATCTAACATCAAGAAGATGACAGACCCACCACCAATAGGATGCCAGAGCAAACTCAGACCCGCTACTACCACCAAAAGGATGATAGAGCAAACACTCGCATAATCTGACATCAACAAGATGACAGACCCACTTCCAAAAGGATGATGGAGTAAACTCACACTGGCTACTACCCCCAAAAGGATGATAGAGCAAACACTCGCACAATCTGACATCAACATGATGACAGACCCACCACCAAAAGGATGACGGAGCGAAACTCACACCGTCTACTACAACCAAAAAGATGATGCAGTAAACACTCGCAAAATCTGACATCAACAAGATGACAGGCCCACCACCAAAAGGATAATGGAGTGAACTCACACTGGCTACTATCACCAAAAGGATGATAAAGCTAACACTTGCATAATCTGACATCAACAAGATGACAGACCCACCACCAAAAGGATGACGGAGCGAAACTCACACCGGCTACTACCACCAAAAGGATGATAGAGCAAACACTCACACAATCTGACATCAACAAGATGACAGACCCACCACCAAAAGGATGATGGAGTAAACTCACACTGGCTACTAACCCCAAAAGGATGATAGAGCAAACACTCGCACAATCTGACATCAACATGATGACATACCCAACACCAAAAGGATGACGGAGCAAAACTCACACCAGCTACTACCACCAAAAGGATGATGTAGCCAACACTCGCATAATCTGACATCAACAAGATGAAAGACCCACCTCCAAAAGGGTAATGGAGCGAACTCACACTGACTACTACAACCAAGAGGACGATAACACTAACACTCGCACAATATGACATCAACAAGATGACAGACCCACCACCAAAAGGATGACGGAGCGAAACTCACACCGGCGACTACCACCAAAAGGATGATAGAGCAAACACTCGGATAATCTGAGATCAACAAGTGACAGACCCGCCACCAAAAGGATGCCAGAGCAAACTCACACCGGCTAGTACCACCAAAATGATAATAGAGCAAACACTCACACAATCTGACATCTACAAGATGACAGACCCACTCCAAAAGGATGATGGAGCCAACTCACACCTGCTACTTCCTCCAAAAGGATGATAGAGCTAACACTCACACAATCTGACATCAACAACATGACAGACTTACCACCAAAAGGATGACGGAGCAAACTCACACCGACTACTACCACCAAAAGGATGATAGAGCAAACACTCGCACAATCTGACATGAACAAGATGACAGACCCGCCACCAAAAGGATGCCAGAGCAAACTCACACCGGCTACTACCACCAAAAGGATGATAGAGCAAACACTCGCATAATCTGACATCAACAAGATGATAGACGCGCCACCAAAAGGAAGATGGAGGGAATTCACACCAGCTACTACCACCAAAAGGATGATAAAGCTAACACTCGCATAATCTGACATCAACATGATGACAGACCCACCACCAAAAGGATGATGGAGTAAACTCACACTGGCTACTAACCCCAAAAGAATGATAGAGCAAACACTCGCACAATCTGACATCAACATGATGACATACCCAACACCAAAAGTATGACGGAGCAAAACTCACACCGGCTACTACCACCAAAAGGATGATGCAACAAACACTAGCATAATCAGACATCAACAAGATGAAAGACCCACCACCAAAAGGGTAATGGAGCGAACTCACACTGACTACTACAACCAAATGGACGATAGCACTAACACTCGCACAATCTGACATCAACAAGAAGACAGACCCACCACCAAAAGGATGACGGAGCGAAACTCACACCGTCTACTACCACCAATAGGATGATAGAGCAAACACTCGGATAATCTGAGATCAACATGTGACAGACCCGCCACCAAAAGGATGCCAGAGCAAAATCACACTAGCTAGTACCACCAAAATGATAATAGAGCAAACACTCACACAATCTGACATCAGCAAAATGACAGACCCACTCCAAAAGGATGATGGAGCCAACTCACACCTGCTAATTCCTCCAAAAGGATGATAGAGCTAACACTCACAAAATCTGACATCAACAACATGATAGACTTACCACCAAAAGGATGACGGAGCAAACTCACACCGACTACTACCACCGAAAGGATGATAGAGCAAACACTCGCACAATCTGACATAAAAGAGATGAAAGACCCGCCACCAAAAGGATGCCAGAGCAAACTCACACCGGCTACTACCACCAAAAGGATGATAGAGCAAACACTCGCATAATCTGACATCAACAAGATGATAGACGCGCCACCAAAAGGAAGATGGAGGGAATTCACACCACCTACTACCACCAAAAGGATGATAAAGCTAACACTCGCATAATCTGACATCAACATGATGACAGACCCACCACCAAAAGGATGACGGAGAAAAACTCACACCGGCTACTACCACCAAAAGGATGACAGAGCGAAACTCACACCGGCTACTACCACCAAAAGGATGATGCAGTAAACACTCGCAAAATCTGACATCAACAAGATGACAGACCCACCACCAAAAGGATAGTGGAGCGAACTCACCCTGGATACTTCCACCAAAAGGATGATAGAGGTAACACTCACACAATCTGACATCAACAAGATGACAGACCCACCATCAAAAGGATGCCAAAGCAAACTCACACCGGCTACTACCACCAAAAGGATGATATAGCAAACACTCGCATAATCTGACGTCAACAAGATGACAGACCCACCACCAAAAGGATGATGGAGTAAACTCACACTGGATACTACCCCCAAAAGGATGATTGAGAAAACACTCGCACAATCTGACATCAACATGATAACAGACCCAACACCAAAACAATGACGGAGCGAAACTCACACCGGCTATTACCACCAAAAGGATGATGTAGCAAACACTCGCACAATCTAACATCAACAAGATGAAAGATCCACCACCAAAAGGATAATGGAGCGAACTCACATTGGCAACTACCACCAAAAGGATGATAGAGCTAACATTCGCACAATCTGACATCAACAAGAGGAGAGACCCACCACCAAAAGGATGACGGGGCGAAACTCACATCGGCTTCTACCACCAAAAGGATGATAGAGCAAACACTCGCACAATCTGACATCAACAAGATGACAGACGTACAACCAAAAGGATGATGGAGTAAACTCACACTGGCTACTACCCCCAAAAGGATGATAGAGCAAACACTTGTATAATCTTAAATCAACTTGATGACAGATCCACCACAAAAACAATGACGGAGCGACACTCACACCGACTACTAACACCAAAAGGATGATCCAACAAACACTCGCACAATCTGACATCAACAAGATGACAGACCCACCACCAAAAGGATAATGGAGCGAACTCACACTGGCTACTACCACCAAAAGGATGATAGAGCAAACACTCGCACAATTTGACATCAACAAGATGATAGACTCACCACCAAAAGGATGACAGGGCGAAACTCACACCGGAAACTACCACCAAAAGGATGATAGAGGAAACACTCGCACAATCTGACATCAACGAGATGACAGACCAACCACCAAAAGGATAACGGAGCAAACTCACACAGACTATTACCACCAAAAGGACGATAGAGCTAACACTCGCACATTCTGACATCAATAAGATGACAGACCTACCACCAAAAGGATGACGGAGCGAAACTCACACCGGTTACTTCCACCAAAAGGATGATAGTGCAAACACTCGGACAATCTGACATCAACAAGTGACAGACCCGCCACCAAAAGGATGATTGAGCCAACTCACACCGGCTACTACCTCCAAAACGATGATAGAGCTAACACTCGCACAATCTGACACCAACAACATGACAGACTTACCAGAAAAAGGATGATGGAGCAAATTCACACCAGCTACTACCACCGAAAGTATGATAGAGCAAACACTCGCACAATCTGACATCAACAAGATGACAGACCCACCACCAAAAGGATGACGGAGCAAAACTCACACCGGCTACTACCACCAAAAGGATGATAGAGCAAACACTCGGACAATCTGACATCAACAAGTGACGGACCCCCCACCAAAAGGATGATTAAGACAACTCACACTGGCTACTACCTCCAAAAGGATGATAGAGCTAACACTGGCACAATCTGACATCAACAACATGACAAACTTACCACCAAAAGGATGATGGAGCAAACTCACACCGGCTACTACCACCGAAAGGATGATAGAGTAAACACTCGTACAATCTGACATCAACAAGATGACAGACCCAATACCAAAAGGATGATGGAGCGAAACTCACACCGGCTACTGCCACGAAACGGATGATGCACCAAACACTCGCACAATTTGACATCAACAAGATGACATACCCACCACCAAAAGGATAATGGAGCGAAGTCACCCTGGATACTACCACCAAAAGGATGATAGAGCTAACACTCCCACAATCTGACATTAACAAGATGACAGACCCACCATCAAAAGGATGCCAAAGCAAACTCACACCGGCTACTACCACAAAAAGGATAATATAGCAAACACTCGCATAATCTGACATCAACAAGATGACAGACCTACCACCAAAAGGATGATGGAGTAAACTCACACAGGCTACTACCCCCAAAAGGATGATAGAGAAAACACTCGCACAATCTTAAATCAACATGATGACAGACCCACCACCAAAAGGATGACGGAGCAAAACTCACACCGGCTACTACCACCAAAAGGATGATGTAGCAAACACTCGCACAATCTAACATCAACAAGATGACCGACCCACCACCAAAAGGATAATGGAGGGAACTCACACTAGCTACTACCACAAAAAGGATGATAGAGCTAACACTCGAACAATCTGACATCAACAAGATGAGAGACCCACCACAAAAAGGATGACGGGGCGAATCTCACACCGGCTACTACCACCAAAAGTATGATAGAGCAAACACTCGCATAATCTGTCATCAACAAGATGACAGACCTACCACCAAAAGGATGTTGGAGTAAACTCACACTGGCTACTACCCCCAAAAGGATGATAGAGCAAACACTCGCACAATCTGACATCAACATGATGACAGACCCACCACAAAAAGGATGACGGAGCTAAACTCACACCGGTTACTACCACCAAAAGGATGATACAACAAACACTCGCACAATCTAACATCAACAAGATGACAGACCAACCACCAAAAGGATAATGGAGCGAACTGACACTGGCTACTACAACCAAAAGGATGATAGAGCAAACACTCGCACAATCTGACATCAACAAGATGATAGATCCACCACAAAAAGGATGACAGGGCGAAACTCACATCGGCTACTACCACCAAAAGGATGATAGAGGAAACACTCGCACAATATGACATCAACAAGATGACAGACCCACCACCAAAAGGATGAGGGAGCCAACTAACACCGGCTACTACCTCCAAAAGGATGATAGAGCTAACACTCGCACAATCTGACATCTACATGATGACAGACCCGCCACCAAAAGGACGATGGAGGGAATTCACACCGGCTAATACCACCAAAAGGAAGATAGAGCAAACATTTGCACAATATAACATCAACAAGATGACAGACCCGCCACCAAAAGGATGCCAGAGCAAATTCACACCGGCTACTACCACCAAAAGGATGATAGAGCAAACACTCGCACAATCTGACATCAACAAGATGACAGACCCACCACCAAAAGGATGATGGAGTAAACTCACACAGGCAACTACCCCCAAAAGGATGATAGAGCAAACACTCGTACAATCTGACATCAACATGATGAACGACCCACCACAAAAAGGATGACGGAGCGAAACTAACACCGGCTACTACCACCAAAAGGATGATGCAGAAAAAACTCGCATAATCTAACATCAACAAGATGACATACCCACCACCAAAAGGATAATGGAGCGAAGTCACACTGGCTACAGCCACCAAAAGGATGATAGAGCAAACACTCGCACAATCTGACATCAACAAGATGATAGATCCACCACCAAAAGGATGACAGGGCGAAACTCACAGCGGCTACTACCACCAAAAGGATGATGCAGCAAACACTCGCACAATCTAACATCAACAAGATGATAGACCAACCACCAAAAGGATAATGGAGCGAACTCACACTGGCTACTACCACCAAAAGGATGATAGAGCAAACACTCGCACAATCAGACATCAACTAGATGACAGATCCACCACCAAAAGGATGACAGGGCGAAACTCACACCGGCTACTACCACCATAAGGATGATAGAGCAAACACTCGCACAATCTGACATCAACAAGATGACAGACCCACCACCAAAAGGATGATGGAGTAAACTCACACTGGCTACTACCCCCAAAAGGATGATAGAGCAAACACTCGTACAATCTGACATCAACATGATGAAAGACCCACCACAAAAAGGATGACAGAGCAAAACTAACACCGGCTACTACCACCAAAAGGATGATGCAGCGAACACTCGCACAATCTAACATCAACAAGATGACAGACCCGCCACCAAAAGGATAATGGAGCGAAGTCACCCTGGATACTACCACCAAAAGGATGATAGAGCTAACACTCCCACAATCTGACATTAACAAGATGGCAGACCCACCATCAAAAGGATGCCAAAGCAAACTCACACCGGCTACTACCACAAAAAGGATGATATAGCAAACACTCGCATAATCTGACATCAACAAGATGACAGACCCACCACCAAAAGGATGATGGAGTAAACTCACACAGGCTACTACTCCCAAAAGGATGATAGAGAAAACACTCACACAATCTGACATCAAGATGATGAGAGACCCACCATCAAAAGGATGACGGAGCAAAACTCACACCGGCTACTACCACCAAAAGGATGATATAGCAAACACTCGCACAATCTAACATCAACAAGATGACAGACCCACCACCAAAAGGATAATAGAGGGAACTCACACTGGCTACTACCACCAAAAGGATGATAGAGCTAACACTCGAACAATCTGACATCAACAAGATGAGAGACCCACCACCAAAAGGATGACACGGCGAATCTCACACCGGCTACTACCGCCAAAAGGATGATAGAGCAAACACTCGCATAATTTGACATCAACAAGATGACAGACCCACCACCAAAAGGATGTTGGAGTAAACTCACACTGGCTACTACCCCCAAAAGGATGATAGAGCAAACACTCGCACAATCTGACATCAACATGATGACAGACCCGCCACAAAAAGGATGACGGAGCTAAACTCACATAGGCTACTACCACCAAAAGGATGATACAGCAAACACTCGCACAATCTAACATCAACAAGATGACAGGCCAACCACCAAAAGGATAATGGAGCGAACTCACACTGGCTACTACCACCAAAAGGATGATAGAGCAAACACTCGCACAATCTGACATCAACAAGATGATAGATCCACCACCAAAAGGATGACAGGGCGAAACTCACACCGGCTACTATCACCAAAAGGCTGATAGAGGAAACACTCGCACAATCTGACATCAACAAGATGACAGACCCACCACCAAAAGGATGAGGGAGCCAACTCACACCGGCTACTACCTCCAAAAGGATGATAGAGCTAACACTCGCACAATCTGACATCAACATGATGCAAGTCCCGCCACCAAAAGGACGATGGAGGGAATTCACACCGGCTAATATCACCAATAGGATGATAGAGCAAACATTTGCACAATATAACATCAACAAGATGACAGACCCGCCACCAAAAGGATGCCAGAGCAAATTCACACCGGCTACTACCACCAAAAGGATGATAGAGCAAACACTCGCACAATCTGACATCAACAAGATGACAGACCCACCACCAAAAGGATGATGGAGTAAATTCACACTGGCTACTACCCCCAAAAGGATGATAGAGCAAACACTCGTATAATCTGACATCAACATGATGAAAGACCCACCACAAAAAGGATGACGGAGCGAAACTAACACCGACTACTACCACCAAAAGGATGATGTAGCAAACACTCACACAATCTAACATCAACAAGATGACAGACCCACCACCAAAAGGATAATGGAGCGAAGTCACACTGGCTACTACCACCAAAAGGATGATAGAGAAAACACTGGCAGAATCTGACATCAACAAGATGATAGATCCACCACCTAAAGGATGACAGGGGGAAACTCACACCGGCTACTATCATCAAAAGGATGATAGAGGTAACACTCGCATAATCTGACATCAACAAGATGACAGACCCACCACCAAAAGGATGAGGGAGCCAACTCACACCGGCTACTACCTCCAAAAGGATGATAGAGCTAACACTCGCACAATCTGACATCAACATGATGACAGACCCGCCACCAAAAGGACGATGGAGGGAGTTCACACCGGCTAATACCACAAAAAGGATGATAGAGCCAACATTTGCACAATATAACATCAACAAGATGACAGACCCGCCACCAAAAGGATGCCAGAGCAAATTCACACCGGCTACTACCACCAAAAGGATGATAGAGCAAACACTCGCACAATCTGACATCAACAAGATAACAGACCCACCACCAAAAGGATGATGGAGTAAACTCACACTAGCTACTACCCCCAAAAGGATGATAGAGCATACACTCGTACAATCTGACATCAACATGATGAAAGACCCACCACAAAAAGGATGAAGGAGCGAAACTAACACCGGCTACTACCACCAAAAGGATGATGCAGCAAACACTCGCATAATCTAACATCAACAAGATGACAGACCCACCACCAAAAGGATAATGGAGCAAAGTCACACTGGCTACTGCCACCAAAAGGATGATAGAGCAAACACTCGCACAATCTGACATCAACAAGATGATAGATCCACCACCAAAAGGATGACAGGGCGAAACTCACACCGGCTACTACCACCAAAAGGATGATGCAGCAAACACTCGCACAATCTAACATCAACAAGATGACAGACCAACCACCAAAAGGATAATGGAGCGAACTCACACTGGCTACTACCACCAAAAGGATGATAGAGCAAACACTCGCACAATCTGACATCAACAAGATGATAAATCCACCACCAAAAGGATGACAGGGCGAAACTCACACCGGCTACTACCACCAAAAGGATGATAGAGGAAACACTCGCACAATCTGACATCAACAAGATGACAGACCCACCACCAAAAGGATGAGGGAGCCAACTCACACCGGCTACTACCTACAAAAGGATGATAGAGCTAAGACTCGCACAATCTGACATCAACATGATGAACGACCCGCCACCAGAAGGACGATGGAGGGAATTCACACCGGCTAATACCACCAAAAGGATGATCGAGCAAACATTTGCACAATATAACATCAATAAGATGACAGACCCGCCACCAAAAGGATGCCAGAGCAAATTCACACCGGCTACTACCACCATAAGGATGATAGAGCAAACACTCGCACAATCTGACATCAACAAGATGACACACCCACCACCAAAAGGATGATGGAGTAAACTCACACTGGCTACTACCTCCAAAAGGATGATAGAGCAAACACTCGTACAATCTGACATGACCATGATGAAAGACCCACCACAAAAAGGATGACGGAGCAAAACTAACACCGACTACTACCACCAAAAGGATGATGCAGCAAACACTCGCACAATCTAACATCAACAAGATGACAGACCCACCACCAAAAGGATAATGGAGCGAAGTCACACTGGCTACTACCACCAAAAGGATGATAGAGTAAACACTCGCACAATCTGACATCAACAAGATGATAGATCCACCACCAAAAGGATGACAGGGCGAAACTCACACCGGCTACTCCCACCAAAAGGATGATAGAGGAAACACTCGCACAATCTGACATCAACAAGATGACAGACCCACCACCAAAAGGATGAGGGAGCTAACTCACACCGGCTACTACCTCCAAAAGGATGATAGAGCTAACACTCGCACAATCTGACATCAACATGATGACAGACCCGCCACAAAAAGGAAGGTGGAGGGAATTCACACCGGCTAATACCATCAAAAGGATGATAGAGCAAACATTTGCACAATATAACATCAACAAGATGACAGACCCGCCACCAAAAGGATGCCAGAGCAAATTCACACTGGCAACTACCACCAAAAGGATGATAGAGGAAACACTCGCATAATTTGACATCAACAAGATGACAGACCCACCACCAAAAGGATGAGGGAGCCAACTCACACCGGCTACTACCTCCAAAAGGATGATAGAGCTAACACTCGCACAATCTGACATCAACATGATGACAGACCCGCCGCCAAAAGGACGATGGAGGGAATTCACACCGGCAAATACCCCCAAAAGGATGATAGAGCAAACATTTGCACAATATAACATCAACAAGATGACAGACCCGCCACCAAAAGGATGCCAGAGCAAATTCACACTGGCTACTACCACCAAAAGGATGATAGAGTAAACACTCGCACAATCTGACATCAACAAGATGACAGACCCACCACCAAAAGGATGATAGAGTAAACTCGCACTGGCTACTACCCTCAAAAGGATGATAGAGCAAACACTCGTACAATCTGACATCAACATGATGAAAGACCCACCACAAAAAGGATGACGGAGCGAAACTCACACCGGCTACTACCACCAAAAGGATGATGCAGCAAACACTCGCACAATCTAACATCAACAAGATGACAGACCAACCCCCACAAGGATAATGGAGCGAACTCACATTGGCTACTACATCCAAAAGGATGATAGAGCAAACACTCGCACAATCTGACATCAACAAGATGATAGATCCACCTTGAAAAGGATGACAGGGCGAAACTCACACCGGCTACTACCACCAAAAGGATGATAGAGGAAACACTCGCACAATCTGACATCAACAAGATGACAGACTCACCACCAAAAGGATGACGGAGCTAACTCACACCGGCTACTACCTCCAAAAGGATGATAGAGCTAACACTCGCACAATCTGACATCAACATGATGACAGACCCGCCACCAAAAGGACGATGGAGGGAATTCATACCGGCTAATACCACCAAAAGGATGATAGAGCAAACATTTGCACAATATAACATCAACAAGGTGACAGACCCGCCACCAAAAGGATGCCAGAGTAAATTCACACCGGCTACTACCACCAAAAGGATGATAGAGCAAACGCTCGCACAATTTGACATCAAGAAGATGACAGACCACCACCAAAAGGATGATGGAGTAAACTCACACTGGCTACTACCCCCAAAAGGATGATAGAGGAAACACTCGTACAATCTGACATCAACATGATGAAAGACCCACCACAAAAAGGATGACGGAGCGAAACTCACACCGGCTACTACCACCAAAAGGGTGATGCAGCAAACACTCGCACAATCTAACATCAACAAGATGACAGACCTACCACCAAAAGGATAATGGAGCGAAGTCACACTGGCTACTACCACCAAAAGGATGATAGAGCAAACACTCGCACAATCTGACATCAACAAGATGATAGATCCACCACCAAAAGGATGACAGGGCGAAACTCACACCGGCTACTACCACCAAAAGGATGATAGAGGAAACACTCGCACAATCTGACATCAACAAGATGACAGACCCACCACCAATAGGATGAGGGAGCCAAATCACACCGGCTACTACCTCCAAAAGGATGATAGAGCTAACACTCGCACAATCTGACATCAACATGATGACAGACCCACCACCAAAAGGACGATGGAGGGAATTCACACCGGCTAATACCACCAAAAGGATGATAGAGCAACCATTTGCACAATATAACATCAACAAGATGACAGACCCGACACCAAAAGGATGCCAGAGCAAATTCACACCAGCTACTACCACCAAAAGGATGATAGAGCAAACACTCGCACAATCTGACATCAACAAGATGACAGACCCACCACCAAAAGGATGATGGAGTAAACTCACACTGGCTACTACCCCCAAAAGGATAATAGAGCAAACACTCGTACAATCTGACATCAACATGATGAAAGACCCACCACAAAAAGGATGACGGAGCGAAACTCACACCGGCTACTACCACCAAAAGGATGATGCGGTAAACACTCGCATAATCTAACATCAACAAAATGACAGACCCACCACCAAAATGATAACGGAGCAAAATCACACTGGCTACTACCACCAAAAGGATGATAGAGGAAACACTCGCACAATCTAACATCAACAAGATGATAGATCCACCACCAAAAGGATGACAAGGCGAAACTCACACCGGCTACTACGACCAAAAGGATGATAGAGGAAACACTCGCACAATCTGACATCAACAAGATGACAGACCCACCACCAAAAGGATGAGGGAGCCAACTCACACCGGCTACTACCTCCAAAAGGATGATAGAGCTAACACTCGCATAATCTGACATCAACATGATGATAGACCCGCCACCAAAAGGACGATGGAGGGAATTCACACAGACTAATCCCACCAAAAGAATGATAGAGGAAACATTTACACAATATAACATCAACAAGATGATAGACCCTCCACCAAAAGGATGCCTTAGCAAATTCACACCGGCTTCTACCACCAAAAGGATGATAGAGCTAACACTCGCACAATCTGACATCAACAAGATGACAGACCCACCACCAAAAGGATGATGGAGTAAACTCACATTGGCTACTACCCCCAAAAGGATGATAGAGCAAACACTCGTACAATCTGACATCAACATGATGAAAGACCCACCACAAAAAGGATGACCGAGCGAAACTCACACCGGCTACTACCACCAAAAGGATGTTATAGCAAACACTCGCATAATCTAACATCAAAAAGATGACAGACCCACCACCAAAAGGATAATGGAGCGAAGTTACACTGGCTAGTACCACCAAAAGGATGATAGAGCAAACACTCGCACAATCTGACATCAACAAGATGATAGATCCACCACCAAAAGGATGACAGGGCGAAACTCACACCGGCTACTACCACCAAAAGGATGATAGAGGAAACACTCGCACAATCAGACATCAACAAGATGACAGACCCACCACCAAAAGGATGAGGGAGCCAACTCACACCGGCTACTACCTCCAAAAGGATGATAGAGCTAACATTCGCACAATCTAACATCAATATGATGACAGACCCGCCACAAAAAGGACGATGGAGGGAATTCACACCGGCTAATACCACCAAAAGGATGATAGAGCAAACATCTGCACAATATAACATCAACAAGATGACAGACCCGCCACCAAAATGATGCTAGAGCAAATTCACACCGGCTACTACCACCAAATGGATGATAGAGTAAACACTCGCACAATCTGACATTAACAAGATGACAGACCCACCACCAAAAGGATGATGGAGTAAACTCACACTGGCTACTACCCCCAAAAGGATGATAGAGCAAACACTCGTACATTCTGACATCAACATGATGAAAGACCCACCATAAAAAGGATGAGGGAGCGAAACTTACACCGGCTACTACCACCAAAAGGATGATGCAGCAAACACTCAAACAATCTAACATCAACAAGATGACAGACCCACTACCAAAAGGATAATGAAGCGAAGTCACACTGGCTACTACCACCAAAAGGATGATAGAGCAAACACTCGCACAATCTGACATCAACAAGATGATAGATCCACGATCAAAACGATGACAGGGCGAAACTCACACCGGCTACTACCACCAAAAGGATGATAGAGGAAACACTCGCACAATCTGACATCAACAAGATGACAGACCCACCACCAAAAGGATGAGGGAGCCAACTCACACCGGCTACTACCTCCAAAAGGATGATAGAGCTAACACTCGCATAATCTGACATCAACATGATGACAGACCCGCCACCAAAAGGACGATGGAGGGAATTCACACCAGCTAATACCACCAAAAGTATGATAGAGCAAACATTTGCACAATATAACATCAACAAGATGACAGACCCGACACCAAAAGGATGCCAGAGCAAATTCACACCGGCTACTACCACCAAAAGGATGATAGAGCAAACACTCGCACAATCTGACATCAACAAGATGACAGACCCACCACCAAAAGGATGATGGAGTAAACTCACACTGGCTACTACCCCCAAAAGGATGATAGAGCAAACACTCGTACAATCTGACATCAACATGATGAAACACCCACCACAAAAAGGATGACGGAGCGAAACTCACACCGGCTACTACCACCAAAAGGATGATGCAGCAAACACTCGCACAATCTAACATCAACAAGATGACAGACCCACCACCAAAAGGATAATGGAGCGAAGTCACACTGTCTACTACCACCAAAAGGATGATAGAGCAAACACTCGCACAATCTGACATCAACAAGAGGATAGATCCACCACCAAAAGGATGACAGGGCGAAACTCACACCGGCTACTACCACCAAAAGGATGATAGAGGAAACACTCGCACAATCAGACATCAACAAGATGACAGACCCACCACCAAAAGGATGAGGGAGCCAACTCACACCGGCTACTACCTCCAAAAGGATGATAGAGCTAACACTCGCACAATCTGACATCAACATGATGACAGACCCGCCACCAAAAGGACGATGGAGGAAATTCACACAGACTAATCCCACCAAAAGAATGATAGAGCAAACATTTGCACAATATAACATCAACAAGATGACAGACCCGACACCAAAAGGATGCCAGAGCAAATTCACAGCGGCTACTACCACCAAAAGGATGATGGAGCAAACACTCGCACAATCTGACATCAACAAGATGACAGACCCACCACCAAAAGGATGATGGAGTAAACTCACACTGGCTACTACCCCAAAAAGGATAATAGAGCAAACACTCGTACAATCTGACATCAACATGATGAAAGACCCACCACAAAAAGGATGACGGAGCGAAACTCACACCGGCTACTACCACCAAAAGGATGATGCAGCAAACACTCGCATAATCTAACATCAACAAGATGACAGACCCACCACCAAAAGGATAATGGAGCAAAGTCACACTGGCTACTACCATCAAAAGGATGATAGAGCAAACACTCGCACAATCTAACATCAACAAGAAGATAAATCCACCACCAAAAGGATGACAAGGCGAAACTCACACCGGCTACTACCACCAAAAGGATGATAGAGGAAACACTCGCACACTCTGACATCTACAAGATGACTGACCCGCCACCAAAAGGATGAGGGAGCCAACTCATACCGGCTACTACCTCCAAAAGGATGATAGATCTAACACTCGCACAATCTGACATCAACATGATGACAGACCCGCCACCAAAAGGACGATGGAGGGAATTCACATAGACTAATCCCACAAAAAGGATGATAGAGCAAACATTTGCACAATATAACATCACCAAGATGATAGACCCGCCACCA
Source organism: Lathyrus sativus (assembly GCA_963859935.3). Classification (NCBI taxonomy): domain Eukaryota; kingdom Viridiplantae; phylum Streptophyta; class Magnoliopsida; order Fabales; family Fabaceae; genus Lathyrus; species Lathyrus sativus. Next base: position 202,137,370 of record OZ012740.1, on the reverse strand, counting down.
AAAGGATGCCAGAGCAAATTCACACCGGCTACTACCACCAAAAGGATGATAGAGCAAACACTCGCACAATCTGACATCAACAAGATGACAGACCCACCACCAAAAGGATGATGGAGTAAACTCACACTGGCTACTACCCCCAAAAGGATGATAGAGCAAACACTCGTACAATCTGACATCAACATGATGAAAGACCCACCACAAAAAGGATGACGGAGCGAAACTCACACCGTCTACTACCACCAAAAGGATGATGTAGCAAACACTCGCACAATCTAACATCAACAAGATGACAGACCTACCACCAAAAGGATAATGGAGCGAAGTCACACTGGCTACTACCATGAAAAGGATGATAGAGCAAACACTCGCACAATCTGACATCAACAAGATGATAGATCCACCACCAAAAGGATGACAGGGCGAAACTCACACCGGCTATTACCACCAAAAGGATGATAGAGGAAACACTCGCACAATCAGACATCAACAAGATGACAGACCCACCACCAAAAGGATGAGGGAGCCAACTCACACCGGCTACTACCTCCAAAAGGATGATAGAGCTAACACTCGCACAATCTGACATCGACATGATGACAGACCCGCCACAAAAAGGACGATGGAGGGAATTCACACCGGCTAATACCACCAAAAGGATGATAGAGCAAACATCTGCACAATATAACATCAACAAGATGACAGACCCGCCACCAAAAGGATGCCAGAGCAAATTCACACCGGCTACTACCACCAAAAGGATGATAGAGTAAACACTCGCACAATCTGACATCAACAAGATGACAGACCCACCACCAAAAGGATGATGGAGTAAACTCACACTGGCTACAACCCCCGAAAGGATGATAGAGCAAACACTCGTACAATCTGACATCAACATGATGAAACACCCACCACAAAAAGGATGACGGAGCGAAACTCACACCGGCTACTACCACCAAAAGGATGATGCAGCAAACACTCGCACAATCTAACATCAACAAGATGAGAGACCTACCACCAAAAGGATAATGGAGCGAAGTCACACTGGCTACTACCACCAAAAGGATGATAGAGCAAACACTCGCACAATCTGACATCAACAAGATGATAGATCCACCACCAAAAGGATGACAGGGCGAAACTCACACCGGCTACTACCACCAAAAGGATGATAGAGGAAACACTCGCACAATCAGACATCAGCAAGATGACAGACCCACCACAAAAAGGATGAGGGAGCCAACTCACACCGGCTACTACCTCCAAAAGGATGATAGAGCTAACACTCGCACAATCTGACATCAACATGATGACAGACCCGCCACAAAAAGGACGGTGGAGGGAATTCACACCGGCTAATACCACCAAAAGGATGATAGAGCAAACATTTGCACAATATAACATCAACAAGATGACAGACCCGACACCAAAAGGATGCCAGAGCAAATTCACACCGGCTACTACCACCAAAAGGATGATGGAGCAAACACTCGCACAATCTGACATCAACAAGATGACAGACCCATCACCAAAAGGATGATGGAGTAAACTCACACTGGCTACTACCCCAAAAAGGATAATAGAGCAAACACTCGTAAAATCTGACATCAACATGATGAAAGACCCACCATAAAAAGGATGACGGAGCGAAACTCACACCGGCTACTACCACCAAAAGGATGATGCAGCAAACACTCGCATAATCTAACATCAACAAGATGACAGACCCACCACCAAAAGGATAATGGAGCAAAGTCACACTGGCTACTACCACCAAAAGGATGATAGAGCAAACACTCGCATAATCTGACATCAACAAGATGATAGATACACCACCAAAAGGACGACAGGGCGAAACTCACACCGGCTACTACCACCAAAAGGATGATAGAGGAAACACTCGCACACTCTGACATCAACAAGATGACAGACCCACCACCAAAAGGATGAGGGAGCCAACTCACACCGGCTACTACCTCCAAAAGGATGATAGAGCTAACACTCGCACAATCTGACATCGACATGATGACAGACCCGCCACAAAAAGGACGATGGAGGGAATTCACACCGGCTAATACCACCAAAAGGATGATAGAGCAAACATCTGCACAATATAACATCAACAAGATGACAGACCCGCCACCAAAAGGATGCCAGAGCAAATTCACACCGGTTACTACCACCAAAAGGATGATAGAGTAAACACTCGCACAATCTGACATCAACAAGATGACAGACCCACCAACAAAAGGATGATGGAGTAAACTCACACTGGCTACTACCCCTAAAAGTATGATAGAGCAAACACTCGTACATTCTGACATCAACATGACGAAAGACCCACCATAAAAAGGATGACAAAGCGAAACTCACATCGGCTACTACCACCAAAAGGATGATGCAGCAAACACTCAAACAATGTAACATCAACAAGATGACAGACCCACTACCAAAAGGATAATGAAGCGAAGTCACACTGGCTACTACCACCAAAAGGATGATAGAGCAAACACTCGCACAATCTGACATCAACAAGATGATAGATCCACCACCAAAAGGATGACAGGGCGAAACTAACACCGGCTACTACCACCAAAAGGATGATAGAGGAAACACTCGCACAATCTGACATCAACAAGATGACAGACCCACCACCAAAAGGATGAGGGAGCCAACTCACACCGGCTACTACCTCCAAAAGGATGATAGAGCTAACACTCGCACAATCTGACATCAACATGATGACAGACCCGCCACCAAAAGGACGATGGAGGGAATTCACACCGGCTAATACCACCAAAAGGATGATAGAGCAAACATTTGCACAATATAACATCAACAAGATGACAGACCCGACACCAAAAGGATGCCAGAGCAAATTCACACCGGCTACTACCACCAAAAGGATGATAGAGCAAACACTCGCACGATCTGACATCAAAAAGATGACAGACCCACCACCAAAAGGATGATGGAGTAAACTCACACTGGCTACTACCCCCAAAAGGATGATAGAGCAAACACTCGCATAATCTAACATCAACAAGATGACAGACCCACCACCAAAAGGATAATGGAGCGAAGTCACACTGGCTACTACCACCAAAAGGATGATAGAGCAAACACTCGCACAATCGGACATCAACAAGATGATATATCCACCACCAAAAGGATGACAGGGAGAAACTCATACCGGCTACTACCACCAAAAGGATGATAGAGGAAACACATTCACAATCAGACATCAACAAGATGATAGACCCACCACCAAAAGGATGAGGGAGCCAACTCACACCGGCTACTACCTCCAAAAGGGTGATAGAGCTAACACTCTCACAATCTGACATCAACATGATGACAGACCCGCCACAAAAAGGACGATGGAGGGAATTCACACCGGCTAATACCACCAAAAGGATGATAGAGCAAACATCTGCACAATATAACATCAACAAGATGACAGACCCACCACCAAAAGGATGCCAGAGCAAATTCACACCGGCTACTACCACCAAAAGGATGATAGAGTAAACACTCGCACAATCTGACATCAACAAGATGACAGACCCACCACCAAAAGGATGATGGAGTAAACTCACACTGGCTACTACCCCCAAAAGGATGATAGAGCAAACACTCGTACATTCTGACATCAACATGATGAAAGACCCACCACAAAAAGGATGACGGAGCGAAACTCACACCGGCTACTACCACCAAAAGGATGATGCAACAAACACTCGCACGATCTAACATCAACAGGATGACAGACCCACCACCAAAAGGATAATGGAGCGAAGTCACACTGGCTACTACCACCAAAAGGATGATAGAGGAAACACTCGCACAATCTGACATCAACGAGATGATAGATCCACCACCAAAAGGATGACAGGGAGAAACTCACACCGGCTACTACAACCAAAAGGATGATAGAGGAAACACTCGCACAATCTGACATCAACAAGATGACAGACACACCACCAAAAGGATGAGGGAGCCAACTCACACCGGCTACTACCTCCCAAAGGATGATAGATCTAACACTCGCACAATCTTACATCAACATGATGACAGACCCGCCACCAAAAGGACGATGGAGGGAATTCACACCGGCTAATACCACCAAAAGGATGATAGAGCAAACATTTGCACAATATAACATCAACAAGATGACAGACCCGACACCAAAAGGATGCCAGAGCAAATTCACACCGGCTACTACCACCAAAAGGATGATAGAGCAAACACTCGCACAATCTGACATCAATAAGATGACAGACCCACCACCAAAAGGATGATGGAGTAAACTCACACTGGCTACTACACCCAAAAGGATGATAGAGCAAACACTCGTACAACCTGACATCAACATGACAAACCCATAACCAAAAGAATGACGAAGCGAAACTCACACCGGCTACTACCACCAAAAGGATGATGCAGCAAACACTCGCACAATAAGACATCAACAAGATGAAAGACCCACCACCAAAAGGATAATGGAGCGAAGTCACACTGGCTACTACTACAAAAAGGATGATAGATCGAACACTCGCACAATATGACATCAACAAGATGATAGATCCACCACCAAAAGGATGACAGGGCAAAACTCACGTCGGCTACTACCACCAAAAGGATGATAGAGGAAACACTCGCACAATCTGACATCAACAAGATGACAGACCCACCACCAAAAGGATGAGGGAGCCAACTCACACCGGCTACTACCTCCAAAAGGATGATAGAGGAAACACTCGCACAATCTGACATCAACATGATGACAGACCCGCCACCAAAAGGACGATGGAGGGAATTCACACCGGCTAATACCACCAAAAGGATGATAGAGCAAACACTCACACAATCTGTCATCAACATGATGACAGACCCACCACCAGAAGGATGACGGAGCGAAACTCACACTGGATACTACCACCAAAAGGATGATGCAGCAAACACTCGCACAATCTGACATTAACAAGATGACAGACCCACCACCAAAAGGATGAGGGAGCCAACTCACACCGGCTACTACCTCCAAAAGGATGATAGAGATAACACTCGCACAATCTGACATCAACATGATGACAGACCCGCCACCAAAAGGACGATGGAGGGAATTCACACTGGCTACTACCCCCAAAAGGATGATAGAGCAAACACTCGCACAATCTGACATCAACATAATGACAGACCCACCACCAGAAGGATGACGGAGCGAAACTCACACCGGCTACTACCACCAAAAGGATGATGCAGCAAACACGCACAATCTGACATCAACATGATGACAGACCCACCACCAAAAGGATAATGGAGCAAATTCACACTGGCTACTACCACCAAAAGGATGATAGAGCAAACACTCGCATAATCTAACATCAACAAGATGATAGACCCACCACCAAAAGGATAATGGAGCCAACTCACACTGGCTACTACCACCAAAAGGATGATAGAGCTAACACTCGCACAATATAACATCAACAAGATGACAGATCCTCCACCAAAAGGATGATGGAGCAAAACCCACATCGAATACTACCACCAAAAGGACGATAGAGCAAACACTCGCACAAATTGACATCAACAAGATGACAGACCCACCACCAAAAGGATGATGGAGCCAACTCACACTGGCTACTACCTCCAAAAGGATGATAGAGCTAACACTTGCACAATCTGACATCAACAACATGACAGACTTACCACCAAAAGGATGATGGAGAAAACACACACTGGCTACTACCACCGAAAGGATGATAGAGCAAACACTCGCACAATGTGACATCAACAAGATGACAGACGCGCCACCAAAAGGAAGATGGAGGGAATTCACACCGGCTACTACCACCAAAAGCATGATAGAGCAAACATTTGCAAAATCTAACATCAACAAGATGACAGACCCATCACCAAAAGGATAATGGAGCAAACTCACACTTGCTACTACCACCAAAAGGATGATTGAGCTAACACTCGCACAATATAACATCAACAAGATGACAGACCCTCCACCAAAAGGATGACGGAGCGAAACTCACACCGAATACTACCACCAAAAGGATGATAGAGCAAACACTCGCACAATCTGACATCAACAAGATGACAGACTCACCACCAAAAGGATGATGGAGCCAACTCACACCGGCTACTACGTCCAAAAGGATGATAGAGCTAACACTTGCACAATCTGACATCAACAACATGACAGACTTACCACCAAAAGGATGATGGAGAACACTCACACTGGCTACTACCACCGAAAGGATGATAGAGCAAACACTCGCACAATGTGACATCAACAAGATGACAGACGCGCCACCAAAAGGATGATGGAGGGAATTCACACCGGCTACTACCACGAAAAGGATGATGCAGCAAACACTCGCACAATCTAAGATCAACAAGTGACAGACCCACCACCAAAAGGATAACGGAGCAAATTCACACTAGCTACTACCACCAAAAGGATAATAGAGCAAACACTCGCATAATCTGACATCAACAAGATGACAGACCCACCACCAAAAGGATACTGGAGCCAACTCACACTGGTTACAACCACCAAAAGGATGATAGAGCTAACACTCGCACAATCTAACATCAACAAGTGACAGACCCAGCACCAAAAGGATAATTGAGCAAATTCACACTAGCTACTACCACCAAAAGGATGATAGAGCAAACACTCGCATAATCTGACATTAACATGATGACAGACCCACCACCAAAAGGATGATGGAGCGAAACTCACACCGGATACTACCACCGAAAGGATGATAGAGCAAACACTCGCACAATATGACATCAACAAGATTACAGGCCCACCACCAAAAGGATGATGGAGAAAACTCATACTGGATACTACCCCCAAAAGGATGATAGAGCTAACACTCGAACTATCTGACATCAACAAGATGACAGACCCTCCACCAAAAGGATGACGGAGGGAAACTCACATCGGATAGTACCACCAAAAGGATGATAGAGCAAACATACGCACAATCTGACATCAACAAGATGACAGACCCACCACCAAAAGGATGATGGAGCCAACTCACACCGGCTACTACCTCTAAAAGGATGATAGAGCTAACACTTGCACAATCTGACATCAACGACATGACAGACATACCACCAAAAGGATGATGGAGCAAACACACACTGGCTACTACCACCGAAAGGATGGTAGAGCAAACACTCGCATAATGTGACATCAAAAAGATGACAGACGCGCCACCAAAAGGAAGATGGAGGGAAATCACACCGGCTACTACCACCAAAAGGATGATAGAGCAAACATTTGCACAATATAACATCAACATGATGACAGACCCACCACCAAAAGGATGCCAAAGCAAACTCACACCGGCTACTACCAACAAAAGGATGATAGAGCAAACACTCGCACAATTTGAGATCATTAAGATGACAGACCCACCACAAAAAGGATGATGGAGTAAACTCACACTGGCTACTAACGCCAAAAGGATGTTAGAGCAAACACTCGCACAACCTGACATCAACATGATGACAGACCCACCACCAAAAGGATGATGGAGCCAACTCACACCGGCTACTACCTCCAAAAGGATGATAGAGCTAACACTTGCACAATTTGACATCAACGACATGACAGACATACCACCAAAAGGATGATGGAGCAAACTCACACTGGCTACTACCACCGAAAGGATGATAGAGCAAAAACTCGCATAATGTGACATCAAAAAGATGACAGACGCGCCACCAAAAGGAAGATGGAGGGAATTCACACCGGCTACTACCAACAAAAGGATGATAGAGCAAACACTCGCACAATCTGACATCAACATGATGATAGATCCACCACCAAAAGGATGACGAAGCAAAACTCACACCGGCTACTACCACCGAAAGGATGATAGAGCAAACACTCGCATAATCTGACATCAACAAGATGACAGACGCGCCACCAATAGGAAGATGGAGGGAATTCACACCAGCTACTACCACCAAAAGGATGATAAAGCTAACACTCGCATAATCTGACATCAACAAGATGACAGACCCACCACCAAAAGGATGGCGGAGCGAAACTCACACCGATTACTACCACCAAAAGGATGATAGAGAAAACACTCGCACAATCTAACATCAACAAGATGATAGACCCACCACCAAAAGGATGATGGAGAAAACTCACACTGGCTACTACCTCCAAAAGGATGATAGAGCTAACACTCGCACAATCTGACATCAACAACATGACAGACTTACCCCCAAAAGGATGATGGAGCAAACTCATGAAGGTGAGAAAATTACTTAGAAGGGGGGGGGGGGGGGGGTGAATAAGTATGACAAATAATCCAAGATTCAAACACAATTATTTTTATCCTGGTTCGTTGAACTCAACTACTCCAGTCCACCCTCTCAAGATTGATTTGCCTTTCTCAGTCAAGGACTTAATCCACTATTTAATCAAACAGATTACAATAGTAACACCTAAGAACAACTGTTCTTAGTCTTCTCAAGAGCTACTGATCCCAACTGGATCCTCTTAAGGAAAACCTTTTACAATCAGTGTAAAACTATTACAAGAGTAAGAATGCTTCTAAGAAGCTGTTATCACAACTGTGATATTTCTCTTAACTTTAAGAATAATGTTACAGCAAAATAAAATATAAGAGCTTTGAGAGATTTGCTTTGATAAGTGATTTTTGCAAGTAGTTCGTTACTGAAGAAGATGGAGTGGACTTCTTTATATAGGCACATAGATCCATGAAGTCTTCTCAACGTTGAAGGCTGTGCTTAAAAGCCTGGAGCCTTTTGTCTTTACATTGGAGGTTGTGCTGAAAAAGCCTGATGCCTTTTGTCTTTTACTTTGCAGAAACTTTCCTCAGAATGGAATGCATAGATAAAACCTTTTTGTTTGTGTTCTTGTGTCTAGCATAAAATAGGAAAGAGCTGTTGAGATAAGCCAACGTACATATTCAAATCTTCTTCACTAAGTAAGTTCAGTTATGAACATTAGAGTCTGGATCTTCAGAATCTCCAGAGTAGAGATCTTCTGGATCTTCAGAGTCTTGGGATGTTCTTCAGATTGTACTGAATGAGAGTATGTGCAGCTTGTGTGCTTGAGCGTGTAATTCTGTCAGAGCAGAGTCTTCTATATCAGATTCTCAATACTTATGCAGTGAAGTATCTTTAGAGTCTTCTGATGACTAAGCTTCTGAACTCTCAGAGTCTTCTATTCTTTAGAGGCTTCTGCTTCAGAATCTTTAGTAGATAGCACTCAGATTCTTCTTGAGGCAGCGTTCAGATCTTCATCTAAGATGCTCTTGAACCTTTGAAGCCTTTCATAATATCATTGTTCAGGTCCAAATTTGCTCTTTAAGAATATTTTCTTTAGTACCTGTAGCAAACAGTCTAGAACAAATTTAGAGTATATAATTCTTAAATACAAAATTCATAAGTGTTATCATCAAAACATAGAGATATTACTAAGAAACAATCTGTGTTCTTACAATCTCCCCCTTTTTGATGATGATAAAACATGAGATATTTTGTTCAATAAAAAGATATGAATTATAACTCCCCGTGAGATTATTAATCTCCCCCTGAAATAAATACTCTAATAGAAGAAAATACTTCCCTTTTTGATTAAGTATATTTCAGATTCAGAGCCTGATGCAAGAGGTTTGACTTTCAGAGTCAAATCTTGATACTAGATAATTAATACTTTCTTCAGTCAGAGCGCCTGATTATCATCTTGCTTGAATTATCTTTCAGGGTAACGGTATCAGAGTAAGCTATCAGAATTGATTGAATACTCAGATTTTCTTTGAAGATCAGGTTCTGGTTGGAAAAGTCTCAGGGTAACTTCAATGAATTATGTCAGATATATCAATGTAATCTGAAAGACTTAAATTCAAAGTAAGTTAATAAAATGTCTGAATTTCAGTTTTAGTAATTGCTTATATTTTGAACAATCAGATTCTCTTTTTCTCCCCCTTTTTGTCATAATCAAAAAGATTTTTAAAGACATAAAGATACAGAAGAAAAGAAGCATGTAGAAGCAAAAACATCAACATGCAATTAAACATACCAAAGTTCACAGTCAAACAGGCAGATGCCAAAACGCATAACACAACAATAAGAAAACAACAAACGTAATAACATGTGCATAAACGACAAATAAAACTAAGTCTGGCGTGAGGCAATAAGGGTCAGAAGCTCTGTCATTTTGGCAGTTGACTCTTCTTGCTTAGACATCCAGGTCTTGATCTCATCAGTTGTCTTCTCTTGCTTGATCATCCAATCTTTTATTTCCTTAACATCATTCACAAGCTCTGTGACCACAGATGAAGAAGGAGCAGCAGGGTTCTCTTTAGATTGGTTCTCTTCAGAGGCTTGTTCAACCATTTCAGATTCAGGAGCCTCTGGAGGAGCAGCTTCCAGAAGTAACACAGGAGGAGGAGGAGGCATGTTCATCAGAGTTACCTTGATTAATTCTGCAAACTTAGTCTTAGCAAGCTTAGAGCATTTAGCTCTAACTTTTAAGGCAGCTTTGTTGAACATCCAGATGAAACGCTTCCAAGCAGCATTTGAGACAGTTGGATCCAAACTTGACATGCACATATCCTTAACACGAGTATATTCAGAATCTATCTCCTTTTTGAAAATTTCAAACATAGTATTAACACATAATCCTAGATCTGACTGTTCAGAAGGATTAGGATTAGGAGTGTTAACAGGAGTAGGTTCAAATGGTGTAGGTTCAGATGGTTGTGGTTGAGGTGATGTTGGTTGAGATGTTTGAATGTCAGATTGAGGGAGTTCAGATGGTTGAGGAATGGTTTGTGTTTCAGATGGATTGGTTTCAGATGGTTGAGGGATGGTTTGGGTTTCAGATGTTTGAGTTTCAGATGGTTGAATTTCAGATGGTTGTGGTTGAGGTGGAGAGTTTGGTGGAGTATGAAACATGGAAATGTTAAGATGTTCCTTCATAGCACTTTCAGAACGTGCTTGTTTGAGTGACTCTGGTTCAAAATCAGATGAATCAGATGATTCACAATCAGAAGATTCATCTGAGTGAGCAGATGTTGAAGAAATGATAATTGATTGATTGAGGGGTTCTATATCCAGAATATTGTCAGAAAGATTTGGATCTTCTGATGGAATTGGTTGTTCAGAGTGTTCAGTTTGAACAGTCTCTGGTTGGTTGGGTTCTGAGATGATTATTTCTGGTTGGAGAATCTCTAATTGGGGATTATCTGGTTGTGACATTGCTGGTTGTGGAATTTCTGTTTGAGGAATTTCTGATTGAATTGTTTGAGGGGGTTCAGATATAATATTAGGTTGGGGTTCAGAGGGAATTGGTACAGAAAATGGTTGTGAATGTACTGGTTCAGATGAGAGTGGTTCAGATGAAAGATTTGCAGATTGTTTGGGTTTTGAAGATCTTTGTCTAAGGTTTGGAGAGAGTTGTGGTGATGAAAGGGGTGAATGAACAACAGGTGTAGGATTAGATGTTAATACCTGATGAATAGTGTCTCTAATCTCTTCCAGAGTGGCATCTCTAGAACTGATTCTGGCTTTCTTTGCTCCTTTCTTCTTTTTCCTTGGAACTTCAAATACTTTCCTTTTCTTCTGAACCGATCCTTCTTCAGCTTTCCTCTTACTACGCCTTTCCTTCATCAGATTGGGCATTTCTTCACCTTGTTTCTGAACAAGATTAACAGGTAGAGGAATTCCTTCCTTCAGACACTCTGCAATGTAAGTTCAGACAATATCCTTTGGTTCATCTGCAGTGAACATTGGAAAGTCTTCTAAGGGTATCCTTCTACCATTGACCTCCTCAGAGTTTATCTTCCTTAGTTTTCCATTCAGCTCTGAAATGATTTTCATCCTTTTCAGATTGAGTCCATTTATCTCAGATCCAATGATGTATGACAAATCCTCTGTTATCTTTGCATCTGTCAGATGCTTTACCAGCTTGTTTTCAACAAGGATGTCTGAAATCAGTCTTCCCAGAGGTATCCATATTCTAACTTTCCCACCTTTAGCTCTGACCTCTTCTCTAGTCTCTTTGACATGAGTCAGAAGATGACTGAGGATCAGATAGGGCAGATCCACCTTAACATTCTGGCTGATGCAGTACATGAAATACAGATTTTCTGAACTCACATAGTCTGGCGAGTTGGATGACTTTCTGTGAAAGATTGTACTCATAAATATCTTTTCCCAGATCCTATAGATAGGTTTCAGATCTTTAACCTTACTTGTTGGTGTTCCAGCTACAGTGATTTCTTCATATACCTTAGCCATATCAATACGTGAAGAGGCTAGGTTTGACACTCCATCAGATTCTGTATAATTGAACAGTTGCCTGATCAGTTTCTCAGTAATCACTATCTCCTTCCCAAGGACAGATGAGTGAATGAACTTAGGACCAGTGCTAGCGTGAATCCAGAATTCCTTTACAAGAGTTGGGTACACAGGACCCATCAATCTCTCAAAGTACTTCTTCCAGCCTTGAGCTTTAATGGCAGTTGTTAGGTCAAACCCATTTTTCTTTAAAGATTCAAGATCAACGAAGCTCTCACACAGAACCTCAAGATCTACTACTGGAGTAAATAGGGTGCGTTCTGATTTCATGTACATTATAGTTTTGTTGGAGATTTCAGCAGCATTTGATGTAGAAGCCATTGATGAAGAAGAAGATATTGATTTGGGTTTAGGGTTTTTGTAGAGGTTGAAGAGAGAACAGAAACGCATAGGTGTAGTGAGTGTGAAAAATGTGAAAATAGTGTGATAGGTGGTATTTATAGACAACTAAAAAACAAGCATTGGGCACATCAAAAGACACATACGCACGTTTGTACAACATTTAATGAAATTAATCATTTCAAATTAAAATTATGACAACTGGGGGGAAATCCAAGAAAAGTGAGATTTTCAAAGCAATACCTCAAACGTCAATTCAGTTGAGCACTCCATCTTTTCAGATACTGAGTGACACGTGTTTGCTTTGTATGTGCATCTGATGTCTCTCAAGAAATGAAACGTTTCCAACTTTCAGATCTTCTGAGTTTGTTAGTTCAGAGTTTCACACAAATAAATTAATTAAAGATAAAAGAACAATTAGTCAGATGAAATACTTCAGATCATTAAACATTTTGCATCTGAGAAGTTGCCTCTGATAAATATTACTCTGGACAAAAATCCATACAAATATTTTTCAGAATGAACTTAAATCTATCTTCAGCAAGGGGTTTTGTGAAAATATCAGCCCATTGATGATCTGTATCAACAAAGGCTAGATTGATTACACCCTTTTGAACATAGTCTCTGATGAAGTGATGTTTAATTTCTATATGTTTAGCCTTAGAATGCAAGATTGGATTTTTTGACAAACATATAGCAGAAGTATTATCACAGAAGATAGAAAGATTACTCTCATAGATCTGATAATCTTCTAACTGACTCTTCATCCAGAGCATCTGCGTACAACATCCAGCAGCAACAATGTATTTTGCCTCTGTAGTTGATAGTGCAATAGTGGGTTGCTTCTTGCTGTACCATGAGATCAGATGACTTCCAAGAAACTGACAGCTTCCAGAAGTGCTTTTACGTTCAACTCTGTCTCCAGCATAATCAGCATCACAAAATCCAACTAATGAAAATTCATCAGATCTTCTGTAACACAGACCCATGTTAGTAGTACCTTTCAGATACCTTAGAATCCTCTTAACAGCTGTTAAGTGTGATTCTCTAGGATCTGATTGGAATCTTGCACATAAGCAGACACTAAACAAAATATCTGGTCTAGAAGCAGTCAAGTATAGAAGAGATCCTATCATACCTCTGTAGAGTTTCTGATCTACCTTCTTACTTACCTCTTCCTTACCTAGAGTGCTTGTAGGGTGCATTGGAGTCTTTGCCATTTTACTATCAACCATGTTGAACTTCTTCAGAAGCTCTTTAACATATTTGGTTTGATGTATGTAGGTGCACTCTGGAGTCTGGTTGACTTGGATTCCCAAAAAGAATCTCAATTCTCCCATCATGCTCATTTCAAACTCTGCCTGCATACATTTAGCAAACTCCTTTCCAAGCATAATATTTGTTGATCCAAAAATAATATCATCTACATAAATTTGACAAATCAACAAATCTTTCTTAACAGTTTTACAGAATAAAGTTGTATCCACTTTTCCTCTGATAAAGTTTTTCTTCAGAAGGAAATTGCTCAACCTCTCATACCAAGCTCTGGGAGCTTGTTTTAAGCCATAAAGAGATTTCTTTAGTTTAAAAACATGATCTGGAAAGTTTTCACTTTCAAAACCAGGAGGTTGGTGGACATATACTTCCTCTTCTATAATACCATTAAGAAAGGCACTTTTAACATCCATCTGATACAGAGTGATGTTATTCTGTGCAGCAAATGAAATAAGAAGGCGTATAGATTCTAACCTTGCCACTGGAGCATAAGTTTTAGTGTAATCAATACCTTCTTGTTGACTGTATCCTTGAGCAACCAGCCTTGCCTTATTCCTTTCAACTTCTCCCTTTTCATTCAACTTATTCCTGAAGACCCATTTTGTTCCAATAACATTGAATCCTTTAGGTCTAGGAACCAGATCCCAAACTTCATTTCTGGTGAATTGATTTAGCTCTTCTTGCATGGCCATAATCCATTCATTATCTTTCAGAGCCTCATCCACAGATGTTGGTTCAATTATTGACACTAAGCCAAACAATGAAGATTCAAATGTTCTGAGATAGGACCTTGTCCTGATTGGATCATCTTTCTTTCCAATAATCACATCCTCTGGGTGAGATGCCTTGATTCTGGAAGAAGATCCTCTGACATTTGATCTTTCAGAAATGTGTAAGTTGTCCAATTGAGAAGATAGGGGAATAGCATCTGGAGTTGCTTCAGATTCCTTTTCTTTAGCCTTTTCTGCCTCTGATCCTTCAGAGTCTGTGAGAATCACTTCTCTATCTGCAGAATTCTCAAACTGCTTTGGCTTTTCAGAGCCAAACTTATCATCAAATCTTACATGAATAGATTCTTCCACAATCTGTGTTTCAGTATTGAATACTCTGTAGCCTTTAGAGCGTTCAGAATAACCAAGCATGAAACACTTCTGTGCTTTGGAATCAAACTTGTTAAGATTTTCTTTAGTGTTAAGTATATAACAAGTACATCCAAAAGGATAAAAATATGAAATGTTAGGCTTTCTGTTCTTCCACAATTCATATGGAGTCTTTTTCAGAAGAGGTCTTATAGACACTCTGTTTTGAATGTAACAAGCTGTGTTGATTGCTTCTTCCCAAAAGTGTTTTGCCAGATTTGTCTCATTGATCATGGTTCTGGCCATTTCTTGCAGAGTCCTGTTTTTCCTCTCTAAAACCCCATTTTGTTGTGGAGTTCTAGGACAGGAAAAATCATGAGCAATGCCGTTTTCAGAAAAATATTTTTCAAAATATTTATTTTCAAATCCACCACCATGATCACTTCTGACTTTTATGATTTTGAAATCTTTTTCATTCTGGACTTGCTTGTAGAAGTCAAAGAACACAGAATGTGACTCATCCTTGTGTTTTAAGAACTTTACCCGTGTCCATCTACTATAGTCATCAACAATGACTAATCCATACTTCTTGCCTCTGATGGATGCAGTTTTCACTGGTCCAAACAGATCAATATGAAGTAGTTCTAGTGGTTTGGAAGTAGAAACAACATTTTTTGATTTAAAAGATTTTTTTGAAAACTTCCCTTTTTGGCATGCTTCACAGAGAGCATCTGAAGTGAACTTCAGATTAGGGAGTCCTCTGACAAGATTAAGTTTATTAATCTGAGATATACGTCTCATATTAATATGGCCCAATCTTCTGTGCCAGACCCATTGCTCTTCATTAACAGACAAGAGGAATTTAACATTTTGAACTTTAAGTTCTGAAAGATTTATTTTATAAATGTTGTTTTTCCTCTTACCACTAAATAGGATAGAGCCATCCTTTTGACTTATAGCTTTACAACATTTTTGATTAAAGGTAATATCATAACCATTGTCACTTAATTGACGTATGGATAATAAGTTATGTTTTAAGCCTTCAACAAGTAAAACATTAGTTATAGAGGGAAGTTTACCATTTCCAATAGTGCCAGATTCAATGATCTTGCCTTTCTGGTTCCCTCCAAACTTCACGTCACCTCCAGATCTATGTTCCAGGCTTTGGAACATAGACCTTTCTCCTGTCATGTATCGTGAGCATCCAGAGTCCAGGTACCATGACTGGCGTCCGGATCTTGCTGCTAAGAACATCTGCAACAAGGATTATTTTGTTCTTAGGTACCCAGATCTTCTAGGGTCCTTTAGGGTTAGTTGGTTTGTAGGTTTGTCTAAACTTCTGTTTTTCAACATAATGTTTATTCTGACTTGCCTTGGGTTTAAACACATAAGTATTCTTCTCAGAGCTTGTATGTTTAATGTCATTTAAGTGACCAAACTTAAATTGAGAGTACAGAGGTGTCTTCTTGATGAAGAGTTTGTCAACAGATTTTGGATTACTTCCAGAGGAAGATTCATATCCAATACGTCTTCTGTTATTCCCACTAACACCATAGATCATAGAAGCCATCTTGCTTCTGTCTATGCTTTTAGTAAGGAATCTCTGAAAGCTAGAGTCATATTTTTCTAAAATGTTTTCACATGACTTAGTCTCAGATTCAGATTCTTGTTGAGTTGTTTCAAAGTCACTTTTGATTTTCAGATTAATTTCTTTTTGCTCAACAAGTTCTGTCTTCAGAAGATCAATCTCAGATTCAAGACTGCTTTTCAGCTTCTTGTATTTGAGTTTGATATTGTTATAACTTTTCAGAACTTCTGATAAAACTTTTATCAGTTCTTCTTTAGTAAGTTTAGCCATTACCTCTTCAACATCATCGTCAGATTCAGAATCTGATTCATATCCTGAGGTTCCTTCCTCCTGATCTTCTGTGCTGGCCATCAGTGCAACATTGGCACATTCTTCTTCTGATTCAGAAGATGATTCAGATTCATCTGAGTCATCCCATGTTGCCATCAGAACCTTCTTCTTTTTGTCAACCTTCTTCTTAGGTTTTTCTCTTTGAAGTTTGGGGCAATCATTCTTATAATGCCCAGGTTCTTTGCACTCATAGCATACAACTTCTTTCTTGCCAGATCTTCTGTGCCCAGAAGATTCCTTTCTATGATCGGATTTTATGAAGTTGTTGAACTTCTTTCCCTTGTGCTTCCAGAGTCTGTTGATCCTTCTGGACAGCATGGATAAGTCATCTTCTTCTTCAGAAGAAGATTCTTCAGAGCTTTCTTCAATAACCTGCAAAGCTTTAGCAGATTTATTAGATTTTAAAGCAACAGATTTACCTTTTTCTTTCTTCTGAGGTTCATCTTCCTCAAGCTCAATTTCATGGCTCCTCAGTGAGCTGATGAGTTCTTCTAAAGAGATCTTGTTCAGATCTTTAGCCATCTTCAAGGCAGTCACCATTGGTTTTCATCTGGTAGGTAGACTTCTGATGATTTTCTTTACATGATCTGATGTAGAGTATCCCTTGTCCAGAACCTTTAGACCAGCTGTAAGGATCTGGAATCTAGAAAACATAGTTTCTATATTTTCAGATTCTTCCATTTTGAACGCTTCATACTTCTGTATAAGCGCCAGAGCCTTGGTCTCCTTCACTTGAGAATTTCCTTCATGAGTCATTTTAAGTGACTCAAACATTCCATGAGCTGTTTCTCTGTTAGTAATCTTTTCATACTCAGTATGAGAGATTGCATTAAGCAATATTGTCCTAGCCTTATGGTGATTTTTGAAATCCTTCTTCTGGGCTTCTGTCATTGATTTTCTGTCAACTTTCTTGCCATCCTCATTTGTAGGATGTTCATAGCCATCAATAACCAAGTCCCACAAATCAGCATCATACCCCAGGAAGAAACTTTCTATCCTGTCCTTCCAGTAATCAAATTTCTCTCCATCAAACATGGGAGGCTTTGTGCTGATTCTATCCCCTTCATATTTGTTACAGTTGGATGTAGATGTATCACCCATAATGACAAACAGATATTTATCAAAGTAACTTTTCTCACTGGATCTTTACTGACACGGTTAAGTGGTAGCACACGCAGAACCGGAGATCTGATGCCAACTGAAGGTGAGAAAATTACTTAGAAGGGGGGGGGGGGGGTTGAATAAGTATGACAAATAATCCAAGATTCAAACACAGTTATTTTTATCCTGGTTCGTTGAACTCAACTACTCCAGTCCACCCTCTCAAGAGTGATTTGCCTTTCTCAGTCAAGGACTTAATCCACTATTTAATCAAACAAATTACAATAGTAACACCTAAGAACAACTGTTCTTAGTCTTCTCAAGAGCTACTGATCCCAACTGGATCCTCTTAAGGAAAACCTTTTACAATCAGTGTAAAACTATTACAAGAGTAAGAATGCTTCTAAGAAGCTGTTATCACAACTGTGATATTTCTCTTAAGTTTAAGAACAATGTTACAGCAAAATAAAATATAAGAGCTTTGAGAGATTTTCTTTGATAAGTGATTTTTGCAAGTAGTTCGTTACTGAAGAAGATGGAGTGGACTTCTTTATATAGGCACATAGATCCATGAAGTCTTCTCAACGTTGAAGGCTGTGCTTAAAAGCCTGGAGCCTTTTGTCTTTACATTGGAGGCTGTGCTGAAAAAGCCTGATGCCTTTTGTCTTTTACTTTGCAGAAACTTTCCTTAGAATGGAATGCACAGATAAAACCTTTTTGTCTGTGTTCTTGTGTCTAGCATAAAATAGGAAAGAGCTGTTGAGATAAGCCAACGTACATATTCAAATCTTCTTCACTAAGTAAGTTCAGTTATGAACATTAGAGTCTAGATCTTCAGAATCTCCAGAGTAGAGATCTTCTGGATCTTCAGAGTCTTGGGATCTTCTTCAGATTGTGCTGAATCAGAGTATGTGCAGCTTGTATGCTTGAGCGTGTAATTCTGTCAGAGTAGAGTCTTCTATATCAGATTCTCAATACTTATGCAGCGCAGTATCTTCAGAGTCTTCTGATGACTAAGCTTCTGAACTCTCAGAGTCTTCTATTCTTTAGAGGCTTCTGCTTCAGAATCTTTAGTAGATAGCACTCAGATTCTTCTTGAGGCAGCGTTCAGATCTTCATCTAAGATGCTCTTGAACCTTTGAAGCCTTTCATAATATCATTGTTCAGGTCCAAATTTGCTCTTTAAGAATATTTTTTTTAGTACCTGTAGCAAACAGTCTAGAACAAATTTAGAGTATATAATTCTTAAATACAAAATTCATAAGTGTTATCATCAAAACATAGAGATATTACTAAGAAACAATATGTGTTCTTACAACTCACACTGGCTACTACCACCAAAAGAATGATAGAGCAAACACTCGCACAATCTGACATCAACAAGATGACAGACCCGCCACCAAAAGGACGATGGAGGGTATTCACACCGGCTACTACCACCATATAGATGATAGAGCAAACCTTTGCACAATATAACATCTACAAGATGACAGACCCACCACCAAAAGGATGCCAGAGCAAACTCAAACCGGCTACTATCACCAAAAGGATGATAGAGCAAACACTCGCACAATCTGACATCAACAAGATGACAGACCCACCACCAAAAGGATGATGGAGTAAACTCACACTGGCTACTACCCACAAAAGGATGATAGAGCAAACACTCGCACAATCTAACATTAACATGATGACAGACCCACCACCAAAAGGATGACGGAGCGAAACTCACACCGGCTACTACCACCAAAAGGATGATGCAGCAAACACTCGCACAATCTGACATCAACAAGATGGCAGACCCACAACCAAAAAGGATAATGGAGCGAACTCACACTGGCTACTACCACCAAAAGGATGATAGAGCAAACACTCGCACAATCTGACATCAACAAGATTACAGGCCCACCACCAAAAGGATGATGGAGAAAACTCATACAGGATACTACCCCCAAAAGGATGATAGAGATAACACTCGCACTATCTGACATCAACAAGATGACAGACCCTCCACCAAAAGGATGACGAAGCGAAACTCACACCGGATACTACCACCAAAAGGATGATAGAGCAAACATACACACAATCTGACATCAACAAGATGACAGACCCACCACCAAAAGGATGATGGAGCCAACTCACATCGGCTACTACCTCCAAAAGGATGATAGAGCTAACACTTGCACAATCTTACATCAACAACATGACAGACTTACCACCAAAAGGATGATGGAGCAAACTCACACTGGCTAATACCACCGAAAGGATGATAGAGCAAACACTCGCACAATGTGACATCAACAAGATGACATACGCATCACCAAAAGGAAGATGGAGGGAATTCACACCGTCTACTACCACCAAAAGGATGATAGAGCAAACATTTGCACAATATAACATAAACATGTTGACAGACCCACTACCAAAAGGATGCCAGAGCAAACTCACACCGGCTACTACCAAGAAAAGGATGATAGAGTAAACTACCCCCAAAAGGATGATAGAGCTAACACTCGCACAATCTGACATAAACAAGATGACAGACCCACCACCAAAAGGATGATGGAGTAAACTCACACTGGCTACTAACGCCAAAAGGATGTTAGAGCAAACACTCGCATAATCTAACATCAACATGACGACAGGCCCACCACCAAAAGGATGACGGAGCAAAACTCACACCGGCTACTACCACCAAAAGGATGACAGAGAAAACACTCGCATAATCTGCCATCAACAAGATGACATACCCACCACCAAAAGGATGACAGAGCAAAACTCACACGAGCTACTACCACCAAAAGGATGATAGAGCAAACACTCGCATAATCTGACATCAACAAGATGACAGACCCACCACCAAAAGGATGATGGATCCAACTCACACCGGCTACTACCACCAAAACGATGATAGAGCTAACACTCGTACAATATGACATCAACAACATGAAAGACTTACCACGAAAAGGATGACAGAGCGTAACTCACAGCGGCTACTACCACCGAAAGGATAATTGAGAAAACACTCGCACAATCCGACATCAACAAGATGACAGACCCACCACCAAAAGGATGATGCAACAAAACACTCGCACAATCTGACATCAACAAGATGACAGAACTATCACCAAAAGGACGATGGAGCTAACTCACATCGGCTACTACCACCAAAAGGATGATTGAGTAAACACTCGCTCAATCTAACATCAACAAGATTAAAGGCCCTCCACCAAAACGACGATGGAGGGAATTCACAACGGCTACTACCACCAAACGGATGACAGAGCAAACATTTGCACTATATAACATCAACAAGATGACAGACCCACCACCAAAAGGATGCCAGAGCAAGCTCACATTGGCTACTACCATCAAAAGGATGATAGAGCAAACACTCGCACAATCTGACATCAACAAGATGACAAACCTACCACCAAAAGGATGATGGAGTAAACTCACACTGGCTACTACCCCCAAAAGGATGATAGAGCAAACACTTGCACAATCTGACCTCAACATGATGACAAACCCATAACCAAAAGAATGACGAAGCGAAACTCACTCCGGCTACTACCACCAAAAGGATGATGCAGCAAACACTCGCACAATCTGACATCAACAAGATGACAAACCCACCACCAAAAGAATAATGCAGCGAACTCACACTGGCTACTACCACCAAAAGGATGATATAGCTAACACTCGCACAATCTGACATCAACAAGATGACAGACCCACCACCAAGAGGATGACAGAGCAAAACTCACACTGGCTACTACCCCCAAAAGGATGATAGAGCAAACACTCGCACAATCTAACATGAACAAGATGACAGACCCTCCTCCAAAAGGATGACGAAGCAAAACTCACATCGGCTACTACCACCAAAAGGATGATATAGCAAACACTCGTACAATCTGACATCAACAAGATGACACACCCGCCACCAAATGGACGATGGAGGGAAGTCACACCGGCTACTACCACCAAAAGGATGATAGAGCAAACCGTTGTATAATCTGACATCAACATGATGACAGACCCACCACCAAAAGGATGACGGAGCGAAACTCACACCGGCTACTACCACCAAAATGATGATGCAGTAAACACTCGCACAATATGACATCAATAAGATGATAGGCCCACCACCAAAAGGATAATGGAGCGAACTCACACTGGCTACTACCACCAAAAGGATGATAGAGCTAACACTCGCACAATCTGACATCAACATGATGACAGACCCACCACCAAAAGGATGACGGAGCAAAACTCACACCGGCTACTACCACCAAAAGGATGATAGAGCAAACACTCGGATAATCTGAAATCAACAAGATAACACACCCACCACCAAAAGGATAATGGATCCAACTCATACCGGCTACTACCACCAAAAGGATGACGGAGCGCAACTCACACCAGCTACTACCACCGAAAGGATGATAGAGCAAACACTCGCACAATCTGACATCAACAAGATGACAGACGCACCATAAAAAGGATGACGAAGCGAAACTCACACCGGCTACTACCACCAAAAGGATGATGGAGTAAACTCACACTGGCTACTACCCCGAAAAGGATGATAGAGAAAACCGTCGCACAATCTGACATCAACATGATGACAGACCCACCACCAAAAGGATGACGAAGCGAAACTCACACCGGCTACTACCACCAAAAGGATGATAGAGCAAACCATCGAACAATCTGACATCAACAAGATGACAGACCCACCACCAAAATGATGTTGGAGCCAACTCACACTGGCTACTACCTCCAAAAGAATGATAGAGCTAACACTCGCGCAATCTGACATCAACAACATGACAGACTTACAACCAAAAGGATGATGGAGCAAACTCACCCTGGCTACTACCACCGAAAGGATGATGCAACAAACACTCGTACAATTTGACATCAACAAGATGACGGACCCACCACCAAAAGGATGACGGAGCAAAACTCACACCGGCTACTACCACCAAAAGGATGATATAGCAAACACTCGTACAATCTGACATCAACAAGATGACAGACCCGCCACCAAATGGACGATGGAGGGAAGTCACACCGGCTATTACCACCAAAAGGATGATAGAGCAAACCGTTGCATAATCTGACATCAACATGATGACAGACCCGCCATCAAAAGGATCACGGAGCGAAACTCACACCGGCTACTACCACCAAAAGGATGATGTAGCAAACACTCGCACCATCTGACATCAATAAGATGACAGACACACCACCAAAAGGATAATGGAGCGAACACACACTGGCTACTACCACCAAAAGGATGATAGAGCTAACACTCGCACAATCTGACATCAACATGATGACAGACCCACCACCAAAAGGATGAAGGAGCAAAACTCACACTGGCTACTACCACCAAAAGGATGATAGAGCAAACACGCGGATAATCTGAAATCAACAAGATGACAGACCCACCACCAAATGGATAATGGAGCCAACTCACACCGGCTACTACCACCAAAAGGATGACGGAGCGCAAATCACACCGGCTACTACCACCGAAATGATTTTAGAGCAAACACGCGCACAATCTGACATCTACAAGATGACAGACCCACCACAAAAAGGATGACGAAGCAAAACTCACATCGGCTACTACCACCAAAAGGATGATACAACAAAACACTCGCACAATCTGACATCAACAAGATGACAGACCCATCACCAAAAGGACAATGGAGTTAACTCACACCGGCTACTACCACCGAAAGGATGATTGAGCAAACACTCGCACAATCTGACATCAATAAGATGACAGACACACCACCAAAAGGATAATGGAGTGAACACAAACTGGCTACTACCACCAAAAGGATGATAGAGCTAACACTCGCACAATCTGACATCAACATCATGACAGACCCATCACCAAAAGGATGAAGGAGCAAAACTCACGCCGGCTACTACCACCAAAAGGATGATAGAGCAAACACTCGGATAATCTGAAATCAACAAGATGACAGACCCACCACCAAAAGGATAATGGAGCCAACTCACACCGGCTACTACCACCAAAAGGATGACGGAGCGCAAATCACACCGGCTACTACCACCGAAAGGATGATAGAGCAAACACTCGCACAATCTGACATCAACAAGATGACAGACCCACCAAAAAAAGGATGACGAAGCAAAACTCACATCGGCTACT
The DNA here is from genome assembly GCA_963859935.3 of Lathyrus sativus. Taxonomy (NCBI): domain Eukaryota; kingdom Viridiplantae; phylum Streptophyta; class Magnoliopsida; order Fabales; family Fabaceae; genus Lathyrus; species Lathyrus sativus. Next base: position 202,113,081 of record OZ012740.1, on the reverse strand, counting down.
ACCACCAAAAGGATGATACAACAAAACACTCGCATAATCTGACATCAACAAGATGACAGACCCATCACCAAAAGGACAATGGAGTTAACTCACACCGGCTACTACCACCGAAAGGATGATTGAGCAAACACTCGCTCAATCTGACATCAATAAGATTACAGGCCCGCCACCAAAAGGACGATGGAGGGAATTCACACCGGCTACTACCACCAAAAGGATGATAGAGCAAACATTTGCACTATATAACATCAAGAAGATGACAAACCCATCACACAAAGAATGCCAGAGCAAACTCACACTGGCTACTACCACCAAAAGGATGATGGAGTAAACTCACACTGGCTACTACCCCCAAAAGGATGATAGAGAAAACCGTCGCACAATCTGACATCAACATGATGAGAGACCCACCACCATAAGGATGACGAAGCGAAACTCACACCGGCTACTACCACCAAAAGGATGATAGAGCAAACAATCGAACAATCTGAAATCAACAAGATGACAGACCCACCACCAAAAGGATAATGTAGTGAACTCACACTGGCTACTACCACCAAAAGGATGATAGAGCAAACACTCGCACAATCTGACATCAAGAAGATGACAGACCCACCACCAAAAGGATGCCAGAGAAAAGTCACATCGGCTAATACCACCAAAAGGATGATAGAGCAAACACTCGCATAATCTGACATCAACACGATGACAGACCCACCTCCAAAAGAATGAGGGAGTAAACTCACACTGGCTACTACCCCCAAAAGGATGATAGACCAAACACTCGCACAATCTGACATCAACATGATGACAGACCCACCACCAAAATGATGACGGAGTGAAACTCACACCCACTAGTACCACCAAAAGGATAATGCAGCAAACACTCGCACAATCTGACATCAACAAGATGACAGACCCACCACCAAAAGGATAATGGAGCAAACTCACACTGGCTACTACCACCAAAAGCATGATAGAGCTAACACTCGCATAATCTGACATCAACAAGATTATAGACCCACCACGAAAAGGATGACGGAGCGAAACTCACACCGACTACTACCACCAAAAGGATATTAGAGCAAACACTCGCATAATCTAACATCAAGAAGATGACAGACCCACCACCAAAAGGATGCCAGAGAAGAGTCACACCGACTACTACCACCAAAAGGATGATAGAGCAAACACTCGCACAATCTGACATCAACATGATGACAGACCCACAACCAAAATGATGATGAAGCGAAACTCACACCCGCAACTACCACCAAAAGGATGATGCAGCAAACACTTGCACAATCTGACATCAACGAGATGACAGTACTACCACCAAAAGGATAATGGAGCGAACTCACACTGGCTACTACCACCAAAAGGATGATAGAGCTAACACTCACACAATATGACATCAACAAGATGATAGACCCACCACCAAAAGGATGACGGAGTGAAACTCTCACCGGCTACTACCACCAAAAGGATATTAGAGCAAGCAATCGCATAATCTGACATCAACAAGATGACAGACCCACCACCAAAAGGATTATAGAGCCAACTCACACCGGCTACTACCACCAAAAGGATGATAGGGTTAACACTCGAACAATCTGACATCAACAACATGACAGACTTACCACCAAAAGGATGACAGAGCGCAACTCACACCAGCTACTACCACCGAAAGGATGATAGAGCAAACACTCGCACAATCTGACACCAATAAGATGACAGACCCAACACCAAAAGGATGACGAAGCGAAACTCACATCGCCTACTACCACCAAAAGGATGATACAACAAAACACTCGCATAATCTGACATCAACAAGATGACAGACCCATCCCCAAAAGGACGATGGACCTAACTCACACCGGCTACTACCACCGAAAGGATGATTGATCAAACACTCGCACAATCTGATATCAACAAGATTACAGGCCCACCACCAAAAGGATGATGGAGAAAACTCATACTGGCTACTACCCCCAAAAGGATGATAGAGCAAACACTTGCACAATCTAACATGAACAAGATGACAGACCCACCACCAAAAGGATGACGGAGCGAAACTCACACAAGCTACTACCACCAAAAGGATGATATAGCAAACACTCGCACAATCTGACATAAACAAGATGACAGACCCACCATCAAAAGGACGATGGAGCAAACTCACACCAGCTACTACCATCAAAAGGATGATAAAGCAAACACTCGCACAATTTCACAATACAAACTGACAGACCCACCACCTAAAGGATGATGGAGCGGACTCACACCGGCTATTACCACCAAAAAGATGAAAGAGCTAACACTCGTACAATCTAACATCAACAAGATAACAGACCCACCACCAAAAGGATGATGGAGCAAACTCACACCGGCTACTACAAACAAAAAGATAATATAACAAAACACTCCCACAATCTTACATCAACAAGATGACAGACCCATTACTAAAAGGATGATGGAGCGAAACTCACACTGGCTACTACCACCAAACAGATGAGACAGCAAACCATCGCACAATCAGACATCCAAAAGATGACAGACCCCCCACACCAAGGATGACGGAGTGAAACTCACACTGGCTACTACCACCAAAACGATGATAGAGCTAACACTCGCACAATCTGACATCAACAAGATGACAGACCCACCACCAAAAGGATGACGGAGCGAAACTCACACCGGCTACTACCACCAAAAGGATGATAGAGCAAACACTCGCACAAAATCTGACATCAACAAGATGACAAATTTACCACCAAAAGGATGATGGAGCGAACTCACACCGGCTACTACCACTGAAAGGATGATAGAGCAAACACTCGCACAATCTGACATCAACAAGATGACAAACCCACCACCAAAAGGATGATGGAGCGAACTCACACCGGCTACTACAACCAAAAGGATAATAGAGCAAACACTCGCACAATCTTACATTAACAAGATGATAGACCCATGTTGCACCCCAAAATTTGACCAATATTTCTTTACCTAGCTTATGTTTCATTTCATTCACATTAGCATTATCATTTGCATTTCATTGACATGTATGCAGGAGATCAAGAGGTATGAGTACCAATCAAGAGCTATACAAGACTATGAAGCTAGATAAGAAGCTTATTCAAGTGTTCAGGGGTTGATATCCTTGCTAGAGAAGATAAAAGATTCTCAGAGAGAGTGGTTGAAACCAAGAGGGTGTGCCTCCTAGCTTGAGAGTTATGGAAAGACCTCAGATGATTATGAAGCCATGAAGAAGGTCTTGAAGCCTTGAGAGAGCTCATGAGATGTCTTGAAAGCCATCATGAGGCCTAGACAGGTCATTGTGCAAGATCAAGAAGGCTCAGCCATGATTGGTGCAATTAGGGTTTGATTGGGTCAACCCTAGGTCAACTGATGATTTGGAGAGGGTTGAGACCTAATCCAAGAGCCATGTGATCATGGATTAATGCTATAAGGATGATTCCAAGGTCAACTCATCATGATTGAAGAGTTGGAGAAGTTTCAAGCTAGGGTTTCTAAGGCTTGACAGTGTAAAATCCCCTAGTTTGACCCCTATCTTCAAGGCAGTTTAGCCCAAGATGTGATTGTCATCTCATATTGCCCTCAACATGAATGTTGTAGAGCTTATTCTTAGATTTAATTTGAGTGCTAGAAGTCCTTGATAGGATTTGTAGAACTCAAGTTATGACTTTGACAAGTTACAGGTCATCTGAGGTATGTGAATCTGGGAGCTTGAAAGTTACCCAACTTGCATCAAGCTTTTGCCCAAGAAGGATGATTCCTATGGACTTTTGGTAAACATGAATGTTGTTCCTTATCCTCTTAGATTTCTAGATAGTACTAGAAGTCCTTGATAGGATTTGTAGAACTCAAGTTATGGCTTTGACAAGTCAAGGGCATTTTGGTCATTTGGAGATTACAGGTCATTTCAATCATAAGGCCATAACTCCTATTTCCAAGCTTCAAATGGGAAAATGTTCAACATAAAACTTGTTCAAAATGATGTTTTAAGGCTAGTAAGAAGGTCATGAGATGGTGGAAATGCTTGTAGCTCAAAGTTGCAAAAATGACCTAAAGTAAGGGCATAAGTTAAATAAACCAAAGTTGGAAATTGATATTTTCAACCTACACATCCAAACCATGGCATGTAATATATCATTTTGAATCTAGAAAACATTTTAAGAACATTGGTTTAGCCACATTTTTGAGTTGAGATTCAATTTGGGGACTTGCTTTGAAAAGTGGTTACTTGCATATTAAGTAACATTTGCAAAACATAGAATCAAGGCATGAGCAAGGCCCTTGGCAAGCTAAACACTTTCAAAAGGTCACTAGGGGAGAAATTGGAAGTGAATGAGGGTGGTTCCAAGATGCAAACAGAATTATGCATATCATGAGATGTGTTTGAAAATCTCATGACATGAGAAGTGGAAACTCTCATTAGAAGGATCTAGAGGGTTCTAGATCACTCATACATCATCTATATATTGAGTAGAGATGATCCAATGAAAAGGTTGGTGATGATTGAAGGAGAGAGCATAGATTGAGATTGAAATTCCATAGCTTGCAATTGAATTCTGTTTCACCAAATTCTTCACTTTCCATCCATTTTCTTGATTGAAACTTCTTCCATGGATGCTAAGGAGTGATTCCAGATCATAATCCAAGAGAATTCGTGGCTGAATCATGTATGAGCAAGTGAATTTTTCCACCTGCAACTCACCATCGGGTTTCAAGATTTAGGAGCTCTCAACCGGTTCTTTTGCATACAGAAGCAAGAAAAAGGTTCATTGATCGTGTCTGAAAGATTAGAGAGCTTGATTTGAAGGTTTAGGGCATCTGTTCATCCAAGATTTTCAGGTTGGTAACTTTATTCCTCTAGCATGATTTAGGTAGAATCAAGATGAATTAAGGTGTTAGATTCATTGTAGAATGGTGTAGGAATGATTTCAGATAGTTAATTGGAGAATTAGTGACAAAATAGGTGCGTTACCATTTTCGGTTGAGAATTGGATATGGTGAATCTTGAGGATTTAGGTTAAATTAAGGGCATGAATGAGTTCGTGGCACAATTTGGGATAAGTTTCATGTATTGACCATTTGCAATGGAGGCTCCTAGAGAGAATTAGGGTTGAGGAAGATGACCGGAGCACCACCGGTGGTGGCCGGAGCTGGGCGCGAAGTTGCAGAGGTTTGAAAGGTAGGAGATGACTCTGGGACCATCAGATCTTGGTTGGACCTTTGACTAGAAGCTCATCCAACGGCCACGTTTTAAACTTAGTTTGTGAAGGACCTGAAGAAATGAAACGCAGCGTTTCATTTAATCAGTGGTTTTGGGCTTAATGAATTAACCACTATCCACACCCCCTGATGGCCCAACCCATGGTTTGAACTGATTCTGTTTGCTATTTGCACCGCGCGTGTGGTTATTTTTATTTGATTTTCTTTAATTTTTCATTTTATACATGGTTCTTGTTAAATTCATAATAAATTGAAAATTAATCCAATTAATCCCATTCTTTTTGAATTTTACTCATGATTGAGTCTAGTATTTTTTAGAGAAAAAATATTTTCATTCCATTCATTTTCTGATTTTATGGTAATTTTACATTTTAATTGATATTAAAATGATTATGTTTGATACCTAATTTTGTGGAATTCTGTGTGATCATATGGTGATGATTTTGATCCTAATTTTTTGTGTGTGATTAGGTTAGACATGTATGCTCCCATAGTATTTTTCTCACATTTTTGTGATGAAAATAGGTGTGCTTTCTAGATTGATATTTAGGTGCATCCTTTTAGGGTATTAGGTTTAGTACCTCATAATGTAGAATTTATTACTAGGTCTAATTTGATGGTTTGATCTCTGAAATTAATATGGTAGAGTCATGATTGACCTAGGTTCCCATAGATATTTTTGTAGGATTTTACAATTGGTTTTAGTATTTTAGTTAGGACTAACTTTAGTACTAGATTTTAGGTGATCCTAACTTACTAATTCAACTAGTTTAACTTCTCTAGTTCCCTTAGATTAGGGTTTTGCTTGGTTTGCCTTTGGTTGCAAGTTGAAGACAAGTTGAAGACAAGGTGAGGATGCTTGAAGTTGCTTGGAGCTTGGATTTGCTTGTGCCTGAAGGTATCTGATGAACATGTAGGAGATAGGAGCCATAGGAAGAGCCTTATAGTTAGAATGATTTCTTTCACAAACATGGAAAGCATCTTGTGCTTCCATTCCTCCCAATGACTAAAAGTCCTTCCAAGATATTCACATCCCTCCTTTGGAGGGATGAATGGCTTTATCTGAGAAGCAGAACTTTGAGGGAACCAGTCTCTCATAATGATGAACCCTTGCAGGCTTCCTTTGGTTGTCAGTAAGCTGTTTATCATTTCCACTCATTCTGTTAAATCAATTGTCTTCTGGTTTGAGTATCTTGAAAGATGTTAGACTTGAGTTTGAAGATGAGGACTTCATTGAAGAGTGTGGAAGAGGATGATTCCTTGAGCATTGCCATTTCAGCTGAAGATTGAAGAGCTTGAAGACCAAGTTGATACTTGAAGACCCAATGGAGATTGAATGAAGAGCTGAGGCTTGAAAAAGAATTGAATGATAAAGTTGACACTTCCAGATGATTGAAGATTACTCTGAGAAGCTGAAGCTTGTAGGAGAAGATGACCAAGTTGAGACTGGTCAAGCAAAGAGAGCTGAAGCTTGAGGACTAAGTTGATACTTATGAAGAAGATTCAGTTGAGATTGAGTGTGGAGCTGAGGCTTGAGGAATAAAGGACAAGTTGATACTTGTACATTGATGCTTGGAGAGCCTGAAGGAATCAAGTTGATACTTGTAGTTAAGAGTGAAGCCTGAAGGTGGAACTGACAGAAGAGCTGAAGCTTGGAGAAGAGAGAGCAAGTTGATACTTATGTTTGATGGTTTGGAACCCTGGAGAAGCAAGTTGATATTTGTCATGGAAGATGATAGCCTTGAAGGGTGATTGAAGCCTGAAGACTGAGTTGCTGTCAGAAGAGCTGAAGCTTGAAATTGAAGAAGGAGTTGTTGATCTGCTTTCTTTCTTGTCTGTTTTCTTTTCTGTGCTGATGTGCCTTGTTTGACTTGCTTGATGCATTAGAATAAGTTCATATCTAGACTGACTTTAAGCTAGGAGCATGATTGCACTAGAGGTTGAGTTGCTCCCTCTGCTTGTATTGTTACAGTATGGCTTTGCTTGCGGGTATTCGGTAGAGCCCTGCTCCCTTGCCCATGTGGTTTATTTTGCTTGATAGCATTTTATTTCATTTCTTCTGTATGATTGCAGTTTACTGTATTTTGCTTGACAGCACTTTATTTTATGATTACTGTTATTCATTCTGGCTTGAGGTTGAGATGAGCTTGTGGAGGCTGCTGCCCCACACACACTTCCTCCCTCACTTGCATTGCATGCATTTTACAGTCGTTTACTGTTTACTGTTTAAGCTGATGCTTTATCTGTTTCTGTTTATCATTGATATGATCCCATAGGAGTCTCACTTCCTTTGATAAGAAAGTGATGATAGAACTTTAGGTTGAAACCTATGCATGATAACTTCTAGGAGTTCCCTGTTTCAAACTTCAACTATAGGATGAATCCTTGGCATGACAACAGTAGGACTTGATAGTCTCCCCGTAGTTAAGCCTGTTCTCTTCTCATCTCAAAACAGCTTAAGATACAGTAATCATGAATGATTTCTTTCGTACGTTACGAGCCTTAAGCTATCTGAGAAAGGATTGTTGGAAAGTTTCTTTTCAATAGTCTGGATGTTTAGTATGGCACCCTTTGGGTGACATGCGACGCATTCACTCTCAGGTCATAGTCTTTAGTGCGATTGAAATTGCAAACACAATAAAAAACACTTCTTCCGTAAAAGACAGAAAACAAACTTCAAACCTTTTTGCCCCGTGGGCCCATAATTCAAAGGAAAGCTTTTCTGAAGAAAAGAGTGTCGTTAAACTTCAGCGCCACCGTAAACAGGCTTTGTCCCTAACTGCTAGAACTGCTGTTTAACCCTACTCGATAAAACAGATGAATCTGAATCCCCGTAATCCGTATTAGCCCGAACTACGTAAGCTCTGATCTCTCATACCTGTTGAGAGTACGTAGGCACAATACTGATGTATTGGCGAGCCACCTTCCCCATAACTCGTAGTAGGTCGAACTAAGTTGACTCTGATTTCTCATTCTCTGATGAGAATACGTAGGCATAAAGTGCGACGCTTTGCCGAGTCATTTTCTTTTCTTTTTAAGCCAGCCTTGATAGGTAGATAGATAAACCAACTCGTCCAGTAAACATAGCAAGCGTGGATCCCGTCGAGTACGACGGACGTGAGGGGTGCTAATACCTTCCCCTTGCGTAACCGACTCCCGAACCCTGACAATAGTTGCGATGACCTTGTCTTATACCCTTTTCGTCAGGTTTTTCAGAACGTTTCCTTTCCCGTTCTGAGGGATAAATAACGAAAGGTGGCGACTCTTCTGTTTTGCCGGCACCTTATTTTCACGGTAGCGACAACCCACCACCAAAAGGATGACGAATCAAAACTCACATCGGCTACTACCACCAAAAGGATGATACAACAAAATACTCGCACAATCTGACATCAACAAGATGACAGACCCATCACCAAAAGGACGATGGAGCAAATTCACAACGGATAATACCACCGAAAGGGTGATTAAGCAAACACTCGCACATTCTGACATCAACAAGATTGCAGACCCACCACCAAAAGGATGATGGAGCAAACTCATACTTGCTACTACCCCCAAAAGGATGATAGAGCTAACACTCGCACAATCTGACATCAACAAGATGACAGACCCAAAACCAAAAGTACGATGGAGCAAACTCACCCCGGCTACTACCATCAAAAGGATGATATAGCAAACACTCGCACAATCTGACATCACAAACTTACAGACCCACCACCAAAAGGATGATGGAGCGAACTCACACCGGCTATTACCACCAAAATAATGATAGAGCTAACACTCGTACAATCTAACATCAACAAGATAACAGACCCACCAAAAAAAGGATTATGGAGCGAACTCACACTGGCTACTACCAACAAAAGAATGATATAGCAAAACACTCGCACAATCTTATATCACCAAGATGATAGACCCATTACGAAAAGGATGACGGAGCAAAACTCACACCGGCTACTACCACCAAAAGGATGATACAACAAACCATCACACAATCAGACATAGAAAAGATGACAGACCCCCCACACCAAGGATGACGGAGCGAAACTCAAACGGGCTACTACCACCAAAAGGATGATAGAGCTAACACTCACACAATATGACATCAAAAAGATGACAGACCCACCACCAATAGGATGACGGAACGAAACTCACACCGGCTACTACCATCAAAAGGATGATAGAGCAAACACTCGCACAATCTGACATCAACAAGATGACAGTCCCACCACCAAAAGGATGATGGAGCCAACTCACACCGGCTACTACCATCAAAAGGATGATAGAGTTAACACTCGCACAATCTGACATCAACAACATGACAGACTTACCACCAAAAGGATGATGGAGAGAACTCACACCGGCTACTACCACCGAAAGGATGATAGAGCAAACACTCGTAAAATCTGACATCAATAAGATGACAGACCCACCACCAAAAGGATGACGGAGCGCAACTCACACCGGCTACTACCACCAAAAGGATAATAGAGCAAACACTCGCACAATCTGACATCAACAAGATGATAGACCCACCACCAAAAGGATGATGGAGCGAAACTCACATCGGCTACTACCACCAAAAGGATGGTACAACAAAACACTCGCACAATCTGACATAAACAAGATGATAGACCCATCATCAAAAGGACGATGGAGCAAACTCACAACGGCTACTACCACGGAAAGGATGATTAAGCAAACAATTGCACAATCTGACATCAACAAGATTACAGACCCACCACCAAAAGGATGATGGAGCAAACTCATACTTGCTACTGCCCCCAAAAGGATGATAGAGCTAACACTCGCATTATCTGATATCAACAAGATGGCAGACCCACCACCAAAAGGACGATGGAGCAAATTCACACTGGCTACTACAATCAAAAGGATGATAGAGCAAACACTCGCTCAATCTGACATCACAAACTAACAGACCCACCACCAAAAGGATGATGGGGCAAACTCACACCGGCTATTACCACCAAAAGGATGATAGAGCTAACATTCGCACAATCTAACATCAACAAGATAATAGACCCACCACCAAAAGGATGATGGAGCGAACTCACACCGGCTACTACCAATAAAAGGATGATATAGCAAAACACTCGCACAATCTTACATCAACAGGATGACAGAGCCATTACTAAAAGGATGACGGAGCGAAACTCACACCGGCAACTACCACGAAAAGGATGATACAACAAACCATCGCACAATCAGACATCGAAAAGATGACAGAGCTACAACACCAAGGATGACGGAGCGAAACTCACACTGGCTACTACCACCAAAAGGATGATAGAGCTAACACTCGCACAATCTGACATCAACAAGATGACAGACCCACCACCAAAAGGATGACGGAGCGAAACTAACACCGGCTACTACCACCAAAAGGATGATAGACCAAACACTCGCATAATATGACATCAATAAGATGACAAACCCATCACCAAAAGGACAATGGAGCAAACTCACACCGGTTACTACCACCGAAAGGATGATTGAGCAAACACTTGCACAATATGACATCAACAAGATTACAGGCGCACCACCAAAAGGATGACAGAGAAAAATCACACTGGCTACTACCCCCAAAAGGATGATAGAGCAAACACTCGCACAATCTAACATGAACAAGATGACAGACCCACCACCAAAAGGATGATGGAGTAAACTCACACTGGCTACTACCCCCAAAAGGATGATAGAGCAAACACTCGCAAAATCTGACATCAACATGATGACAGACCCACCACCAAAATGATGACGGAGCGAAACTCACACCGGCTACTACCAACAAAGGGATAGTATAACAAAGACTCGCACAATCTGACATCAACAAGATGATAGCCCCACCACCAAAAGGATGACGAAGCGAAACTCACATCGGCTACTACCACCAAAAGGATGATATTTAAAAACACTCGGACAATATGACATCAATGAGATGACAGACCCATCACCAAAAGGACGATGGAGTAAAGTCACAACGGCTACTACCCCCGAAAGTATGATTAAGCAAACTCTCGCACAATCTAACATCAACAAGATTACATACCCACCACCAAAAGGATGATGGAGAAAACTCATACTGGCTACTACTCCCAAAAGGATGATAGAGCTAACACTCGCACAATCTGACATCAACAAGATGACAGACCCAGCACCAAAAGGACGATGGGGCGAACTCACACCGGCTACTACCATCAAAAGGATGATAGAGCAAACACTCGCACAATCTGTCATCACAAACTGAAAGACCCACCACCAAAAGGATGATGGAACAAACTCACATCGGCTATTACCACCAAAAGGATGATAGAGCTAACACTCGCACAATCTAACATCAACAAGATAACAGACCCACCACCAAAAGGATGATGGAGCGAACTCACACCGGCTACTACCAACAAAAGGATGATATAGCAAAACACTCGCACAATCTTACATCAACAAGATGACAGACCCATTACCAAAAGGATGACGGAGCGAAACTTACACCGGCTACTACAACCAAAAGGATGATACAGCAAACCATCGCACAATCAGACATCCAAAAGATGACAGACCCCCCACACCCAGGATGACGGAGCGAAACTCACACCGGTTACTACCACCAAAAGGATGATAGAGCTAACACTCGCACAATCTGACATCCACAAGATGACAGACCCACCAGCAAAAGGATGACGGAGCATAACTCACACCGGCTACTACCACAAAAAGGATAATAGAGCAAACACTCGCACAATCTGACATCAACAAGATGACAAACCCACCAGGAAAAGGATGACGGAGCGAAACTCATACCGGCTACTACCTCCAAAAGGATAATATAGTAAACACTCACACAATCTGACATTAACAAGATGACAGAACCACCACCAAAAGGACGATGGAGCAAACTCACACCGACTACTAGCATCAAAAGGATGATAGAGCAAACACTCGCACAATCTGACATCATAAATTGACAGACCCACCACCAAAAGGATGATGGAGCGAACTCACACCGGCTATTACCACCAAAAGGATGATAGAGCTAACACACGCACAATCTAACATCAAAAAGATAACAGACCCACCACCAAAAGGATGATGGAGCAAACTCACACCGGATACTACCAATAAAAGGAGGATACAGCAAACCATCGCACAATCAGACATCCAAATGATGACAGATCCCCCACAACAAGGATGACGGAGCGAAATTCACATAGGCTACTACCAACAAAAGGATGATAGAGCTAACACTCACACAATCTGACATCAACAAGATGACAGACCCACCACGAAAAGGACGATGGAGCGAAACTCACACCGGCTACTACCACCAAAAGGACTATAGAGCAAACACTCGCACAATCTGACATCAACAAGATGACAGACCCACCACCAAAAGGATTATGGAGCCAACTCACACCGGCTACTACCACCAAGAGGATGATAGTGCTAACACTCGCACAATCTGAATCAACAAGATGACAGACCCACCGCCAAAAGGATGCCAGAGCAAACTCATACCGGCTACTACCACCAAAAAGATGATAGAGCAAACACTCGCATAATCTGACATCAACAAGATGACAGACCCACCACCAAAAGGATGATGGAGTAAACTCACACTGGCTACTACCCCCAAAAGGATGATAGAGCAAACACTCGCATAATCTGACATCAACATGATGACAGACCCACCACCACAATGATGACGGAGCGAAACTCACACCGGCATCTACCACCGAAAGGATGATAAAGCAAACACTCGCACAATCTGACATCAACAAGATGGCAGACCCACCACCAAAAGGATGATGGAGCCAACTCACACCGGCTACTACCATCAAAAGGATGATAGAGCTAACACTCGCACAATCTGACATCACCAAGATGACAGACCCATCACCCAAAGGATGGTGAAACAAACTCACACCGGCAACTACCACCGAAAGGATGATAAAGCAAACACTCGCACAATCTGACATCAACAAGATGACAGACCCAGCACCAAAAGGATGACGGAACGCAACTCACACCGGCTACTACCACCAAAAGGATAATAGAACAAACACTCGCATAATCTGATATCAACAAGATCACAGACCCACCACCAAAAGAATAATGGAGCGAACTCACACCGGCTACTACCAACAAAAGGATGATATATCAAAACACTCGCACAATCTTACATCAACAAGATGACAGACCCATTACCAAAAGGATGACGGTGCGAAACTCACACAATCAGACAATCAGACATCTAAAAGTATGACAGACCCCCCACAACAAGGATGACGGAGCGAAACTCACACAGGCTACTACCAAAAAAAGGATGATAGAGCTAACACTCACACAATCTGACATCAACAAGATGACAGTCCCACCACCAAAAGGACGACGGAACGAAACTCACACCGGCTACTACCACTTAAAGGATGATAGAGCAAACACTCGCACAATCTGACATCAACAAGATGACAGACCCACCTCCAAAAGGATTATGGAGCCAACTCACACCGGCTACTACCACCGAAAGGATGATAGACCTAACACACGCACAATCTGACATCAACAACATGACAGACTTAACCCCCAAAAGGATGATGGAGCGAACTCACACCGGCTACTACCACCGAAAGGATGATAGAGCAAACACTCGCATAATCTGACATCAACAAGATGACAGAGCCACTACCAAAACGATGACGGAGCGAAACTTACACCGGCTACTACCACCAAAAGGATGATACAATAAAACACTCGCACAATCTGACATCAACAAGATGACAGACCCATCACCAAGAGGACGATGGAGCTAACTCACACCGGCATCTACCATCAAAAGGATGATAGAGCAAACACTCGCACAATCTGACATCACAAATTAACAGACCCACCACAAAAAGGATGATGGAGAAAACTCATACTGGCTACTACCCCTAAAAGGATGATAGAGAAAACACTCGCACGATCTAACATGTACAAGATGACAGACCCACCACCAAAAGGATGACGGAGCGAAAATCACACAGGCTACTACAACCAAAAGGATGATAGAGAAAAACACTCGCACAATCTGACATCAACAAGATGACATACCCACCACCAAAAGGATGATGGAGCAAACTCACACCGGCTACTACCAATGAAAGGCTGATAGAGAAAACACTCGCACAATCTGACATCAACAAGATCACAGACCCACCACTAAAAAGACGATGGAGCAAACTCACACCGGCTATTACCACCAAAAGGATGATAGAGCTAACACTCGCACAATCTAACATCAACAAGGTAACAGACCCACCACCAAAAGGATAATGGAGGGAACTCACACCGGCTACTACCAACAAAAGGATGATATAGCAAAACACTCGCACAATCATACATCAACAAGATGACTTACCCATTACCAAAAGGATGACGGAGCGAAACTCACACCGGCTAATACCACCAAAAGGATGATACAGCAAACCATCGCACAATCAGACATCCAAAAGATGACAGACCCCTCACACCAAGGATGAAGGAGCGAAACTCACACAGGCTACTACCAACAAAAGGATGATAGAGCTAACACTCACATAATCTGACATCAACAAGATGACAGACCCACCATCAAAAGGACGACGGAGCGAAACTCACACCGGCTACTACCACCAAAAGGATGATAGTGGAAACACTCGCACAATCTGACATCAACAAGATGACAGACCCACCACCAAAAGGATTATGGAGCCAACTCACACTGGCTACTACCACTAAAAGGATGATAGAGCTAACACACGGACAATCTTACATCAACAACATGGCAGACTTAACCCCCAAAAGGATGATGGAGCGAACTCACACTGGCTACTACCACCGAAAGGATGATAGAGCGAACACTCGCATAATCTGACATCAACAAGATGACAGAGCCACTACCAAAACAATGACGGAGCGAAACTCACACCGGCTACTACCACCAAAAGGATGAGACAACAAAACACTCGCACAATCTGACATCAACAAGATGACAGACCCACCACCAAAAGGATGACGAAGTGAAACTCACATCGGCTACTACCACCAAAAGCATGATACCACAAAACACTCGCACAATATGACATGAACAAGATGACAGATCCATCACCAAGAGGACGATGGAGCTAACTCACACCGACTACTACCATCAAAAGGATGATAGAGCAAACACTCCACAATCTGACATCATAAATTGACAGACCCACCATGATCAGTGCATATTTATGCACATTCTCCTACATTTTTACTTAGGCATTTCTTTATTTTATTTTGTTTATTATTATATTTTATTATGTTTTCTTATTTTATTTTATTTTTGGTTTAATTTAATTTTCGCACTTATTTTTCAGCTTTTGCAGTCTACACGGAAACGATCATAACTGGAGTTCCGAGAATCCGTTTGAGGCGTTCTAAAAATCGTCGGAAAGCTAAGAGAGAGAGCTACGACTTTTGTGTTGGAATCGAAGTCAGATTCGGAGCTCAAAATTCCAGAATCTCGTTTCAAGTTACAGCATTAGAATTCTGTTTTAGTTTTGATCTTGTTTTGGGCCTGGGTTATGTTTTTGACCCAGTTGGGTTATGAAATGAATCCATTGTTTTATTTTGAGGGGAAACCTCATTTACCGTATCCTATTCACTATTCACGAAAATTTTTGTTGGAGCTTTGTATGAATTATGGAGAACTAATTCTTTCGGATTAATCTGTTGTCATCGGTTCCCGCCAACACTTTGAGGTTCTTTTAATTTCCAATAAAATCTATTTCCTTTCAATTCTTCTCTATGATATTTTTTTTGCTTAATTCGATTTATCTTAGGGATGATTGATTTATTTCGATGATTGCATGTTCTTATACTTTAATCGCGGTTGCTTAATCCGCGTATGTTTCTCGTGTTTGCTTAATTCACGGTTACTATTTTATCTGTTTGCTTAATTCAGAAATTAGGAACGTGTATCGTATAATATCAATTGCGCTTGTTGATTGTTAATATAATCGGAAAGGGGATAGAATCCGCTTAGGAATTTGGAATTATTAGGATCGATGATAAGTTGGGAAACAAAAACAGTAGATTAGTCGTTTCAACTCATTACTACAATCACTTTTTTTAATCACTTATTTTTCGTTTATTTTATCTTAATCAAAACCCCCCATATTTCATTACTGTATTTGATTATGCCTACAAGAGTCCTTGTGAGACGATATTCCGAGTCACTGTCGTTGTACTGCATTTTCCTAAAATTACTCGTTTTTGATCCGCGAGCGACCGCGGATCACACCACAAAAAGGATGATGGAGAAAACTCATATAGGCTACTACCCCCTAAAGGATGATAGAGAAAACACTCGCGCAATCTAACATCTACAAGATGTCAGACCCACCACCAAAAGAATGACGGAGCGAAACTCACACCGGCTACTATCACCAAAAGGATGATATAACAAACACTCGCACAATTTGACATCAAACAGATGACAGACCCACCACCAAAAGGACGATGGAGCGAACTCACACCGGCTACTACCATCAAAAGGATGATAGAGCGAACACTCGCACAGTCTGACATCAACAAGATGACAGACCCACCACCAAAAGGGTGATGGAGCGAACTCACACCGACTATTACCACCAACAGGATGATAGAGCTAACACTCGCACAATCTAACATCAACAAGATAACAGACCCACCACTAAAAGGATGATGGAGCGAACTCACACTGGCTACTACCAACAAAAGGATGATAGAGCTAACACTCACACAATCTGACATCAACAAGATGACAGACCCACCACCAAAAGGACGACGGAGCGAAACTCACACCGGCTACTACCACCAAAAGGATGATAGAGCAAACACTCGCACAATCTGACATCAACAACATGACAGACTTAACCCCCAAAAGGATGATGGAGCGAACTCACACCGGCTACTACCACCGAAAGGATGATAGAGCAAACACTCGCATAATCTGACATCTACAAGATGACAGAGCCACTACCAAAACGATGACGGAGCGAAAGTCACACCGGCTACTACCACCAAAAGGATGATACAATAAAACACTCGCACAATCTGACATCAACAAGATGACAGACCCATCACCAAGAGGACGATGGCGCTAACTCACACCGGCATCTACCATCAAAAGGATGATAGAGCAAACACTCGCACAATCTGACATCACAAATTGGCAGACCCACCACAAAAAGGATGATGGAGAAAACTCATACTGGCTACTACCCCTAAAAGGATGATAGACAAAACACTCGCACAATCTAACATGTACGAGATGACAGACCCACCACCAAAAGGATGACGGAGCGAAACTCACACTGGCTACTACAACCAAAAGGATGATAGAGAAAAACACTCGCACAATCTGACATCAACAAGATGACATACCCACCACCAAAAGGATGATGGAGCAAACTCACACCGGCTACTACCACTGAAAGGTTGATTGAGCAAACACTTGCACAATCTGACATCAACAAGAACACAGACCCACCACCAAAAGGACGATGGAGCAAACTCACACCGGTATTACCACCAAAAGGATGATAGAGCTAACACTCGCACAATCTAACATCAACAAGATAACAGACCCACCACCAAAAGGATAATGGAGCGAACTCACACCGGCTACTACCAACAAAAGGATGATATAGCAAAACACTCGCACAATCATACATCAACAAGATGACTGACCCATTACCAAAAGGATGACGGAGCAAAACTCACACCGGCTACTACCACCAAAAGGATGATACAACAAACCATCGCAGAATCAGACATCCAAAAGATGACAGACCCCCCACATCAAGGATGACGGAGCGAAACTCACACAGGCTACTACCAACAAAAGGATGATAGAGCTAACACTCACACAATCTGACATCAACAAGATGACAGACCCACCACCAAAAGGACGACGAAGCGAACTCACACCGGCTACTACCATCAAAAGGATGATAGAGCGAACACTCGCACACTCTGACATCAACAAGATGACAGACCCACCACCAAAAGGATGATGGAGCAAACTCACACCGACTACTACCACCAACAGGATGATAGAGCTAACACTCGCACAATCTAACATCAACAAGATAACAGACCCACCACCAAAAGGATTATGGAGTCAACTCACACAGGCTACTACCACCAAAAGGATGATAGAGCTAACACTCGCACAATCTGACATCAACAACATGAAAGACTTACCCCCAAAAGGATGATGGAACGAACTCACATCGGCTACTACCACCAAAAGGATGATAGAGCAAACACTCGCACAATTTGACATCAACAAGATGACAGAGCCACCACCAAAAGGATGACGGAGCGCAACTCACACCGGATACTACCACCAAAAGGATAATAGAGCAAACACTCGCATAATCTGATATCAACAAGATGACAGACCCACCACCAAAAGGACGACGGAGCAAACTCACAACGACTACTACCATCAAAAGGATGATAGAGCAAACACTCGCACAGTCTGACATCAACAAGATGACAGACCCACCACCAAAAGGATGATGGAGCGAACTCACACTGACTACTACCACCAACAGGATTATAGAGCTAACACTCGCACAATCTAACATCAACAAGATAACAGACCCACCACTAAAAGGATGATGGAGCGAACTCACACTGGCTACTACCAACAAAAGGATGATAGAGCTAACACTCACACAATCTGACATCAACAAGATGACAGACCCACCACCAAAAGGACGACGGAGCGAAACTCACACCGGCTACTACCACCAAAAGGATGATAGAGCAAACACTCGCACAATCTGACATCAACAACATGACAGACTTAACCCCCAAAAGGATGATGGAGCGAACTCACACCGGCTACTACCACCGAAAGGATGATAGAGCAAACACTCGCATAATCTGACATCTACAAGATGACAGAGCCACTACCAAAACGATGACGGAGCGAAAGTCACACCGGCTACTACCACCAAAAGGATGATACAATAAAACACTCGCACAATCTGACATCAACAAGATGACAGACCCATCACCAAGAGGACGATGGCGCTAACTCACACCGGCATCTACCATCAAAAGGATGATAGAGCAAACACTCGCACAATCTGACATCACAAATTGACAGACCCACCACAAAAAGGATGATGGAGAAAACTCATACTGGCTACTACCCCTAAAAGGATGATAGACAAAACACTCGCACAATCTAACATGTACGAGATGACAGACCCACCACCAAAAGGATGACGGAGCGAAACTCACACTGGCTACTACAACCAAAAGGATGATAGAGAAAAACACTCGCACAATCTGACATCAACAAGATGACATACCCACCACCAAAAGGATGATGGAGCAAACTCACACCGGCTACTACCACTGAAAGGTTGATTGAGCAAACACTTGCACAATCTGACATCAACAAGAACACAGACCCACCACCAAAAGGACGATGGAGCAAACTCACACCGGTATTACCACCAAAAGGATGATAGAGCTAACACTCGCACAATCTAACATCAACAAGATAACAGACCCACCACCAAAAGGATAATGGAGCGAACTCACACCGGCTACTACCAACAAAAGGATGATATAGCAAAACACTCGCACAATCATACATCAACAAGATGACTGACCCATTACCAAAAGGATGACGGAGCAAAACTCACACCGGCTACTACCACCAAAAGGATGATACAACAAACCATCGCAGAATCAGACATCCAAAAGATGACAGACCCCCCACATCAAGGATGACGGAGCGAAACTCACACAGGCTACTACCAACAAAAGGATGATAGAGCTAACACTCACACAATCTGACATCAACAAGATGACAGACCCACCACCAAAAGGACGACGAAGCGAACTCACACCGGCTACTACCATCAAAAGGATGATAGAGCGAACACTCGCACAATCTGACATCAACAAGATGACAGACCCACCACCAAAAGGATGATGGAGCAAACTCACACCGACTACTACCACCAACAGGATGATAGAGCTAACACTCGCACAATCTAACATCAACAAGATAACAGACCCACCACCAAAAGGATTATGGAGCCAACTCACACAGGCTACTACCACCAAAAGGATGATAGAGCTAACACTCGCACAATCTGACATCAACAACATGAAAGACTTACCCCCAAAAGGATGATGGAACGAACTCACATCGGCTACTACCACCAAAAGGATGATAGAGCAAACACTCGCACAATTTGACATCAACAAGATGACAGAGCCACCACCAAAAGGATGACGGAGCGCAACTCACACCGGATACTACCACCAAAAGGATAATAGAGCAAACACTCGCATAATCTGATATCAACAAGATGACAGACCCACCACCAAAAGGACGACGGAGCAAACTCACAACGACTACTACCATCAAAAGGATGATAGAGCAAACACTCGCACAGTCTGACATCAACAAGATGACAGACCCACCACCAAAAGGATGATGGAGCGAACTCACACTGACTACTACCACCAACAGGATTATAGAGCTAACACTCGCACAATCTAACATCAACAAGATAACAGACCCACCACCAAAAGGATTATGGAGCCAACTCACACATGCTACTACCACCAAAAGGATGATAGAGCTAACACTCGCACAATCTGACATCAATAAGATGACATACCCACCACCAAAAGGATGATGGAGCAAACTCACATCGGCTACTACCACTGAAAGGTTGATAGAGCAAACACTTGCACAATCTGACATCAACAAGAACACAGACCCACCACCAAAAGGACGATGGAGCAAACTCACACCGGCTATTACCACCAAAAGGATGATAGAGCTAACACTCGCACAATCTAACATCAACAAGATAACAGACCCACCACCAAAAGGATAATGGAGCGAACTCACACCGGCTACTACCAACAAAAGGATGATATAGCAAAACACTCGCACAATCATACATCAACAAGATGACTGACCCATTACCAAAAGGATGACGGAGCAAAACACACACCAGCTACTACCATCAAAAGGATGATATAACAAACCATCGCAGAATCAGACATCCAAAAGATGACAGACCACCCACATCAAGGATGACGGAGCGAAACTCACACAGGCTACTACCAACAAAAGGATGATAGAGCTAACACTCACACAATCTGACATCAACAAGATGACAGACCCACCACCAAAAGGACGACGGAGCGAACTCACAACGGCTACTACCATCAAAAGGATGATAGAGCGAACACTCACACAGTCTGACATCAATAAGATGACAGACCCACCACCAAAAGGATGATGGAGCGAACTCACACCGACTACTACCACCAACAGGATGATAGAGCTAACACTCGCACAATCTAACATCAACAAGATCACAGACCCACCACCAAAAGGATTATGGAGCAACTCACACAGGCTACTACCACCAAAAGGATGATAGAGCTAACACTCGCACAATCTGACATCAACAACATGAAAGACTTACCCCCAAAAGGATGATGGAACGAACTCACACCGGCTACTACCACCAAAAGGATGATAGAGCAAACACTCGCACAATTTGACATCAACAAGATGACAGAGCCACCACCAAAAGGATGACGGAGCGCAACTCACACCGGCTACTACCACCAAAAGGATAATAGAGCAAACACTAGCATAATCTGATATCAACAAGATGATAGATCCACAACCAAAAGGATGACGAGGTAAAACTCACATCGGCTACTACCACCAAAAGGATGATACAACAAAACACTCTCACAATCTGACATCAAGAAGATGACAGACCCATCACCAAGAGGACGATGGAGCTAACTCACACCGACTACTACCATCAAAAGAATGATAGAGCAAACACTCCATAATCTGACATCATAAATTGACAGACCCACCACAAAAAGGATGGTGGAGAAAACTCATACTGTCTACTACCACCAAAAGGATGATAGAGCTAACACTCGCACAATCTAACATCAACAAGATAACAGACCCACCACCAAAAGGATAATGGAGCGAACTCACACCGGCTACTATCACCAAAAGGATGATATAGCAAACACTCGCACAATCTGACATCAACAAGATGACAGACCAACCACCTAAAAGACGATGGAGCGAACTCACACCGGCTACTACCATCAAAAGGATGATAGAGCGAACACTCGCACAGTCTGACATCAAGAAGATGACAGACCCACCACCAAAAGGGTGATGGAGCGAACTCACACCGACTATTACCACCAACAGGATGATAGAGCTAACACTCGCACAATCTAACATCACTAAGATAACAGACCCACCACTAAAAGGATGATGGAGCAAACTCACACTGGCTACTACCAACAAAAGGATGATAGAGCTAACACTCACACAATCTGACATCAACAAGATGACAGACCCACCACCAAAAGGAGGACGGAGCGAAACTCACACCGGCTACTACCACCAAAAGGATGATAGAGCAAACACCCGTACAATTTGACATCAACAAGATGACAGACCCACCACCAAAAGGATTATAGAGCCAACACACACCGGCTACTACCACCAAAAGGATGATAGAGCTAACACACGCACAATCTAACATCAACAACATGACAGACTTAACCCCCAAAAGGATGATGGAGCAAACTTACACCGGCTACTACCACCGAAAGGATGATAGAGCAAACACTCGCATAATCTGACATCTACAAGATGACAGAGCCACTACCAAAACGATGACGGAGCGAAAGTCACACCGGCTACTACCACCAAAAGGATGATACAATAAAACACTCGCACAATCTGACATCAACAAGATGACAGGCCCATCACCAAGAGGACGATGGAGCTAACTCACACCGGCATCTACCATCAAAAGGATGATAGAGCAAACACTCGCACAATCTGACATCACAAATTGAGAGACCCACCACAAAAACGATGATGGAGAAAACTCATACTGGCTACTACCCCTAAAAGGATGATAGACAAAACACTCGCACAATCTAACATGTACGAGATGACAGACCCACCACCAAAAGAATGACGGAGCGAAACTCACACTGGCTACTACAACCAAAAGGATGATAGAGAAAAACACTCGCACAATCTGACATCAACAAGATGACATACCCACCACCAAAAGGATGATGGAGCAAACTCACACCGGCTACTACCACTGAAAGGTTGATAGAGCAAACACTCGCACAATCTAACATCAACAAGATCACAGACCCACCACCAAAAGGACGATGGAGCAAACTCACACCGGCTATTACCACCAAATGGATGATAGAGCTAACACTCGCACAATCTAACATCAACAAGATAACAGACCCACCACCAAAAGGATAATGGAGCGAACTCACACCGGCTACTACCAACAAAAGGATGATATAGCAAAACACTCGCACAATCATACATCAACAAGATGACTGAACCATTACCAAAAGGATGACGGAGAGAAACTCACACCGGCTTCTACCACCAAAAGGATGATACAGCAAACCATCGCACAATCAGACATCCAAAAGATGACAGACCCCCCACATCAAGGATGACGGAGCGAAACTCACACAGGCTACTACCAACAAAAGGATGATAGAGCTAACACTCACATAATCTGACATCAACAAGATGACAGACCCACCACCAAAATGACGACGGAGCGAAACTCACACCGGCTACTACCACCAAAAGGATGATAGAGCAAACACTCGCACAATCTGACATCAACAAGATGACAGACCCACCACCAAAAGGATGATAGAGCTAACACACGCACAATTTGATATCAACAACATGACAGACTTAACCCCCAAAAGGATGATGGAGTAACTCACACTGGCTACTACCACCGAAAGGATGATAGAGCAAACACTCGCATAATCTGACATCAACAAGATGGCAGAGCCACTACCAAAATGATGACGGAGCGAAACTCACACCGGCTACTACGACCAAAAGGATGATACAACAAAACACTCGTACAATCTGACATCAACAAGATGACAGACCCACCACCAAAAGGATGACGAAGTGAAACTCACATCGGCTACTACCACCAAAAGCATGAAACCACAAAACACTCGCACAATCTGACATCAACAAGATGACAGACCCATCGCCAAGAGAACGATGGAGCTAACTCACACAGACTACTACCATCAAAAGGATGATAGAGCAAACACTCCACAATCTGACATCATAAATTGACAGACCCACCACAAAAAGGATGATGGAGAAAACTCATACTGGCTACTACCCCCAAAAGGATGATAGAGAAAACACTCGCACAATCAAACATGTACAAGATGACAGACCCACCACCAAAAGGAGGACGAAGCGAAACTCACACCGGCTACTACCACCAAAAGGATGATATAGCAAACACTCGCACAATCTTACATCAACAAGATGACAAACCCACCACCAAAAGGACGATGGAGCGAACTAACACTAGCTACTACCATGAAAAGGATGATAGAGCTAACACTCGCACAGTCTGATATCAACAAGATGACAGACCATCCACCAAAAGGATGATGGAGCGAACTCACACCGACTATTACCACCAACAGGATGATAGAGGTAACACTCGCACAATCTAACATCAACAAGATAACAGACCCACCACCAAAAGGATGATGGAGCAAACTCACACTGGCTACTACCAACAAAAGGATGATATAACAAAACACTCGCACAATCTTACATCAACAAGATGACAGACCCATTACCAAAAGGATGACGGAGCGAAACTCACACCGGCTATTACCACCAAAAGGATGATACAGCAAACCATCGCACATTCAGACATCCCAAAGATGACAGACCCCCCACATCAAGGATGACGGAGCGAAACTCACATAGGCTACTACCAACAAAAGGATGATAGAGCTAACACTCACACAATCTGACATCAACAAGATGACAAACCCACCACCAAAAGGACGACGGAGCGAAACTCACACCGGCTACTACCACCAAAAGGATGATAGAGCAAACACTCGCACAATCTGACATCAACAAGATGACAGACCCACCACCAAAAGGATTATGGAGCCAACTCACACTGGCTACTACCACCAAAAGGATGATAGAGCTAACACACGCACAATCTGACATCAATAACATGACCGGCTTAACCCCCAAAAGGATGATGGAGCAAACTCACACTGGCTACTATCACCGAAAGGATGATAGAGCAAACACTCGCATAATCTGACATCAACAAGATGACAGAGCCACTACCAAAACGATGACAGAGCGAAACTCACACCGGCTACTACCACCAAAAGGATGATACAACAAAACACTGGCACAATCTGACATCAACAAGATGACAGACCCACCACCAAGAGGATGACGAAGTGAAACTCACATCGGCTACTACCACCAAAAGCATGATACCACAAAACACTCGCATAATCTGACATCAACAAGATGACAGACCCATCGCAAAGAGGACGATGGAGCTAACTCACACAGGCTACTACCATCAAAAGGATGATAGAGCAAACACTCCACCATCTGACATCATAAATTGACAGACCCACCACAAAAAGGATGATGGAGAAAACTCATACTGGCTACTACCCCCAAAAGGATGATAGAGAAAACACTCGCACAATCAAACATGTACAAGATGACAGACCCACCACCAAAAGAAGGACGAAGCGATACTCACACCGGCCACTACCACCAAAAGGATGATATAGCAAACACTCGCACAATCTGACATCAACAAGATGACAGACCCACCACCAAAAGGACGATGGAGCGAACTCACACCGGTTACTACCATCAAAAGGATGATAGAGCTAACACTCGTACAGTCTGACATCAACAAGATGATAGACCCACCACCAAAAGGATGATGGAGCGAACTCACACCGACTATTACCACCAACAGGATGATAGAGCTAACACTCGCACAATCTAACATCAACAAGATAACAGACCCACCACCAAAAGGATGATGAAGCAAACTCACGCTGGCTACTACCAACAAAAGGACGATATAGCAAAACACTCGCACAATCTTACATCAACAAGATGACAGACCCATTACCAAAAGGATGACGGAGCGAAACTCACACCGGCTACTACCACCAAAAGGATGATACAGTAAACCATCGCATATTCAGACATCCAAAAGATGATAGACCCCCCTTAACAAGGATGACAGAGCGAAACTCACACTGGCTACTACCACAAAAAGGATGATAGAGCTAACAATCTCACAATCTGACATCAACAAAATGATAGACCACTACCAAAAGGACGATGGAGCGAACACATACCGAATATTACCACCATAGGATGATAGAGCTAACACTCGCACAATCTAACATCAACAAGATAACAGACCCACCACCAAAAGGATAATGGAGCAAACTCACACCGGCTACTACACTCAAAAGGATGATATAGCAAAACACTCGTACAATCTTACATCAACAAGATGACAGACCCATTAACAAAAAGATGACGGAGTGAAACTCACACCGGCTACTACCAACAAAAGGATGATACAGCAAACCATCGCACAATTAGACATCTAAAAGATGACAGACCCCCCACAACAAGGTTGACAGAGCGAAACTCACACAGGCTACTACCACCAAAAGGATGATAGAGCTAACACTCGCACAATCTGACATCAACAAGATGACAGACCTACCACCAAAAGGATGACGGAGCAAAGCTCACACCGGCTACTACCACCAAAAGGATGATAGAGCAAACACTCGCACAATCTGACATCAACAAGATGACAGACCCACCACCAAAAGGATTATGGAGCCAACTCACACCGGCTACTACCACCAAAAGGATGATAGAGCTAACACTCGCACAATCTGACATCAACAACATGACAGACTTACCCCCAAAAGGATGATGGAGCGAACTCACACCGGCTACTACCACCAAAAGGATGATAGAGCAAACACTCGCACAATTTGACATGAACAAGATGACAGAGCCAACACCAAAAGGATGACGGAGTGCAACTCACACCGCCTACTACCATCAAAAGGATAATAGAGCAAACACTCGCACAATCTGATATCAACTAGATGATAGACCCACCACCAAAAGGATGACGAAGTGAAACTCACATCGGCTACTACCACCAAAAGGATGATACAACAAAACACTCACACAATCTGACATCAACAAGAAAACAGACCCATCACCAAGAGGACGGTGCAGCTAACTCACACCGACTACTACCATCAAAAGGATGATAGAGCAAAGACTCCATAATCTGACATCATAAATTGACAGACCCACCACAAAAAGGATGGTGGAGAAAACTCATACTGTCTACTACCCCCAAAAGGATGATAGAGAAAACACTCGCACAATCTAACATCTACAAGATGACAGACCCACCACCAAAAGAATGACGGATCGAAACTCACACCGGCTACTATCACCAAAAGGATGATATAGCAAACACTCGCACAATCTGACATCAACAAGATGACAGACCAACCACCAAAAGGACGATGGAGCGAACTCACACCGGTTACTACCATCAAAAGGATGATAGAGCGAACACTCGCACAGTATGACATCAACAAGATGACAGACCCACCACCAAAAGGGTGATGGAGCAAACTCACACCGACTATTACCACCAACAGGATGATAGAGCTAACACTCGCACAATCTAACATCAACAAGATAACAGACCCACCACCAAAAGGATGATGGAGCGAACTCACACTGGATACTACCAACAAAAGGATGATATAGCAAAACACTCGCACAATCTTACATCAACAAGATGACAGACCCATTACCAAAAGGATGACGGAGCGAAACTCACACCGGCTACTACCACCAAAAGGATGATACAGCAAACCATTGCACAATTAGACATCCAAAAGTTGACAAACCCCACACAACAAGGATGACGGAGCGAAACTAACACTGGCTACTACCACCAAAAGGATGATAGAGCTAACAATCTCACAATCTGACATCTACAAGATGACAGACCCACCACCAAAAGGATGATATAGCGAACTCATACCGGCTATTACCACCAAAAGGATGATAGAGCGAACACTCACACAATCTAACATCAACAAGATAACAGACCCACCACTAAAAGGATAATGGAGCGAACTCACACCGGCTACTACCCTCAAAAGGATGATATAGCAAAACACTCGTACAATCTTACATCAACAAGATGACAGACCCATTGCCAAAAGGATGACGGAGCGAAACATACACTGGCTACTACCACCAAAAGGATGATACAGCAAACCAACGCACAATCAGACATCTAAAAGATGACAGACCCCCCACAACAAGGATGACGGAGCGAAACTCACACAGGCTACTACCACCAAAAGGATGATAGAGCTAACACTCGCACAATCTGACATCAACAACATGACAGACTTACCCCTAAAAGGATGATGGAGCGAACTCACACCGGCTACTACCACGGAAAGGATGATAGAGCAAACACTCGCACAATTTGACATCAACAAGATGACAGACCCACCACCAAAAGGATTATGGAGCCAACTCACACCGGCTACTACCACCAAAAGGATGATAGAGCTAACACTCGCACAATCTGACATCAACAACATGACAAACTTACCCCCTAAAGGATGATGGAGCGAACTCACACCGGCTACTACCACCGAAAGGATGATAGAGCAAACACTCGCACAATTTGACATCAACAAGATGACAGAGCCACCACCAAAAGGATGACGGAGCGCAACTCACACCGGCTACAACCTCCAAAAGGATAATAGAGCAAACACTCGCACAATCTGATATCAACAAGATGATAGACCCACCACCAAAAGGATGACGAAGTGAAACTCACATCGGCTATTACCACCAAAAGGATGATACAACAAAACACTCGCACAATCTGACATCAACAAGATGACAGACCCATCACCAAGAGGACGATGTAGCTAACTCACACCAACTACTACCATCAAAAGGATGATAGAGCAAACACTCCACAATATGACATCATAAATTGACAAACCCACCACAACAAGGATGACAGAGCGAAACTCACACAGGCTACCACCACCAAAAGGATGATAGAGCTAACACTTGCACAATCTGACATCAACAACATGACAGACTTACCCCCAAAAGGATGATGGAGCAAACTCACACCGGCTACTACCACCGAAAGGATGATAGAGCAAACACTCGCACAATTTGACATCAACAAGATGACAGACCCACCACCAAAAGGATTATAGAGCTAACTCACACCGGCTACTACCACCAAAAGGATGATAGAGCTAACACTCGCACAATCTGACATCAACAACATGACAAACTTACCCCCAAAAGGATGATGGAGCGAACTCACACCGGCTACTACCACCGAAAGGATGATAGAGCAAACACTCGCACAATTTGACATCAACAAGATGACAGACCCACCACCAAAAGGATTATAGAGCTAACTCACACCGGCTACTACCACCAAAAGGATGATAGAGCTAACACTCGCACAATCTGACATCAACAACATGACAAACTTACCCCCAAAAGGATGATGGAGCGAACTCACACCGGCTACTACCACCGAAAGGATGATAGAGCAAACACTCGCACAATTTGACATCAACAAGATGACAGAGCCACCACCAAAAGGATGACGGAGCGCAACTCATACCGGTTACTACCACCAAAAGGATAATAGAGCAAACACTCGCACAATCTAATATCAACAAGATGATAGACCCACCACCAAAAGGATGACGAAGTAAAACTCACATCGGCTACTACCACCAAAAGGATGATACAACAAAACACTCGCACAATCTGACATCAACAAGATGACAGACCCATCACCAAGAGGACGATGGAGCTAACTCACACCGACTACTACCATCAAAAGAATGATAGAGAAAACACTCCACAATCTACATCAACAAGATGACAGACTCATTACCAAAAGGATAAAAGAGCGAAACTTATACCGGCTACAACCAAAAAAGGATGATACAGCAAACCAACGCACAATCAGACATCTAAAAGATGACAGACCCCCCACAATAAGGATGACGGAGCGAAACTCACACAGGCTACCACCACCAAAAGGATGATAGAGCTAACACTCGCACAATCTGACATCAACAACATGACAGACTTACCCCCAAAAGGATGATGGAGCAAAGTCACACCGGCTACTACCATCGAAAGGATAATAGAGCAAACACTCGCACAATTTGACATCAACAAGATTACAGAGCCACCACCGAAAGGATGACGGAGCGCAACTCACACCGGCTACTACCACCAAAAGGATGATAGAGCAAACACTCGCACAAGCTGATATCAACAAGATGATAGACCCACCACAAAAAGGATGATGAAGTGAATCTCACATCGGCTACTACCACCAAAAGGATGATACAACAAAACACTCGCACAATCTGATATCAACAAGATGACAGACCTATCACCGAGAGGACGATGGAGCTAACTCACACCGACTACTACCATCAAAAGGATGATAGAGCAAAAACTCCACAATCTGACATCATAAATTGACAGACCCGCCACAAAAAGGATGATGGAGAAAACTCATACTGTCTACTACCCCCAAAAGGATGATAGAGAAAACACTCATACAATCTAACATCTACAAGATGATAGCCCCACCACCAAAAGAATGACGGAGCGAAACTCACACCGGCTACTATCACCAAAAGGATGATATAGCAAACACTCGCACAATCTGACATCAACAAGATGACAGACCAACCACCAAAAGGACGATGGAGCAAACTCACACCGGCTACTACCATCAAAAGGATGATAGAGCGAACACTCGCACAGTCTTACATCAACAAGATAACAGACCCACCACCAAAAGGATGATGGAGCGAACTCACACTGACTATTACCACCAACAGGATGATAGAGCTAACACTCGCACAATCTAACATCAACAAGATAACAGACCCACCACCAAAAGGATAATGGAGCGAACTCACACTGGATACTACCAACAAAAGGATGATATAGCAAAACACTCGCACAATCTTACATCAACAAGGTGACAGACCCATTACCAAAAGGATGACGGAGCGAAACTCACACTGGCTACTACCACCAAAAGGATGATACAGCAAACCATCGCACAATCAGACATCCAAAAGTTGGCAGACCCCACACAACAAGGATGACGGAGCGAAACTCACACTGGCTACTACCACCAAAAGGATGATAGAGTTAACAATCTCACAATCTGACATCAACAAGATGACAGGCCCACCACCAAAAAGACGATGGAGCAAACTCACACCGGCTATTAACACCAAAAGGATGATAGAGCTAACACTCGCACAATCTAACATCAACAAGATAACAGACCCACCACCAAAAAGATAATGGAGCGAACTCACACTGGCTACTACCCTCAAAAGGATGATATAGCAAAACACTCGTACAATCTTACATCAACAAGATGACAGACCCATTACCAAAAGGATGACGAAGCGAAACTTACACCGGCTACTACCACCAAAAGGATGATACAGCAAACCAACGCACAATCAGACATCTAAAAGATGACAGACCCCCCACAACAAGGATGACGGAGCAAAACTCACACAAGCTACTACCACCAAAAGGATGATAGAGCTAACACTCACACAATCTGACATCAACAAGATGACAGACCTACCACTAAAAGGATGACGGAGCGAAGCTCACACCGGCTACTACCAACAAAAGGATGATAGAGCAAACACTCGCACAATCTGACATCAACAAGATGACAGACCCACCACCAAAAGGATTATGGAGCCAACTCACATCGGCTACTACCACCAAAAGGATGATCGAGCAAACACTCGCACAATTTGACATCAACAAGATGACAGAGCCACCACCAAAAGGATGATGGAGCGCAACTAACACCGGCTACTACCACCAAAAGGATAATAGAGCAAACACTTGCACAATCTGATATCAACAAGAAGATAGACCCACCACCAAAAGGATGACGAAGCAAAACTCACATCGGCTACTACCACCAAAAGGATGATACAACAAAACACTCGCACAATCTGACATCAACAAGATGACAGACCCATCACCAAGAGGACGATGGAGCTAACTCACAACGACTACTACCAATAAAAGGATGATAGAGCAAACACTCCATAATCTGACATCATAAATTGACAGACCCACCCGAAAAAGGATGATGGAGAAAACTCATACTGGCCACTACCCCCAAAAGGTTGATAGAGAAAACACTCGCACAATCTAACATATACAAGATGACAGACCCACCACCAAAAGGATGACGGACCGAAACTCACACCGGCTACTACCACCAAAAGGTTTATATAGCAAACACTCGCATAATCTGACATCAACAAGATGACAGACCCACCACCAAAAGACGATGGAGTGAACTCACACCGGCTACTACCATCAAAAGGATGATAGAGCGGACACTCGTACAGTCTGACATCAACAAGATGACATTGCCACCACCAAAAGGATGATGGAGCGAACTCACACCGACTATTACCACCAACAGGATGATAAAGCTAACACTTGCAAAATCTAACATCAACAAGATAACAGACCAACCACCAAAAGGATGATGGAGCAAACTCACACCGGCTACTACCAACAAAAGGATGATATAGCAAAAAACTAGCACAATCTTACATCAACAAGATGACAGACCCATTACCAAATGGATGACGGAGCGAAACTCACACCGGCTACTACCACAAAAAGGATGATACAGCAAACCATCGCACAATCAGACATCCAAAAGATGACAGACCCCACACAACAAGGAGACGAAGCGAAACTCACACTGGCTACTACCACCAAAAGGATGATAGAACTAACCATCGCACAATCTTACATCAACAAGATGACAAACCCACCCCCAAAAGACCGATGGAGCGAACTCACACCAGCTATTACCACCAAAAGCATGATAGAGCTAACACTCGCACAATCTAACATCAACAAGATAACAGACCCACCACCAAAAGGATAATGGAACGAACTCACAGCGGCTACTACCAACAAAAGGATGATATATCAAAACACTCGCACAAATCTTACATAACCAAGATGACAGACCCATTACCAAAAGGATGATAGAGCTAACACTCGCACAATCTGACATCAACAACATGACAGACTTACCCCCAAAAGGATGATGGTGCGAACTCACACCGGCTACTACCACCGAAAGGATGATAGAGGAAACACTCGCACAATCTGACATCAATAAGATGACAGAGCCATCAACAAAAGAATGACGGAGCGTAACTCACACCGGCTACTACCACCAAAAGGATAATAGAGCAAACACTCGCACAATCTGATATCAACAAGATGATAGACCCACGACCAAAAGGATGACGAAGCGAAACTCACATCGGTTACTACCACCAAAAGGATGATACGACAAAAAACTCGCACAATCATACATCAACAAGATGACAGACCCATCACCAAGAGGACGATGGAGCTAACTCACACCGACTACTGCCATCAAAAGGATGATAGAGCAAACACTCGCACAATTTGACATCACAAATTGACAGACTCACCACGAAAAGGATGATGGAGAAAACTCATACTGGCTACTACCCCCAAAAGGATGATAGAGAAAACACTCGCACAATCTAACATGTACAAGATGACAGACCCACCTCCAAAAGGAAGACGGAGCAAAACTCACACCGACTACTACCACCAAAAGGATGATAGAGCAAACACTCGCATAATCTGAAATCAACAAGATGACAGACCCGCCACCAAAAAGACGATGGAGCGAACTCACTGGCTATTACCACCAAAAGGATGATAGAGCAAACACTCGCACAATCTGACATCAACAAGATAACAGACCCACCACCAAAAGGATGACGGAGCGAAACTCACACCGGCTACTACCAAAAAAAGGATTATATAGCATAACACTCGCACAATCTTACATCAACAAGATGACAGACCTATTACCAAAAGGATGACGGAGTGAAACTCACACCGGCTACTACCACCAAAAGGATGATACAGCAAACCATCGCAATCAAACATCTAAAAGATGACAGACCCGCCACAACAAGGATGACGAAGCGAAACTCACACTGGCTACTACCACCAAAAGGATGATAGAGCTAACACTCGCACAATTTGACATCAACAAGATGACAGACCCACCACCAAAAGAATGATGGAGCGAAACTCACACCGGCTGCTACCACCAAAAGGATGATAGAGCAAACACTCGCACAATCTGACATCAACAAGATGAGAGATCCACCACCAAAAGGATTATGGAGCCAACTCACACCGGCTACTACCACCAAAAGGATGATAGAGCTAACACTCGCACAATCTAACATCAACAACATGACAGACTTACGCCCAAAAGGATGATGGAGCGAACTCACACCGGCTACTACCACCGAAAGGATGATAGAGCAAACACTCACACAATCTGACATCAACAAGATGACAGAGCCACCACCAAAAGGATGACGGAGCGCAACTCACACCGGCTACTACCACCAAAAGGATAATAGAACAAACACTCGCACAATCTGATATCAACAAGATGATAGAGCCACCACCAAGAGGACGATGGAGCTAACTCACACCGACTACTACCATCAAAAGGATGATAGAGCAAACACTCACACAATCTGACATCACAAATTAACAGACCCACCATAAAAAGGATGATGGAGAAAACTCATACTGGCTACTACCCCCAAAAGGATGATAGAGAAAACACTCGCACAATCTAACATGTACAAGATGACAAACCCACCACCAAAAGGATGACGGAGCGAAACTCACACCGACTACTACCACCAAAAGGATGATATAGGAAACACTCGCACAATCTGACATCAATAAGATGACAGACCCACCACCAAAAGGACGATGGAGTGAACTCACACCGGCTACTACCATCAAAAGGATGATAGAGCTAACACTCACACAATCTAACATCAACAAGATGACAGACACATTACCAAAAGGATGACGGAGCGAAACTCACACAGGCTACTACCACCAAAAGGATGCTACACCAAACCATCGCACAATCAGACATCCAAAAGATGACAGACCCTACACAATAAGGATGACGGAGCAAAACTCACACTGGCTACTACCACCAAAAGGATGATAGAGCTAACACTCGCACAATCTGACATCAACAAGATGACAGACCCACCACCAAAAGGACGATGGAGCGAGCTCACACCGACTATTACCACCAAAAGGATGATAGAGCTAACACTCGCAAAATCTAACATCAACAAGATAACAGACCCACCACCAAAAAGATAATGGAGCGAACTCACATCGGCTACTACCAACAAAATGATGATATAGCAAAACACTCGCACAATCTTACATCAACAAGATGACAGACCCATTACCAAAAGGATGACGGAGCGAAACTCACACCGGCTATTACCACCAAAAGGATGATACAGCAAACCATCACACAATCAGACATCTAAAAGATGACAGACCCGCCACAACAAGGATGATGCAGCGAAACCCACACAGGCTACTACCACCAAAAGGATGATAGAGCTAACACTCGCACAATCTGACATCAACAAGATGACAGACCCACCACCAAAAGGACGATGTAGAAAACTCACGCCGGCTATTACCACCAAAAGGATGATAGAGCTAACACTCGCATAATCTAACATCAACAAGATAACAGACCCACCACCAAAAGGATAATGGAGCGAACTCACACCGGCTACTACCCTCAAAAGGATGATATAGCAAAACACTCGCACAATCTTACATCAACAAGATGACAGACCCATTACCAAAAGGATGACGGAGCGAAACTCACACCGGCTACTACCACAAAAAGGATGATACAGAAAACACTCGCACAATCAGACATCTAAAAGATGACAGACCCCCAACAACAAGGATGACGGAGCGAAACTCACACAGGCTACTACCACCAAAAGGATGATAGAGCTAACACTCGCATAATCTGACTACAACAAGATGACAGACCCACCACCAAAAGGATGACTGAGCGAATCTCACACCGGCAACTACCACCAAAAGGATGATAAAGCAAACACTCGCACAATCTGACATCAACAAGATGACAGACCCACCACCAAAAGGATTATGGAGTCAACTCACACCGGCTACTACCACCAGAAGGATGATAGAGCTAACACTCGCACAATCTGACTTCAACAACATGACAGACTTACCCCCAAAAGGATGATGGAGCGAACTCGCACCGGCTACTACCACCGAAAGGATGATAGAGCAAACACTCGCATAATCTGACATCAACAAGATGACAGAGCCACCACCAAAAGGATGACGGAGCGCAACTCACACCGGCTACTACCACCAAAAGGATAATAGAACAAACACTCGCATAATCTGATATCAACAAGATGATAGACCCACCACCAAAAGGATGACAAAGCGAAACTCACATCGGCTACTCCCACCAAAAGGATGATACAACAAAACATTCACCAAATCTGACATCAACAAGAGGACGATGGAGCTAACTCACACCGACTACTACCATCAAAAGGATGATAGAGCAAACACTCACACAATCTGACATCACAAATTGACAGACCCACCACAAAAAGGATGATGGAGAAAACTCATACTGGCTACTATCCTCAAAAGCATGATAGAGAAAACACTCGCACAATCTAACATGTACGAGATGACTGACCCACCACCAAAAGGATGACGAAGCGAAACTCACACCGGCTACTACCACCAAAAGGAAGATATAGCAAATACTCGCACAATCTGACATCAACAAGATGACAGACGCACCACCAAAAGGACGATGGAGCGAACTCACACCAGCTACTACCATCAAAAGGATGATAGAGCTAACACTCGCACAATCTAACATCAACAAGATGACAGGCCCATTACCAAAAGGATGACGGAGCGAAACTCACACAGGCTACTACCACCAAAAGGATGCTACAGCAAACCATCGCACAATCAGACATCCAAAAGATGACAGACCCTACACAATAAGCATGACGGAGCTAAACTCACACTGGCTACTACCACCAAAAGGATGATAGAGCTAACACTCGCACAATCTGACATCAACAAGATGACAGACCCACCACCAAAAGGACGATAGAGCAAACTCACACCGACTATTACCATAAAAAGGATGATAGAGCTAACACTCACAAAATCTAACATCAACAAGATAACAGACCCACCACCAAAAAGATAATGGAGCGAACTCACACCGGCTACTACCAACAAAAGGATGATATAGCAAAACACTCGCACAATCTTACATCAACAAGATGACAGACCCATTACAAAAAGGATGACGGAACGAAACTCACACCGACTACTACCACCAAAAGGATGATACAACAAACCATCACACAATCAGACATCTAAAAGATGACAGACCCGGCACAACAAGGATAACGCAGCGAAACCCACACAGGCTACTACCACCAAAAGGATGATAGAGCTAACACTCGCACAATCTGACATCAATAAGATGACAGACCCACCACCAAAAGGACGATGTAGCAAACTCACACCGGCTATTACCACCAAAAGGATGATAGAGCTAACACTCGCACAATCTAACATCAACAAGATAACAGACCCACCACCAAAAGGATAATGGAGCGAACTCACACCGCCTACTACCCTCAAAAGGATGATATAGCAAAACACTCGCACAATCTTACATCAACAAGATGACAGACCCATTACCAAAAGGATGACGAAGCGAAACTCACACCGGCTACTACCACCAAAAGGATGATACAGAAAACACTCGCACAATCAGACATCTAAAAGATGACAGACCCCCAACAACAAGGATGACGGAGCGAAACTCACACAGGCTACTACCACCAAAAGGATGATAGAGCTAACACTCGCATAATCTGACTACAACAAGATGACAGACCCACCACCAAAAGGATGACTGAGCGAATCTCACACCGGCAACTACCACCAAGAGGAAGATATAGCAAATACTCGCACAATCTGACATCAACAAGATGACAGACGCACCACCAAAAGGACGATGGAGCGAACTCACACCGGCTACTACCATCAAAATGATGATAGAGCTAACACTCGCACAATCTAACATCAACAAGATGACAGGCCCATTACCAAAAGGATGACGGAGCGAAACTCACACAGGCTACTACCACTAAAAGGATGCTACAGCAAACCATCGCACAATCAGACATCCAAAAGATGACAGACCCTACACAATAAGGATGACGGAGCAAAACTCACATTGGCTACTACCACCAAAAGGATGATAGAGCTAACACTCGCACAATCTGACATCAACAAGATGACAGACCCACCACCAAAAGGACGATAGAGCGAACTCACACCGACTATTACCATAAAAAGGATGATAGAGCTAACACTCACAAAATCTAACATCAACAAGATAACAGACCCACCACCAAAAAGATAATGGAGCGAACTCACACCGGCTACTACCAACAAAAGGATGATATAGCAAAACACTCGCACAATCTTACATCAACAAGATGACAGACCCATTACCAAAAGGATGACGGAACGAAACTCACACCGGCTACTACCACCAAAAGGATGATACAACAAACCATCACACAATCAGACATCTAAAAGATGACAGACCCGGCACAACAAGGATGACGCAGCGAAACCCACACAGGCTACTACCACCAAAAGGATGATAGAGCTAACACTCGCACAATCTGACATCAATAAGATGACAGACCCACCACCAAAAGGACGATGTAGCAAACTCACACCAGCTATTACCACCAAAAGGATGATAGGGATAACACGCGCACAATCTAACATCAACAAGATAACAGACCCACCACCAAAAGGATAATGGAGCGAACTCACACCGCCTACTACCCTCAAAAGGATGATATAGCAAAACACTCGCACAATCTTACATCAACAAGATGACAGACCCATTACCAAAAGGATGACGAAGCGAAACTCACACCGGCTACTACCACCAAAAGGATGATACAGAAAACACTCGCACAATCAGACATCTAAAAGATGACAGACCCCCAACAACAAGGATGACGGAGCGAAACTCACACAGGCTACTACCACCAAAAGGATGATAGAGCTAACACTCGCATAATCTGACTACAACAAGATGACAGACCCACCACCAAAAGGATGACTGAGCGAATCTCACACCGGCAACTACCACCAAGAGGAAGATATAGCAAATACTCGCACAATCTGACATCAACAAGATGACAGACGCACCACCAAAAGGACGATGGAGCGAACTCACACCGGCTACTACCATCAAAATGATGATAGAGCTAACACTCGCACAATCTAACATCAACAAGATGACAGACCCATTACCAAAAGGATGACGGAGCGAAACTCACACAGGCTACTACCACTAAAAGGATGCTACAGCAAACCATCACACAATCAGACATCCAAAAGATGACAGACCCTACACAATAAGGATGACGGAGCAAAACTCACACTGGCTACTACCACCAAAAGGATGATAGAGCTAACACTCGCACAATCTGACATCAACAAGATGACAGACCCACCACCAAAAGGACGATAGAGCGAACTCACACCGACTATTACCACAAAAAGGATGATAGAGCTAACACTCACAAAATCTAACATCAACAAGAAAACAGACCCACCACCAAAAAGATAATGGAGCGAACTCACTCCGGATACTACCAACAAAAGGATGATATAGCAAAACACTCGCACAATCTTACATCAACAAGATGACAGACCCAGTACCAAAAGGATGACAGAACGAAACTCACACCGGCTACTACCACAAAAAGGATGATACAGCAAACCATCACACAATCAGACATCTAAAAGATGACAGACCCGCCACAACAAGGATGACGCAGCGAAACCCACACAGGCTACTACCACCAAAAGGATGATAGAGCTAACACTCGCACAATCTGACATCAATAAGATGACAGACCCACCACCAAAAGGACGATGTAGCAAACTCACACCGGCTATTACCACCAAAAGGATGATAGAGCTAACACTCGCACAACCTAACATCAACAAGATAACAGACCCACCACCAAAAGGATAATGGAGCGAACTCACACCGCCTACTACCCTCAAAAGGATGATATAGCAAAACACTCGCACAATCTTACATCAACAAGATGACAGACCCATTAC
This sequence comes from Lathyrus sativus, assembly GCA_963859935.3. NCBI lineage: Eukaryota > Viridiplantae > Streptophyta > Magnoliopsida > Fabales > Fabaceae > Lathyrus > Lathyrus sativus. The sequence goes on along the minus strand of OZ012740.1, from coordinate 202,072,520 downwards.
CAAAAGGATGACGAAGCGAAACTCACACCGGCTACTACCACCAAAAGGATGATACAGAAAACACTCGCACAATCAGACATCTAAAAGATGACAGACCCCCAACAACAAGGATGACGGAGCGAAACTCACACAGGCTACTACCACCAAAAGGATGATAGAGCTAACACTCGCATAATCTGACTACAACAAGATGACAGACCCACCACCAAAAGGATGACTGAGCAAATCTCACACCGGCAACTACCACCAAGAGGATGATAAAGCAAACACTCGCACAATCTGACATCAACAAGATGACAGACCCACCACCAAAAGGATTATGGAGCCAACTCACACCGGCTACTACCACCAGAAGGATGATAGAGCTAACACTCGCACAATCTGACATCAACAACATGACAGACTTACCCCCAAAAGGATGATGGAGCGAACTCGCACCGGCTACTACCACCGAAAGGATGATAGACCAAACACTCGCATAATCTGACATCAACAAGATGACAGAGCCACCACCAAAAGGATGACGGAGCGCAACTCACACCGGCTACTACCACCAAAAGGATAATACAACAAACACTCGCATAATCTGATATCAACAAGATGATAGACCCACCACCAAAAGGATGACAAAGCGAAACTCACATCGGCTTTTACCACCAAAAGGATGATGCAACAAAACATTCACCAAATCTGACATCAACAAGAGGACGATGGAGCTAACTCACACCGACTACTACCATCAAAAGGATGATAGAGCAAACACTCACATAATCTGACATCACAAATTGACAGACCCACCACAAAAAGGATGATGGAGAAAACTCATACTGGCTACTATCCTCAAAAGGATGATAGAGAAAACACTCGCACAATCTAACATGTACGAGATGACAGACCCACCACCAAAAGGATGACGAAGCGAAACTCACACCGGCTACTACCACCAAAAGGAAGATATAGCAAATACTCGCACAATATGACATCAACAAGATGACAGACCCACCACCAAAAGGACGATGGAGCGAACTCACACCGGCTACTACCATCAAAAGGATGATAGAGCTAACACTCGCACAATCTAACATCAACAAGATGACAGGCCCATTACCAAAAGGATGACGGAGCGAAACTCACACAGGCTACTACCACCAAAAGGATGCTACAGCAAACCATCGCACAATCAGACATCCAAAAGATGACAAACCCTACACAATAAGGATGACGGAGCAAAACTCACACTGGCTACTACCACCAAAAGGATGATAGAGCTAACACTCGCACAATCTGACATCAACAAGATGACAGACCCACCATCAAAAGGACGATGGAGCGAACTCACACCGACTATTACCACCAAAAGGATGATAGAGCTAACACTCACAAAATCTAACATCAACAAGATAACAAACCCACCACCAAAAAGATAATGGAGCAAACTCACACCGGCTACTACCAACAAAAGGATGATATAGCAAAACACCCGCACAATCTTACATCAACAAGATGACAGACCCATTACCAAAAGGATGACGGAACGAAACTCACACCGGCTACTACCACCAAAAGGATGATACAACAAACCATCACACAATCAGACATCTAAAAGATGACAGACCCGCCACAACAAGGATGACGCAGCGAAATCCACACAGGCTACTACCACCAAAAGGATGACAGAGCTAACACTCGCACAATCTGACATCAACAAGATGACAGACCCACCACCAAAAGGACGATGTAGCAAACTCACACCGGCTTTTACCACCAAAAGGATGATAGAGCTAACACTCGCACAATCTAACATCAACAAGATAACAGACCCACCACCAAAAAGATAATGGAGCGAACTCACACTGGCTACTACCCTCGAAAGGATGATATAGAAAAACACTCGCACAATCTTACATCAACAAGATGACAGACCCATTACCAAAAGGATAACGGAGCAAAACTCACACCGGCTACTACCACCAAAAGGATGATACAGAAAACACTCGCACAATCAGAGATCTAAAAGATGACAGACCCCCCACAACAAGGATGACGGAGCGAAACTCACACAGGCTACTACCACCAAAAGGATGATAGAGCTAACACTCGCACAATCTGACATCAACAAGATGACAGACCCACCACAGAAAGGATGACTGAGCGAATCTCACACCGGCTACTACCACCAAAAGGATGATAGAGCAAATGTAACACCCCACTTCCCAAAACAAATAAAATATGAATAACATAATAAAAATCAGAGTTTCCTTCCCAAGTGGGATATCACATAAAAATCACGTTTCCTTATAAAAAAGGTTTTTCTCCAAATACAGCGGAATATTTAAATAATACAATTAAATAAAAATTTTGATACGTTCGCAGGAAAAAAATAGGAGTTCAACATGAAACAATAAAAATGCCCAAGTCCCGTGCTACGTATCAGAGCATCCTAGACTCGACAGTCACACCAATATCCAAGCTAGCTAAGCACCTGGATTATCTGTACTTCCGAAGAAGCACAGACCACAACAACAACAAGGGGTGAGAAATCATGATCAAAAATATAATGGTAATGTAATACATGTAATAAGGCAGTAAAACACACCAACACATCAATTATTCACCCCAACAACACCATATAACGAACCTACTGTTCAAATTACAATATAACATATTATAATGCAATTATGCAACTCAACACCATGCATGCGGTACCGACTCATTGGTTCATTCAATCGAACCTGGATAGATCACTTACGCTCCTCCTGAGACATGATCTATCCCCCACCATTCTCCACAAAGGAGTACGGATGAATCACTTACGCTCCTCCTGAGACATGATTCATCCCACCAAAACACCATGATATGCAAGACACCAATGCATAATTATTATATTCTGGCACGCTAAGTGCACACGATCCTCCTGATCATATCATCATACAACAATGCATATGTATAGATATATTACACCAACACCATATAAATCAATCAGATAGTAAACAAATTCATACTATCACACCGGATATAACTACGTCCCCCCCCCCCCCTCGGGGATACACGATCCTACTGATCACTACACACATATACATTAACTAATTGCTCACCAACAATATTAAGGGAAACGCGTACTATCACCAAGTACACAAGTTATATCCCATACTCATCATTTTCACACTACAGCAAGGCTAGAAGGATCACACGAGACCAATTCAGACATCTCACCAAAAGTCTCTGAGGTTACTCAGAACCTCCCTAAACCAACACCTCAGCCTATACACCAAAATCAATAATTCATCAACATCAATCCACAATCACAAACATGCCAATAGATATTATACTTACAAATTATCCTATAATTTCTACTCTAGAACCGACATTACGGTACATTACCGACATTTCAGAGTCACTCTGAATCTCACCAAGGTCCTAACCATAGTCATTAACGACACTATAGGGAAACAACACATAACTTTTCCCAAAGCTATAATCACGGTCATTGCCAACACTACGGTAACAACACATAATCTCATCAGCTTTATATTCCTAGTTACTATCAACACTACAGTAACATCAACAATCCAACAAAATGGATCAATACTACAGTAACATCATCACCATATATATATATATATATATACCCCAAAATGCATCATCAGCATTCATCAATCCCCCAACATCAACAATAATCATAGCATGCCAATATAAAACTTTATATAACGATAAATTCCTACGGGGTTAAGGAATCCCCTCTACCCTATACATGTATAAACCATTCCCAATCAAATTTCTCCCCCCTTACCTTGACAATTGGTCGATCGATAGAATTCCTCCTAGAATTGGTCTCTTGGCCTTCTCCTTCCTCTTCCGTTCTTCGTTCCCTTTTTCCTTCGTTCTTTTTCACTTTCCTCGTTCTTTCCTCTTCTCTCTTTCTATCGCTCTTTTTTCTCAATTTTCTAAAATGTATCGTAACTCTCCTAACCCCTCATATTCTATTTCCCTTTTTAATTATTCTAATCCCAATAATAATAACTAATAAAATAATATAATATTAATAATCTTAATAATAATAATAATACTAATATAATCTTACTAATATTAATAATACCACATATTAATAATAATAATAATAATAATAATAATAATAATAATATTAATAATTCTAATAATAATAATAATGATAATAATAATAATAATCTTAATAATAATAATACTATTAATAATAACAATAATAATAATATTATTATCTCTCCAATAATCATAATAATACTTTTAATAATAATAATAATAATAACACTAATAATAATAATAGTAATAATAATAATAATAATAATACTATTATTATTATCACACCAATATCCCACGCCTATGGTAATCCCTTTCCTCTCCATTCCAACTTTTCTAATATCTCCTTGCTACCCCTTCATATTTCCTTCCTCACGGTTTCTATCGTGACTTTTCATATTTCCATTCTAACTTCCCAATAACCCTTTCACCTCTTATTTTACTTATTCCAACCACTAATATTCCCAATAATAATTCTAATAATAATAATTATAATAATCATTATAATAATAATAATAATATAATATAATATAATACTATTATAATATTATAGTAATATTCAACATAATAATAATAATAGTGATACACCCAACAATAATTATAATTATAATAATAATAATATTATCACACCAATAATAATAATAATATTAATAAAAATAATATAATAATAATATAATAATACTAATATTATTATTTCACCAAAATAATAATAATATTAATAATAGTAACAAATATAATAAATATAATAATAATAATAACACCCCCGCCAATGTTACTATTATTTTTATATTACTATATTTCACACCAAAATATCACCAATAGTCCTCCCACATTAGGGACACCCACCAAACATCATCAAATACACCCCCACCAAAGGGCACACCAACATATAATTTTTAAAATAATAATAAAGTGACTAAATAATTAAAATGGGTGTTACAACTCTCCCCCACTTTAATTATTTTCGTCCTCGAAAATTACCTGATGGAAATAGCTCCGGATACGCTTCTCGCATCCTGCTTTCCAACTCCCAGGTCACACTGCCTCCTGCAGCACCTCCCCAAGCTACCTTCACCAAAGGTATCTCTTTCCCTCGGAGCTATTTCATCTTACGGTCCTCGATCCTCAACGGCATCGTCTCAATAGTAAGATTCTCCCGAACCTGAACATCATCTCTCTGAATCACATGAGATGGATCAGAAACATATTTTCGCAATTGCGACACATGAAACACATCATGTAGATTCGACAACTCCGGCGGCAACGCCACCCTATAGGCCACAACACCAACTCTTTGCAAAATTTCATAAGGTCCAATAAACTTAGGATCCAGCTTCTTGGACTTCAACGCCCGACCCACACCAGTCATCGGGTTAACTCTTAGGAATACGTGATCACCTACACAGAATTCCAACTCTTTCCTCCGATTATCATGATAACTCTTCTGCCTACTCTGAGACACTTTCATTTTCTCACGAATCATCTGAATCGTCTCAGTAGTCTGCTGAACAATTTCTGGTCCAAGCACCACACTCTCACCGGTCTCATACCAACACAGAGGAGTCCTACACCTCCTCCCATACAAAGCTTCAAAGGGTGCCATTCCAATACTCGAATGGTAACTATTATTGTACGTGAATTCAATCAATGATAAATGAGTGTCCCACGCACCACCCTTTTCCAATACACAAGCTCTTAATAAATCCTCAAGCGACTGAATAGTCCTTTCCGATTGACCATCAGTTTGTGGATGATAAGCTGAACTTAATTTCAACTTAGTACCCAAAGCTTCTTGCAAGCTCTTCCAAAATTCTGAAGTAAACCTCGGATCTCTATCCGACACAATACTGGACGGAACACCATGTAACTTCACAATTACCCGAATATAAATCTCCGCCAGCTTCGTCAACGGAAAACTAATATTAATTGGCACAAAGTGTGCAGACTTCGTTAACCGATCCACAATCACCCATATAGCATCAAAACCTCTCGCCGTATTTGGCAATCCTGTAACAAAGTCCATAGAAATGCAATCCCATTTCCAAACCGGAATTTCCAACGGTTGCATAAATCCAGAAGGTCTCTGGTGTTCTACCTTCGATTTCTGACACGTCAAACAGGCATAAACAAATTGAGCAATGTCTCTTTTCATACCAGACCACCAAAATAATTTCTTTAAATCATGATACATCTTCGTAGCTCCGGGATGAATACTCAGATTACTACGGTGTCCTTCACTCAAAATCAGCTTTTTCAGTTCCTCATCATCTGGTACACAAATCCTGCCTCTAAATCTCAACACACCTGTACTATCCAATTTAAAGTCACTATCGGAGTCACTTCCTACTCCAGGCATCAAATCTACCAATTTCACATCCAACTTCTGATTCTCTCTAATCATATCCAAGAAGTCATTATTTACCTGCAACATACCCAACATTACACTCTCTGCAGTAGTTTCACAAACCATGCTCAAATCTCTGAATTGTTCAATTAACTCAATTTCTTTCACCATCAGAGCTGCCATATGAATTGTCTTTCTACTCAAAGCGTCTGCCACTACATTGGCCTTTCCCGGATGATAACTCAAACTGAAGTCATAATCCTTCAAAAATTCTAACCATCTTCTCTGCCTCATATTCAGCTCTTTCTGATCAAACAGGTATCTCAGACTCTTATGATCACTAAACACTTCAAATCTTGAACCATACAGGTAATGCCTCCAAATTTTCAACACAAAAACAACCGCAGCTAACTCAAGATCATGAGTAGGATAATTTCGCTCATGCACTCTCAGTTGCCGCGAAGCATATGCTACTACCTTACCATTCTGCATAAGAACTCCTCCTAATCCCATCTTAGACGCATCACAGTACACCACAAACGGTTCACTCGGAGTCGGTAACACTAACACCGGTGCCGTAGTCAATCTCTTTTTCAACTCTTCAAAACTTTCTTCACAAGCAGCGTCCCATACGAAAACTTGGTTCTTTCTCGTCAACTGAGTTAATGGCAACGCCAAATTAGAGAACCCTTCAATAAACCTGCGGTAATAACCAGCTAAACCCAGAAAGCTCCTAATTTTTGTCGCTGTCTTCGGCGGTTCCCACTGCAATACTGCACTTACTTTTGACAGATCCACCGCTATTCCATCTTCAGATATTACATGCCCCAAGAAACTCACTCTCTTCAACCAGAAGTCACACTTTGACAGTTTAGCAAATAATTTATTTTCCTTCAACACTTGCAAGGCAATTCTCAAATGTCCTGCATGTTCTTCATCAGATTTAGAATAAATTAATATATCATCAATAAACACTACAATGAATTGATCCAAATAAGAATGGAAAATTCTGTTCATATACTCCATAAATACTCCCGGCGCATTAGTCACTCCAAACGGCATTACAGCATATTCATAATGTCCATATCGAGTTCTAAAAGCAGTCTTCTGAATATCACCTTCTTTTACTCTTATTTGATGATAACCCGACCTTAAGTCAATCTTACTAAACACACGAGCTCCCACCAGCTGGTCCATCAAATCATCAATCCTCGGGAGAGGATACTTATTCTTAATCGTCACTTTATTCAACTGACGGTAATCGATGCACAAACGCATACTACCATCCTTCTTCTTCACCAACAACACTGGAGCTCCCCACGGCGATACACTTGGCCTAATAAACTTTCTATCCAACAATTCTCCAATTTGAGACTTCAACTCAGCCAATTCCACTGCAGACATCCTGTACGGCGCCATAGAAATAGGCCTCGTACCAGGAACAAGATCAATACCAAATTCCACTTCTCGCGTCGGAGGCAATTCCGTAATGTCGTCAGGAAACACTTCCGGAAATTCATTCACCACTGCCAATTCCTCCATTGACACTTTGCTATCCACCGATAAAGTTGCAAATAAAGCAAACACTCTAGTTTCATCTTCCAACAAGGCCCTCAATTCTTTATTAGACAAAGAACTTGCTAAAGCTTCCTCTTCAGGGGTCAAGAACAACAATTCCTTCCGAAAACAGTCGATGTAGACTCGGTTGAACTCTAACCAGTTCATACCCAGAATAACATCCAATTTACCAAGTGGTAGACAAATCAAATCCACTTCAAATTCTCTACCGAAAATAGTCAGCGGACACTTCAGGCATACCAAAGAAGTAGTCACTGAACCTATAGAGGGTGTCTCAATAGTCATTCGTCTCTCCAGAGTAGACGGCACCAATCCTATCCTCTCCACACAATCCACAGAAATAAACGAGTGTGTTGCACCCGTATCAATAATAGCAGTTAAAGGAATATTATTGATAATACAAGTACCTTTGATAACACGCTCATCACTGGCAGCTTGAGTTCCTGCCAAAGCAAACACTTTTCCACCAGCCGGAGACGTCTGAGGCTTCTTCGGCTTCTCACAATGGGTACTGATGTGACCCTTCTCACCACAGTTATAACAGGTCGGCATAGTTGCTCTGCAGTCAGCTATCACATGACCTGGTTTTCCACACTTAAAACACTTTTTGGCTTCATTAGGACAATCATTAGCACGGTGTCCCATACCACCGCACCGAAAACATTTCCCTTCAGCAGATGCTCTCCCATCTCTAGGCTTCTTATCAACAACAGCTCTACGTTTTCCCTTATCAGCAGCAACACCATAAGGAGTACCACTAAACCTCTGCTTACCCTTACGGTCATTAACAGCTTTGTAGTGTGCAATCCTTGCCCGGTTATCGTTATCATAGATCCTGCTCCTGCTTACCAGCTCAGGATAGCTCCTGATCTTCTGACAAGCAATCCCCAGCTTAATCTCTGGACGCAGTCCATTCTCAAACTTTAAGCACTTAGAAGTCATTGCCCCTTCCACATTATAGTGAGGACAATACTGCACCAGCTCCTCAAACTTAGCAGCATACTCTGTTACAGTCATACTACCCTGCTTCAGCTCTAAGAATTCAATTTCCTTAGCACTCCGAATATCTTCCGGAAAATACTTCTCCAGAAAACCCTTCCGAACTACCTCCCAAGTAATGGCAGTTCCAGCAGCTTCCAATCTTTGGCGACTATTGTCCCACCAAGCTTCAGCCTCACCCTCCAGCATGTGAGTACCAAACCTCACCTTCTGCTCATCAGTACAATCCATAGTTCTGAAGATTTTCTCAATTGCCTTCAGCCACTTCTGAGCAGCTTCTGGGTCCAGAATTCCTCCTTCAAACGTTGGCGGCTTGTTGCTCCGAAACTGCGCCAAACTCCTGAATTGGGCATCTGCAGTTTGATTCTGATTAGCAACAGCTTGCGCCATTGCTTGCATAGCAGCAGCTAATGCAACATCGTTCCTTCCTGCCATACTGCTCAAAACATAACAACACCAGGTTAAAAGATATTCAACTACATCATAACGGACAGACTCAACTCGACTCAACAACACTGGCCGGACGGACCGACCTGCTCTGATACCAATTGTAACACCCCACTTCCCAAAACAAATAAAATATGAATAACATAATAAAAATCAGAGTTTCCTTCCCAAGTGGGATATCACATAAAAATCACGTTTCCTTATAAAAAAGGTTTTTCTCCAAATACAGCGGAATATTTAAATAATACAATTAAATAAAAATTTTGATACGTTCGCAGGAAAAAAATAGGAGTTCAACATGAAACAATAAAAATGCCCAAGTCCCGTGCTACGTATCAGAGCATCCTAGACTCGACAGTCACACCAATATCCAAGCTAGCTAAGCACCTGGATTATCTGTACTTCCGAAGAAGCACAGACCACAACAACAACAAGGGGTGAGAAATCATGATCAAAAATATAATGGTAATGTAATACATGTAATAAGGCAGTAAAACACACCAACACATCAATTATTCACCCCAACAACACCATATAACGAACCTACTGTTCAAATTACAATATAACATATTATAATGCAATTATGCAACTCAACACCATGCATGCGGTACCGACTCATTGGTTCATTCAATCGAACCTGGATAGATCACTTACGCTCCTCCTGAGACATGATCTATCCCCCACCATTCTCCACAAAGGAGTACGGATGAATCACTTACGCTCCTCCTGAGACATGATTCATCCCACCAAAACACCATGATATGCAAGACACCAATGCATAATTATTATATTCTGGCACGCTAAGTGCACACGATCCTCCTGATCATATCATCATACAACAATGCATATGTATAGATATATTACACCAACACCATATAAATCAATCAGATAGTAAACGAATTCATACTATCACACCGGATATAACTACGTCCCCCCCCCCCTCGGGGATACACGATCCTACTGATCACTACACACATATACATTAACTAATTGCTCACCAACAATATTAAGGGAAACACGTACTATCACCAAGTACACAAGTTATATCCCATACTCATCATTTTCACACTACAGCAAGGCTAGAAGGATCACACGAGACCAATTCAGACATCTCACCAAAAGTCTCTGAGGTTACTCAGAACCTCCCTAAACCAACACCTCAGCCTATACACCAAAATCAATAATTCATCAACATCAATCCACAATCACAAACATGCCAATAGATATTATACTTACAAATTATCCTATAATTTCTACTCTAGAACCGACATTACGGTACATTACCGACATTTCAGAGTCACTCTGAATCTCACCAAGGTCCTAACCATAGTCATTAACGACACTATAGGGAAACAACACATAACTTTTCCCAAAGCTATAATCACGGTCATTGCCAACACTACGGTAACAACACATAATCTCATCAGCTTTATATTCCTAGTTACTATCAACACTACAGTAACATCAACAATCCAACAAAATGGATCAATACTACAGTAACATCATCACCATATATATATATATACCCCAAAATGCATCATCAGCATTCATCAATCCCCCAACATCAACAATAATCATAGCATGCCAATATAAAACTTTATATAACGATAAATTCCTACGGGGTTAAGGAATCCCCTCTACCCTATACATGTATAAACCATTCCCAATCAAATTTCTCCCCCCTACCTTGACAATTGGTCGATCGATAGAATTCCTCCTAGAATTGGTCTCTTGGCCTTCTCCTTCCTCTTCCGTTCTTCGTTCCCTTTTTCCTTCGTTCTTTTTCACTTTCCTCGTTCTTTCCTCTTCTCTCTTTCTATCGCTCTTTTTTCTCAATTTTCTAAAATGTATCGTAACTCTCCTAACCCCTCATATTCTATTTCCCTTTTTAATTATTCTAATCCCAATAATAATAACTAATAAAATAATATAATATTAATAATCTTAATAATAATAATAATACTAATATAATCTTACTAATATTAATAATACCACATATTAATAATAATAATAATAATAATAATAATAATAATAATAATATTAATAATTCTAATAATAATAATAATAATAATCTTAATAATAATAATACTATTAATAATAACAATAATAATAATATTATTATCTCTCCAATAATCATAGTAATACTTTTAATAATAATAATAATAATAACACTAATAATAATAATAGTAATAATAATAATAATAATAATACTATTATTATTATCACACCAATATCCCACGCCTATGGTAATCCCTTTCCTCTCCATTCCAACTTTTCTAATATCTCCTTGCTACCCCTTCATATTTCCTTCCTCACGGTTTCTATCGTGACTTTTCATATTTCCATTCTAACTTCCCAATAACCCTTTCACCTCTTATTTTACTTATTCCAACCACTAATATTCCCAATAATAATTCTAATAATAATAATTATAATAATCATTATAATAATAATAATAATAATATAATATAATATAATACTATTATAATATTATAGTAATATTCAACATAATAATAATAATAGTGATACACCCAACAATAATTATAATTATAATAATAATAATATTATCACACCAATAATAATAATAATATTAATAAAAATAATATAATAATAATATAATAATACTAATATTATTATTTCACCAAAATAATAATAATATTAATAATAGTAACAAATATAATAAATATAATAATAATAATAACACCCCCACCAATGTTACTATTATTTTTATATTACTATATTTCACACCAAAATATCACCAATAGTCCTCCCACATTAGGGACACCCACCAAACATCATCAAATACACCCCCACCAAAGGGCACACCAACATATAATTTTTAAAATAATAATAAAGTGACTAAATAATTAAAATGGGTGTTACAGCAAACACTCGCACAATCTGACATCAACAAGATGACAAACCCACCACCAAAAGGATTATGGAGCCAACTCACACCGGCTAGTACCACCAGAAGGATGATAGAGCTAACACTCGCACAATCTGACATCAACAACATGACAGACTTACCCCCAAATGGATGATGGAGCGAACTCACACCGGCTACTACCACCGAAAGGATGATAGAGCAAACACTCGCACAATCTGACATCAACAAGATGACAGAGCCACCACCAAAAGGATGACGGAGCACAACTCACACCGGCTACTACCACCAAAAGGATAATAGAACAAACACTCGCACAATCTGATATCAACAAGATGATAGACCCACCACCAAAAGGATGACGAAGCGAAACTCAAATCGGCTACTACCACCAAAAGGATGATGCAACAAAACATTCGCAAAATCTGACATTAACAAGATGACAGACCCATCAACAAGAGGACGATGGAGCTAACTCACACCGACTACTACCATCAAAAGGATGATAGAGCAAACACTCACACAATCTAACATCACAAATTGATAGACCCACCACAAAAAGGATGATGGAGAAAACTCATACTGGCTACTACCCCCAAAAGAATGATAGAGAAAACACTCGCACAATCTAACATGTACAAGATGACAGACCCACCACCAAAAGGATGACAAAGCGAAACTCACACCGGCTACTACCACCAAAAGGAAGATATAGCAAATACTTGCACAATCTGACATCAACAAGATGAAAGACCCACCACCAAAAGGACGATGGAGCGAACTCACACCGGCTACTACCATCAAAAGGATGATAGAGCTAACACTCGCACAATCTAACATCAACAAGATGACAGGCCCATTACCAAAAGGATGACGGAGCGAAACTCATACAGGCTACTACCACCAAAAGGATGCTACAGCAAACCATCGCACAATCAGACATCCAAAAGATGACAGACCCTACACAATAAGGATGACGGAGCAAAACTGACACTGGCTACTGCCACCAAAAGGAAGATAGAGCTAACACTCGCACAATCTGACATCAACAAGATGACAGACCCACCACCAAAAGGACGATGGAGCGAACTCACACCGACTATTACCACCAAAAGGATGATAGAGCTAACACTCACAAAATCTAACATCAACAAGATAACAGACCCACCACCAAAAAGATAATGGAGCGAACTCACACCGGCTACTACCAACAAAAGGATGATATAGCAAAACACCCGCACAGTCTTACATCAACAAGATGACAAACCCATTACCAAAAGGATGACGGAACGAAACTCACACCGGCTACTACCACCAAAAGGATGATACAACAAACCATCACACAATTAGACATCTAAAAGATGACAGACCCGCCACAACAAGGATGACGCAGCGAAATCCACACAGGCTACTACCACCAAAAGGATGACAGAGCTAACACTCGCACAATCTGACATCAACAAGATGACAGACCCACCACCAAAAGGACGATGTAGCAAACTCACACCGGCTATTACCATCAAAAGCATGATAGAGCTAACACTCGCACAATCTAACATCAACAAGATAACAGACCCACCACCAAAAGGATAATGGAGCGAACTCACACCGGCTACTACCCTCAAAAGGATGATATAGAAAAACACTCGCACAATCTTACATCAACAAGATGACAGACCCATTACCAAAAGGATAACGGAGCAAAACTCACACCGGCTACTACCACCAAAAGGATGATACAGAAAACACTCTCACAATCAGACATCTAAAAGCTGGCAGACCCCCCACAACAAGGATGACGGAGCGAAACTCACACAGGCTACTGCCACCAAAAGGATGATAGAGCTAACACTCGCACAATCTGACATCAACAAGATGACAGACCCACCATAGAAAGGATGACTGAGCGAATCTCACACCGGCTACTACCACCAAAAGGATGATAGAGCAAACACTAGCACAATCTGACATCAACAAGATGACAAGCCCACCACCAAAAGGATTATGGAGCCAACTCACACCGGCTAGTACCACCAGAAGGATGATAGAGCTAACACTCGCACAATCTGACATCAACAACATGACAGACTTACCCCCAAAAGGATGATGGAGCAAACTCACACCGGCTACTACCACCTAAAGGATGATAGAGCAAACACTCGCACAATCTGACATCAACAAGATGACAGAGCCACCACCAAAAGGATGACGGAGCACAACTCACACCGGCTACTACTACCAAAAGGATAATAGAATAAACACTCGCACAATCTGATATCAACAAGATGATAGACCCACCACCAAAAGGATGACGAAGCGAAACTCAAATCGGCTACTACCACCAAAAGGATGATGCAACAAAACATTCGCAAAATCTGACATCAACAAGATGACAGACCCATCAACAAGAGGACGATGGAGCTAACTCACACCGACTACTACCATCAAAAGGATGATAGAGCAAACACTCACACAATCTAACATCACAAATTGACAGACCCACCACAAAAAGGATGATGGAGAAAACTCATACTGGCTACTACCCCCAAAAGAATGATAGAGAAAACACTCGCACAATCTAACATGTACAAGATGACAGACCCACCACCAAAAGGATGACGAAGCGAAACTCACACCGGCTACTACCACCAAAAGGAAGATATAGCAAATACTTGCACAATCTGACATCAACAAGATGAAAGACCCACCACCAAAACGACGATGGAGCGAACTCACACTGGCTACTACCATCAAAAGGATGATAGAGCTAACACTCGCACAATCTAACATCAACAAGATGATAGGCCCATTACCAAAAGGATGACGGAGCGAAACTCATACAGGCTACTACCACCAAAAGGATGCTACAGCAAACCATCGCACAATCAGACATCCAAAAGATGACAGACCCTACACAATAAGGATGACGGAGCAAAACTCACACTGGCTACTGCCACCAAAAGGATGATAGAGCTAACACTCGCACAATCTGACATCAACAAGATGACAGACCCACCACCAAAAGGACGATGGAGCGAACTCACACCGACTATTACCACCAAAAGGATGATAGAGCTAACACTCACAAAATCTAAAATCAACAAGATAACAAACCCACCACCAAAAAGATAATGGAGCAAACTCACACCGGCTACTACCAACAAAAGGATGATATAGCAAAACACTCGCACAATCTTACATCAACAAGATGATAGACCCATTACCAAAAGGATGACGGAGCGAAACTCACACCGGCTACTACTACCAAAAGGATGATACAGCAAACCATCTCACAATCAGACATCTAAAAGATGACAGAGCCGCCACAACAAGGATGACGCAACGAAACCCACACAGCCTACTACCACCAAAAGGATGATAGAGCTAACACTCGCACAATCTGACATCAACAAGATGACAGACCCACCACCAAAGGGACGATGTAGCAAACTCACACCGGCTATTACCACCAAAAGGATGATAGAGCTAACACTCGCACAATCTAACGTCAACAAGATAACAGACCCACCACCAAAAGGATAATGGAGCGAACTCACACCGGCTACTACCCTCAAAAGGATGATATAGAAAAACACTCGCACAATCTTACATCAACAAAATGACAGACCCATTACCAAAAGGATGACGGAGCGCAACTCACACCGGCTACTACCACCAAAAGGATGATACAGAAAACACTCGCACAATCAGACATCTAAAAGATGACAGACCCGCCACAACAAGGATGACAGAGCGAAACTCACACAGGCTACTACCACCAAAAGGATGATAGAGCTAACACTCGCACAATCTGACATAAACAAGATGACAGACCCACCACCAAAAGGATGACTGAGCAAAGCCCACACCGACTACTACCACCAAAAGGATGATAGAGCAAACACTCGCACAATCTTACATCAACAAGATGAAAGACCCACCACCAAAAGGATTATGGAGCCAACTCACACCGGCTACTACCACCAAAAAGATGATAGAGCTAACACTCGCACAATCTAACATCAATAACATGACAGACTTATCCCCAAAAGGATGATGGAGTGAACTCACACCGGCTACTACCACCGAAAGGATGATAAAGCAAACACTCGCACAATCTGACATCAATAAGATGACAGAGCCACCACCAAAAGGATGACGGAGCGCAACTCACACCGGCTACTACCACCAAAAGGATAATAGAACAAACACTCGCACAATCTGATATCAGCAAGATGATAGACCCACCACCAAAAGGATGACGAAGCGAAACTCACATCGGCTACTACCACCAAAAGGATGATGCAACAAAACATTCGCAAAATCTGACATCAACAAGATGACAGACCCTTCAACAGGAGGACGATGGAGCTAACTCACACTGACTACTACCATCAAAAGGATGATAGAGCAAACACTCACACAATCTGACATTACAAATTGACAGACCCACCACAAAAAGGATGACGGAGAAAACTCATACTGACTACTACCCCCAAAAGGATGATAGAGAAAACACTCGCACAATCAAACATGTACAAGATGACAGACCTACCACCAAAAGGAGGACGAAGCGAAACTCACACCGGCTACTACCACCAAAAGGATGATATAGCAAACACTCGCACAATCTGACATCAACAAGATGACAGACCCACCACCAAAAGGACGATGGAGCCAACTCCCACCGGCTACTACCATCAAAAGGATGATAGAGCTAACAGTCGCATAATCTAACATTAACAAGATGACAGGCCCATTATCAAAAGGATGACGGAGCGAAACTACCACAGGCTACTACCACCAAAAGGATGATACAGCAAACCATCGCACAATCATATATCCAAAAGATGACAGACCCTACACAATAAGGATGACGGAGTAAAACTCACACAGGCTACTACCACCAAAAGGATGATAGAGCTAACACTCGCACAATCTGACATCAACAAGATGACAAACCCACCACCAAAAGGACGATGGAGCGAACTCACACCGACTATTACCACCAAAAGGATGATAGAGCTAACACTCGCAAAATCTAACATCAACAAGATAACAGACCCACCACCAAAAGGATAATGGAGCGAACTCACACCGGCTACTACCAACAAAAGGATGATATAGCAAAACACTCGCACAATCTTACATCAACAAGATGACAGACCCATTACCAAAATGATGACGGAGCGAAACTCACACCGGCTACTACCACCAAAAGGATGATACAGCAAGCCATCACACAATCAGACATCTAAAAGATGACTGACCCGCCACAACAAGGATGACGCAGCGAAACCCACACAGGCTACTACCACCAAAAGGATGATAGATCTAACACTCGCACAATCTGACATCAACAAGATGACAGACCCACCACCAAAAGGACGATGTAGCAAACTCACACCGGCTATTACCACCAAAAGGATGATAGAGCTAACACTCGCACAATCTAAAATCAACAAGATAACAGACCCACCACCAAAAGGATAATAGAGCGAACTCACACCGGCTACTACCCTCAAAAGGATGATATAGCAAAACACTCGCACAATCTTACATCAACAAGATGACAGACCCATTACCAAAAGGATGACGGAGCGAAACTCACACCGGCATCTACCACCAAAAGGATGATACAGAAAACACTCGCACAATCAGACATCTAAAAGATGACAGACCCCCCACAACAAGGATGACGGAGCGAAACTCACACAGGCTACTACCACCAAAAGGATGATAGAGCTAACACTCGCACAATCTGACATCAACAAGATGACAGACCCACCATAGAAAGGATGACTGATCGAATCTCACACCGGCTACTACCTCCAAATGGATGATAGAGCAAACACTCGCACAATCTGACATCAACAAGATGACAAACCCACCACCAAAAGGATTATGGAGCCAACTCACACCGGCTAGTACCACCAGAAGGATGATAGAGCTAACACTCGCATAATCTGACATCAACAACATGACAGACGTAACCCTAAAAGGATGATGGAGCGAACTCACACCGGCTACTACCACCGAAAGGATGATAGAGCAAACACTCGCATAATCTGACATCAACAAGATGACAGAGCCACCACCAAAAGGATGACGGAGCGCAACTCACACCGGCTACTACCACCAAAAGGATAATAGAACAAACACTCGCACAATCTGATATCAACAAGATGATATACCCACCACCAAAAGGATGACGAAGCGAAACTCAAATCGGCTACTACCACCAAAAGGATGATGCAACAAGACATTCGCAAAATCTGACATCAACAAGATGACAGACCCATCAACAAGAGGACGATGGAGCTAACTCACACCGACTACTACCATCAAAAGGATGATAGAGCAAACACTCACATAATCTAACATCACAAATTGACATACCCACCACAAAAAGGATGATGGAGAAAACTCATACTGGCTACTACCCCCAAAAGGAAGATAGAGAAAACACTCGCACAATCTAACATGTACAAGATGACAGACCCACCACCAAAAGGATGACGGAGCAAAACTCACACCGGCTACTACCACCAAAAGGATGATATAGCAAACACTCGCACAATCTGACATACACAAGATGACAGACCCACCACCAAAAGGACGATGGAGCGAACTCACACCGGCTACTACCATCAAAAGGATGATAGAGATAACACTCGCATAATCTAACATCAACAAGATGACAGGCCCATTATCAATAGGATGACGGAGCGAAACTCACACAGGCTACTACCACCAAAAGGATGATATAGCAAATACTTGCACAATCTGACATCAACAAGATGAAAGACCCACCACCAAAAGGACGATGGAGCGAACTCACACCGGCTACTACCATCAAAAGGATGATAGAGCTAACACTCGCACAATCTAACATCAACAAGATGACAGGCCCATTACCAAAAGGATGACGGAGCGAAACTCATACAGGCTACTACCACCAAAAGGATGCTACAGCAAACCATCGCACAATCAGACATCCAAAAGATGACAGACCCTACACAATAAGGATGACGGAGCAAAACTGACACTGGCTACTGCCACCAAAAGGAAGATAGAGCTAACACTCGCACAATCTGACATCAACAAGATGACAGACCCACCACCAAAAGGACGATGGAGCGAACTCACACCGACTATTACCACCAAAAGGATGATAGAGCTAACACTCACAAAATCTAACATCAACAAGATAACAGACCCACCACCAAAAAGATAATGGAGCGAACTCACACCGGCTACTACCAACAAAAGGATGATATAGCAAAACACCCGCACAGTCTTACATCAACAAGATGACAAACCCATTACCAAAAGGATGACGGAACGAAACTCACACCGGCTACTACCACCAAAAGGATGATACAACAAACCATCACACAATTAGACATCTAAAAGATGACAGACCCGCCACAACAAGGATGACGCAGCGAAATCCACACAGGCTACTACCACCAAAAGGATGACAGAGCTAACACTCGCACAATCTGACATCAACAAGATGACAGACCCACCACCAAAAGGACGATGTAGCAAACTCACACCGGCTATTACCACCAAAAGCATGATAGAGCTAACACTCGCACAATCTAACATCAACAAGATAACAGACCCACCACCAAAAGGATAATGGAGCGAACTCACACCGGCTACTACCCTCAAAAGGATGATATAGAAAAACACTCGCACAATCTTACATCAACAAGATGACAGACCCATTACCAAAAGGATAACGGAGCAAAACTCACACCGGCTACTACCACCAAAAGGATGATACAGAAAACACTCTCACAATCAGACATCTAAAAGATGGCAGACCCCCCACAACAAGGATGACGGAGCGAAACTCACACAGGCTACTGCCACCAAAAGGATGATAGAGCTAACACTCGCACAATCTGACATCAACAAGATGACAGACCCACCACAGAAAGGATGACTGAGCGAATCTCACACCGGCTACTACCACCAAAAGGATGATAGAGCAAACACTAGCACAATCTGACATCAACAAGATGACAAACCCACCACCAAAAGGATTATGGAGCCAACTCACACCGGCTAGTACCACCAGAAGGATGATAGAGCTAACACTCGCACAATCTGACATCAACAACATGACAGACTTACCCCCAAAAGGATGATGGAGCAAACTCACACCGGCTACTACCACCGAAAGGATGATAGAGCAAACACTCGCACAATCTGACATCAACAAGATAACAGAGCCACCACCAAAAGGATGACGGAGCACAACTCACACCGGCTACTACTACCAAAAGGATAATAGAATAAACACTCGCACAATCTGATATCAACAAGATGATAGACCCACCACCAAAAGGATGACGAAGCGAAACTCAAATCGGCTACTACCACCAAAAGGATGATGCAACAAAACATTCGCAAAACCTGACATCAACAAGATGACAGACCCATCAACAAGAGGACGATGGAGCTAACTCACACCGACTACTACCATCAAAAGGATGATAGAGCAAACACTCACACAATCTAACATCACAAATTGACAGACCCACCATAAAAAGGATGATGGAGAAAACTCATACTGGCTACTACCCCCAAAAGAATGATAGAGAAAACACTCGCACAATCTAACATGTACAAGATGACAGACCCACCACCAAAAGGATGACGAAGCGAAACTCACACCGGCTACTACCACCAAAAGGAAGATATAGCAAATACTTGCACAATCTGACATCAACAAGATGAAAGACCCACCACCAAAACGACGATGGAGCGAACTCACACTGGCTACTACCATCAAAAGGATGATAGAGCTAACACTCGCACAATCTAACATCAACAAGATGATAGGCCCATTACCAAAAGGATGACGGAGCGAAACTCATACAGGCTACTACCACCAAAAGGATGCTACAGCAAACCATCGCACAATCAGACAGCCAAAAGATGACAGACCCTACACAATAAGGATGACGGAGCAAAACTCACACTGGCTACTGCCACCAAAAGGATGATAGAGCTAACACTCGCACAATCTGACATCAACAAGATGACAGACCCACCACCAAAAGGACGATGGAGCGAACTCACACCGACTATTACCACCAAAAGGATGATAGAGCTAACACTCACAAAATCTAAAATCAACAAGATAACAAACCCACCACCAAAAAGATAATGGAGCAAACTCACACCGGCTACTACCAACAAAAGGATGATATAGCAAAACACTCGCACAATCTTACATCAACAAGATGATAGACCCATTACCAAAAGGATGACGGAGCGAAACTCACACCGGCTACTACTACCAAAAGGATGATACAGCAAACCATCTCACAATCAGACATCTAAAAGATGACAGAGCCGCCACAACAAGGATGACGCAACGAAACCCACACAGCCTACTACCACCAAAAGGATGATAGAGCTAACACTCGCACAATCTGACATCAACAAGATGACAGACCCACCACCAAAGGGACGATGTAGCAAACTCACACCGGCTATTACCACCAAAAGGATGATAGAGCTAACACTCGCACAATCTAACGTCAACAAGATAACAGACCCACCACCAAAAGGATAATGGAGCGAACTCACACCGGCTACTACCCTCAAAAGGATGATATAGAAAAACACTCGCACAATCTTACATCAACAATATGACAGACCCATTACCAAAAGGATGACGGAGCGCAACTCACACCGGCTACTACCACCAAAAGGATGATACAGAAAACACTCGCACAATCAGACATCTAAAAGATGACAGACCCGCCACAACAAGGATGACAGAGCGAAACTCACACAGGCTACTACCACCAAAAGGATGATAGAGCTAACACTCGCACAATCTGACATAAACAAGATGACAGACCCACCACCAAAAGGATGACTGAGCAAAGCCCACACCGACTACTACCACCAAAAGGATGATAGAGCAAACACTCGCACAATCTTACATCAACAAGATGAAAGACCCACCACCAAAAGGATTATGGAGCCAACTCACACCGGCTACTACCACCAAAAAGATGATAGAGCTAACACTCGCACAATCTAACATCAATAACATGACAGACTTATCCCCAAAAGGATGATGGAGTGAACTCACACCGGCTACTACCACCGAAAGGATGATAAAGCAAACACTCGCACAATCTGACATCAATAAGATGACAGAGCCACCACCAAAAGGATGACGGAGCGCAACTCACACCGGCTACTACCACCAAAAGGTTAATAGAACAAACACTCGCACAATCTGATATCAGCAAGATGATAGACCCACCACCAAAAGGATGACGAAGCGAAACTCACATCGGCTACTACCACCAAAAGGATGATGCAACAAAACATTCGCAAAATCTGACATCAACAAGATGACAGACCCTTCAACAGGAGGACGATGGAGCTAACTCACACTGACTACTACCATCAAAAGGATGATAGAGCAAACACTCACACAATCTGACATTACAAATTGACAGACCCACCACAAAAAGGATGACGGAGAAAACTCATACTGACTACTACCCCCAAAAGGATGATAGAGAAAACACTCGCACAATCAAACATGTACAAGATGACAGACCTACCACCAAAAGGAGGACGAAGCGAAACTCACACCGGCTACTACCACCAAAAGGATGATATAGCAAACACTCGCACAATCTGACATCAACAAGATGACAGACCCACCACCAAAAGGACGATGGAGCCAACTCCCACCGGCTACTACCATCAAAAGGATGATAGAGCTAACAGTCGCATAATCTAACATTAACAAGATGACAGGCCCATTATCAAAAGGATGACGGAGCGAAACTACCACAGGCTACTACCACCAAAAGGATGATACAGCAAACCATCGCACAATCATATATCCAAAAGATGACAGACCCTACACAATAAGGATGACGGAGTAAAACTCACACAGGCTACTACCACCAAAAGGATGATAGAGCTAACACTCGCACAATCTGACATCAACAAGATGACAAACCCACCACCAAAAGGACGATGGAGCGAACTCACACCGACTATTACCACCAAAAGGATGATAGAGCTAACACTCGCAAAATCTAACATCAACAAGATAACAGACCCACCACCAAAAGGATAATGGAGCGAACTCACACCGGCTACTACCAACAAAAGGATGATATAGCAAAACACTCGCACAATCTTACATCAACAAGATGACAGACCCATTACCAAAATGATGACGGAGCGAAACTCACACCGGCTACTACCACCAAAAGGATGATACAGCAAGCCATCACACAATCAGACATCTAAAAGATGACTGACCCGCCACAACAAGGATGACGCAGCGAAACCCACACAGGCTACTACCACCAAAAGGATGATAGATCTAACACTCGCACAATCTGACATCAACAAGATGACAGACCCACCACCAAAAGGACGATGTAGCAAACTCACACCGGCTATTACCACCAAAAGGATGATAGAGCTAACACTCGCACAATCTAAAATCAACAAGATAACAGACCCACCACCAAAAGGATAATAGAGCGAACTCACACCGGCTACTACCCTCAAAAGGATGATATAGCAAAACACTCGCACAATCTTACATCAACAAGATGACAGACCCATTACCAAAAGGATGACGGAGCGAAACTCACACCGGCATCTACCACAACAAGGATGATACAGAAAACACTCGCACAATCAGACATCTAAAAGATGACAGACCCCCCACAACAAGGATGACGGAGCGAAACTCACACAGGCTACTACCACCAAAAGGATGATAGAGCTAACACTCGCACAATCTGACATCAACAAGATGACAGACCCACCATAGAAAGGATGACTGATCGAATCTCACACCGGCTACTACCTCCAAATGGATGATAGAGCAAACACTCGCACAATCTGACATCAACAAGATGACAAACCCACCACCAAAAGGATTATGGAGCCAACTCACACCGGCTAGTACCACCAGAAGGATGATAGAGCTAACACTCGCATAATCTGACATCAACAACATGACAGACGTAACCCTAAAAGGATGATGGAGCGAACTCACACCGGCTACTACCACCGAAAGGATGATAGAGCAAACACTCGCATAATCTGACATCAACAAGATGACAGAGCCACCACCAAAAGGATGACGGAGCGCAACTCACACCGGCTACTACCACCAAAAGGATAATAGAACAAACACTCGCACAATCTGATATCAACAAGATGATATACCCACCACCAAAAGGATGACGAAGCGAAACTCAAATCGGCTACTACCACCAAAAGGATGATGCAACAAGACATTCGCAAAATCTGACATCAACAAGATGACAGACCCATCAACAAGAGGACGATGGAGCTAACTCACACCGACTACTACCATCAAAAGGATGATAGAGCAAACACTCACATAATCTAACATCACAAATTGACATACCCACCACAAAAAGGATGATGGAGAAAACTCATACTGGCTACTACCCCCAAAAGGAAGATAGAGAAAACACTCGCACAATCTAACATGTACAAGATGACAGACCCACCACCAAAAGGATGACGGAGCAAAACTCACACCGGCTACTACCACCAAAAGGATGATATAGCAAACACTCGCACAATCTGACATACACAAGATGACAGACCCACCACCAAAAGGACGATGGAGCGAACTCACACCGGCTACTACCATCAAAAGGATGATAGAGATAACACTCGCATAATCTAACATCAACAAGATGACAGGCCCATTATCAATAGGATGACGGAGCGAAACTCACACAGGCTACTACCACCAAAAGGATGATATAGCAAACCACTCGCACAATCAGACATCCAAAAGATGACAGACCCTACACAATAAGGATGACGGAGCAAAACTCACACTGGCTACTACCACCAAAAGGATGATAGAGATAACACTCGCACAATCTGACATCAACAAGATGACAGACCCACCACCAAAAGAACGATGGAGCGAACTCACACCGACTATTACCACCAAAAGGATGATAGAGCTAAAACTCGCAAAATCTAACATCAACAAGATAACAGACCCACCACCAAAAAGATAATGGAGCGAACTCACACCGACTACTACCAACAAAAGGATGATATAGCCAAACACTCGCACAATCTGACATCAACAAGATGACAGACCCATTACCAAAAGGATAACGGAGAGAAACTCACACCGGCTACTACCACCAAAAGGATGATACAGCAAACCATCACACAATCAGACATCTAAAAGATGACAGACGCGCCACAACAAAGATGACGCAGCGAAACCCACACAGGCTACTACCACCAAAAGGATGATAGAGCTAACATTCGCACAATCTGACATCAACAAGATGACAGACCCACCACCAAAAGGACGATGTAGCAAACTCACACCGGCTATTACCACCAAAAGGATGATAAAGCTAACACTCGCATAATCTCACATCAACAAGATAACAGACCCACCACCAAAAAGATAATAGAGCGAACTCACACCGGCTACTACCTTCAAAAGGATGATATAGCAAAACACTCGCACAATCTAACATCAAAAGATAACAGTGCCATCACCAAAAGGATAATGGAGCAAACTCACACCGACTACGACCATCAAAAGGATGATAGAGCAAACACTCCAAAATCTGACATCATAAATTGACAGGCCCACCACAAAAAGGATGATGGAGAAAACTCATACTGGCTACTACCTCCAAAAGGATGATAGAGAAAACACTCGCACAATCTAACATGTACAAGACGACAGATCCACCACCAAAAGGATGACGGAGCGAAACTCACACCGGCTACTACCACCAAAAGGATGATATAGCTAACACTCGCACAATCTGACATCAACAAGATGACAGACCCACCACCAAAATGACGATGAAGCGAACTCACACCGGCTACTACCATCAATAGGATGATAGAGCTAACACTCGCACAATCTAACATCAACTAGATGACAGGCCCATTACCAAAAGGATGACGGATTGAAACTCACACAGGCTACTACCACCAAAAGGATGATAGAACTAACACTCGCACAATCTAACATCAACAAGATGACATACCCACCACCAAAAGGAAGATGTAGCAAACACACACCGGCTATTACCACCAAAAGGATGATAGAGCTAACACTCGCACAATCTAACTTCAACAAGATAACAGATCCACCACCAAAAGGATAATGGAGCGAACTCACACCGGCTCCTACCCTCAAAAGGATGATATAGCAAAACACTCGCACAATCTTAGATCAACAAGATGACAGACCCATTACCAAAAGGATGACGGAGCAAAACTCACACCGGCTACTACCACCAAAAGGATGATACAAAAAACACTCGCACAATCAGACATCTAAAAGATGACAGACCCCCCACAACAAGGATGACGGAGCGAAACTCACACAAGCTACTACCACCAAAAGGATGATAGAGCTAACACTCGCACAATCTGACATCAACAAGATGACAGACCCACCACCAAAAGGATGACAGAGCGAATCTCACACTGGCTACTACCACCAAAAGGATGATAGAGCAAACACTCGCACAATCTTACATCAACAAGATGAAAGACCCACCACCAAAAGGATTATGGAGCCAACTCACACCGGCTACTACCACCAAAAGGATGATAGAGCTAACACTCGCACAATCTGACATCAACAACATGACAGACTTACCCCCAAAAGGATGATGGAGCAAACTCACACCGACTACTACCACCGAAAGGATGATAGAGCAAACACTCGCACAATCTGACACCAACAAGATGATAGAGCCACCACCAAAAGGATGACGGAGCGCAACTCACACCGGCTACTACCATGAAAAGGATAATAGAGAAAACACTCGCACAATCTGATATCAACAAGATGATAAACCCACCACTAAAAGGATGACGAAGCGAAACTTACATCGGCTACTATCACCAAAAGGATGATACAACAAAACACTCGCACAATCTGACATCAACAAGATTACAGACCCATCACCAAGAGGACGATGGAGCCAACTCACACCGACTACTACCATCAAAAGGATGATAGAGAAAACACTCTAAAATCTGACATCATAAATTGACAGGCCCACCACAAAAAGGATGATGGAGAAAACTCATACTGGCTACTACCTCCAAAAGGATGATAGAGAAAACACTCGCACAATCTAACATGTACAAGACGACAGATCCACCACCAAAAGGATGACGGAGCGAAACTCACACCGGCTACTACCACCAAAAGGATGATATAGCTAACACTCGCACAATCTGACATCAACAAGATGACAGACCCACCACCAAAATGACGATGAAGCGAACTCACACCGGCTACTACCATCAATAGGATGATAGAGCTAACACTCGCACAATCTAACATCAACTAAATGACAGGCCCATTACCAAAAGGATGACGGATTGAAACTCACACAGGCTACTACCACCAAAAGGATGATAGAACTAACACTCGCACAATCTAACATCAACAAGATGACATACCCACCACCAAAAGGAAGATGTAGCAAACACACACCGGCTATTACCACCAAAAGGATGATAGAGCTAACACTCGCACAATCTAACATCAACAAGATAACATATCCACCACCAAAAGGATAATGGAGCGAACTCACACCGGCTCCTACCCTCAAAAGGATGATATAGTAAAACACTCGCACAATCTTACATCAACAAGATGACAGACCCATTACCAAAAGGATGATGGAGCAAAACTCACACCGGCTACTACCACCAAAAGGATGATACAAAAAACACTCGCACAATCAGACATCTAAAAGATGTCAGACCCCCCACAACAAGGATGACGGAGCGAAACTCACATAGGCTACTACCACCAAAAGGATGATAGAGCTAACACTCGCACAATCTGACATCAACAAGATGACAGACCCACCACCAAAAGGATGACGGAGCGAATCTCACACTGGCTACTACCACCAAAAGGATGATAGAGCAAACACTCGCACAATCTTACATCAACAAGATGAAAGACCCACCACCAAAAGGATTATGGAGCCAACTCACACCGGCTACTACCACCAAAAGGATGATAGAGCTAACACTCGCACAATCTGACATCAACAACATGACAGACTTACCCCCAAAAGGATGATGGAGCAAACTCACACCGACTACTACCACCGAAAGGATGATAGAGCAAACACTCGCACAATCTGACACCAACAAGATGATAGAGCCACCACCAAAAGGATGACGGAGCGCAACTCACACCGGCTACTACCATGAAAAGGATAATAGAGAAAACACTCGCACAATCTGATATCAACAAGATGATAGACCCACCACTAAAAGGATGACGAAGCGAAACTTACATCGGCTACTATCACCAAAAGGATGATACAACAAAACACTCGCACAATCTGACATCAACAAGATTACAGACCCATCACCAAGAGGACGATGGAGCCAACTCACACCGACTACTACCATCAAAAGGATGATAGAGAAAACACTCTAAAATCTGACATCATAAATTGACTGGCCCACCACAAAAAGGATGATGGTGAAAACTCATACTGGCTACTACCTCCAAAAGGATGATAGAGAAAACACTCGCACAATCTAACATGTACAAGACGACAGACCCACCACCAAAAGGATGACGAAGCGAAACTCACACCGGCTACTACCACCAAAAGGATGATATAGCTAACACGCGCACAATCTGACATCAACAAGATGACAGACCCACCACCAAAAGGACGATGGAGTGAACTCACACCGGCTACTACCATCAATAGGATGATAGAGCTAACACTCGCACAATCTAACATCAACAAGATGACAAGCCCATTACCAAAAGGATGACGAAGCGAAACTCACACAGGCTACTAACATCAAAAGGATGATAGAGCTAACACTCGCACAATCTGACATCGACAAGATGACATACGCACCACCAAAAGGACGATGTAGCAAACTCACACCGGCTATTACCACCAAAAGGATGATAGAGCTAACACTCGCACAATCTAACATCAACAAGATAACAGAGCCACCACCAAAAGGATAATGGAGCGAACTCACACCAGCTCCTACCCTCAAAAGGATGATATAGCAAAACACTCGCACAATCTTTCATCAACAAGATGACAGACCCATTACCAAAAGGATGACGGAGCAAAACTCACACCGGCTACTACCACCAAAAGGATGATACAAAAAACACTCGCACAATCAGACATCTAAAAGATGACAGACCCCCCACAACAAGGATGACGGAGCGAAACTCACACAGGCTACTACCACCAAAAGGATGATAGAGCTAACACTCGCATAATCTGACATCAACAAGATGACAGACCCACCACCAAAAGGATGACGGAGCGAATCTCACACTGGCTACTACCACCAAAAGGATGATAGAGCAAACACTCGCACAATCTTACATCAACAAGATGAAAGACCCACCACCAAAAGGATTATGGAGCCAACTCACACCGGCTACTACCACCAAAAGGATGATAGAGCTAACACTCGCACAATCTGACATCAACAACATGACAGACTTACCCCCAAAAGGATGATGGAGCAAACTCACACCGACTACTACCACCGAAAGGATGATAGAGCAAACACTCGCACAATCTGACACCAACAAGATGATAGAGCCACCACCAAAAGGATGACGGAGCGCAACTCACACCGGCTACTACCATGAAAAGGATAATAGAGAAAACACTCGCACAATCTGATATCAACAAGATGATAGACCCACCACTAAAAGGATGACGAAGCGAAACTTACATCGGCTACTATCACCAAAAGGATGATACAACAAAACACTCGCACAATCTGACATCAACAAGATTACAGACCCATCACCAAGAGGACGATGGAGCCAACTCACACCGACTACTACCATCAAAAGGATGATAGAGAAAACACTCTAAAATCTGACATCATAAATTGACAGGCCCACCACAAAAAGGATGATGGTGAAAACTCATACTGGCTACTACCTCCAAAAGGATGATAGAGAAAACACTCGCACAATCTAACATGTACAAGACGACAGACCCACCACCAAAAGGATGACGAAGCGAAACTCACACCGGCTACTACCACCAAAAGGATGATATAGCTAACACTCGCACAATCTGACATCAACAAGATGACAGACCCACCACCAAAAGGACGATGGAGTGAACTCACACCGGCTACTACCATCAATAGGATGATAGAGCTAACACTCGCACAATCTAACATCAACAAGATGACAGGCCCATTACCAAAAGGATGACGGAGCGAAACTCACACAGGCTACTAACATCAAAAGGATGATAGAGCTAACACTCGCACAATCTGACATCGACAAGATGACATACCCACCACCAAAAGGACGATGTAGCAAACTCACACCGGCTATTACCACCAAAAGGATGATAGAGCTAACACTCGCACAATCTAACATCAACAAGATAACAGAGCCACCACCAAAAGGATAATGGAGCGAACTCACACCGGCTCCTACCCTCAAAAGGATGATATAGCAAAACACTCGCACAATCTTTCATCAACAAGATGACAGACCTGTTGCACCCTAAAATTTGACCAACTTATTCCACCTGATTTTATGTTTCATAGGTTTAGCATTTGCATATTAGGTCATATTAGGTCATGTACATAATTCATTCATCTGCATAGCATAGCATGGGCAAGCCATCCAACAAGGGACCAAGTACCATTCTTATCTCTATGAGCCTATCAAGAGGTTCTTATTCAAAATTTAAGCCTATGCAAGTCATCAGAAAGGAATTGAAGCTTGAGAAGTTAGTGGACCAATCAGTGGGTTTTTCTCCTACCTTGAGGGGGTTTGAAGACTATCAAAGAGATTGTGGGCTATGAATTGAGGGCATGGAATGTATATAGACATCATGGAAGACCTAGAGGGTCATTTTTAGAGTGAGACAAGTCATTGATGTGATTACAAGAACTACAGTTGAAGACAGTCAATTAGGGTTTCATCTAGGTCAACCCTAGGGCAACCCTAGGTCAAATACTTGATTTAAGGGACATCAAGGCCTATTTGAAGAATGGGGGATTCATCATTTGATATGTGGATATGGATGTGGTGTTGTGCCAAGGAGAAATCAAGAAGAAGAGAAGTTTCTAAATTAGGGTTTCAGTGTAAAATCCCCTGATTTAGGGCAAACTTCCAAGCAGAATAATTCAAGATACAAGTCCCTAATGGATCTTTGGCCAACATGAAACTTGTAGATCATATCAAGACCTTTAATTTGAGTGATGGAACTCATCAAGTAGATTTATAGAACCCATGTTATGATTCTTGCAAGTTACAGGTCATCTGAGGACACTGAAATTTGTCAGTGAAAGTTACTTGACTTCCAAGCAACTTTTACCCCACCAGGAATGTTCAAATGGATTTTTGGTGAACATGAAAGTTGTTCCTCATGATCTTAGATTTCTAAAAAGGTATGGTATGCCTCATTCTGATTTGTGGAACTCTACTTATGCTCTTGACAAGCCAGGGGTATTTTGGGAAAGTGGAATTACAGGTCATTTCAAGCATATGCCTAAAACTCTTACTTCCAAACTTCAAATGAAGAAATGTTCAACATCAAACTTGCTCTAAATGACATTGTGAGTCTAGAAAAGTGATCATGGAAGTTGGGAGATGCATGGAACTTAGAATTGCAAAATTGGCCAAATGTGAAGGTAAAAAGTCCATTTAAAGTGACCAAATTTGGAGATTTTTGATCCAAAAGCAAAATCAAGCATATGACCAACCATTTTGAAGGTAAATGACATTCTAAGACTAATGGCAATATTGGTTTTTGGAGTTGAGGTCAAGAAATGGGAGTTATCTTAAGTTACTTGTAAAAGAAGATACACTTGCCAAATCAAGCTAGGACCAAGGTTCAAGGCAAGGGATGGTTTTTACACTTTCTATTTGTCATGAAAAGAGAAATTCAAGATATTTTGGGCTGCTGCAACAATGCTTTCATGAGCTGATTTTTCAACTTGCATTTTTCAAATTCTCATGCAATGATATAAACAATTTCTCATGAGATCAATCTAGCATCTTTCAGAACATTCCATCATCATCTATATAAACATTAGAGCTGATCCAAAGCAAGTTTGGGCTTCATTTGGTAGAGAAATTCAGAATTTGCATTTCACATTCTCTTTTGCAAATCACATTCGATTTCTCATAATTCTTCATCATTCCTTCAAGTTTTCGATTCTATTCAATTCAATATTCTTCACTGAGTAGATTGCAAGCAAGATCTGAGTGAATAGCTGCATAAATCGTGTTCTGCAATTCTCATATATTCAAGTGCAATTGAAAATCGGTTATGATGATCCAAGGTGTTTGAGCAAGAATTGTTGCAAACAGAAGCAAGATATACAAGTATTGAATGATCCTGGAGCATTGCAAGCTTTGAATCAAAGAAAATCATCATCTGTTTTCATCTTCTTACCAGGTTAGTAACTCTCACGATTTGGCTTGAATTAGGGAGAGTCTTCATGATTTGTTAGGTTAGACATACTATAGATGACTAGAGGATCGTTTCTGGAGAATTTGGCAAGATTTAGTGGAGTTTGATGTATGCGCACGAATTCTGTTTTGACATAGAACATGGTGAATAAGCAGTTAGAATCTTAGGTGGTTAGTGATTATTGATCAGTATGAGGCCAGGAAGAGATTAGTGCATTTAGGTTATTGATTTATGATGATGAAATTTCTGAGCATTTTGGAGATGGTAATCGTGTTTGACGCTGGAGTTGATATCAGTCGATGATGATGCTTTAGATGAATTCAGGGAGAGGAATAGAGTGTTTTTGCTTTTTGAAGTTTGAAATTCGAGCAAGAAATGATGATGTACGAAGTGATAGAAGTTGCATGTATGATGCTGTGTTCATGGTGTTTTTTACAAACCCTAGACCAAGGTTGAAGAAGATCCCATATGCGTTGGATTTTGCAAAGACTTTTGACTTAGATGTTGATCTAACGGTTCACGTTCAAAGCTGGAAATTGAGAGGGAAGCTGAGTTATTGAAACTCAGCGTTTCGGTAAAGCCATGCTGGGCTTAGTTGGATCCCAATGTTATTCTCACCCCTAGTCCAAGCCCAACTGGATTTTGAACTAGGATTAGTTGCTTTTTACACCGTGCCTCTTTCTATTTGTCGTTTGTTTTTTTAATTGTTTTCTGATTGGATTAATGGGCTTAAGTGAGCGCTATTCACACCCCAGGTTTTGGGCCCATGTCACATTACACTTGTTTTTATTACTAGTTACACCACGCGCGTTTTTATTTTTATTTGATTTTCTGAATTGATTTTATGGTGGTTTTGGGCCTAGAGACTTTACTACGCGCACCCCTGGATTTTGGCCCACGTGATATTTTGAACTGAGCGTATTATTGTATGCACCCCCTGGTTGTTTCTTCTTATTTTTCTTTTGTTCATTTTATTTGGCATTTTATAAAATTCATAACAAATTAAAAAATGAGAATTTTAATATGAGACTTTTTGCAATAGTTTAGTATTTACCTGAAGAAAATTAAAAAAGAATAAAAAATATTAGTTTAGTCATTTTTCTATTTTTGCTATTATTTTAATTTTAATTGTTTTTTTAATTGAATATAGTTTGTATATACTTTTGTAGATTTTATTTTAGGTAGTTCCCTTAATCTTTTTAGGTTGATTCTTTTAGGACAATTAGATACATATACTAGGTGCCCCTGGAAATTATACCACATTTTTTAGGATTATTTTTAGGTAGTTTAGTTAGAAACTATTAGACTAGTTAATTAGGGTTTTGAACATAACATAGGTGCAACAAAACAATTTCTTTTTGGGCTTTTTAGGTTGAATTAGAAGATGGGACTATAGGGGTATTATGGGAAAGTGTAGTAGATCCCTTAGAATAAGTATTAGAATTTCCCCTATTATATTAATATTTTTTGTATATTTTCTAATCGGGTGATTGTATGGTGTGCCCTTTTTGGGGTTATTGTTTGTCATTTGGGGCTTATTGGGCTTGCTTGGGGCTTGGGATTGAGTTGGAGAGCTTTGTTGATGAAGCAAATGGAAGGCAAAGGAGTGAAGATCAAGTTCAAGAGTTGATGAAGATTGTAGCTTGCTTGTAGCTGTTGAAGATCATAGGAACTAGGAGCTAGGTAGAGCTTAGAGTAGAAATTTGATTCTTAAACATGGATGGATTTGTTTGCCTCCATCCCTCTCTATGATTCAGAGTCTCTCCAGGATACTCACCCCCTTCCTTTGGAAGGCTTGGTGACAGTATCTAGGAGATAGAACTCTTGAGAAAAACAGTCTACTTTTTGTTAACAGTCTGTTTGCCACCTTTGGTGGTCAGCTAGCTGTCTAACATCCCAATTCATTCTATTAATTGTTCCTCATCTTGGAGAGTTTGATTTGAAGAAAAGCCATGAAAGATTGAAGATAGAGACCTTGCTTGAAGACTGTAAAAGATGAAGATTGTGCTGTTGAAGCTGTGCATTTGATTGCTGCTGTTGAAGCCCTGCTGTTTGAAGCTGTTGAAGGTGTTTACTGTTAGAGTTTCCCTCCTTGAAGATTGATGCTTGCTTGAAGCTTGTAGATGTTTTGCAGATGACTTGAAGATAGAAGATGATGGAGCCTGCTGTGTAGAGTTGTTGTTTACGATTATTTATTTTTTGCTGTTTAGAAGCTTTTGATGTATTGTTTGAGTTTCCCGGACTGTATTGTTTGCCAATTAATCTGTTAGGTTGAAAGTGAATTTTGTTCGCTTTTTCCTGTTGTTTTCAAGGTTCGAGGTAGAGCGGGACTCCCTTGCCTAGCTTGTATTGTTGCATTCATGCATTTTACTGTTTTATTATATATGTTGTTTCTGTTTTCGCTTATCACTTAGGATCTCTGTTTCTCTCTGCGCAAGAGAGGAACATGATAGACATTAGGTCTTAACCCATGCATGATAACATTAGGGTAGATTTTGATTCCCATTCAAACCATAGGTTTTAGAGTTCTGTCTTTTCTTTTTCAAAACAATCAGAAAAACACAATAAAAGGATAAATATCAATAAAAAACAGTTCTTGCGTAAAAGACTGTAAACCAATCAAAAAACGTCATTTTTGTCCGCTTGGACCCATAATCAGGAGAAAACCTTTTTCAGAAGGATAAAAACAATCAAGGCAGACTTGTGTCGCACGTTTACCGAACTACGTTTGCTCTAATCTTTCATGCCGTGTGAAAGTACGTAGGCATAGGATGCGACGTCCTAGCGAGCAACCTTTCCCTTGACCATTAGTTAGTCGAACTAAGAAGACTCTGACTTTCTCTCTTGAGAATACGTAGGCATGGAGCAGCGAGGCTCTACCGAGTCCCTTTTTCTTTCTCTTTTAACCCTTAACCTGTAGAATAGATAGAATAACAATTCGTACAAGAAAACAAGCGTGGATCCTGTCGAGTACGACGGACGTGAGGGGTGCTAATACCTTCCCCTTGCGTAACCGACTCCCGAATCCAGGTTTTGGTTGCGATGACCATTCCTTTCCCCGTTTTGCGGTAGGTTTACTTCGAGCGTTTCCTTTCCCCTCTTTGGGATGAATAACGCGCGGTGGCGACTCTTCTATTCAGCCGGCGCCGATTTTCGCAGTAGCGACAAGACCCATTACCAAAAGGATGACGGAGCGAAACTCACACCAGCTACTACCACCAAAAGGATGCTACAGAAAACACTCGCACAATCAGACATCTAAAAGATGACAGACCCCCCACAACAAGGATGACGGAGTGAAACTCACACAGGCTACTACCACCAAAAGGATGATAGAGCTAACACTCACACAATCTGACATCAACAAGATGACAGACCCACCACCAAAAGGATGACGGAGCAAAGCTCACACCGGCTACTACCACCAAAAGAATGATAGAGCAAACACTCGCACAATCTTACATCAACAAGATGAAAGACCCACCACCAAAAGGATTATGGAGCCAACTCACACCGGCGGCTACTACAACCAAAAGGATGATAGAGCTAACACTCGCACAATCTGACATCAACAACATGACAGACTTACCCCCAAAAGGATGATGGAGCGAACTCACACCGGCTACTACCACCGAAAGGATGATAGAGCAAACACTCGCACAATCTGACACCAACAAGATGATAGAGCCACCACCAAAAGGATGACGGAGCGCAACTCACACCGGCTACTACCACGAAAAGGATAATAGAGCAAACACTCGCACAATCTGATATCAACAAGATGATAGACCCACCACTAAAAGGATGACGAAGCGAAACTCACATCGGCTACTACCACCAAAAGGATGATACAACAAAACACTCGCACAATCTGACATCAACAAGATTACAGACCCATCACCAAGAGGATGATGGAGCCAACTCACACCGACTACTACCATCAAAAGGATGATAGAGCAAACACTCCAAAATCTGACATCATAAATTGATAGGCCCACCACAAAAAGGATGATGGTGAAAACTCATACTGGCTACTACCTCCAAAAGGATGATAGAGAAAACACTCACACAATCAAACATGTACAAGATGACAGACCCACCACCAAAAGGATGACGGAGCGAAACTCACACCGGCTACTACCACCAAAAGGATGATATAGCAAACACTCGCACAATCTAACATCAACAAGACGACTAACCCACCACCAAAAGGACGATGGAGCAAACTCACACCGGCTACTACAATCAAAAGGATGATAGAGCGAACACTCGCACAGTCTGACTTCAACAAGATGACAGACCCACCACAAAAGTATGATGGAGCGAACTCACACCGAATATTACCACCAACAGGATGATAAAGCTAACACTCGCACAATCTAACATCAACAAGATAACAGACCCACCACTAAAAGGATGATGGAGCGAACTCACACCGGCTACTACCAACAAAAGAATTATATAGCAACACACTCGCACAAACTTACATCAAAAAGATGACAGACCTATTACCAAAATGATGACGGAGCAAAACTCACACCGGCTACTACCACCAAAAGGATGAT
Organism: Lathyrus sativus; assembly: GCA_963859935.3. Lineage (NCBI taxonomy): Eukaryota > Viridiplantae > Streptophyta > Magnoliopsida > Fabales > Fabaceae > Lathyrus > Lathyrus sativus. The sequence continues at coordinate 202,035,113 of OZ012740.1, read as the reverse complement.
ACAACAAACCATCGCAATCAGACATCTAAAAGATGACAGACCCGCCACAACAAGGATGACGGAGCGAAACTCACACAGGCTACTACCACCAAAAGGATGATAGAGCTAACACTTGCACAATCTGACATCAACAAGATAACAGACCCACCACCAAAAGGACGATGGAGCGAACTCACACCGGCTATTACCACCAAAAGGATGATAGAGCTAACACTCGCAAAATCTAATATCAACAAGATAACAGATCCACCACCAAAAAATAATGGAGCGAACTCACACCGGCTACTACCAACAAAAGGATGATATAGCAAAACACTCGCATAATCTTACATCTATGAGATATCAGACCCATTACCAAAAGGATGACGGAGCGAAACTCACACCGGCTACTACCACCAAAAGGAAGATACAGCAAACCATCACACAATCAGACATCTAAAAGATGACAGACCCGCCACAACAAGGATGATGGAGCGAAACTCACACGGGCTACTACCACCAAAAGGATGATAGCGCTAACACTCGCACAATCTGACATCAACAAGATGACAGACGCATCACCAAAAGAACGATGTAGCAAACTCACACCGGCTATTACCACCAAAAGGATGATAGAGCTAACACTCGCACAGTCTAACATCAACAAGATAACAGACCCACAGCCAAAAGGATAATGGAGCGAACTCACACCGGCTACTACCCTCAAAAGGATGATATAGCAAAACACTCGCACAATCTTACATCAACAAGATGACAGACCCATCACCAAAAGGATGACGGAGCGAAACTCACACCGGCTACTACCACAAAAAGGATGATACAGAAAACACTCGCACAATCAGACATCTAAAAGAGGACAGACCCCCCACATCAAAGATGACGGAGCGAAACTCACACAGGCTACTACCACCAAAAGGATGATAGAGCTAACACTCGCACAATCGGACTAAACAAGATGACAGACCCACCACCAAAAGGATGACAGAGCAAAGCTCACACCGGCTACTACCACCAAAAGGATGATAGAGCTAACACTCGCATAATCTGACATCAACAATATGACAGACTTACCCCCAAAAGGAAGATGGAGCGAACTCACAAGGCTACTACCACCGAAAGGATGATAGAGCAAACACTCGCACAATCTGACATCAACAAGATGACAGAGCCACCACCAAAAGGATGACAGAGCGCTACTCACACCGGCTACTACCCCGAAAAGGATAATAGAGCAAACACTCGCACAATCTGATATCAACAAGATGATATACCCACCACTAAAAGGATGACGGATCGAAACTCACATCGGCTACTACCACCAAAAGGATGATACAACAAAACACTCACACAATCTGACATCAACAAGATTACAGACCCATCACCAAGAGGACGATGGAGCTAACTCACACCAACTACTACCATCAAAAGGATGATAGAGCAAACACTCCAAAATCTGACATCATAAATTGACAGGCCCACCACAAAAAGGATGATGGAGAAAACTCATACTGGCTACTACCTCCAAAAGCATGATAGAGAAAACACCCGCACAATCAAACATGTACAAGACGACAGACCCACCACCAAAAGGATGAAGGAGCGAAACTCACACCGGCTACTACCACCAAAAGGATGATAGAGCTAACAATCGCACAATCTGACATCAACAAGATGACAGACCCACCACCAAAAGGACGATGGAGCGAACTCACACCGGCTATTACCACCAAAAGAATGATAGAGCTAACACTCGCACAATCTGACATCAACAAGATAACAGACCCACCATCAAAAGGATAATGGAGCAAACTCACATCGGCTACTACCAACAAAAGGATGATATATCAAAACACTCGCACAGTCTTACATCAACAAGATGACAGACCCATTACTAAAAGGATATTGGAACGAAACTCACACCGGCTACTAGCACCAAAAGGATGATACAGCAAACCTTCGCAGAATCATACATCTAAAAGATGACAGACCCCCCACAACAAGGATGGCGGAGCGAAACTCACACAGGCTACTACCACCAAAAGGATGATAGAGCTAACACTCGCACAATCTGACATCAACAAGATGACAGACCCACCACCAAAAGGATGACGGAGCGAAACTCACACCGGCTACTACCACCAAAAGGATGATAGAGCAAACCATCGCACAATCAGACATCTAAAAGATGACAGACCCGACACAATAAGGATGACGGAGAAAAATTCACACTGACTACTACCACCAAAAGGATGATAGAGCTAACAATCGCATAATCTGACATCAACAAGATGACAGACCCACTACCAAAAGGACGATCGAGCGAACTAACACCGGCTATTACCACCAAAAGGATGATAGAGCTAACACTCGCACAATCTGACATCAACAAGATAACAGACCCACCACCAAAAGGATAATGGAGCAAACTCACACCGTCTACTACCAACAAAAGGATGATATATCAAAACACTCGCACAATCTTACATCAACAAGATGACAGACCCATTACCAAAAGGATGACGGAACGAAACTCACACCGGCTTCTAGCACCAAAAGGATGATACAGCAAACCTTTGCACAATCATACATCTAAAAGATGACAGACCCCCCACAACAAGGATGGCGGAGAGAAACTCACACAGGCTACTACCACCAAAAGGATGATAGAGCTAACACTCGCACAATCTGACATCAACAAGATGACAGACCCACCACCAAAAGGATGACGGAGCATAACTCACACCGGCTACTACCACCAAAAGGATGATATAGCAAACACTCGCACAATCTGACATCAACAAGATTACAGACCCACCACCAAAAGGATTACGGAGCCAACTCACACCGGCAACTACCACCAAAAGGATGATAGAGCTAACACTCGCACAATCCGACATTTACAACATGACAGACTGACCCCCAAAAGGTTGATGGAGCAAACTCACATCGACTACTACCACCGAAACGATGATAGAGCAAACACTCGCACAATCTGACATCAACAAGATGACAGAGCCACCACCAAAAGGATGACGGAGCGCAACTCACACCGGCTACTACCACCAAAAGGATAATAGAGCAAACACTCGCACAATCTGATATCAACAAGATGATAGACGCACCACCAAAAGGATGACAAAGCGAAACTCACATCAGCTACTACCACCAAAAGGATGATACAACAAAACACTCGCATAATCTTACATCAACAAGATTACAAACCAATCACTAAGAGGACGATGGAGCTAACTCACACCGGCTACTACCATCAAAAGGATGATAGAGCAAACACTCGCATAATATGACATCACAAATTGACATACCCACCACAAAGAGGATGATGGAGAAAACTCATACTCGCTACTACCCCCAAAAGGATGATAGAGAAAACACTCGCACAATCTAACATGTACAAGATGACTGACCCACCACCAAAAGGGTGACGGAGCAAAACTCACACCGGCTACTACCACCAAAAGGATGATACAAAAAAACACTCACACAATCTGACATCAACAAGATGACAGACGCACCACCAAAAGGACGATGGAGCAAACTCACACCGGCTACTACCATCAAAAGGATGATAGAGCAAACACTCCAAAATCTGACATCATAAATTGACAGGCCCACCACAAAAAGGATGATGGAGAAAACTCATACTGGCTACTACCTCCAAAAGGATGATAGAGAAAACACTCGCACAATCTAACATGTACAAGACGACAGACCCACCACTAAAAGGATGACAGAGCGAAACTCACACCGGCTACTACCACCAAAAGGATGATATAGCAAACACTCGCACAATCTGACATCAACAAGATGACAGACCCACCACCAAAAGGACGATGGAGCGAACTCACACCGGCTACTACCATCAAAAGGATGATAGAGCGAACACTCGCACAGTCTGACATCAACAAGATGACAGACCCACCACCAAAAGGATGATGGAGCAAACTCACATCGAATATTACCACCAACAGGATGATAGAGCTAACACTCGCACAATCTAACATCAACAAGATAACAGACCCACCACCAAAAGGATGATATAGCAAACCATCGCACAATCAGACATCTAAAAGATGACAGACCCCACACAATAAAGATGACGGAGCAAAATTCACATTGGCTACTACCACCAAAAGGATGATAGAGCTAACAATCGCACAATCTGACATCAACAAGATGACAGACCCACCACCAAAAGGACGATGGAGCGAACTCACACCGGCTATTACCACCAAAAGAATGATAGAGCTAACACTCTCACAATCTGACATCAACAAGATGACAGACCCACCACCAAAAGGATAATGGAGAAAACTCACACCGGCTACTACCAACAAAAGGATGATATATCAAAACACTCCCACAATCTTACATCAACAAGATGACAGACCCATTACAAAAAGGATGACGAAACGAAACTCACACCGGCTACTAGCACCAAAAGGATGATACAACAAACACTCGCACAATCTGACATTAACAAGATGATAGACCCACCACCAAAAGGATGATGGAGCGAAACTCACACCGGCTACTACCACCAAAAGGATGATAGAGCAAACACTCGCACAATCTGACATCAACAAGATGACAGACCCACCACCAAAAGGATTATGGAGCCAACTCACACCGGCTACTACCACCAAAAGGATGATAGAGCTAACACTCGCACAATCTGACATCAACAGCATGACAGACTTACCCCCAAAAGGATGATGGAGCGAACTCACACCGGATACTACCACCGAAAAGATGATATATTAAACACTCGAACAATCTGACATCAACAAGATGATAGACCCACCACCAAAAGGATGACGAAGCGAAACTCACATCAGCTACTACCACCAAAAGGATGATGCAACAAAACATTAGCAAAATCTGACATCAACAAGATGACAGACCCATCAACAAGAGGATGTTGGAGCAAACACTCATACAATTTGACATCACAAATTGACAGACCCACCACAAAAAGGATGATGGAGAAAATTCATACGGATGATAGAGAAAACACTCGCACAATCTAACATGTACAAGATGACAGACCCACCACCAAAAGGATGACGGAGCGAAACTCACACCGGCTACTACCACCAAAAGGATGATATAGCAAACACTCGCACAATCTGACATCAACAAGATGACAGACCCCCCCACCAAAAGGACGATGGAGCAAACTCACACCGGCTACTACCATCAAAAGGATGATAGAGCTAACACTCGCACAATCTGACATCACAAATTGACAGATCCACCACCAAAAGGACGATGGAGTGAACTCACACTGACCATTACCACCCACAGGATGATAGAGCTAACACTCGCACAATCTAATATCAACAAGATGACAGGCCCATTACCAAAAGGACGACGGAGCGAAACTCACACAGGCTACTACCACCAAAAGGATGATACAACAAACCATCGCACAATCAGACATCCAATAGATGACAGACCCTACAAAATAAGGATGACGGAGCAAAACTCACAGTAGCTACTACCACCAAAAGGATGATAGAGCTAGCACTCGCACAATCTGACATCAACAAGATGACAGATCTACCACCAAAAGGACGATGGAGCAAACTCACACCGGCTATTACCACCAAAAGGACGATAGAGCTAACACTAGCAAAATCTAACATCATAAAGATAACAGACCCACCACCAAAAAGATAATGGAGCGAACTCACACCGGCTACTACCAACAAAAGGATGATATAGCAAAACACTCGCGCACTCTTACATCAACAAGATGACAGACCCATTACCAAAAGGATGACGGAGCGAAACTCACACCGACTACTACCACCAAAAGGATGATACCGCAAACCATCACACAATCAGATATCTAAAAGATGACAGACCCGCCACAACAAGGATGACGGAGCGAAACTCACACAGGCTACTACCACCAAAAGGATGATAGAGCTAACACTCGCACAATCTGACATCAACAAGATGATAGTCCCACCACCAAAAGGATGATGGAGCGAAACTCACACCGGCTACTACCACCAAAAGGATGATAGAGCAAACACTCGCACAATCTGACATCAACAAGATGATAGACCCACCACCAAAAGGATGATGGAGCGAAACTCACACCGGCTACTACCACCAAAAGGATGATAGAGGAAACACTCGCACAATCTGACATCAACAAGATGACAGACCCACCACCAAAAGTATTATGGAGCCAACTCACACTGAATACAACCACCAAAAGGATGATAGAGCTAACACTCTCACAATCTGACATCAACAACATGACAGAGCCACTACCAAAAGGATGACGGAGGGCAACTCACACCGGCTACTACCACCAAAAGGATAATAGAGCAAACACTCGCACAATCTGATATAAACAAGATGATAGACCCACCACCAAAAGGATGACGAAGCGAAACTCACATCAGCTACTACCACCAAAAGGATGATAGAGCTAACAATCGCACAATCTGACATCAACAAGATGACAGACCCACTACCAAAAGGACGATCGAGCCAACTCACACCGGCTACTACCATCAAAAGGATGATAGAGCAAACACACGCACAATCTGACATCACAAATTGACAGACCCACCACCAAAAGGATAATGGAGCAAACTCACACCGTCTACTACCAACAAAAGGATGATATATCAAAACACTCGCACAATCTTACATCAACAAGATGACAGACCCATTACCAAAAGGATGACGGAACGAAACTCACACCGGCTTCTAGCACCAAAAGGATGATACAGCAAACCTTTGCACAATCATACATCTAAAAGATGACAGACCCCCCACAACAAGGATGGCGGAGAGAAACTCACACAGGCTACTACCACCAAAAGGATGATAGAGCTAACACTCGCAAAATCTGACATCAACAAGATGACAGACCCACCACCAAAAGGATGACGGAGCATAACTCACACCGGCTACTACCACCAAAAGGATGATATAGCAAACACTCGCACAATCTGACATCAACAAGATTACAGACCCACCACCAAAAGGATTACGGAGCCAACTCACACCGGCTAGTACCACCAAAAGGATGATAGAGCTAACACTCGCACAATCCGACATCAACAACATGACAGACTGACCCCCAAAAGGTTGATGGAGCAAACTCACACCGACTACTACCACCGAAACGATGATAGAGCAAACACTCGCACAATTTGACATCAACAAGATGACAGAGCCACCACCAAAAGGATGACGGAGCGCAACTCACACCGGCTACTACCACCAAAAGGATAATAGAGCAAACACTCGCACAATCTGATATCAACAAGATGATAGACGCACCACCAAAAGGATGACAAAGCGAAACTCACATCAGCTACTACCACCAAAAGGATGATACAACAAAACACTCGCACAATCTTACATCAACAAGATTACAAACCAATCACTAAGAGGACGATGGAGCTAACTCACACCGGCTACTACCATCAAAAGGATGATAGAGCAAACACTCGCATAATATGACATCACAAATTGACATACCCACCACAAAGAGGATGATGGAGAAAACTCATACTCGCTACTACCCCCAAAAGGATGATAGAGAAAACACTCGCACAATCTAACATGTACAAGATGACAGACCTACCACCAAAAGGATGATGAAGCGAAACTCACACCGGCTACTACCACTAAAAGGATGATATAGAAAACAGTCGTACAATCTGACATTAACAAGATGACAGACCCACCACCAAAAGGACGATGGTGCGAACTCACACCGGCTACTACTATCAAAAGGATGATAGAGCAAACACTCGCACAATCTGACATCACAAATTGACAGATCCACCACCAAAAGGACGATGGAGCGAACTCACACCGACTATTACCACCCACAGGATGATAGAGCTAACACTCGCACAATCTAACATCAACAAGATGACAGGCCCATTACCAAAAGGACGATGGAGCAAACTCACACCGGCTATTACCACCAAAAGGATGATAGAGCTAACACTAGCAAAATCTAACATCATAAAGATAACAGACCCACCACCAAAAAGATAATGGAGCGAACTCATACCGACTACTACCAACAAAAGGATGATATAGCAAGACACTCGCACAATCTTACATCAACAAGATGACAGACCCATTAACAAAAGGATGACGGAGCGAAACTCACACCGGCTACAACCACCAAAAGGATGATACTGCAAACCATCACACAATCAGACATCTAAAAGATGACAGACCCGCCACAACAAGGATTTCGGAGCGAAACTCACACAGGCTACTACGACCAAAAGGATGATAGAGCTAACACTCGCACAATTTGACATTAACAAGATGACGACCCACCACCAAAAGGATGACGGAGGAAAAGTTACACCGGCTACTACCACCAAAAGGATGATAGAGAAAACACTCGCCCAATCTGACATCAACAAGATGACAGACCCACCACCTAAAGGATTATGGAGCCAACTCACACCGGCTACTACCACCAAAAGGATGAAAGAGCTAACACTCGCACAATCTGACATCAACAACATGACAGACTTACCCCCAAAAGGATGATGGAGCAAACTCACACCGGCTACTACCACCGAAAGGATGATAAAGCAAACACTCGCACAATCTGACATCACAAATTGACAGACTCACCACCAAAAGGATGATGGAGCGTACTCACCCCGGCTACTACCAACAAAAGGATGATATAGCAAAACACTCGCACAATATTACATCAACAAGATGACAGACCCATTACCAAAAGGATGACCGAGCGAAACTCACACCGGCTATTACCATCAAAAGGATGATACAGCAAACCATCACACAATCAGACATCTAAAAGTTGACAGACCCGCCACAACAAGGATTATGGAGCGAAACTCACATAGGCTACTACTACCAAAAGGATGATAGAGCTAACACTCACCGAATCTGACATCAACAAGCTGACAGACCCACCACCAAAAGGATGACGGAGCGAAACTTACACCGGCTACTACCACCAAAAGGATGATAGAGCAAACACTCGCCCAATCTGACATCAACAAGATGACAGACCCACCACCAAAAGGATTATGGAGCCAACTCACACCGGCTACTACCACCAAAAGGATGATAGAGCTAACACTCGCACAATCTGACATCAACAAGATGACAAACCCACCACCAAAAGGACGATGGAGCGAACTCACACCGGCTACTACCATCAAAAGGATGATAGAGCAAACACTCGCACAATCTGACATCACAAATTGACAGACTCACCACCAAAAGGATAATGGAGCGAACTCACACCTGGCTACTACCAACAAAATGATGATATAGCAAAACACTCGCACAATCTTACATCAACAAGATGACAAACCCATTACCAAAAGAATGACGGAGCAAAACTCACACCGGCTACTACCACCAAAAGGATGATACAGCAAACCATCACACAATCAGACATCTAAAAGATGACAGACCCGCCACAACAAGGATAACGGAGCAAAAATCACACAGGCTACTACCACCAAAAGGATGATAGAGCTAACACTCGCACAATCTGACATCAACAAGATGACAGACCCACCACCAAAAGGATGACGGAGCGAAACTTACACCGGCAACTACCACCAAAAGGATGATAGAACAAACACTCGCCCAATCTGACATCAACAAAATGACAGACCCACCACCAAAAGGATTATGGAGCCAACTCACACCGGCTACTACCACCAAAAGGATGATAGAGCAAACACTCACACAATCTCACATCAACAAGATGACAGACCCACCACCAAAAGGACGATGGAGAGAACTCACACCGACTACTACCATCAAAAGGATGATAGAGCAAACATTCACACAATCTGACATCATAAATTGACAGACTCACCCCCAAAAGGATGATGGAGCGAACTCACACCGGCTACTACCAACAAAAGGATGACATAGCAAAACACTCGAACAATCTTACATCAACAAGATGATAGACCCATTACCAAAAGGATGACGGAGCAAAACCCACACCGGCTACTACCACAAAAAAGGATGATACAGCAAACCATCACACAATCAGACATCTAAAAGTTGACAGACCCGCCACAACAAGGATGACGGAGCGAAACTCATACATGCTACTACTACCAAAAGGATGATAGAGCTAACACTCGCACAATCTGATATCAACAAGATGACAGACCCACCACCAAAAGGATGACGGAGCGAAACTTACACCGGCTACTACCACCAAAAGGATGATAAAGCAAACCCTCGCCCAATCTGACATCAACAAGATAACAGACCCACCACCAAAAGGATTATGGAGCCAACTCCCACAGGCTACTACCACCAAAAGAATGATAGAGCTAACACTCGCATAATCTGACATCAACAACATGACAGACTTACCCCCAAAAGGATGATGGAGCAAACTCACACCGGCTACTACCTCCGAAAGGATGATAGAGAAAACACTCGCACAATCTGACATCAACAAGATGACAGAGCCACCACCAAAAGGATGACGGGGTGAAACTCACACCGGCTACTACCACCAAAAGGATAATAGAGCAAACACTCGCACAATCTGATATCAACAAGATGATAGTCCCACCACCAAAAGGATGACGAAGCGAAACTCACATCGGCTACTACCACCAAAAGGATGATACAACAAAACACTCGCACAATCTGACATCAACAGGATGACAGACCCATCACCAAGAGGACGATGGAGGTAACTTACACCGACTACTACCATCAAAAGGATGACGGAGCATAACTCACACCGGCTACTACCACCAAAAGGATGATATAGCAAACACTCGCACAATCTGACATCAACAAGATTACAGACCCACCACCAAAAGGATTACGGAGCCAACTCACACCGGCAACTACCACCAAAAGGATGATAGAGCTAACACTCGCACAATCCGACATTTACAACATGACAGACTGACCCCCAAAAGGTTGATGGAGCAAACTCACATCGACTACTACCACCGAAACGATGATAGAGCAAACACTCGCACAATCTGACATCAACAAGATGACAGAGCCACCACCAAAAGGATGACGGAGCGCAACTCACACCGGCTACTACCACCAAAAGGATAATAGAGCAAACACTCGCACAATCTGATATCAACAAGATGATAGACGCACCACCAAAAGGATGACAAAGCGAAACTCACATCAGCTACTACCACCAAAAGGATGATACAACAAAACACTCGCATAATCTTACATCAACAAGATTACAAACCAATCACTAAGAAGACGATGGAGCTAACTCACACCGGCTACTACCATCAAAAGGATGATAGAGCAAACACTCGCATAATATGACATCACAAATTGACATACCCACCACAAAGAGGATGATGGAGAAAACTCATACTCGCTACTACCCCCAAAAGGATGATAGAGAAAACACTCGCACAATCTAACATGTACAAGATGACTGACCCACCACCAAAAGGGTGACGGAGCAAAACTCACACCGGCTACTACCACCAAAAGGATGATACAAAAAAACACTCACACAATCTGACATCAACAAGATGACAGACGCACCACCAAAAGGACGATGGAGCAAACTCACACCGGCTACTACCATCAAAAGGATGATAGAGCAAACACTCCAAAATCTGACATCATAAATTGACAGGCCCACCACAAAAAGGATGATGGAGAAAACTCATACTGGCTACTACCTCCAAAAGGATGATAGAGAAAACACTCGCACAATCTAACATGTACAAGACGACAGACCCACCACTAAAAGGATGACAGAGCGAAACTCACACCGGCTACTACCACCAAAAGGATGATATAGCAAACACTCGCACAATCTGACATCAACAAGATGACAGACCCACCACCAAAAGGACGATGGAGCGAACTCACACCGGCTACTACCATCAAAAGGATGATAGAGCGAACACTCGCACAGTCTGACATCAACAAGATGACAGACCCACCACCAAAAGGATGATGGAGCAAACTCACATCGAATATTACCACCAACAGGATGATAGAGCTAACACTCGCACAATCTAACATCAACAAGATAACAGACCCACCACCAAAAGGATGATATAGCAAACCATCGCACAATCAGACATCTAAAAGATGACAGACCCCACACAATAAAGATGACGGAGCAAAATTCACATTGGCTACTACCACCAAAAGGATGATAGAGCTAACAATCGCACAATCTGACATCAACAAGATGACAGACCCACCACCAAAAGGACGATGGAGCGAACTCACACCGGCTATTACCACCAAAAGAATGATAGAGCTAACACTCTCACAATCTGACATCAACAAGATGACAGACCCACCACCAAAAGGATAATGGAGAAAACTCACACCGGCTACTACCAACAAAAGGATGATATATCAAAACACTCCCACAATCTTACATCAACAAGATGACAGACCCATTACAAAAAGGATGACGAAACGAAACTCACACCGGCTACTAGCACCAAAAGGATGATACAACAAACACTCGCACAATCTGACATTAACAAGATGATAGACCCACCACCAAAAGGATGATGGAGCGAAACTCACACCGGCTACTACCACCAAAAGGATGATAGAGCAAACACTCGCACAATCTGACATCAACAAGATGACAGACCCACCACCAAAAGGATTATGGAGCCAACTCACACCGGCTACTACCACCAAAAGGATGATAGAGCTAACACTCGCACAATCTGACATCAACAGCATGACAGACTTACCCCCAAAAGGATGATGGAGCGAACTCACACCGGATACTACCACCGAAAAGATGATATATTAAACACTCGAACAATCTGACATCAACAAGATGATAGACCCACCACCAAAAGGATGACGAAGCGAAACTCACATCAGCTACTACCACCAAAAGGATGATGCAACAAAACATTAGCAAAATCTGACATCAACAAGATGACAGACCCATCAACAAGAGGATGTTGGAGCAAACACTCATACAATTTGACATCACAAATTGACAGACCCACCACAAAAAGGATGATGGAGAAAATTCATACGGATGATAGAGAAAACACTCGCACAATCTAACATGTACAAGATGACAGACCCACCACCAAAAGGATGACGGAGCGAAACTCACACCGGCTACTACCACCAAAAGGATGATATAGCAAACACTCGCACAATCTGACATCAACAAGATGACAGACCCCCCCACCAAAAGGACGATGGAGCAAACTCACACCGGCTACTACCATCAAAAGGATGATAGAGCTAACACTCGCACAATCTGACATCACAAATTGACAGATCCACCACCAAAAGGACGATGGAGTGAACTCACACTGACCATTACCACCCACAGGATGATAGAGCTAACACTCGCACAATCTAATATCAACAAGATGACAGGCCCATTACCAAAAGGACGACGGAGCGAAACTCACACAGGCTACTACCACCAAAAGGATGATACAGCAAACCATCGCACAATCAGACATCCAATAGATGACAGACCCTACAAAATAAGGATGACGGAGCAAAACTCACAGTAGCTACTACCACCAAAAGGATGATAGAGCTAGCACTCGCACAATCTGACATCAACAAGATGACAGATCTACCACCAAAAGGACGATGGAGCAAACACACACCGGCTATTACCACCAAAAGGACGATAGAGCTAACACTAGCAAAATCTAACATCATAAAGATAACAGACCCACCACCAAAAAGATAATGGAGCGAACTCACACCGGCTACTACCAACAAAAGGATGATATAGCAAAACACTCGCGCACTCTTACATCAACAAGATGACAGACCCATTACCAAAAGGATGACGGAGCGAAACTCACACCGACTACTACCACCAAAAGGATGATACCGCAAACCATCACACAATCAGATATCTAAAAGATGACAGACCCGCCACAACAAGGATGACGGAGCGAAACTCACACAGGCTACTACCACCAAAAGGATGATAGAGCTAACACTCGCACAATCTGACATCAACAAGATGATAGTCCCACCACCAAAAGGATGATGGAGCGAAACTCACACCGGCTACTACCACCAAAAGGATGATAGAGCAAACACTCGCACAATCTGACATCAACAAGATGATAGACCCACCACCAAAAGGATGATGGAGCGAAACTCACACCGGCTACTACCACCAAAAGGATGATAGAGGAAACACTCGCACAATCTGACATCAACAAGATGACAGACCCACCACCAAAAGTATTATGGAGCCAACTCACACTGAATACAACCACCAAAAGGATGATAGAGCTAACACTCTCACAATCTGACATCAACAACATGACAGAGCCACTACCAAAAGGATGACGGAGGGCAACTCACACCGGCTACTACCACCAAAAGGATAATAGAGCAAACACTCGCACAATCTGATATAAACAAGATGATAGACCCACCACCAAAAGGATGACGAAGCGAAACTCACATCAGCTACTACCACCAAAAGGATGATAGAGCTAACAATCGCACAATCTGACATCAACAAGATGACAGACCCACTACCAAAAGGACGATCGAGCCAACTCACACCGGCTACTACCATCAAAAGGATGATAGAGCAAACACACGCACAATCTGACATCACAAATTGACAGACCCACCACCAAAAGGATAATGGAGCAAACTCACACCGTCTACTACCAACAAAAGGATGATATATCAAAACACTCGCACAATCTTACATCAACAAGATGACAGACCCATTACCAAAAGGATGACGGAACGAAACTCACACCGGCTTCTAGCACCAAAAGGATGATACAGCAAACCTTTGCACAATCATACATCTAAAAGATGACAGACCCCCCACAACAAGGATGGCGGAGAGAAACTCACACAGGCTACTACCACCAAAAGGATGATAGAGCTAACACTCGCACAATCTGACATCAACAAGATGACAGACCCACCACCAAAAGGATGACGGAGCATAACTCACACCGGCTACTACCACCAAAAGGATGATATAGCAAACACTCGCACAATCTGACATCAACAAGATTACAGACCCACCACCAAAAGGATTACGGAGCCAACTCACACCGGCTACTACCACCAAAAGGATGATAGAGCTAACACTCGCACAATCCGACATCAACAACATGACAGACTGACCCCCAAAAGGTTGATGGAGCAAACTCACACCGACTACTACCACCGAAACGATGATAGAGCAAACACTCGCACAATTTGACATCAACAAGATGACAGAGCCACCACCAAAAGGATGACGGAGCGCAACTCACACCGGCTACTACCACCAAAAGGATAATAGAGCAAACACTCGCACAATCTGATATCAACAAGATGATAGACGCACCACCAAAAGGATGACAAAGCGAAACTCACATCAGCTACTACCACCAAAAGGATGATACAACAAAACACTCGCACAATCTTACATCAACAAGATTACAAACCAATCACTAAGAGGACGATGGAGCTAACTCACACCGGCTACTACCATCAAAAGGATGATAGAGCAAACACTCGCATAATATGACATCACAAATTGACATACCCACCACAAAGAGGATGATGGAGAAAACTCATACTCGCTACTACCCCCAAAAGGATGATAGAGAAAACACTCGCACAATCTAACATGTACAAGATGACAGACCTACCACCAAAAGGATGATGAAGCGAAACTCACACCGGCTACTACCACTAAAAGGATGATATAGAAAACAGTCGTACAATCTGACATCAACAAGATGACAGACCCACCACCAAAAGGACGATGGTGCGAACTCACACCGGCTACTACTATCAAAAGGATGATAGAGCAAACACTCGCACAATCTGACATCACAAATTGACAGATCCACCACCAAAAGGACGATGGAGCGAACTCACACCGACTATTACCACCCACAGGATGATAGAGCGAACACTCGCACAATCTAACATCAACAAGATGACAGGCCCATTACCAAAAGGACGATGGAGCAAACTCACACCGGCTATTACCACCAAAAGGATGATAGAGCTAACACTAGCAAAATCTAACATCATAAAGATAACAGACCCACCACCAAAAAGATAATGGAGCGAACTCATACCGACTACTACCAACAAAAGGATGATATAGCAAGACACTCGCACAATCTTACATCAACAAGATGACAGACCCATTAACAAAAGGATGACGGAGCGAAACTCACACCGGCTACAACCACCAAAAGGATGATACTGCAAACCATCACACAATCAGACATCTAAAAGATGACAGACCCGCCACAACAAGGATTTCGGAGCGAAACTCACACAGGCTACTACGACCAAAAGGATGATAGAGCTAACACTCGCACAATTTGACATCAACAAGATGACGACCCACCACCAAAAGGATGACGGAGGAAAAGTTACACCGGCTACTACCACCAAAAGGATGATAGAGAAAACACTCGCCCAATCTGACATCAACAAGATGACAGACCCACCACCTAAAGGATTATGGAGCCAACTCACACCGGCTACTACCACCAAAAGGATGAAAGAGCTAACACTCGCACAATCTGACATCAACAACATGACAGACTTACCCCCAAAAGGATGATGGAGCAAACTCACACCGGCTACTACCACCGAAAGGATGATAAAGCAAACACTCGCACAATCTGACATCACAAATTGACAGACTCACCACCAAAAGGATGATGGAGCGTACTCACCCCGGCTACTACCAACAAAAGGATGATATAGCAAAACACTCGCACAATATTACATCAACAAGATGACAGACCCATTACCAAAAGGATGACCGAGCAAAACTCACACCGGCTATTACCATCAAAAGGATGATACAGCAAACCATCACACAATCAGACATCTAAAAGTTGACAGACCCGCCACAACAAGGATTATGGAGCGAAACTCACATAGGCTACTACTACCAAAAGGATGATAGAGCTAACACTCACCGAATCTGACATCAACAAGCTGACAGACCCACCACCAAAAGGATGACGGAGCGAAACTTACACCGGCTACTACCACCAAAAGGATGATAGAGCAAACACTCGCCCAATCTGACATCAACAAGATGACAGACCCACCACCAAAAGGATTATGGAGCCAACTCACACCGGCTACTACCACCAAAAGGATGATAGAGCTAACACTCGCACAATCTGACATCAACAAGATGACAAACCCACCACCAAAAGGACGATGGAGCGAACTCACACCGGCTACTACCATCAAAAGGATGATAGAGCAAACACTCGCACAATCTGACATCACAAATTGACAGACTCACCACCAAAAGGATAATGGAGCGAACTCACACCTGGCTACTACCAACAAAATGATGATATAGCAAAACACTCGCACAATCTTACATCAACAAGATGACAAACCCATTACCAAAAGAATGACGGAGCAAAACTCACACCGGCTACTACCACCAAAAGGATGATACAGCAAACCATCACACAATCAGACATCTAAAAGATGACAGACCCGCCACAACAAGGATAACGGAGCAAAAATCACACAGGCTACTACCACCAAAAGGATGATAGAGCTAACACTCGCACAATCTGACATCAACAAGATGACAGACCCACCACCAAAAGGATGACGGAGCGAAACTTACACCGGCAACTACCACCAAAAGGATGATAGAACAAACACTCGCCCAATCTGACATCAACAAAATGACAGACCCACCACCAAAAGGATTATGGAGCCAACTCACACCGGCTACTACCACCAAAAGGATGATAGAGCAAACACTCACACAATCTCACATCAACAAGATGACAGACCCACCACCAAAAGGACGATGGAGAGAACTCACACCGACTACTACCATCAAAAGGATGATAGAGCAAACATTCACACAATCTGACATCATAAATTGACAGACTCACCCCCAAAAGGATGATGGAGCGAACTCACACCGGCTACTACCAACAAAAGGATGACATAGCAAAACACTCGAACAATCTTACATCAACAAGATGATAGACCCATTACCAAAAGGATGACGGAGCAAAACTCACACCGGCTACTACCACAAAAAAGGATGATACAGCAAACCATCACACAATCAGACATCTAAAAGTTGACAGACCCGCCACAACAAGGATGACGGAGCGAAACTCATACATGCTACTACTACCAAAAGGATGATAGAGCTAACACTCGCACAATCTGATATCAACAAGATGACAGACCCACCACCAAAAGGATGACGGAGCGAAACTTACACCGGCTACTACCACCAAAAGGATGATAAAGCAAACCCTCGCCCAATCTGACATCAACAAGATAACAGACCCACCACCAAAAGGATTATGGAGCCAACTCCCACAGGCTACTACCACCAAAAGGATGATAGAGCTAACACTCGCATAATCTGACATCAACAACATGACAGACTTACCCCCAAAAGGATGATGGAGCAAACTCACACCGGCTACTACCTCCGAAAGGATGATAGAGAAAACACTCGCACAATCTGACATCAACAAGATGACAGAGCCACCACCAAAAGGATGACGGGGTGAAACTCACACCGGCTACTACCACCAAAAGGATAATAGAGCAAACACTCGCACAATCTGATATCAACAAGATGATAGTCCCACCACCAAAAGGATGACGAAGCGAAACTCACATCGGCTACTACCACCAAAAGGATGATACAACAAAACACTCGCACAATCTGACATCAACAGGATGACAGACCCATCACCAAGAGGACGATGGAGGTAACTTACACCGACTACTACCATCAAAAGGATGATAGAGCAAACACTCGCACAATCTGACATCACAAATTGACAGACCCACCACAAAAAGGATGATGGAGAAAACTCATACTGGCTACTACCCGCAAAAGGATGATAGGGAAAACACTCGCACAATCTAACACGTACAAGATGATAAACCCACCACCAAAAGGATGACGGAGTGAAACTCACACCGGCTACTACCACCAAAAGGATGATATTGCAAACACTCGCACAATCTGACATCAACAACATGACAGACTTACCCCCAAAAGGATGATGGAGCAAACTCACACCGGCTACTACCACCGAAAGGATGATAGAGCAAACACTCGCACAATCTGACATCACAAATTGACAGACTCACCACCAAAAGGATGATGGAGCGTACTCACACCGACTACTACCAACAAAGGATGATATAGAAAAATACTCGCACAATCTTACATCAACAAGATGACAAACCCATTACCAAAAGGATGACCGAGCGAAACTCACACCGGCTATTACCACCAAAAGGATGATACAGCAAACCATCACACAATCAGATATCTAAAAGTTGACAGACCCGCCACAACAAGGATGACGGAGCGAAACTCACATAGGCTACTACTACCAAAAGGATGATAGAGCTAACATTCACACAATCTGACATCAACAAGATGACAGACCCACCACCAAAAGGATGACAGAGCGAAACTTACACCGGCTACTACCACCAAAAGGATGATAGAGCAAACACTCGCCCAATCTGACATCAACAAGATGACAGACCCACCACCAAAAGGATTATGGAGCCAACTCACACCGGCTACTACCACCAAAAGGATGATAGAGCTAACACTCGCACAATCTAACATCAACATGATGACAGACCGACCACCCAAAGGACGATGGAGCGAACTCACACCGGCTACTACCATCAAAAGGATGATAGAGCAAACACTCGCACAATCTGACATCACAAATTGACAGACTCACCACCAAAAGGATAATGGAGCGAACTCACACGTGGCTACTACCAACAAAATGATGATATAGCAAAACACTCGCACAATCTTACATCAACAAGATGACGGAGCGAAACTCACATCGGCTACTACCACCAAAATGATGATACAGCAAACCATCACACAATCAGACATCTAAAAGATGACTGACCCGCCACAACAAGGATGACGGAGCGAAAATCACACAAGCTACTACCACCAAAAGGATGATAGAGCTAACACTCGCACAATCTGACATCAACAAGATGACAGACCCACCACCAAAAGGATGACGGAGCGAAACTTACACCGGCAACTACCACCAAAAGGATGATAGAGCAAACACTCGCCCAATCTGACATCAACAAAATGACAGACCCACCACCAAAAGGATTATGAAGCCAACTCACACCGGCTACTACCACCAAAAGGATGATAGAGGTAACACTCGCACAATCTGACATCAACAACATGACAGACTTACCCCCAAAAGGATGATGGAGCAAACTCACACCGGCTACTACCTCCGAAAGGATGATAGAGAAAACACTCGCACAATCTGACATCAACAAGATGACAGAGCCACCACTAAAAGGATTACGGGGTGAACCTCACACCGGCTACTACCACCAAAAGGATAATAGAGCAAACAATCGCACAATCTGATATCAACAAGATGATAGTCCCACCACCAAAAGGATGATGAAGCGAAACTCACATCGGCTACTACCACCAAAAGGATGATACAACAAAACACTCGCACAATCTGACATCAACAAGATGACAGACCCATCACCAAGAGGACGATAGAGGTAACTTACACCGACTACTACCATCAAAAGGATGATAGAGCAAACACTCGCACAATCTGACATCACAAATTGACAGACCCGCCACAAAAAGGATGATGGAGAAAACTTATACTGGCTACTACCCCCAAAAGGATGATAGCGAAAACACTCACACAATCTAACATGTACAAGATGACAGACCTACCACCAAGAGGATGACCGAGCGAAACTCACACCGGCTACTACTACCAAAAGGATGATATAGCAAACACTTGCACAATCTGACATCAACAAGATGACAGACCAACCACCATAAGGACGATGGAGCAAACTCACACCGGCTACTACCATCAAAAGGATGATAGAGCAAACACTCGCACAATCTGACATCACAAATTGACAAACTCACCACCAAAAGGATGATGGAGCAAACTCACACTGGCTATTACCAAACAAAAGGATGATATAGCAAAACACTCGCACAATCTTACATCAACAAGATGACAGACCCATTACCAAAAGGATGACGGAGCGAAACTCACACCGGCTACTACCACCAAAGGGATGATACAACAAACCATCACACAATCAGACATCTAAAAGATGACAGACCCGCCACATCAAGGATGACGGTGCGAAAC
This sequence comes from Lathyrus sativus, assembly GCA_963859935.3. NCBI lineage: Eukaryota > Viridiplantae > Streptophyta > Magnoliopsida > Fabales > Fabaceae > Lathyrus > Lathyrus sativus. Next base: position 202,013,898 of record OZ012740.1, on the reverse strand, counting down.
TCACATAGGCTACTACCACAAAAAGGATGATAGCGCTAACACTCGCACAATCTGACATCAACAAGACGACAGACCCACCACCAAATGGATGATGGAGTGAAACTCACACCGGCTACTACCACCAAAAGGATGATACAGCAAACACTCGCACAATCTGACATCAACAAGATGACAGACCCACTACCAAAAGGATTATGGAGCCAACTCACACAGGCTACTACCACCAAAAGAATGATAGAGCTAACACTCGCACAATCTGACATCAACAACATGACAGACTTACCCCCAAAAGGATGATGGAGCAAACTCACAACGGCTACTACCACCAAAAGGATGATAGAGCAAACACTCGCACAATCTGATATCAACAAGATGATAGTCCCACCACCAAAAGGATGACGAAGCGATAAAACATTTGCAATATCTGACATCAACAAGATGACAGACCCATCACCAAAAGGACGATGAAGCTAACTCACACCGGCTACTACCACCAAAAGGATGATATAGCAAACACTCGCATAATCTGACATCAACAAGATGACAGACCCACCACCAAAAGGACGATGGAGCGAACTCAGACCGGCTGCTACCATCAAAAGGATGATAGAGCAAACACTCTCACAATCTGACATCACAAATTGACATACCCACCACCAAAAGGATAATGGAGCGAACTTACACTGGCTACTACCAACAAAATGATGATATAGCAAAACACTCGCACAATCTTACATCAACAAGATGACAGACCCATGACAAAAAGAATGACGAAGCGAAACTCACACGGGCTACTACCACTAAAAGGATGATACAGCAAACCATCGCACAATCTGACATCAACAAGATGACATACCCACCACCAAAAGGATTATGGAGCCATCTCACACCGGCTACTACCACCAAAAGGATTATAGAGCTAACACTCGCACAATTTGACATCAACAACATGACAGACATACCCCCAAAAGGATGATGGAGCAAACTCACAACGGCTACTACCCCCAAAACGATGATAGAGAAAACACTCGCACAATCTGACATGAACAAGATGACAGACCCACCACCAAAAGGATGACGGAGCGAAACTCACACCGTCTACTACCACCAAAAGGATGATATAGCAAACACTAGCACAATCTGACATCAACAAGATGACAGACCCACCACCAAAAGGACGGTGGAGCAAACTCACACCGGCTACTACCATCAAAAGGATGATAAAGCAAACACTCTCACAATCTGACATCACAAATTGACAGACACACCACCAAAAGGATAATGGGGCGAACTCACACCGGCTACTACCAACAAAAGGATAATATAGCAAAACACTCGCACAATCTTACATCAACAAGATGACAGACCCATTACCAATAGAATGACGGAGCGAAACTCACACGGGATACTACCACCAAAAGGATGATACAACAAACCATCGCACAATCAGACATTTAAAAGATGACAGACCCGCCACAAAAAGGATGACGGAGCGAAACTCACACAGGGTACTACCACCAAAAGGATGATAGAGTAAACACTCGCAAAATCTGACACCAACAAGATGACAGACCCACCACCAAAAGGATTATGGAGCCAACTCACACCGGCTACTACCACATAAAGGATGATAGAGCTAACACTCGCACAATCTGACATCAACAACATGAAAGACTTACCCCTAAAAGGATGATGGAGCAAACTCACACCGGCTACTACCACCGAAAGGATGATAGAGCAAACACTCGCACAATCTGACATCAACAAGATCACAGAGCCACAACCAAAAGGATGACGGGGCGAAACTCACACCGGCTACTACCACCAAAAGGATAATAGAGCAAACACTCGCACAATCTGATATCAACAAGATGATAGACCCACCACCAAAAGGATGACGAAGCGAAACTCACATCGGCTACTACCACCAAAAGGATGATACAACAAAACACTCGCACAATCTGACATCAACAAGATGACAGACCCATCACCAAGAAGACGATGGAGCTAACTCACACCGACTACTAACATCAAAAGGATGATAGAGCAAACACTCGCACAATCTAACATCACAAATTGACAGACCCACCACAAGAAGGATGATGGAGAAAACTCATACTGGCTACTACCACCAAAAGGATGATAGAGCTAAGACTCGCACAATCTAACATCAACAAGATGACAGACACACCACCAAAAGGACGATGGAGCGAAACTCACACCGGCTACTACCACCAAAAGGATGATATAGCAAACACTCGCACAATCTGACATCAACAAGATGACAGACCAACCACCATAAAGACGATGGAGCGAACTCACACTGGCTACTAGCATCAAAAGGATGATATAGCAAACACTCGCACAATTTGACATCACAAATTGACAGACTCACCACCAAAAGGATGATGGAGCAAACTCACACCGGCTACTACCAACAAAAGGATGATATAGAAAAACACTCGCGCAATCTTACATCAACAAGATGACAGACCCATTACCAAAAGGATGACGGAGCGAAACTCACACCGGCTACTACCACCAAAAGGATGATACAACAAACCATTACACAATCAGACATCTAAAAGATGACAGACCAGCCACAACAAGGATGACGGATCGAAACTCACATAGGCTACTACCACCAAAAGGATGATAGCGCTAACACTCGCACAATCTGACATCAACAAGATGACAGACCTACCACCAAAAGGATGATGGAGCAAAACTCACACTGGCTACTACCACCAAAAGGATTATAGAGCAAACACTCGCACAATATGACATCAACAAGATGAAAGACCCACCACCAAAAGGATTATGGAGCCAACTCACACCAGCTACTACCACCAAAAGGATGATAAAGCTAACACTCGAACAATCTGACATCAACAACATGACAGACTTACCCCCAAAAGGAGGACGAAGCGAAACTCACACCGGCTACTACCACCAAAAGGATGATATAGCAAACACTCGCACAATCTGACATCAACAAGATGATAGAGCCGCCACCAAAAGGATGACGGGGCGAAACTCACACCTGCTACTACCACCAAAAGGATAATAGAGCAAACACTCGTACAATCTGATATCAACAAGATGATAGTCCCACCACCAAAAGGATGACGAAGCGAAACTCACATCGGCTACTCCCACCAAAAGGATGATGCAACAAAACATTCGCAAAATCTGACATCAACAAGATGACAGACCCATCACCAAGAGGACGATGGAGCTAACTCACACCGACTACTACCATCAAGAGGATGATAGAGCAAACACTCGCACAATCTGACATCACAAATTGACAGACCCACCATATAAAGGATGATGGAGAAAACTCATACTGGCTACTACCCCCAAAAGGATGATAGAAAAAACACTCGCACAATCTAAGATGTACAAGATGACAGACCCACCACCAAAAGGATGACGGAGCGAAATTCACACCGGCTACTACCATCAAAAGGATGATATAGCAAACACTCGCACAATCTGACATCAACAAGATGATAGACCCACCACCAAATGGACGATGGAGCAAACTCACACCGGGTACTACCATCAAAAGGATTATAGAGCAAACACTCTCACAATCTGACATCACAAATTGACAGACCCACCACCAAAAGGATAATGGAGCAAACTCACACCGGCTACTACCAACAAAAGGATGATATAGCAAAACACTCGCACAATGTTACATCAACAAGATGACAGACCCATTACCAAAAGAATGACGGCGCGAAACTCACACGGGCTACTACCACCAAAAGGATCATAAAGCAAACCATCGCACAATCAGACATCTAAAAGATGACAAACCCGCCACAAGAAGAATGTCGGAGCAAAACTCACACAGGCTACTACCACCAAAAGGATGATAGTTCTAAGACTCGCACAATCTGACATCAACAAGATGACAGACCCCCCACCAAAAGGATTATGGAGCCATCTCACACCGGCTAGTACCACCAAAAGAATTATAGAGCTAACACTCGCACAATTTGACATCAACAACATAACAGACTTACCCCCAAAAGGATAATGGAGTAAACTCACAACGGCTACTACCCCCAAAACGATGATAGACAAAACACTCGCACAATCTGACATCAACAAGATGACAGACCCACCACCAAAAGGATGACGGAGCGAAACTCACACCGGCTACTACCACCAAAAGGATGATATAGCAAACACTCGCACAATTTGACATCAAAAAGATGACAAACCCACCACCTAAAGGACGATGGAGCGAACTCACACCGGCTACTACCATCAAAAGGATGATAGAGCAAACACTGACATCACAAATTGACAGACCCACCACCAAAAGGATAATGGGGCGAACTCACACCGGCTACTTCCAACAAAAGGATGATATAGAAAAACACTCGCGCAATCTTACATCAACAAGATGACAGACCCGTTACCAAAAGAATGAAGGAGCGAAACTCACACGGGCTGCTACCACCAAAAGGATGATAAAGCTAACCATCGCAAAATCAGACATCTAAAAGATGACAGACCCGCCACAAGAAGGATGACGGAGCAAAACTCACACAGGCTACTACCACCAGAAGGATGATAGAGCTAACACTCGTACAATCTGACATCACAAATTGACCAACCCACCACCAAAAGGATGATGGAGAAAACTCACATCGGCTACTACCACCAAAAGGATGATATAACAAACACTCGGACAACTAACATGTACAAGATGACAGACCCACCGCCAAAAGGACGATTGGGCGAACTCACACCGGCTACTACCATCAAAAGGATGATAGAGAAAATACTCGTATAATCTCACATCACAAATTGACAGACCCACCACCAAAAGGATGATGGAGCAAACTCACACTGGCTATTACCACCAAAAGGATGATAGAGCTAACACTCGCACAATCTAACATCAACAAGATAACAGACCCGCCACCAAAAGGATGATGGAGCGAACTCACACCGGTTACTACCAACAAAAGGATGATATAGCAAAACACTCACACAATCTTACATCAACAAGATTTCAGACCCATTACCAAAGGCATGAAGGAGCGAAACTCACACCGGTTACTACCACCAAAAGGATGATAAAGCAAACCATCACACAATCAGACATCCAAAAGATGAAAGACCCCCCCACAACAAGGATGATGGAGCAAAACTCACACTGGCTACTACCACTAAAAGGATGATAGAGCTAACACTCGCACAATCTGACATCAACAAGATGACAGACCCACCACCAAAAGGATGACGGAGCAAAACTCACACCGGCTACTAACACCAAAAGGATGATAGAGCAAACACTCGCATAATCTGACATCAACAAGATGACAAACCCACCACCAAAAGGATGATGGAGCCAAATCACACCGTCTACTACCACCAAAATGATGATAATCTGACATCAACAAGATGACAGACCCACCACCAAAAGGATGCCAGAGCAATCTCACACCGGCTACTACCACCAAAAGGATGATAGAGCAAACACTCGCACAATCTGACATCAACAAGATGATAGACCCACCACCAAAAGGATGACGGAGCGAAACTCACACCAGCTACTACCACCAAAAGGATGATACAACAAAACACTCGCACAATCTGACATCAACCAGATGGCAAACATATCACCAAGAGGACGATGGAGCTAACTCACACCGGCTACTACACTCAATAGGATGATAGAGCAAACACTCGCACAATCTGACATCACAAATTGACAGACCCACCACCAAAAGGATGACGGAGCGAAACTCAAACCGGCTACTACCACAAAAAGGATAACATAGCAAACACTCGCACAATCTGACATCAACAAGATGACAGACACACCACCAAAAGGATGATGGAGCGAACTCACACCGGCTACTAGCATCCAAAGGATGATAGAGCAAACACTCGCACAATCTGACATCACAAATTGACAGACCCACCACCAAAAGGATGATGGAGCAAACTCACACCGGCTATTACCACCAAAAGGATGATAGAGCTAACACTCGCACAATCTAACATCAACAAGATAACAGACCCACCACCAAAACTATGATGGAGCGTACTCACACCGGCTACTACCAACAAAAGGATGATATAGAAAAACAATCGCATAATCTTACATCAACAAGATGACAGACCCATTACCAAAGGCATGACGGAGCGAACCTCACACCGGTTACTACAACCAAAAGGATGATACAGCAAACCATCACACCATCAGACATCCAAAAGATGATAAACCCCCCACAACAAGGATGACGGAGCGAAATTCACACTGGCTACTACCACCAAAATGATGATAAAGCTAACACTCGCACAATCTGACATCAACAAGATGACAGACCCACCACCAAAAGGATGACGGAGCGAAACTCACACCGGCTACTACCACCAAAAGGATAATAGAGCAAACACTCGCATAATCTGACATTAACAAGATGACAAACCCACCACCAAAAGGATGATGGAGCCAAATCACACCGGCTACTACCACCAAAAGGATGATAGAGTTAACACTCGCACAATCTGACATTTACAAGATGACAGACCCACCACCAAAAGGATGCCAGAGCAATCTCACACCGGCTACTACCTGCAAAAGGATGATAGAGCAAACACTCGCATAATCTGACATCAACAAGATGGCAGACCCACCACCAAAAGGATGACGGAGCGAAACTCACATCGACTACTACCACGAAAAGGATGATACAACAAAACACTCGCACAATCTGACATCAACAAGATTACAGACCTATCACCAAGAAGACGATGGAGCTAACTCACACCGGCTACTACACTCAAAAGGATGATAGAGCAAACACTCGCACAATCTGACATCACAAATTGACAGACCCACAACCAAAAGGATGATGGAGAAAACTCATACTGGCTACTACCCCCAAACGGATGATAGAGCAAACACTCGCACAACTAACATTTACAAGATGACAAACCCACCACCAAAAGGATGACGGAGCAAAACTCACACCGGCTACTACCACCCAAAGGATGATTGAGCTAACACTCGCACAATCTGACATCAACAAGAAGACAGACCCACCACCAAAAGGATGCCAGAGAAATCTCACACCGGCTACTACCACCAAAAGGATAATAGAGCAAACACTCGCATAATCTGACATCAACAAGATGGCAAACCCACCACCAAAAGGATGACGGAGCAAAACGCACACCGACTACTACCACCAAAAGGATGATAGAGCAAACACTCGCATAATCTGACATCAACAAGATGACAGACCCACCACCAAAAGGATGATGGAGCGAACTCACACCGGCTACTACCACAGAAAGGATGATAGATCAAACACTCGTACAATCTGACATCAACCAAATGACAGACCCATCACCAAAAGGATGACGGAGCACAACTCACACTGGCTACTACCACCAAAAGGATAATAGAGCAAACACTCGCACAATCTAACATCAACAAGATGATTGTCCCACCACCAAAATGATGACGAAGCGAAATTCACATCGGCTACTACCACCAAAATGATGATACAACAAAACACTCACACAATCTGACATCAACAAGACGATAGACCAATCACCAAAAGGACTATGGAGCAAACTCACAACGGCTACTACCATCAAAAGGATGATAGAGCAAACACTCGGACAATCTGACATCACAAATTGACGAACCCACCACTAAAAGGATGATGGAGCAAACTCACGTCAGCTATTACCACCAAAAGGATGATAGACCTAACACTTGCACAATCTAACATCAACAAGATAATATACCCACCACCAAAAGGATGATGGAGCGAACTCACACCGGCTACTCAAACAAAAGGATGATATAGCAAAACACTCGCAGAATGTTACATCAACAAGATGACAAACCAATTACCAAAAGGATGACGGGGCGAAACTCACACCGGCTACTACCAAAAAAAGGATGATACACCTAACCATCGCAAAATCAGACATCCAAAAGATGACAGACCCCCCACAACAAAGATGGCAAAGCGAAACTCACACCGGCTACTACCACCAAAAGGATGATAGAGAAAACACTCGCACAATTTGACATCAAAAAGATGACAGACCCACCACCTAAAGGATGATGGAGCCAACTCACACCGGCTACTACCACCAAAAGGATGATAGAGCTAACACTCACATAATCCGACATCAACAACATGACAGACTTACCACCAAAAGAATGATGGAGCGTACTCACACCGGCTACTACCACTGAAAGGATAATAGGGCAAACACTCGCATAATCTGACATTAACAAGATGACAAACCCACCACCAAAAGGATGATGGAGCCAAATCACACCGGCTACTACCACCAAAAGGATGATAGAGTTAACACTCGCACAATCTGACATTTACAAGATGACATACCCACCACCAAAAGGATGCCAGAGCAATCTCACACCGGCTACTACCTGCAAAAGGATGATAGAGCAAACACTCGCATAATCTGACATCAACAAGATGGCAGACCCACCACCAAAAGGATGACGGAGCGAAACTCACATCGACTACTACCACGAAAAGGATGATACAACAAAACACTCGCACAATCTGACATCAACAAGATTACAGACCTATCACCAAGAAGACGATGGAGCTAACTCACACCGGCTACTACACTCAAAAGGATGATAGAGCAAACACTCGCACAATCTGACATCACAAATTGACAGACCCACAACCAAAAGGATGATGGAGAAAACTCATACTGGCTACTACCCCCAAACGGATGATAGAGCAAACACTCGCACAACTAACATTTACAAGATGACAAACCCACCACCAAAAGGATGACGGAGCAAAACTCACACCGGCTACTACCACCCAAAGGATGATTGAGTTAACACTCGCACAATCTGACATCAACAAGAAGACAGACCCACCACCAAAAGGATGCCAGAGAAATCTCACACCGGCTACTACCACCAAAAGGATAATAGAGCAAACACTCGCATAATCTGACATCAACAAGATGGCAAACCCACCACCAAAAGGATGACGGAGCAAAACGCACACCGACTACTACCACCAAAAGGATGATAGAGCAAACACTCGCATAATCTGACATCAACAAGATGACAGACCCACCACCAAAAGGATGATGGAGCGAACTCACACCGGCTACTACCACAGAAAGGATGATAGATCAAACACTCGTACAATCTGACATCAACCAAATGACAGACCCATCACCAAAAGGATGACGGAGCACAACTCACACTGGCTACTACCACCAAAAGGATAATAGAGCAAACACTCGCACAATCTAACATCAACAAGATGATTGTCCCACCACCAAAATGATGACGAAGCGAAATTCACATCGGCTACTACCACCAAAATGATGATACAACAAAACACTCACACAATCTGACATCAACAAGACGATAGACCAATCACCAAAAGGACTATGGAGCAAACTCACAACGGCTACTACCATCAAAAGGATGATAGAGCAAACACTCGGACAATCTGACATCACAAATTGACGAACCCACCACTAAAAGGATGATGGAGCAAACTCACGTCAGCTATTACCACCAAAAGGATGATAGACCTAACACTTGCACAATCTAACATCAACAAGATAACATACCCACCACCAAAAGGATGATGGAGCGAACTCACACCGGCTACTCAAACAAAAGGATGATATAGCAAAACACTCGCAGAATGTTACATCAACAAGATGACAAACCAATTACCAAAAGGATGACGGGGCGAAACTCACACCGGCTACTACCAAAAAAAGGATGATACACCTAACCATCGCAAAATCAGACATCCAAAAGATGACAGACCCCCCACAACAAAGATGGCAAAGCGAAACTCACACCGGCTACTACCACCAAAAGGATGATAGAGAAAACACTCGCACAATTTGACATCAAAAAGATGACAGACCCACCACCTAAAGGATGATGGAGCCAACTCACACCGGCTACTACCACCAAAAGGATGATAGAGCTAACACTCACATAATCCGACATCAACAACATGACAGACTTACCACCAAAAGAATGATGGAGCGTACTCACACCGGCTACTACCACTGAAAGGATAATAGGGCAAACACTCGCACAATCTGACATGAACAAGATAACAGTCCCACCACCAAAAGGATGACGGAGCGCAACTCACACAAGCTACTACCACCAAAAGGATAATAGAGCAAACACTCGCAAAAGCTGACATCAAGAAGATGATAGACCCACAACAAAAAGGATGACAAAGAGAAACTCACATAAGCTACTACCACCAATAGGATGATACAAAAAACACTCGCACAATCTGACATCAACAAGACGAAAGACCCGTCACCAAAAGAACGATGGAGCTAACTCACACCGGCTACTACCACCGAAAGGATGATTGAGCAAACACTCGCACAATCTGACATCAACAAGATTACAGAACCACCGCTAAAAGGATGATTGAGAAAACTCATACTGGATACTAACCCCAAAAGGATGATAGAACAAACACTCGCAAAACCTAACATGCACAATGTGACAGACCCACCACGAAAAGGATGACGGAGCGAAACTCACACCGGCTACTACCACCAAAAGGATGATAGAGCTAACACTCGCACAATCTAACATCAACAAGATAACAGACCCACCACCAAAAGGATGATGGAGCAAACTCAAACCGGCTACTACCAACAAAAGGATGATATAGCAAAACACTCGCACAATCTGACATCAACAAGATGACAGACCCACCACCAAAAGGATGACGGAGCGAAACTTACACCGGCTACACTCGCACAATCTAACATCAACAAGATGACATACCCACCACTAAAAGGACGATGGAGCAAACTCACACCGTCTACTACCACTGAAAGGTTGATAGAGCAAACACTCGCACAATCTGACATCAACAAGATAACAAACCCACCACCAAAAAGACGATGGAGCGAACTCACACCGGCAATTACCACCAAAAGGATGATAGAGCTAACACTCGCATAATCTAACATCAACAAGATAATAGACCCACCACCAAAAGGATAATGGAGCAAACTCACACCGGCTACGACCAACAAAAGGATGATATAGTAAAACACTCGCACAATCTTACATCAACAAGATGACAGACCCATTACCAAAAGGATGATGGAGCGAAACTCACACCGGCTACTACCACCAAAAGGATGATACAGCAAACCATCGCACAATCAGACATCTAAAAGATGACAGACCCCTCACAACAAAGATGACAGAGCGAATCTCACACAGGCTACAACCACCAAAAGGATGATAGAGCTAACACTCGCACAATCTGACATCAACAAGATGACAGACCCACCACCAAAAGGATGACGGAGCGAAACTCACACCGGCTACTACCACCAAAAGGACGATAGAGCAAACACTCGTACAATCTAACATCAACAAGATGACAGACCCACCACCAAAAGGATTATGGAGCCAACTCACACCAGCTACTACCACCAATAGGATGATAGAGCTAACACTCGCAGAATCTGACATCAACAACATGACAGACTTACCCCCAAAAGGATGATGGAGCGAACTCACACCGGTTACTACCACCGAAAGGATGATAGAGCAAACACTCACACAATCTGATATCAACAAGATGATAGACCCACCACCAAAAGGATGACGAAGCAAAACTCACATCGGCTAATACCACCAAAAGGATGATACAACAAAACACTCGGCCAATCTGATATCAACAAGATGACAGACCCATCACCAAGAGGACGATGGAGCTAACTCACACCGACTACTACAATCAAAAGGATGATAGAGCAAACACTCCACATCTGACATCATAAGTTGACAGACCCACCACAAAAAGGATGATGGAGAAAACGCATATTGGCTACTACCCCGAAAAGGATGATAGACAAAACACTCGCACAATCTAACATGTACAAGATGACAGACCCACTACCAAAAGGATGACGGAGCGAAACTCACACCGGCTACTACCACCAAAAGGATGATATAGCAAACACTCGCACAATATGACATCAACAAGATGACAGACCCATCACCAAAAGGACGATGGAGCGAACTCACACTGGCTACTACCATCAAAAGGATGATAGAGCAAACACTCGCACAGTCTGACATCAACAAGATGTCAGACCCACCTGTCATACCCTAAATTTGTCCTACCTATTTTCAAGTATTTTCGTTTTTTCGATTCTATTTTCTATTTTACATTGTTTGCTTAATTTCTGGTTATTTAGACACGTGTTTGCTTGCAATTTGTTGATTTTTAAAATTTTATCCATTTTTATCCAATAAAGACATGACACGTTGCCTAAATACTTTTTTTATGTGAATATAAATTTTTAGTTTCTTAAACCTTTTCTTTTTTTTATGTTACTAATAATATTTTTAAGTATTCAATATTGTTTTTGTTTTTAGTATATTTGTTAATATTTATTAATTATATATTTGTTAATATTTATATTTTAGATAGTTGTTAATATATCAATCTAATTTTTTTAACATATTATGTTTGTTATTATTTAGTAGTTATTATTAATTAAGATAAAGAGAAATTAAGAAAAACTATCAGATTTTTGGAGAAAGAACATAAGGCCCATTGGTGAGAGGCACGCTTTTGATGCATATAAGGGGGTAATTTCATTGTGCAAAGAAACCTAAGTGACTGTTCATCGTCTCTGAAAAAAATCCGCCGCCCCCAATTCCAACACAAAACCCTAACCCTCAATGAAACCCTCACTGCCGCCGCAAGCCCTTAGTCTTCGTCCCCAAACCGCAAGCCTTTTTCTCTTAGAGCAACATCATCATCTCTTTCCCTGAGTTTTCCACTCACCTCTCACCATCATCATCCTCGTCGTCTTCTTCCACCAAACTTCATACAAAACCCTTCCAACCACATAAATACCGTAACATCACCGCACCGCTACACTAAAACCACTACTTTCACATGTCAACAAAAACACCCCCATAAATAGTTTTGCTTAATTTAGTTGTACAAGAGTTCGAAACATCAACAACATTGTCGTATTTTGCAAGGCCAGGACAGAGATTCACTGATGGTGCATGATTTGGATAAAACACGAATGCCTAGCCATAACAGTGAACTCACACCGTCGATTTAACTTATTTTTGTCGATTGAAAATCCACAAATTTAATACCCTGTTGTGGATTTCTATGACTGGTTTGTATGCAGGTCGATGGTCAAGACACCGTAAAGACATCGGTGAAGAAATACTGATGCATTGGCAGTTTGAAATTTGAGGTTACGGATAATTTCTGCGTAGGCTGAGACCACCGAGCGAGGATCGAAGTTGCATCTTAGCCGTAACGACATCACATCATTTTCGCACAACCGACAGTGAAGCAACACCTATGATTGTGACAAGCTTTTGGGGATAAAAATGAGTGCAAGGAGTATGTAGGTTACGAATATGGTAAATCTTGCATCTCTAGCTTAGATCCATTTTTTTCCTCTTCAATTTCCCGTGTTTGTTTTCTGTTCTGTTTAGTTGTGTCCATTCATGTGCAGGTTCAAACACAGCAGAACCACAACTAAACATTGAATCCAGTTCAAGCGGAAGCCCTTCGTTGCTCAAACAACAACTCACACAAATCATCGTCGTTTCGAAGTTGTTGCGGCATCGCCGAATCATCTGTTGTATGAAAAGAGCTTGAAGCATTGTGATGCTGATAATCTAGGAACAACAACTCAGTATTCAACTGCGGTGGTATTCTTCGAGACTTGGATTCTGAGACATTGGTTGACGAGGATTATAGATAAGAGTTGGTTATCGCAAATGCAACAGCCGTGCAACAACAAACTTCGGGTCATTCATCTACGACGGGGTCCATTTCTAATCTGATTCTTATTTTTATGTCAGTTTTATATGTTTTCAAGACATTACGTAGTCTGTTTGAATGTTCATTGTTGTGTTTTGGAAGTAAACAAATCTGGGCAGGAAATACAATCATATACGGATGTCGTTTTGAATTTGAATTCATTTTTTTTGGGTCTGCCGTGAATATATCAAAATTAATTGTGTTGCTGTTTGTTTCGATTGTGTCTATCTTTTATTTATGATGATGAATAAGCTCATTTGGAGACTTGAATTTGTGTTTAATCTTGGCAGTAGACAGTAAATATTGATGGTAATTACTGCTGCTACATGTTGTTAGTGAAAACAAACTGTCATTATCGTTTTGTGTTAAAATATTTTGGTTTTCATCCCTGCTGTTGTTACTCTATTTCGCTTACAAAGTATGTTTGGTTTTTCTGCGTACTTATTCGATTTCGCAGTTGATGTATTCTTTCAAGAGGATGTAGTTTTTGGTTTCTATATTTTGTGTACACCTAGCTACCGCTACCATGTGAATATTGGGTATAAATTATGCTATTTTTGGTTTAAATGTTGATTATGGTGTAAGTTATACAACTGATTGTTTGCATTACTACCACGATGTGGTCTCAGATGTGGTCTCAAATATTTTACATTGTCATAAATGCTTTGTTGCATTATCATTTTGATCAAATTAATTTTGTGCACGGAATCAAAGCGTATTCATGTTTTACATATTGGTTGCTATGAATCTCTGGCGGTTTATGCGATTTAATTTCGAGAATGATAGGTTTTAATAGCTTTTAGGGTAGGTGATTTGAGATTATTATATTACTTGGATGAATTTATGTGCCAAATTGTTGCTATCACAAGTTTGAGATTGAAGACCTTGCTGGCTATCGTGTTGTTTTACGGACGGAAATCATTGCAATAATTTGGTTTTATCATAAAGTATTATTAATGGTTCAGGATTTGTTTTCATGGTTGTTAAGGAATGGCAATGTGGATAATTATTTTATGTTGAATTCCTATCCTATTCTTTCACTGTTAGCGTTAGAGTTTAAAGATGAGTGGGAGCTTGGGCATGAAAGTGGAAGTGTCGGTATGAACGGTAATCAGGATAGGTTCTTTTTTCTCTTTCTTCTTTTTATAATCCAATCCATTTTATATTAAGCTGATAGTATAAGAGATTGGTTCAAAATATTAAGTTGATTTATCAATATAATTCAAATCTTATTTTTAAAATTGAAACGATTAATATATAAAAGAAAAACATTTTCTTAATCAATTACGAAAATTGAACTCTCGAGGTCTAGCACCTCTTGGGTTCATGAATGACTATTATTGAGGCGTACACCTTAGGTAATATCGTTCGACATCTCGTTTATACGCATTTGTTGCTCCGTTTTCTCCCATTCGATAACAAGGTACCTCTTTCCCTCCAAATGTAATAGTTTTTATGTTTTTTTCTTAATTATGCTTCAACGCCTCAAAACCATTCCTAAAATTAAATTCTCGATTTATCGAGTCATTTTCACATGTGTAAGTCGAGTGCTTTCAAAGCCTCGCCATCGACCTTCGATCACCATACACAACATTTTAAAGCTTAATCCTGGGCTTCCTTACAGTGAAACCTATTTGATCAACTACTTCTAGTTGGTCACTTAGAAGACTAGCCCATTTTGCTAGTACACACGCTTAAAATTTAAATTCAAACCTTGACTCACCTCGAGTACGTTTTCAAAACAAACTAAATTCTTGAAGTCTAGCACTTCTTGGGTTTTTGGACGATTGTTATTGAGGCGTACGCTTTAAGTAATATATTGTTCGACATTTCATCTTTTAGTACGCTATTTTGGATAAAGAAATATCATAGGAATCTAGCATTCTGTGTGATATTTCCGTTGTTCATCCAAACATTTTCAAATGAAAAGATGTTGCCGAGATCTAGCATCACGATAATACTCCGATTAATTCATTGTGAGGCCGACGTCTCATTACCGAATAATTGTCATTTTCAAATCCAATCTCGCGTTCTCACCTCTCGTAGCACAAACTCTTTTCATACCCTCAATTCAATCCAAATTATTTTCAAAACACCTTTCTCGATTAAAACTCCGAAAGAAGGAGGTTCTTGGAATCTAGCATTCCTTGGATCTTTGAGTGAATAGTTCTCGAGGCACGCTCTAGAGTTATTATTCATTCAATCTTTCAACTTTTTTTCAAACATTTTCAAACATTCTCCTAAGTCGAATGCTCGTCCGCATTCGCAACCGTCAACATTTCGCACACATTTCACAATTCCACGTGGTTTCGATATTAAGGGCACCCTTAGGGACTAATATCGTTTCTCACCATCTAGCCCTTGACACGTCGTCAAGTCGGTTCTATCTTCTAATCAATTCCTCGACTCGTCGTCGAACCCTTTCTTCAAACCAACCTCTTTTTGCTTCGCATTCCATTTTCGATCCAATCTTTACAAAACACCTTTTTTAAACTTACGAAAGAGGGATATTCTTAGAATCTAGCATTCTTTGAATATTTGAATGAGTAACTGTCGAGGCGCGCCCTTGAGTTGTTATTAGTTCATTCTTTCGATTTCAAAACTTCCAACCCATTCAACCTCATCTTTCCGTGGTTGTTACCACGAACTACGACTGCTCTGATTCTTTATTCATTCTTGAATACAAGATACGTAGGCACAACATTGCGATGATCTTGGCGAGCACACTTTTACCTTTCTCCATTAATCCATCCACACTTCTATCCATCTTCCGTTTCCCCCCATCCTTTCCCGTAGTCGAACTACGACGCTCTGATTTCTCATTCTCGTCCGAATGAGCATACGTAGGCACAAGGGCCCCAATCCTTGGCGAGCACCCTATCCTTCAATCACCCATTTCCCACTAGCGTCTTTAACCTTTTACCCTACCAATTCTATCCTTATTGTCGAGAAGAAAACAAGTAAACCTAGACAACACTCTCCACAAAATACCTTAAGAGGTTCCCATTGAGTACAACGGACGTGAGGGGTGCTAATACCTTCCCCTCGTGTAACCGACTCCTGAACCCGAAACATGGTTGCGACAGTCCTGTTCTATCCCTTTCGCTTTAAGAGGTTTTCTCGATATTTTCCTCTCCCGTTTATTCGGGAAAAATAAAGTTCGGTGGCGACTCTGTCGAACCGCATTTCCGCGCCTTTCGCGCGAGGGTCGTTTCTACGAAAGGATGATACAGCAAACCATCGCACAATCAGACATCCAAAAGATGACAGACCCCACACAACAAGGATGACGGAGCGAAACTCACACTGGCTACTACCACCAAAAGGATGATAGAGCTAACACTCGCAAAATCTGACATCAACAAGATGACAGACCCACCACCAAAAGGACGATGGGGCGAAATCACACCGGCTATTACCACCAAAAGGATGATAGAGCTAACACTCGCATAATCTAACATCAATAAGATAACAGACCCACCACCAAAAGGATAATGGAGCGAATTCACACCGGCTACTACCAACAAAAGAATGATATAGCAAAACACTCGCACAATCTTACATCAACAAGATGACAGACCCATTACCAAAAGGATGACGGAGCGAAACTCAGACCGGCTACTACCACCAAAAGGATGATACAGCAAACCATCGCACAATCAGACATCTAAAAGAAGACATACCCCCCACAACAAGGATGACGGAGCGAAACTCACACCGGCTACTACCACCAAAAGGATGATAGAGCAAACACTCGCACAATCTGACATCAACAAGATGACAGACCCACCACCAAAAGGATTATGGAGCCAACTCACACCGGCTACTACCACCAAAAGGATGATGGAGCTAACACTCGCACAATCATACATCAACAACATGACAGACTTACCCCCAAAAGGATGATGGAGCCAACTCACACCGGCTACTACCACCGAAAGGATGATAGAGCAAACACTCGTACAATCTGTCATCAACAAGATGACAGCGCCACCACCAAAAGGATGAAGGAGCACAACTCACACCGGCTACTACCACCAATATGATAATAGAACAAACACTCGCACAATCTGACATCAACAAGACGATAGACCCACCACCAAAAGGATGACGAAGCGAAACTCACATCGGCTACTACCACCAAAAGGATGATACAACAAAACACTCGCACAATCTGACATCAACAAGATGACAGACCTATCACCAAGAGGACGATGGAGCTAACTTACACTAGCTACTACACTCAAAAGAATGATAGAGCAAACACTCGCACAATCTGACATCACAAATTGACAGACCCACCACCAAAAGGATGATTTAGAAAACTCATACTGGCTACTACCCCCAAACGGTTGATAGAGCAAACATTCGCACAACTAACATGTACAAGATGACAGACCCACCACCAAAAGGATGACGGAGCGAAACTCACACCGGCTACTACCAACAAAAGGATGATATAGCAAAACACTCTCACAATCTTACATCAACAAGATGACAGACCCATTACCAAAGGCATGACGGAGCGAAACTCACATCGGCTACTACCACGAAAAAGATGATACAACAAACCATCACACAATTAGACATCCAAAAGATGACAGACCCCCTATAACAAGGATGACAGAGCGAAACTCACACTTGCTACTACCACCAGAAGGATGATAGAGCTAACACTCGCACAATCTGACATCAATAAGATGACAGACCCACCACCAAAAGGATGACGGAGCGAAACTCCCAACGGCTACTACCACCAAAAGGATGATATAGCAAACACTCGCACAATCTGACATCAACAAGATGACATACCCACCACCAAAAGGACGATGGAGCGAACTCACACCGGCTACTACCATCAAAATGATGATAGAGAAAACACTCGCACAATGTGACATCACAAATTGACAGACCCACCTCCAAAAGGACGATGGAGCTAACTGACACCGACTATAACCACCAACAGGATGATAGAGCTAACACTCGCACAATCTAACATCAACAAGATGATAGACCCATTACCAAAAGGATGACGGAGCGAAACTCACACCGGCTACTACCACCAAAAGGATGATACAGCAAACCATCGCACAATCAGACATCCAAAAGATGACAGACCCCACACAACAAGGATGACGAAGCGAAACTCACACTGGCTACTACCACCAAAAGGATGATAGAGCTAACACTCGCACAATCTGACATCAACAAGATGACAGACCCACCACCAAAAGGACGATGGGGCGAACTCACACCGGCTATTACCACCAAAAGGATGATAGAGCTAACACTCGCACTATCTAACATCAATAAGATAACAGACCCACCACCAAAAGGATAATGGAGCGAATTCACACAGGCTACTACCAACAAAAGGATGATATAGCAAAACACTCGCACAATCTTACATCAACAAGATGACAGACCCATTCCCAAAAGGATGACGGAGCGAAACTCAGACCGGCTACTACCACCAAAAGGATGATACAGCAAACCATCGCACAATCAGACATCTAAAAGAAGACAGACCCCCCACAACAAGGATGACGGAGCGAAACTCACACCGGCTACTACCACCGAAAGGATGATAGAGCAAACACTCGCACAATCTGACATCAACAAGATGACTGACCCACCACCAAAAAGATTATGGAGCCAACTCACACCGGCTACTACCACCAAAAGGATGATAGAGCTAACACTCGCACAATCAGACATCAACAACATGACAGACATACCCCCAAAAGGATGATGGAGCCAACTCACACCGGCTACTACCACCGAAAGGATGATAGAGCAAACACTCGCACAATCGGTCATCAACAAGATGATAGCGCCACCACCAAAAGGATGAAGGAGCGCAACTCACACCGGCTACTACCACCAATAGGATAATAGAACAAACACTCTCACAATCTGACATCAACAAGATGATAGACCCACCACCAAAAGGATGACGAAGCGAAACTCACATCGACTACTACCACCAAAAGGATGATACAACAAAACACTCGCACAATCTGACATCAACAAGATGACAGACCTATCACCAAGAGGACGATGGAGCTAACTTACACTAGCTACTACACTCAAAAGAATGATAGAGCAAACACTCGCACAATCTGACATCACAAATTGACAGACCCACCACCAAAAGGATGATTTAGAAAACTCATACTGGCTACTACCCCCAAACGGTTGATAGAGCAAACATTCGCACAACTAACATGTACAAGATGACAGACCCACCACCAAAAGCATGACGGAGCGAAACTCACACCGGCTACTACCACCAAAAGGATGATATAGCAAACACTCGCACAATCTGACATCAACAAGATGACAGACACACGACCAAAAGGATGATGGCGCGAACTCACACCGACTACTATCATCAAAAGAATGATATAGCAAACACTCGCACAATCTGACATCACAAATTGACAGACTCACCAACAAAAGGATGATGGAGCAAACTCACACCGGCTATTACCACCAAAAGGATGATACAGCTAACACTCGCACAATCTAACATCAACAAGATAACAGACCCACCACCAAAAGGATGATGGAGCGAACTCACATCGGCTACTACCAACAAAAGGATGATATAGCAAAACACTCTCACAATCTTACATCAACAAGATGACAGACCCATTACCAAAGGCATGACGGAGCGAAACTCACATCGGCTACTACCACGAAAAAGATGATACAACAAACCATCACGCAATTAGACATCCAAAATATGACACACCCCCTATAACAAGGATGACGGAGCGAAACTCACACTTGCTAATACCACCAGAAGGATGACAGAGCTAACACTCGCACAATCTGACATCAATAACATGACAGACCCACCACCAAAAGGATGACGGAGCGAAACTCACAACGGCTACTACCACCAAAAGGATGATATAGCAAACACTCGCACAATCTGACATCAACAAGATGACAGACCCACCACCAAAAGGACGATGGAGCGAACTCACACTGGCTACTACCATCAAAATGATGATAGAGCAAACTCGCACAATGTGACATCACAAATTGACAGACCCACCTCCAAAAGGACGATGGAGCTAACTGACACCGACTATAACCACCAACAGGATGATAGAGCTAACACTCGCACAATCTAACATCAACAAGATGATAGACCCATTACCAAAAGGATGACGGAGCGAAACTCACACCGGCTACTACCACCAAAAGGATGATACAGCAAACCATCGCACAATCAAACATCCAAAAGATGACAGACCCCACACAACAAGGATGACGGAGCGAAACTCACACTGGCTACTACCACCAAAAGGATGATAGAGTTAACACTCGCATAATCTGACATCAACAAGATGACAGACCCACCACCAAAAGGACGATGGGGCGAACTCACACCGGCTATTACCACCGAAAGGATGATAGAGCTAACACTCGCACAATCTAACATCAATAAGATAACAGACCCACCACCAAAAGGATAATGGAGTGAATTCACACCGGCTACTACCAACAAAAGGATGATATAGCAAAACACTCGCACAATCTTACATCAACAAGATGACAGACCCATTACCAAAAGGATGACGGAGCGAAACTCATACCGGCTACTACCACCAAAAGGATGATACAACAAACCATCGCACAATCAGACATCTAAAAGAAGACAGACCCCCCACAACAAGGATGACGGAGCGAAACTCACACCGGCTACTACCACCGAAAGGATGATAGAGCAAACACTCGCACAATCTGACATCAACTAGATGACTGACCCACCACCAAAAAGATTATGGAGCCAACTCACACCGGCTACTACCACCAAAAGGATGATAGAGCTAACACTCGCACAATCAGACATCAACAACATGACAGACTTACCCCCAAAAGGATGATGGAGCCAACTCACACCGGCTACTACCACCGAAAGGATGATAGAGCAAACACTCGCACAATCTCTCATCAACAAGATAACAGCGCCACCACCAAAAGGATGAAGGAGTGCAACTCACACCGGCTACTACCACCAACAGGATAATAGAACAAACACTCTCACAATCTGACATCAACAAGATGATAGACCCACCACCAAAAGGATGACGAAGCGAAACTCACATCGGCTACTACCACCAAAAGGATGATACAACAAAACACTCGCACAATCTGACATCAACAAGATGACAGACCTATCACCAAGAGGACGATGTAGATAACTTACACTAACTACTACACTCAAAAGAATGATAGAGCAAACACTCGCACAATCTGACAACACAAATTGACAGACCCACCACCAAAAGGATGATGGAGAAAACTCATACTGGCTACTACCCCCAAACGGTTGATAGAGCAAACATTCGCACAACTAACATGTACAAGATGACAGACCCACCACCAAAAGGATGACGGAGCGAAACTCACACCGGCTACTACCACCAAAAGGATGATATAGCAAACACTCGCACAATCTGACATCAACAAGATGACAAACACACCACCAAAAGGATGATGGCGCGAACTCACAACGACTACTACCATCAAAAGAATGATATAGCAAACACTCGCACAATCTGACATCAAAAATTGACAGACTCACCAACAAAAGGGTGATGGAGCAAACTCACACCGGCTATTACCACCAAAAGGATGATACAGCTAACACTCGCACAATCTAACATCAACTTGATAACAGACCCACCACCAAAAGGATGATGGAGCGAACTCACACCGGCTACTACAAACAAAAGGATGATATAGAAAAACACTCTCATAATCTTACATCAACAAGATGACAGACCAATTACCAAAGGCATGACGGAGCGAAACTCACATCGGCTACTACCACGAAAAGGATGATACAGCAAACCATCACACAATCAGACATCCAAAAGATGACAGACCCCCCATAACAAGGATGACGAAGCGAAACTCACACTTGCTACTACCACCAGAAGGATGACAGAGCTAACACTCGCACAATCTGACATCAACAAGATGACAGACCTACCACCAAAAGGATGGCGGAGCGAAACTCACACCGGCTACTACCACCAAAAGGATGATATTGCAAACACTCGGACAATCTGACATCAACAAGATGACAGACCCATCACCAAAAGGACGATGGAGCGAATTCACACTAGCTACTACCATCAAAAAGATGATAGAGAAAACACTCGCACAATCTGACATCACAAATTGACAGACCCACCACCAAAAGGACGATGGAGCTAACTGACACAGACTATTACCACCAACAGGATGATAGAGCTAACACTCGCACAATCTAACATCAACAAGATGATAGATCCATTACCAAAAGGATGACGGAGCGAAACTCACACCGGCTACTACCACCAAAAGGATGATACAGCAAACCATCGCACAATCAGACATCCAAAAGATGACAGACCCCACACAACAAGGATGACGGAGCGAAACTCACACTGGCTACTACCACCAAAAGATTGATACAGCAAACCATCGCACAATCAGACATCTAAAAGAAGACAGACCCCCCACAACAAGGATGACGGAGCGAAACTCACACCGGCTACTACCACCAACAGGATGATAGAGCAAACACTCGCACAATCTGACATCAACAAGATGACAGACCCACCACCAAAAGGATTATGGAGCCAACTAACACCGGCTACTACCACCAAAAGGATGATAGAGCTAACACTCGCACAATCAGACATCAACAACATGACAGACTTACCCCCAAAAGGATGATGGAGCAAACTCACACCGGCTACTACCACCGAAAGGATGATAGAGCAAACACTCGCACAATCTGTCATCAACAAGATGACAGCGCCACCACCAAAAGGATGAAGGAGCGCAACTCACACCGGCTACTACCACCAACAGGATAATATAGAAAACACTCGCACAATCTGACATCAACAAGATGATAGACCCACCACCAAACGGATGACGAAGCGATACTCACATCGGCTACTACCACCAAAAGGATGATACAACAAAACACTCGCACAATCTGACATCAACAAGATGACAAACCTATCACCAAGAGGACGATGTAGCTAACTTACACTAGCTACTACACTCAAAAGAATGATAGAGCAAACACTCGCACAATATGAAATCACAAATTGACAGACCCACCACCAAAAGGATGATGGAGAAAACTCATACTGGCTACTACCCCCAAACGGTTGATAGAGCAAACATTCGCACAACTAACATGTACAAGATGACAGACCCACCACCAAAAGGATGACGGAGCGAAACTCACACCGGCTACTACCACCAAAAGGATGATATAGCAAACACTCGCACAATCTGACATCAACAAGATGACAGACACACCACCAAAAGGATGATGGCGCGAACTCACAACGACTACTACAATCAAAAGAATGATATAGAAAACACTCGCACAATCTGACATCAAAAATTGACAGACTCACCAACAAAAGGGTGATGGAGCAAACTCACACCGGCTATTACCACCAAAAGGATGATACAGCTAACACTCGCACAATCTAACATCAACAAGATAACAGACCCACCACCAAAAGGATGATGGAGCAAACTCACACCGGCTACTACAAACAAAAGGATGATATAGAAAAAAACTCATAATCTTACATCAATAAGATGACAGACCAATTACCAAAGGCATGACGGAGCGAAACTCACATCGGCTACTACCACGAAAAGGATGATACAGCAAACCATCACACAATCAGACATCCAAAATATGACTGACCCCCCATAACAAGGATGACGAAGCGAAACTAACACTTGCTACTACCACCAGAAGGATGACTGAGCTAACACTCGGACAATCTGACATCAACAAGATGACAAACCCCACCACCAAAAGGACGATGGAGCGAATTCACACTAGCTACTACCATCAAAAAGATGATAGAGCAAACACTCGCACAATCTGACATCACAAATTGACAGACCCACCACCAAAAGGACGATGGAGCTAACTGACACAGACTATTACCACCAACAGGATGATAGAGCTAACAATCGCATAATCTAACATCAGCAAGATGATAGACCCATTACCAAAAGGATGACGGAGCGAAACTCACACCGGCTACTACCACCAAAAGGATGATACAGCAAACCATCGCACAATCAGACATCCAAAAGATGACAGACCCCACACAACAAGGATGACGGAGCGAAACTCACACTGGCTACTACCACCAAAAGGATGATACAGCAAACCATCGCACAATCAGACATCTAAAAGAAGACAGACCCCCCACAACAAGGATGACGGAGCGAAACTCACACCGGCTACTACCACCAACAGGATGATAGAGCAAACACTCGCACAATCTGACATCAACAAGATGACAGACCCACCACCAAAAGGATTATGGAGCCAACTAACACCGGCTACTACCACCAAAAGGATGATAGAGCTAACACTCGCACAATCAGACATCAACAACATGACAGACTTACCCCCAAAAGGATGATGGAGAAAACTCACACCGGCTACTACCACAGAAAGGATGATAGAGCAAACACTCGCACAATCTGTCATCAACAAGATGACAGCGCCACCACCAAAAGGATGAAGGAGCGCAACTCACACCGGCTGCTACCACCAACAGGATAATATAGCAGACACTCGCACAATCTGACATCAACAAGATGATAGACCCACCACCAAAAGGATGACGAAGCGAAACTCACATCGGCTACTACCACCAAAAGGATGATACAAACAAACACTCGCACAATCTGACATCAACAAGATGACAAACCTATCACCAAGAGGACGATGTAGCTAACTTACACTAGCTACTACACTCAAAAGAATGATAGAGAAAACACTCGCATAATATGAAATAACAAATTGACAGACCCACCACCAAAAGGATGATGGAGAAAACTCATACTGGCTACTACCCCCAAACGGTTGATAGAGCAAACATTCGCACAACTAACATGTACAAGATGACAGACCCACCACCAAAAGGATGACGGAGCGAAACTCACACCGGCTACTACCACCAAAAGGATGATATAGCAAACACTCGCACAATCTGACATCAACAAGATGACAGACACACCACCAAAAGGATGATTGCGCGAACTCACAATGACTACTACCATCAAAAGAATGATATAGCAAACACTCGCACAATCTGATATCAAAAATTGACAGACTCACCAACAAAAGGGTGATGGAGCAAACTCACACCGGCTATTACCACCAAAAGGATGATACAGCTAACACTCGCACAATCTAACATCAATAAGATAACAGACCCACCACCAAAAGGATGATGGAGCGAACTCACACCGGCTACTACAAACAAAAGGATGATATAGAAAAACACTCTCATAATCTTACATCAACAAGATGACAGACCAATTACCAAAGGCATGACGGAGCGAAACTCACATCGGCTACTACCACGAAAAGGATGATACAGCAAACCATCACACAATCAGACATCCAAAAGATGACAGACCCCCCATAACAAGGATGACGAAGCGAAACTAACACTTGCTACTACCACCAGAAGGATGACAGAGCTAACACTCGGACAATCTGACATCAACAAGATGACAAACCCACCACCAAAAGGACGATGGAGCGAATTCACACTAGCTACTACCATCAAAAAGATGATAGAGCAAACACTCGCACAGTCTGACATCACAAATTGACAGACCCACCACCAAAAGGATGATGGAGCTAACTGACACAGACTATTACCACCAACAGGATGATAGAGCTAACACTCGCATAATCTAACATCAACAAGATGATAGACCCATTACCAAAAGGATGACGGAGCGAAACTCACACCGGCTACTACCACCAAAAGGATGAAACAACAAACCATCGCACAATTAGACATCCAAAAGATGACAGACCCCACACAACAAGGATGACGGAGCGAAACTCACACTGGCTACTACCACCAAAAGGATGATACAGCAAACCATCGCACAATCAGACATCTAAAAGAAGACAGACCCCCCACAACAAGGATGACGGAGCGAAACTCACACCGGCTACTACCACCAACAGGATGATAGAGCAAACACTCGTACAATCTGACATCAACAAGATGACAGACCCACCATCAAAAGGATTATGGAGCCAACTCACACCGGCTACTACCACCAAAAGGATGATAGAGCTAACACTCGCACAATCAGACATCAACAACATGACAGACTTACCCCCAAAAGGATGATGGAGCAAACTCACACCGGCTACTACCACCGAAAGGATGATAGAGCAAACACTCGCACAATCTGTCATCAACAAGATGACAGCGCCACCACCAAAAGGATGAAGGAGCGCAACTCACACCGGCTACTACCACCAACAGGATAATATAGCAAACACTCGCACAATCTGACATCAACAAGATGATAGACCCACCACCAAAAGGATGACGAAGCGAAACTCACATCGGCTACTACCACCAAAAGGATGATACAACAAAACACTCTCACAATCTGACATCAACAAGATGACAGACCTATCACCAAGAGGACGAAGTAGCTAACTTACACTAGCTACTACACTCAAAAGAATGATAGAGCAAACACTCGCACAATATGAAATCACAAATTGACAGACCGACCACCAAAAGGATGATGGAGAAAACTCATACTGGCTACTACCCCCAAACGGTTGATAGAGCAAACATTCGCACAACTAACATGTACAAGATGACAGACCCACCACCAAAAAGATGACGGAGCGAAACTCACACCGGCTACTACCACCAAAAGGATGATATAGAAAACACTCTCACAATCTGACATCAACAAGATGACAGACACACCACCAAAAGGATGATGGAGCCAACTCACAATGACTACTACCATCAAAAGAATGATATAGCAAACACTCACACAATCTGACATCAAAAATTGACAGACTCACCAACAAAAGGGTGATGGAGCAAACCCACACCGGCTATTACCACCAAAAGGATGATACAGCTAACACTCGCACAATCTAACATCAACAAGATAACAGACCCACCACCAAAAGGATGATGGAGCGAACTCACACCGGCTACTACAAACAAAAGGATGATATAGAAAAACACTCTCACAATCTTACATCAACAAGATGACAGACCCATTACCAAAAGGATGACGGAGCGAAACTCAGACCGGCTACTACCACCAAAAGGATGATACAACAAACCATCGCACAATCAGACATCTAAAAGAAGACAGACCCCCCACAACAAGGATGATGGAGCGAAACTCACACCGGCTTCCACCACCAAAAGGATGATAGAGCAAACACTCGCACAATCTGACATCAACAAGATGACAGACCCACCACCAAAAGGATTATGGAGCCAACTCACACCGGCTACTACCACCAAAAGGATGATAGAGCTAACACTCGCACAATCAGACATCAACAGCATGACAGACTTACCCCCAAAAGGATGATGGAGCAAACTCACACCGGCTTCTACCACCGAATGGATGATAGAGAAAACACTCGCACAATCTGACATCAACAAGATGACAGAGCCACCACCGAAAGGATGAAGGAGCGCAACTCACACCGGATACTACCACCAACAAGATAATAGAGCAAACACTCGCACAATCTGACATCAACAGGATAATAGACCCACCACCAAAAGGATGACGAAGCGAAACTCACATCGGCTACTACCACCAAAAGGATGATACAACAAAAATCTCGCACAATCTGACATCAACAAGATGACAGGCCTATCACCAAGATGACGATGGAGCTAACTCACACCGAGTACTACCATCAAAAGGATGATAGAGCAAACACTCGCACAATCTGACATCACAAATTGACAGACCCACCACAAAAAGGATGATGGAGAAAACTCATACTGGCTACTACCCCCAAAAGGATGATAGAGAAAACACTCGCACAATCTAACATGTACAAGATGACAGACCCACCACCAAAAGGATGACGGAGCAAAACTCACACCAGCTACTACCACCAAAAGGATGATATAGCAAACACTCGCACAATCTGACATCAACAAGATGACAGACACACCACCAAAAGGATGATGGCGCGAACTCACACCGACTACTACCATCAAAAGAATGATATAGCAAACACTCGCACAATCTGACATCACAAATTGACAAACTCACCAACAAAAGGATGATGGAGCAAACTCACACCGGCTATTACCACCAAAAGGATGATACAGCTAACACTCGCACAATCTAACATCAACAAGATAACAGACCCACCACCAAAAGGATGATGGAGCGAACTCACACCGGCTACTACCAACAAAAGGATGATATAGCAAAACACTCTCACAATCTTACATCAATAAGATGACAGACCCATTACCAAAGGCATGACGGAGCGAAACTCACATCGGCTACTACCACGAAAAGGATGATACAGCAAACCATCACACAATTAGACATCCAAAAGATGACAGACCCCCCATAACAAGGATGACGGAGCGAAACTCACACTTGCTACTACCACCAGAAGGATGATAGAGCTAACACTCGCACAATCTGACATCAACAAGATGATAGACCCACCACCAAAAGGATGACGGAGCGAAACTCACACCGGCTACTACCACTAAAAGGATGATATAGCAAACACTCGCACAATCTGACATCAACAAGATGACAGACCCACCACCAAAAGGACGATGGAGCAAACTCACACCGGCTACTACCATCAAAATGATGATAGAGCAAACACTCGCATAATGTGACATCACAAATTGACAGACCCACCACCAAAAGGACGATGGAGCAAACTCATACCGACTATTACCACCAACAGGATGATAGAGCTAACACTCGCACAATCTAACATCAACAAGATGACAGACCCACTATCAAAATGATGACGAAGCGAAACTCACACCGGCTACTACCACCAAAAGGATGATACAGCAAACCATCGCACAATCAGACATCCAAAAGATGACAGACCCCACACAACAAGGATGTCGTAGCGAAACTCACACTGGCTACTACAACCAAAAGGATGATTGAGCTAACACTCGGACAATCTGACATGAATAAGATGACAGACCCTACACAAAACGACGATGGGGAAAACTCACACTGGCTATTACCACCAAAAGGATGATAGAGCTAACACTCGCACAATCTAACATCATCAAGATAACAGACCCACCACCAAAAGGATACTGGAGCGAACTGACACCGGCAACTACAAACAAAAGGATGATATAGCAAAACACTCGCACAATCTTACATCAACAAGATGACAGACCCATTACCAAAAGGATGACGGAGCGAAACTCACACTGGCTACTACCACCAAAATGATGATACAGCAAACCATCGCACAATCAGACACCTAAAAGATGACAGACCCGCCATAACAAGGATGACGGAGCGAAACTCACACAGGCTACTACCACTAAAAGGATGATAGAGCTAACACTCGCACAATCTGACATCAACAAGATGACAGACCCAACACCAAAAGGATGACGGAGCAAAACTCACACCAGCTACTACCACCAAAAAGATGATAGAGCAAATACTCGCAGAATCTGACATCAACAAGATGACAGACCCACCACCAAAAGGAATATGGAACCAACTCACACCGGCTACTACCATCGAAAGGATGATAGAGCCAACACTCGCACAATCTGACATCAACAAGATGACAGAACCACCACCAAAAGGATGACGGAGCGCAACTCACACCAGCTACTACCACCCAAAGGATAATAGAGCAAACACTTGCAAAATCTGATATCAACAAGATGATAGAGCCACCACCAAAAGGATGACGAAGTGAAACTCACATCGGCTACTACCACCAAAAGGATGATACAACAAAACACTCGAACAATCTGACATCAACAAGATGACAGACCCATCACCAAGAGGACGATGGAGCTAACTCACACCGGCTACTACCATTAAAAGGATGATAGAGCAAACACTCGCACAATCTGACATCAACAAGATGACAGACCTACCACCAAAAGGACGATGGAGGGAACTCACACCGGCTATTACCATTAAAAGGATGATAGAGCTAACACTCGCACAAACTAACAACAAGATAACAGACCCACCACCAAAAGGATAATGGAGCGAACTCACACTGGCTACTACCAACAAAAGGATGATATAGCAAAACACTCGCACAATCTTACATAAACAAGATGACAGACCCATTACCAAAAGGATGACAGAGCGAAACTCAGACCGGCTACTACCACCAAAAGGATGAGACAACAAACCATCGCACAATCAGACATCTAAAAGATGACAGACCCCCCACAACAAGGATGACAGAGCGAAACTCACACAGCCTACTACCACTAAAAGGATGAT
This sequence comes from Lathyrus sativus, assembly GCA_963859935.3. Classification (NCBI taxonomy): domain Eukaryota; kingdom Viridiplantae; phylum Streptophyta; class Magnoliopsida; order Fabales; family Fabaceae; genus Lathyrus; species Lathyrus sativus. The sequence goes on along the minus strand of OZ012740.1, from coordinate 201,982,660 downwards.
AGAGCTAACACTCGCACAATCTGACATCAACAGGATGACAGACCCACCACCAAAAGGATCACGGAGCGAAACTCACACCGGCTACTACCACCAAAAGGATGATAGAGCAAACACTCGCACAATCTAACTACAACAAGATGAGAGACCCACCACCAAAAGGATTATGGAGCCAACTCACACAGGCTACTACCACCAAAATGATGATAGAGCTAACACTCGCACAATTTGACATCAACAACATGACAGACTTACCCCTAAAAGGATGATGGAGCAAACTCACACCGGGTTCTACAACCGAAAGGATGATAGAGAAAACACTCTCACAATCTGACATCAACAAGATGACAGAGCCACCACCAAAAGGATGAAGGAGCGCAACTCACACCGGATACTACCACCAACAAGATAATAGAGCAAACACTCACACAATCTGACATCAACAGGATAATAGACCCACTACCAGAAGGATGACGAAACGAAACTCACATCGGCTACTACCACCAAAAGGATGATACAACAAAAATCTCGCACAATTTGACATCAACAAGATGACAGACCTATCACAAGGATGATAGAGCAAACACTCGCACAATCTGACATCACAAATTGACAGGCCCACCACAAAAAGGATGATGGAGAAAACTCATACTGGCTACTACCCCCAAAAGGATGATAGAGAAAACACTCGCACAATCTAACATGTACAAGATGACAGACCCACCACCAAAAGGATGACGAAGCGAAACTCACACCGACTACTACCACCAAAAGGATGATATAGCAAACACTCGGACAATCTGACATCAACAAGATGACAGACCCACCACCAAAAGGACGATGGAGCAAACTCACACCAGCTACTACCATAAAAAAGATGATAGAGCAAACACTCGCACAATCTGACATCACAAATTGACAGACCCACCACCAAAAGGACGATGGAGCTAACTGACACCGACTATTACCACCAACAGGATGATAGAGATAACACTCACACAATCTAACATCAACAAGATGATAGACCCATTACCAAAAGGATGACGGAGCGAAACTCACACCGGCTATTACCACCAAAAGGATGATACAGCAAACCATCGCACAATCAGACATCCAAAAGATGACAGACCCCACACAACAAGGATGACGGAGCGAAACTCACACTGGCTACTACCACCAAAAGGATGATAGAGCTAACACTCTTACAATCTGACATCAACAAGATGACAAAACCACCACCAAAAGGACGATGGGGCGAACTCACACCGGCTATTACCACCAAAAGGACGATAGAGCTAACACTCGCACAATCTAACATCAACAAGATAACAGACCCACCACCAAAAGGATAATGGAGCGAATTCACACCGGCTACTACCAACAAAAGGATGATATAGCAAAACACTCGCACAATCTTACATCAACAAGATGACAGACCCATTACCAAAAAGATGACGAAGCGAAACTCAGACTGACTACTACCACCCAAAGGATGATACAGCAAACCATCGCACAATCAGACATCTAAAAGAAGACAGACCCCCCACAACAAGGATGACGGAGCGAAACTCACACCGGCTACTACCACCAAAAGGATGATAGAGCAAACACTCGCACAATCTGAAATCAACAAGATGACAGACCCACCACCAAAAGGATTATGGAGCCAACTCAAACCGGCTACTACCACCAAAAGGATGATAGAGCTAACACTCGCACTATCAGACATCAACAACATGACAGACTTACCCCTAAAAGGATGATGGAGCAAACTCACACCGGCTACTACCACCGAAAGGATGATAGAGCAAACACTCGCAAAATCTGACATCAACAAGATGACAGAGCAACCACCAAAAGGATGAAGGAGCGCAACTCACACCGGCTACTACCACCAACAGGATAATAGAGCAAACACTCGCAAAATCTGACATCAGCAAGATGATATACCCACCACCAAAAGGATGACGAAGCGAACTCACATCGGCTACTACCACCAAAAGGATGATACAACAAAACACTCGCACAATCTTACATCAAAAAGATGACAGACCTATCACCAAGAGGATGATGGAGCTAACTTACACTAGCTACTACACTCAAAAGAATGATAGAGCAAACACTCGCACAATCTGACATCACAAATTGACAGACCCACTACCAAAAGGATGATAGAGAAAACTCATACTGGCTACTACCCCCAAACGGTTGATAGAGCAAACATTCGCACAACTAACATGTACAAGATGACAGACCCACCACCAAAAGGATGACGGAGCGAAACTCACACCGGCTACTACCACCAAAAGGATGATATAGCAAACACTCGCACAATTTGACATCAACCAGATGACAGACACAACACCAAAAGGATGATGGAGCGAACTCACACCGACTACTACCATCAAAAGGATGATAGAGCAAACACTCGCATAATCTGACATCACAAATTGACAGACCCACTGACAAAAGGATGATGGAGCAAACTCACACCGGCTATTACCACCAAAAGGATGATAGAGCTAACACTCGCATAATCTAACATCAACAAGATAACAGAGCCACCACCAAAAGGATGATGGAGCGAACTCACACCGGCTACTACCAACAAAAGGATGATATAGCAAAACACTCTCACAATCTTACATCAACAAGATGACCCACCCATTACCAAAGGCATGACGGAGCGAAACTCACATCGGCTACTACCACGAAAAGGATGATACAGCAAACCATCACACAATTAGACATCCAAAAGATGACAGACCCCCCATAATAAGAATGACGGAGCGAAGCTCACACTTGCTACTACCACCAGAAGGATGATAGAGCTAACACTCGCATAATCAGACATCAACAAGATGACAGACCCACCACCAAAAGGATGACGGAGCGAAACTCACTCTGGCTACTACCACCAAAAGGATGAAAGAGCAAACACTCGGACAATCTGACATCAACAAGATGACAGACCCACCACCAAAAGGATGATGGAGCGAACTCACACCGGCTACTACCATCAAAAGGATGATAGAGCTAACACTCGCACAATCTGACATTAACAAGATGACAAACCCACCACCAAAAGGATGCTAGAGTAATCTCACACCGGCTACTACCACCAAAAGGATGATAGAGCAAACACTCGCATAATCTGACATCAACAAGATGGCAGACCCACCACCAAAAGGATGACGGAGCAAAACTCACATCGGCTACTACTACAAAAAGATGATAGAGCAAACACTCGCACAATCTGACATCAACAAGATGACAGACCCACCACCAAAAGGATGATGTAGCGAGCTCACACCGGCTACTACCACCAAAAGGATGATAGAGCAAACACTCGCACAATCTGACATCAACAAGATGACAGACCCACCACCAAAAGGATGACGGAGCGCAACTCACACAATCTGACATCAACAAGATGACAGACCTATCACAACAAAACACTCGCACAATCTGACATCAACAAGATGACAGACCTATCACCAAGAGGACGATGGAGCTAACTTACACTAGCTACTACACTCAAAAGAATGATAGAGCAAACACTCGCACAATCTGACATCACAAATTGACAGACCCACCACCAAAAGGATGATGGAGAAAACTCATACTGGCTACTACCCCCAAACGGTTGATAGAGCAAACATTCGCACAAATAACATGTACAAGATGATAGACCCACCACCAAAAGGATGACGGAGCGAAACTCACACCGGCTACTACCACCAAAATGATGATATAGCAAACACTCGCACAATTTAACATCAAAAAGATGACAGACACACCACCAAAAGGATGATGGAGCGAACTCACACCGACTACTACCATTAAAAGGATGATAGAGCAAACACTCGCAGAATCTGACATCACAAATTGACAGACCCACCAACAAAAGGATGATGGAGCAAACTCACAACTCGGCTGTTACCATCAAAAGGATGATAGAGCTAACACTCGCACAATCTAACATCAACAAGATAACAGACCCATCACCAAAAGGATGATGGAGCGAAATCACACCGGCTACTACCATTAAAAGGATGATATAGCAAAACAGTCTTACAATCTTACATCAACAAGATGACAGACCCATTACCAAAGGCATGACGGAGCGAAACTCACATCGGCTACTACCACGAAAAGGATGATACAGCAAATCATCACACAATTAGACATCCAAAAGATGACAGACCCCCATAACAAGGATGACGGAGTGAAACTCACACTTGCTAATACCACCAGAAGAATGATAGAGCTAACACTCGCACAATCTGACATCAACAAGATGACAGACCCACCACCAAAAGGATGACGGAGCGAAATTCACTCTGGCTACTACCACCAAAAGGATGATAGAGCAAACACTCGGACAATCTTACATCAACAAGATGAAAGACCCACCACCAAAAGGATGATGGAGCCAACACACACCGGCTACTACCACCAAAAGGATGATAGAGCTAACACTCGCACAATCTGACATTAACAAGATGACTGACATACCACCAAAAGGATGACGGAGCGAAACTCACTACGGCTACTACCACCAAAAGGATGATACAACTAACCATCGCACAATCAGACATCCAAAAGATGACAGACCCCCCACAACAAGGATGACAGAGCGAAACTCACACCGACTACTACCACCAAAAGGATGATAGAGCAAACACTCGCATAATCTGACATCAAAAAGATGACAGATCAACCACCAAAGGATGATGGAGCCAACTCACACCGGCTACTACCACCAAAAGGATGATAGAGCTAACACTCAAATAATCTGACATCAACAACATGACAGACTTACCACCAAAAGGATGATGGAGCAAACTCACACCGGCTACTACCATCGAAAGGATAATAGGGCAAACACTCGCATAATCTGACATCAACAAGATAACAGATCCACCACCAAAAGGATGACGGAGCGCAACTATCAACGGCTATTACCACCAAAAGGATAATATAGCAAACACTCGCAAAATCTGACATCAACAAGATGATAGACCCACCACAAAAAGAATGACGAAGCGAAACTCACATCAGCTACTACCACCAAAAGGATGATACAAAAAACACTCGCACAATCTGACATCAACAAGATGAAAGACCAATCACCGAAAGGATGATGAAGCTAACTCACACCGGCTACTACCACCGAAAGGATGATTGAGCAAACACTCGCACAATCTGACATCAACAAGATTACAGACCCACCACCAAAAGGATGATGGAGAAAACTCATACTGGCTACTACCCCCAAAAGGATGATAGAACATACACTCGCACAATCTAACATGAACAATATGACAGAACCACCACCAAAAGGATGACGGAGCGAAACTCACACCGGCTACCACCACCAAAAGGATGCTATAGCAAACACTCCCACAATCTGACATCAATAAGATGATAGACCCACCAACAAAAGGACGATGGAGTGAACTCACACCGGCTATTACCATCAAAAGAGTTATAGAGCAAACACTCGCATAATCTGACATCACAATTTGACAGACCCACCACCAAAAGGATGATGGAGGGAACTCACACCGGCTATTACCACCAAAAGGATGATAGAGCTAACACTCGCACAATCTAACATCAAAAAGAGAACATACCCACCACCAAAAGGATGATGGAGCGAACTCACACCGGCTACTACCAACAAAAGAATGATATAGAAAAACACTCGCACAATCTGACATCAACAAGATGACAGACCCACAACCAAAAGGATGACGGAGCAAAACTCACACCGGCTACTACCACCAAAAGGATGATATAGCAAACACTCGCACAATTTGACATCAACAAGATGACAGACACACCACCAAAAGGATGATGGAGCGAACTCACACCGACTACTACCATCAAAAGGATGATAGAGCAAACACTCGCATAATCTGACATCACAAATTGAAAGACCCACCAACAAAAGGATGATGGAGCAAACTCACAACTCGCCTATTACCACCAAAAGGATGATAGAGCTAACACTCGCACAATCTAACATCAACAAGATAACAGACCCACCACCAAAAGGATGATGGAGCGAACTCACACCGGCTACTACCAACAAAAGGATGATATAGCAAAACACTCTCACAATCTTACATCAACAAGATGACAGACCCATTACCAAAGGCATGACGGAGCGAAACTCACATCGGCTACTACCACGAAAAGGATGATACAGCAAACCATCACACAATTAGACATCCAAAAGTTGACAGACCCCCCATAACAAGGATGACGGAGCGAAACTCTCACTTGCTACTACCACCAGAAGGATGATAGAGCTAACACTCGCACAATCTGACATCAACAAGATGACAGACCCACCACCAAAAGGATGACGGAGCGAAACTCACATCGGCTACTACCACCAAAAGGATGATAGAGCAAACACTCGCACAATCTGACATCAACAAGATGACAGACCCACCACCAAAAGGATGATGTAGCGAACTCACACCGGCTACTACCATCAAAAGGATGATACAGCAAACACTCGCACAATCTGACATCAACAATATGACAGACCCACGACCAAAAGGATGACGGAGCGCAACTCACACCGGCTACTACCACCAAAAGGATAATAGAGCAAACTCTCGCACAATCTAACATCAACAAGATGATAGTCCCACCACCAAAATGATGACGAAGCGAAACTCACATCGGCTACTACCACCAAAAGGATGATACAACAAAATTGTCCCACAATCTGACATCCACAAATGATACACCAATCACCAAAAGGACGATGGAGCAAACTCACAACGGCTACTACCATCAAAAGGATGATGGAGGAAACACTCGCACAATGTGACATCACAAATTTAAGGACCCACCACTAAAAGGATGATGGAGCAAACTCACACCGGCTATTACCACCAAAAGGTTGATAGACCTAACACTCGCACAATCTAACATCAAATAGATAACAGACGCACCACCAAAAGGATGATGGAGCGAACTCACACCGGCTACTTCAAACAAAAGGATGATATAGCAAAACACTCCCAGAATCTTACATCAACAAGATGACAGACCCATTATCAAAAGGATGACGGGGCGAAACTCACACCGATTACTACCACCAAAAGGATGATACAGCTAACCATCGCACAATCAGACATCAAAAAGATGACAGACCCCCCACAACAAGGATGACAGAGCGAAACTCACACCGACTACTACCACCAAAAGGATGATAGAGCAAACATTCGCACAATCTGACATCAAAAAGATGACAGACCAACCACCAAAGGATGATGGAGCCAACTCACACCGGCTACTACCACCAAAAGGATGATAGAGCTAACACTCAAATAATCTGACATCAACAACATGACAGACCCACTACCAAAAGGATGATGGAGCGAACTCACACCGGCTACTACCATCGAAAGGATAATAGGGCAAACACTCGCACAATCTGACATCAACAAGATAACAGACCCACCACCAAAAGGATGACGGAGCGCAACTATCAACGGCTATTACCACCAAAAGGATAATATAGCAAACACTCGCAAAATCTGACATCAACAAGATGATAGACCCACCACAAAAAGAATGACGAAGCGAAACTCACATCAGCTACTACCACCAAAAGGATGATACAAAAAACACTCGCACAATCTGACATCAACAAGATGAAAGACCAATCACCGAAAGGATGATGAAGCTAACTCACACCGGCTACTACCACCGAAAGGATGATTGAGCAAACACTCGCACAATCTGACATCAACAAGATTACAGACCCACCACCAAAAGGATGATGGAGAAAACTCATACTGGCTACTACCCCCAAAAGGATGATAGAACATACACTCGCACAATCTAACATGAACAATATGACAGAACCACCACCAAAAGGATGACGGAGCGAAACTCACACCGGCTACCACCACCAAAAGGATGCTATAGCAAACACTCCCACAATCTGACATCAATAAGATGATAGACCCACCAACAAAAGGACGATGGAGTGAACTCACACCGGCTATTACCATCAAAAGAGTTATAGAGCAAACACTCGCATAATCTGACATCACAATTTGACAGACCCACCACCAAAAGGATGATGGAGGGAACTCACACCGGCTATTACCACCAAAAGGATGATAGAGCTAACACTCGCACAATCTAACATCAAAAAGAGAACATACCCACCACCAAAAGGATGATGGAGCGAACTCACACCGGCTACTACCAACAAAAGAATGATATAGAAAAACACTCGCACAATCTGACATCAACAAGATGACAGACCCACAACCAAAAGGATGACGGAGCAAAACTCACACCGGCTACTACCACCAAAAGGATGATATAGCAAACACTCGCACAATTTGACATCAACAAGATGACAGACACACCACCAAAAGGATGATGGAGCGAACTCACACCGACTACTACCATCAAAAGGATGATAGAGCAAACACTCGCATAATCTGACATCACAAATTGAAAGACCCACCAACAAAAGGATGATGGAGCAAACTCACAACTCGCCTATTACCACCAAAAGGATGATAGAGCTAACACTCGCACAATCTAACATCAACAAGATAACAGACCCACCACCAAAAGGATGATGGAGCGAACTCTTACCGGCTACTACCAACAAAAGGATGATATAGCAAAACACTCTCACAATCTTACATCAACAAGATGACAGACCCATTACCAAAGGCATGACGGAGCGAAACTCACATCGGCTACTACCACGAAAAGGATGATACAGCAAACCATCACACAATTAGACATCCAAAAGTTGACAGACCCCCCATAACAAGGATGACGGAGCGAAACTCTCACTTGCTACTACCACCAGAAGGATGATAGAGCTAACACTCGCACAATCTGACATCAACAAGATGACAGACCCACCACCAAAAGGATGACGGAGCGAAACTCACATCGGCTACTACCACCAAAAGGATGATAGAGCAAACACTCGCACAATCTGACATCAACAAGATGACAGACCCACCACCAAAAGGATGATGTAGCGAACTCACACCGGCTACTACCATCAAAAGGATGATACAGCAAACACTCGCACAATCTGACATCAACAATATGACAGACCCACGACCAAAAGGATGACGGAGCGCAACTCACACCGGCTACTACCACCAAAAGGATAATAGAGCAAACTCTCGCACAATCTAACATCAACAAGATGATAGTCCCACCACCAAAATGATGACGAAGCGAAACTCACATCGGCTACTACCACCAAAAGGATGATACAACAAAATTGTCCCACAATCTGACATCCACAAATGATACACCAATCACCAAAAGGACGATGGAGCAAACTCACAACGGCTACTACCATCAAAAGGATGATGGAGGAAACACTCGCACAATGTGACATCACAAATTTAAGGACCCACCACTAAAAGGATGATGGAGCAAACTCACACCGGCTATTACCACCAAAAGGTTGATAGACCTAACACTCGCACAATCTAACATCAAATAGATAACAGACGCACCACCAAAAGGATGATGGAGCGAACTCACACCGGCTACTTCAAACAAAAGGATGATATAGCAAAACACTCCCAGAATCTTACATCAACAAGATGACAGACCCATTATCAAAAGGATGACGGGGCGAAACTCACACCGATTACTACCACCAAAAGGATGATACAGCTAACCATCGCACAATCAGACATCAAAAAGATGACAGACCCCCCACAACAAGGATGACAGAGCGAAACTCACACCGACTACTACCACCAAAAGGATGATAGAGCAAACATTCGCACAATCTGACATCAAAAAGATGACAGACCAACCACCAAAGGATGATGGAGCCAACTCACACCGGCTACTACCACCAAAAGGATGATAGAGCTAACACTCAAATAATCTGACATCAACAACATGACAGACCCACTACCAAAAGGATGATGGAGCGAACTCACACCGGCTACTACCATCGAAAGGATAATAGGGCAAACACTCGCACAATCTGACATCAACAAGATAACAGACCCACCACCAAAAGGATGACGGAACGCAACTCACAACGACTATTACCACCAAAAGGATAATATAGCGAACACTCGTAAAATCTAACATCAACAAGATGATAGACCCACCACAAAAAGAATGACGAAGCTAAACTCACATCAGCTACTACCACCAAAAGGATGATACAAAAAACACTCGCACAATCTGACATCAACAAGATGAAAGACCCATCACCAAAAGGATGATGGAGCTAACTCACACCGGCTACTACCACCGAAAGGATGATTGAGCAAACACTCGCACAATCTGACATCAACAAGATTACAGGCCCACCACCAAAAGGATGATGGAGAAAACTCATACTGGCTACTACCCCCAAAAGGATGATAGAACAAACACTCGCACAATCTAACATGAACAATATGACAGAACCACCACCAAAAGGATGACGGAGCGAAACTCACACCGGCTACCACCACCAAAAGGATGCTATAGCAAACACTCCCACAATCTGACATCAATAAGATGATAGACCCACCAACAAAAGGACGATGGAGTGAACTCACACCGGCTACTACCATCAAAAGAATTATAGAGCAAACACTCGCATAATCTGACATCACAATTTGACAGACCCACCACCAAAAGGTTGATGGAGCGAACTCACACCGGCTATTACCACCAAAAGAATGATAGAGATAACACTCGCACAATCTAACATCAAAAAGATAACAGACCCACCACCAAAAGGATGAAGGAGCGAACTCACACCGGCTACTACCAACAAAAGAATGATATAGAAAAACACTCGCACAATCTGACATCAACAAGATGACAGACCCACAACCAAAAGGATGACGGAGCAAAACTCACACCGGCTACTACCACCAAAAGGATGATATAGCAAACACTCGCATAATTTGACATCAACAAGATGACAGACACACCACCAAAAGGATGATGGAGCGAACTCACACCGACTACTACCATCAAAAGGATGATATAGCAAACACTCGCACAATCTGACATCACAAATTGAAAGACCCACCAACAAAAGGATGATGGAGCAAACTCACAACTCGCCTATTACCACCAAAAGGATGATAGAGCTAACACTCGCACAATCTAACATCAACAAGATGAAAGACCCACCACCAAAAGGATGATGGAGCGAACTTACACCGGCTACTACCAACAAAAGGATGATATAGCAAAACACTCTCACAATCTTACATCAACAAGATGACAGACCCATTACCAAAGGCATGACGGAGCGAAACTCACATCGGCTACTACCACGAAAAGGATGATACAGCAAACCATCACACAATTAGACATCCAAAAGTTGACAGACCCCCCATAACAAGGATGACGGAGCGAAACTCTCACTTGCTACTACCACCAGAAGGATGATAGAGCTAACACTCGCACAATCTGACATCAACAAGATGACAGACCCACCACCAAAAGGATGACGGAGCGAAACTCACATCGGCTACTACCACCAAAAGGATGATAGAGCAAACACTCGCACAATCTGACATCAACAAGATGACAGACCCACCACCAAAAGGATGATGTAGCGAACTCACACCGGCTACTACCATCAAAAGGATGATACAGCAAACACTCGCACAATCTGACATCAACAATATGACAGACCCACCACCAAAAGGATGACGGAGCACAACTCACACCGGCTACTACCACCAAAAGGATAATAGAGCAAACTCTCGCACAATCTAACATCAACAAGATGATAGTCCCACCACCAAAATGATGACAAAGCGAAACTCACATCGGCTACTACCACCAAAAGGATGATACAACAAAATTGTCCCACAATCTGACATCCACAAATGATACACCAATCACCAAAAGGACGATGGAGCAAACTCACAACGGCTACTACCATCAAAAGGATGATGGAGGAAACACTCGCACAATGTGACATTACAAATTTAAGGACCCACCACTAAAAGGATGATGGAGCAAACTCACACCGGCTATTACCACCAAAAGGTTGATAGACCTAACACTCGCACAATCTAACATCAAATAGATAACAGACGCACCACCAAAAGGATGATGGAGCGAACTCACACCGGCTACTTCAAACAATAGGATGATATAGCAAAACACTCCCAGAATCTTACATCAACAAGATGACAGACCCATTACCAAAAGGATGACGGGGCGAAACTCACACCGACTACTACCACCAAAAGGATGATACAGCTAACCATCGCACAATCAGACATCAAAAAGATGACAGACCCCCCACAACAAGGATGACAGAGCGAAACTCACACCGACTACTACCACCAAAAGGATGATAGAGCAAACATTCGCACAATCTAACATCAAAAAGATGACAGACCAACCACCAAAGGATGATGGAGCCAACTCACACCGGCTACTACCACCAAAAGGATGATAGAGCTAACACTCAAATAATCTGACATCAACAACATGACAGACCCACCACCAAAAGGATGATGGAGCGAACTCACACCGGCTACTACCATCGAAAGGATAATAGGGCAAACACTCGCACAATCTGACATCAGCAAGATAACAGACCCACCACCAAAAGGATGACGGAACGCAACTCACAACGGCTATTACCACCAAAAGGATAATATAGCGAACACTCGTAATATCTGACATCAACAAGATGATAGACCCACCACAAAAAGAATGACGAAGCGAAACTCACATTAGCTACTACCACCAAAAGGATGATACAAAAAACACTCGCACAATCAGACATCAACAAGATGAAAGACCCATCACCAAAAGGATGATGGAGCTAACTCACACCGGCTACTACCACCGAAAGGATGATTGAGCAAACACTCGCACAATCTGACATCAACAAGATTACAGACCCACCACCAAAAGGATGATGGAGAAAACTCATACTGGCTACTACCCCCAAAAGGATGATAGAACAAACACTCGCACAATCTAACATGAACAATATGACAGAACCACCACCAAAAGGATGACGGAGCGAAACTCACACCGGCTACCACCACCAAAAGGATGCTATAGCAAACACTCCCACAATCTGACATCAATAAGATGATAGACCCACCAACAAAAGGACGATGGAGTGAACTCACACCGGCTACTACCATCAAAAGAATTATAGAGCAAACACTCGCATAATCTGACATCACAATTTGACAGACCCACCACCAAAAGGATGATGGAGCGAACTCACACCGGCTATTACCACCAAAAGGATGATAGAGCTAACACTCGCACAATCTAACATTAAAAAGATAACAGATCCACCACCAAAAGGATGAAGGAGCGAACTCACACCGGCTACTACCAACAAAAGAATGATATAGAAAAACACTCACACAATCTGACATCAACAAGATGACAGACCCACAACCAAAAGGATGACGGAGCAAAACTCACACCCGCTACTACCACCAAAAGGATGATATAGCAAACACTCGCACAATTTGACATCAACAAGATTACAGACACACCACCAAAAGGATGATGGAGCGAACTCACACCGACTACTACCATCAAAAGGATGATAGAACAAACACTCGCACAATCTGACATCACAAATTGAAAGACCCACCAACAAAAGGATGATGGAGCAAACTCACAACTCGCCTATTACCACCAAAAGGATGATAGAGCTAACACTCGCACAATCTAACATCAACAAGATAAAAGACCCACCACCAAAAGGATGATGGAGCGAACTCACACCGGCTACTACCAACAAAAGGATGATATAGCAAAACACTCTCACAATCTTACATCAACAAGATGACAGACCCATTACCAAAGGCATGACGGAGCGAAACTCACATCGGATACTACCACGAAAAGGATGATACAGCAAACCATCACACAATTAGACATCCAAAAGTTGACAGACCCCCCATAACAAGGATGACGGAGCGAAACTCTTACTTGCTACTACCACCAGAAGGATGATAGAGCTAACACTCGCACAATCTGACATCAACAAGATGACAGACCCACCACCAAAAGGATGACGGGGCGAAACTCACATCGGCTACTACCACCAAAAGGATGATAGAGCAAACACTCGCACAATCTGACATCAACAAGATGACAGACCCACCACCAAAAGGATAATGTAGCGAACTCACACCGGCTACTACCATCAAAAGGATGATACAGCAAACACTCGCACAATCTGACATCAACAATATGACAGACCGACCACCAAAAGGATGACGGAGCGCAACTCACACCGGCTACTACCACCAAACGGATAATAGAGCAAACTCTCGCACAATCTAACATCAACAAGATGATAGTCCCACCACCAAAATGATGACGAAGCGAAACTCACATCGGCTACTACCACCAAAAGGATGATACAACAAAACAGTCCCACAATCTGACATCCACAAATGATACACCAATCACCAAAAGGACGATGGAGCAAACTCACAACGACTACTACCATCAAAAGGATGATAGAGGAAACACTCGCACAATCTGACATCACAAATTGAAGGACCCACCACTAAAAGGATGATGGAGCAAACTCACACCGGCTATTACCACCAAAAGGTTGATAGACCTAACACTCGCACAATCTAACATCAAATAGATAACAGACGCACCACCAAAAGGATGACGGAGCGAACTCACACCGGCTACTTCAAACAAAAGGATGATATAGAAAAACACTCCCAGAACTTACATCAACAAGATGACTGACCCATTACCAAAAGGATGACGGGGCGAAACTCACACCGGCTACTACCACCAAAAGGATGATACAGCTAACCATCGCACAATCAGACATCAAAAAGATGACAGACCCCCCACAACAAGGATGACAGAGCGAAACTCACACCGACTACTACCACCAAAAGGATGATAGAGCAAACATTCGCACAATCTGACATCAAAAAGATGACAGACCAACCACCAAAGGATGATGGAGCCAACTCACACCGGCTACTACCACCAAAAGGATGATATAGCTAACACTCAAATAATCTGACATCAACAACATGACAGACCCACCACCAAAATGATGATGGAGCGAACTCACACCGGCTACTACCATCGAAAGGATAATAGGGCAAACACTCGCACAATCTGACATCAACAAGATAACAGACCCACCACCAAAAGGATGACGGAACGCAACTCACAACGGCTATTACCACCAAAAGGATAATATAGCGAACACTCGCAAAATCTGACATCAACGAGATGATAGACCCACCACAAAAAGAATGACGAAGCGAAACTCACATTAGCTACTACCACCAAAAGGATGATACAAAAAACACTCGCACAATCTGATATCAACAAGATGAAAGACCCATCACCAAAAGGATGATGGAGCTAACTCACACCGGCTACTACCACCGAAAGGATGATTGAGCAAACACTCGCACAATCTGACATCAACAAGATTACAGACCCACCACCAAAAGGATGATGGAGAAAACTCATACTGGCTACTACCCCCAAAAGGATGATAGAACAAACACTCGCACAATCTAACATGAACAATATGACAGAACCACCACCAAAAGGATGACAGAGCGAAACTCACACCGGCTACCACCACCAAAAGGATGCTATAGCAAACACTCCCACAATCTGACATCAATAAGATTATAGACCCACCAACAAAAGGACGATGGAGTGAACTCACACCGGCTACTACCATCAAAAGAATTATAGAGCAAACACTCGCATAATCTGACATCACAATTTGACAGACCCACCACCAAAAGGATGATGGAGCAAACTCACACCGGCTATTACCACCAAAAGGATGATAGAGCTAACACTCGCACAATCTAACATTAAAAAGATAACAGACCCACCACCAAAAGGATGAAGGAGCAAACTCACACCGGCTACTACCAACAAAAGAATGATATAGAAAAACACTCGCACAATCTGACATCAACAAGATGACAGACCCACAACCAAAACGATGACGGAGTAAAACTCACACCGGCTACTACCACCAAAAGGATGATATAGCAAACACTCGCACAATTTGACATCAACAAGATGACAGACACACCACCAAAAGGATGATGGAGCGAACTCACACCGACTACTACCATCAAAAGGATGATAGAGCAAACACTCGCACAATCTGACATCACAAATTGAAAGACCCACCAACAAAAGGATGATGGAGCAAACTCACAACTCGCCTATTACCACCAAAAGGATGATAGAGCTAACACTCGCACAATCTAACATCAACAAGATAAAAGACCCACCACCAAAAGGATGATGGGGCGAACTCACACCGGCTACTACCAACAAAAGGATGATATAGCAAAACACTCTCACAATCTTACATCAACAAGATGACAGACCCATTACCAAAGGCATGACGGAGCGAAACTCACATCGGCTACTACCACGAAAAGGATGATACAACAAAACAGTCCCACAATCTGACATCCACAAATGATACACCAATCACCAAAAGGACGATGGAGCAAACTCACAACGGCTACTACCATCAAAAGGATGATAGAGGAAACACTCGCACAATCTGACATCACAAATTGAAGGACCCACCACTAAAAGGATGATGGAGCAAACTCACACCGGCTATTACCACCAAAAGGTTGATAGACCTAACACTCGCACAATCTAACATCAAATAGATAACAGACGCACCACCAAAAGGATGATGGAGCGAACTCACACCGGCTACTTCAAACAAAAGGATGATATAGCAAAACACTCCCAGAATCTTACATCAACAAGATGACATACCCATTACGAAAAGGATGACGGGGCGAAACTCACACCGGCTACTACCACCAAAAGGATGATACAGCTAACCATCGCACAATCAGACATCAAAAAGATGACAGACCCCCCACAACAAGGATGACAGAGCGAAACACACACCGACTACTACCACCAAAAGGATGATAGAGCAAACACTCGCACAATCTGACATCAAAAAGATGACAGACCTACCACCAAAGGATGATGGAGCCAACTCACACCGGCTACTACCACCAAAAGGATGATAGAGCTAACACTCAAATAATCTGACAGCAACAACATAAAAGACCCACCACCAAAAGGATGATGCAGCGAACTCACACCGGCTACTACCATCGAAAGGATAATAGGGCAAACACTCGCACAATATAACATCAACAAGATAACAGACCCACCACCAAAAGGATGACGGAGCGCAACTCACAACGGCTACTACCACCAAAAGGATGATAGAGTTAATACTCAAATAATCTGACATTAACAACATGACAGACCCACCACCAAAAGGATGATGGAGCGAACTCACACCGGCTACTACCACCGAAAGGATGATTGAGCAAACACTCGCATAATCTGACATCAACAAGATGAAAGACCCATCACCAAAAGGATGATGGAGCTAACTCACACCGGCTACTACCACCGAAAGGATGATTGAGCAAACACTCGCACAATCTGACATCAACAAGATTACAGACCCACCACCAAAAGGATGATGGAGAAAACTCATACTGGCTACTACCACCAAAAGGATGATACAGCAAACACTCGCACAATCTGACATCAATAAGATGACAGACCCACCAAGAAAAGGACGATGGAGTGAACTCACACCGGCTACTACCATCAAAAGGATTATAGAGCAAACACTCGCACAATCTGACATCACAAATTGACAGACCCACCACCAAAAGGATGATGGAGCGAACTCACACCAGCTATTACCACTAAAAGGATGATAGAGCTAACACTCACACAATCTAACATCAAAAAGATAACATACCCACCACCAAAAGGATGATGGAGCGAACTCACACCGGCTACTACCAAAAAAAGGATGATATAGCAAAACACTCGCATAATCTGATATCAACAAGATGACAGACCCACCACCAAAAGGATGACGGAGCAAAACTCACACCGGCTACTACCACCAAAAGGATGATAGAGCAAACACTCGCACAATCTGACATCAACAAAATGACAGACCCACCACCAAAAGGATGATGGAGCCAACTCACACCGGCTACTACCACCAAAAGGACGATAAAGCTAACACTCGCACAATCTGACATCAACAAGATAACAGACCCATCACCAAAAGGATGCCAGAGCAATCTCGCACTGGCTACTACCACCAAAAGGTTGATATAGCAAATACTTGCGTAATCTGACATCAATAAGATGACAGACCCACGACCAAAAGGATGACGGAGCGAAACTCACACCGACTACTACCACCAAAAGGATGATATATCAAACACTCGCACAATCTGACATCAATAAGATGACAGACCCACCAACAAAAGGACGATGGAGTGAACTCACACCGACTACTACCATTAAAAGGATTATAGAGCAAACACTCGCACAATCTGACATCACGAATTGACAGACCCACCACCAAAAGGATGATGGGGCAAACTCACACCTGCTATTACCACCAAAAGGATGGTAGAGCTAACACTAGCACAATCTAACATCAAAAAGATAACAGACCCACCACCAAAAGGATGATGGGGAGAACTCACACCGGCTACTACCAACAAAAGGATGATATAGCAAAACACTTGCACAATCTGATATCAACAAGGTGACAGACCCACCACCAAAAGGATGACGGAGCGAAACTCACACCGGCTACTACCACCAAAAGGATGATAGAGCAAACACTCGCACAATCTGACATCAACAAGATGATAGACCCACCACCAAAATGATGATGGAGCCAACTCACACCGGCTACTACCACTAAAAGGATGATAGAGCTAACACTCGCACAATCTGACATCAATAAGATGACAGATCCATCACCAAAAGGATGCCAGAGCAATCCCACAGTGGCTACTACCACCAAAAGGATGATAGAGCAAATACTCGCATAGTCTGACATCAATAAGATGACAGACCCACGACCAAAAGGATGACGGAACGAAACTCACACCGGCTACTACCACCAAAAGGATGATATAGCAAACACTCCCACAATCTGACATCAATAAGATGATAGACCCACCAACAAAAGGACGATGGAGTGAACTCACACAGGCTACTACCATCAAAAGAATTATAGAGCAAACACTCGCACAATCTGACATCACAAATTGACAGACCCACCACCAAAAGGATGATGGAGCGAACTCACACCGGCTATTACCACCAAAAGGATGATAGAGCTAACACTCGCACAATCTAACATCAAAAAGATAACAGACCCACCACCAAAAGGATGATGGAGCAAACTCACACCGGCTACTACCAACAAAAGGATGATATAGCAAAACACTTGCACAATCTGATATCAACAAGATGACAGACCCACCACCAAAAGGATGACGGAGTGAAACTCACACCGGGTACTACCACCAAAAGGATGATAGAGCAAACACTCGCACAATCTGACATCAACAAGATGACAGACCCACCACCAAAATGATGATGGAGCCAACTCACACCGGCTACTACCACTAAAAGGATGATAGAGCTAACACTCGCACAATCTGACATCAACAAGATGACAGACCCATCACCAAAAGGATGCCAGAGCAATCTCACACTGGCTACTACCACCAAAAGGATGATAGAGCAAATACTCGCATAGTATGACATCAATAAGATGACAGACCCACGACCAAAAGGATCACGCAGCGAAACTCACACTGGCTACAACCACCAAAAGGATGATATAGCAAACACTCACACAATCAGACATCAATAAGATGATAGACCCACCAACAAAAGGAAGATGGAGTGAACTCACACCGGGTACTACCATCAAAAGAATTATAGAGCAAACACTCGCACAATCTGACATCACAAATTGACAGACCCACCACCAAAAGGATGATGGAGCGAACTCACACCGACTATTACCACCAAAAGGATGATAGAGCTAACACTCGCACAATCTAATATCAAAAAGATAACAGACCCACCACCAAAAGGATGATGGAGCGAACTCACACCGGCTACTACGAACAAAAGGATGATAGAGCAAACACTCGCACAATCTGACATCACAAATTGACAGACCCACCAACAAAAGGATGATGGAGCAAACTCACAACTCGCCTATTACCACCAAAAGGATGATAGAGCTAACACTCGCACAATCTAACATCAACAAGATAACAGACCCACCACCAAAAGGATGATGGAGCGAACTCACACCGGCTACTACCAACAAAAGGATGATATAGCAAAACACTCTCACAATCTTACATCAACAAGATGACAGACCCATTACCAAAGGCATGACGGAGCGAAACTCACATCGGCTACTACCATGAAAAGGATGATACAGCAAACCATCACACAATTAGACATCCAAAAGATGACAGACCCCCCATAACAAGGATGACAGAGCGAAACTCAACTTGCTACTACCACCAGAAGGATGATAGAGCTAACACTCATATAATCTGACATCAACAAGATGACAGACACCAAAAGGATGACGGAGCGAAACTCACATCGGCTACTACCACCAAAAGGTTGATAGAGCAAACACTTGCACAATCTGACATCAACAAGATGACAGACCCACCACCAAAAGGATGATGTAGCGAACTCACACCGGCTACAACCATCAAAAGGATGATAGAGCAAACACTCGCACAATCTGACATTAACAATATGACAGACCCACCACCAAAAGGATGACGGAGCGCAACTCACACCGGCTACTACCACCAAAAGGATAATAGAACAAACTCTCGCACAATCTGACATCAACAAGATGATAGTCCCACCACCAAAATAATGACGAAGCGAAACTCACATCGGCTACTACCACCAAAAGGATGATACAACAAAATAGTCCCACAATCTGACATCCACAAGATGATACACCAATCACCAAAAGGAAGATGGAGCAAACTCACAACGGCTACTACCATCAAAAGGATGATAGAGGAAACACTCGCACAATCTGACATCACAAATTTAAGGACCCAGCACTAAAGGGATGATGGAGCAAACACACACCGGCTATTACCACAGAAAGGTTGATAGACCTAACACTCGCACAATCTAACATCAAATAGATAACAGACCCACCACCAAAAGGATGATGGAGCGAACTCACACCTGCTACTACCACCAAAAGGATGATAGAGCTAACACTCAAATAATCTGACATCAACAACATGACAGACCCACCACCAAAAGGATGATGGAGCGAACTCACACTGGCTACTACCATCGAAAGGATAATAGGGCAAACACTCGCACAATCTGACATCAACAAGATAACAGACCCACCACCAAAAGGATGACGGAGCGCAACTCACAACGGCTATTACCACCAAAAGGATAATATAGCAAACACTCGCAAAATCTGACATCAACAAGATGATAGACCCACCACAAAAAGAATGACGACGCGAAACTCACATCAGCTACTACCACCAAAAGGATGATACAAAAAACACTCGCACAATCTGACATCAACAAGATGAAAGACCCATCACCAAAAGGATGATGGAGCTAACTCACACCGGCTACTACCACCGAAAGGATGATTGAGCAAACACTCGCACAATCTGACATCAACAAGATTACAGACCCACCACCAAAAAGATGATGGAGAAAACTCATACTGGCTACTACCCCCAAAAGGATGATAGAACAAACACTCACACAATCTAACATGAACGATATGACAGAACCACCACCAAAAGGATGACGGAGCGAAACTCACACCGGCTACTACCACCAGAAGGATGCTATAACAAACACTCCCACAATATGACATCAATAAGATGATAGACCCACCAACAAAAGGACGATGGAGTAAACTCACACCGGCTACTACCATCAAAAGAATTATAAAACACTCGCATAATCTGACATCACAATTTGACAGACCCACCACCAAAAGGATGATGGAGCAAACTCACACCAGCTATTACCACCAAAAGGATGATAGAGCTAACACTCGCACAATCTAACATCAAAAAGATAACAGACCCACCACAAAAAGGATGATGGAGCGAACTCACACCGGCTACTACCAACAAAAGAATGATATAGAAAAACACTCGCACAATCTGACATCAACAAGATGACAGACCCACAACCAAAAGGATGACGGAGCAAAACTCACACCGGCCACTACCACCAAAAGGATGATATAGCAAACACTCGCACAATTTGACATCAACAAGATGACAGTCACACCACCAAAAGAATGATGGAGCGAACTCACACCGACTACTACCATCAAAAGGATGATAGAGCAAACACTCGCACAATCTGACATTACAAATTGAAAGACCCACCAACAAAAGGATGATGGAGCAAACTCACAACTCGCCTATTACCACCAAAAAGGATGATAGAGCTAACACTCGCACAATCTAACATCAACAAGATAACAGACCCACCACCAAAAGGATGATGGAGCGAACTCACACCGGCTACTACCAACAAAAAGATGATATAGCAAAACACTCTCACAATCTTACATCAACAAGATGACAGACCCATTACCAAAGGCATGACGGAGCGAAACTCACATCGGCTACTACCACGAAAAGGATGATACAGCAAACCATCACACAATTAGACATCCAAAAGTTGACAGACCCCCCATAACAAGGATGACGGAGCGAAACTCACACTTGCTACTACCACCAGAAGGATGATAGAGCTAACACTCGCACAATCTGACATCAACAAGATGACAGACCCACCACCAAAAGGACGACGGAGCGAAACTCATATCGGCTACTACCATCAAAAGGATTATAGAGCAAACACTCGCACAATCTGACATCACAAATTGACAGACCCACCACCAAAAGGATGATGGAGCGAACTCACACCAGCTATTACCACCAAAAGGATGATAGAGCTAACACTCACACAATCTAACATCAAAAAGATAACATACCCACCACCAAAAGGATGACGGAGCGAACTCACACCGGCTACTACCAAAAAAAGGATGATATAGCAAAACACTCGCATAATCTGATATCAACAAGATGACAGACCCACCACCAAAAGGATGACGGAGCAAAACTCACACCGGCTACTACCACCAAAAGGATGATACAACAAAACAGTCCCACAATCTGACATCCATAAATGATACACCAATCACCAAAACGACGATGGAGCAAACTCACAACGGCTACTACCATCAAAAGGATGATAGAGGAAACACTCGCACAATCCGACATCACAAATTGAAGGACCCACCACTAAAAGGATGATGGAGCAAACTCACACCGGCTATTACCACCAAAAGGTTGATAGACCTAACACTCGCACAATCTAACATGAAATAGATAACAGACGCACCACCAAAAGGATGATGGAGCGAACTCACACCGGCTACTTCAAACAAAAGGATGATATAGCAAAACACTCCCAGAATCTTACATCAACAAGATGACATACCCATTACCAAAAGGATGACGGGGCGAAACTCACACCGGCTACTACCACCAAAAGGATGATACAGCTAACCATCGCACAATCAGACATCAAAAAGATGACAGACCCCCTACAACAAGGATGACAGAGCGAAACTCACACCGACTACTACCACCAAAAGGATGATAGAGCAAACACTCGCACAATCTAACATCGACAAGATAACAGACCCACCACCAAAAGGATGATGGAGCGCAACTCACAACGGCTATTACCACCAAAAGGGTAATTTAGCGAACACTCGCAAAATCTGACATCAACAAGATGATAGACCCACCACAAAAAGAATGATGAAGCGAAACTCACATCAGCTACTACAACCAAAAGGATGATACAAAAAACACTCGCACAATCTGACATCAACAAGATGAAAGACCCATCACCAAAAGGATGATGGAGCTAACTCACACCGGCTACTACCACCGAAAGGATGATTGAGTAAACAGTCGCACAATCTGACATCAAAAAGATTACAGACCCACCACCAAAAGGATGATGGAGAAAACTCATACTGGCTACTACCCCCAAAAGGATGATAGAACAAACACTCACAAAAATCTAACATGAACAATATGACAGAACAACCACCAAAATGATGACGGAGCGAAACTCACACCGGCTACTACCACCAAAAGGATGATATAGCAAACACTCGCATAATCTGACATCAATAAGATGACAGACCCACCAACAAAAGGACGATGGAGTGAACTCACACCGGCTACTACCATCAAAAGGATTATATAGCAAACACTCGCACAATGTGACATCATAAATTGACAGACCCACCACCAAAAGGATGATGGAGCGAACTCACACCAGCTATTACCACCAAAAGCATGATAGAGCTAACACTCACACAATCTAACATCAAAAAGATAATAGACCCACCACCAAAAGGATGATGGAGCGAACTCACACCGGCTACTACCAACAAAAGGATGATATAGCAAAACACTCGCATAATCTGATATCAACAAGATGACAGACCCACCACCAAAAGGATGACGAAGCAAAACTCACACCGGCTACTACCACCAAAAGGATGATAGAGCAAACACTCGCACAATCTGACATCAACAAAATGACAGACCCACCACCAAAAGGATGATGGAGCCAACTCACACCGGCTACTACCACCAAAAGGATGATAAAGCTAACACTCGCACAATCTAACATCAACAAGATGACAGACCCATCACCAAAAGGATGCCAGAGCAATCTCACACTAGCTACTACCACCAAAAGGATGATAGAGCAAATACTCGCATAATCTGACATCAATAAGATGACAGACCCACGACCAAAAGGATGACGAAGCGAAACTCACACCGGCTACTACCACCAAAAGGATGATAGAGCAAACACTTGCACAATCTGACATCAACAAGATGACAGACCAACCACCAGCAGGGTTATGGAGCGAACTCACACCGGCTACTACCACCGAAAGGATGATAGAGCCACTCGCATAATCTGATATCAACAAGATGACAGACACACCACCAAAAGGATGACGGAGCGCAACTCACACCGGCTACTACCAACAAAAAGATAATTGAGCAAACACTCGCAGAATCTGACATCAACAAGATGATAGTCCCACCACCAAAAGGACGATGTAGCAAACTCACAACGGCTACTACCATCAAAAGGATGATAGAGCAAACACTCGCATAATCTGACTTCACAAGTTGAAGGACCCACCACTAAAAGAATGCTGAAGCAAACTCACACCGGCTATTACCACCAAAAGGATGATAGACCTAACACTCGCACAATCTAACATCAACAAGATAACAGAACCACCACCAAAAGGATGATGGAGCAAACTCACACCGGCTACTATAGACAAAAGGATGATATAGCAAAACACTCCCAGAATCTTACATCAACAAGATGAAAGACCCATCACCAAAAGGATGATGGAGATAACTCACACCGGCTACTACAATCGAAAGGATGATTGAGCAAACACTCGCATAATCTGACATCAACAAGATGACAGACCCACCACCAAAAGGATGACGGAGCGAAACTCACACTGTCTACTACCACCAAAAGGATGATATAGCAAACACTCGCACAATCTGACATCAACAAGATGACCGACCCACCACATAAAGGACGATGGAGCGAACTCACACCGGCTACTACCATCAAAAGGATTATAGAGCAAACACTCGCATAATCTGACATCACGAATTGACAGACCCACAATCAAAAGTATGACGGAGCGAAACTCACACCGGCTACTACCACCAAAAGGATGATATAGCAAACACTCGCACAATCTGACATCAATAAGATGATAGACCCACCAACAAAAGGACGATGGAGTGAACTCACACCGACTTCTACCATCAAAAGGATTATAGAGCAAACACTCGCACAATCTGACATCACGAATTGACAGACCCACCACCAAAAGGATGATGGGGCGAACTCACACCGGCTACTACCAACAAAAGGATGATATAGCAAAACACTTGCACAATATGATATCAGCAAGATGAAAGACCCGCCACAAAAAGGATGACGGAGCGAAATTCACACCGGCTACTACCACCAAAAGGATGATAGAGCAAACACTCGCACAATCTGACATCAACAAGATGACAGACCCACCACCAAAAGGATGATGGAGCCAACTCACAAGGGCTACTACCACCAAAAGGATGATAGAGATAACACTCGCACAATCTGACATCAACAAGATGAGAGACCCATCACCAAAAGGATGCCAGAGCAATCTCACACTGGCTACTACCACCAAAAGGATGATAGAGCAAATACTCGCATAATCTGACATCAATAAGATGATAGACCCAGCACTAAAAGGATGATGGAGCCAAATCACACCGGCTACTACCACCAAAAGGATGATAGAGCTAACACTCACACAATCTGACATCAACGACATAATAGAATTACCACCAAAAGGATGACGGAGCGAACTCACACCGGCTACTACCATCGGAAGGATAATAGAGCCAACACTCGCACAATCTGACATCATAAATTGACAGACCCACCACCAAAAGGATGATGGAGCGAACTCATACCGGTTATTACCACCAAAAGGATGATAGAGCTAACACTCGCATAATCTAACATCAAAAAGATAACAGACCCACCTCCAAAAGGATGATGGAGCGAACTCACACTGGCTACTACCAACAAAAGAATGATATAGCAAAACACTCGCACAATCTGATATCAACAAGATGACAGACCCACCACCAAAAGGATGACGGAGCGAAACTCACACCGTTACTACCCCAAAAGGATGATAGAGCAAACACTCGCATAATCTGACATCAACAAGATGACAGACCCACCACCAAAAGGATGATGGAGAAAACTCACACCGGCTACTACCACCAAAAGGATGATAGAGCTAACACTCGCACAATCTGACATCAACAAGATGACAGACCGATCACCAAAAGGATGCCAGAGCAATCTTACACTGGCTACTACCACCAAAAGGATGATAGAGCAAATACTCGCATAATCTGACATCAATAAGATGACAGACCCACGACCAAAAGGATGACGGAGCGAAACTCAGACCGACTAGTACCACCAAAAGGATGATATAGCAAACACTCGCACAATCTGACATCAATAAGATAATAGATGCACCAACAAAAGGACGATGGAGTGAACTCACACCGACTTCTACCATCAAAAGGATTATAGAGCAAACACTCGCACAATCTGACATCACGAATTGACAGACCCACCACCAAAAGGATGATGGGGCGAACTCACACCGGCTATTACCACCAAAACGATGATAGAGCTAACACTCGAACAATCTAACATCAAAAACATAACAGACCCGCCACTAAAAGGATGATGGAGCGAACTCACACCGGCTACTACCAACAAAAGAATGATATTGAAAAACACTCGCACAATCTGATATCAACAAGATGACAGACCCACAACCGAAAGGATGACGGAGCAAAACTCACACCGGCTACTACCACCAAACGGATGATAGAGCAAACACTCGCCCAATCTGACATCAACAAGATAACAGACCCACCACCAAAAGGATGATGGAGCCAACTCACACCGGCTACTACCACTAAAAGGATGCTAGAGCTAACACTCGCACAATCTGACATCAACAAGATGACAGACCCATCACCAAAAGGATGCCAGAGCAATCTCACACTGGCTACTACCATCAAAAGGATGATAGAGAAAATACTCGCATAATCTGACATCAATAAGATGACAGACCCACGACCAAAAGGATGACGGAGCGCAACTCACACCGGCTACTACCAACAAAAAGATAATAGTCCCACCACCAAAATGATGATGAAGAGAAACTCACATCGGCTACTACCACCAAAAGGATGATACAACAAAACACTTGCACAATCTGACATCAACAAGATGATAGACCCATCACCAAAAGGACGATGTAGCAAACTCACAACGGCTACTACCATCAAAAGGATGATAGAGCAAACACTCGCACAATCTGACATCACAAGTTGAAGGACCCACCACTAAAAGGATGATGGAGCGAACTCACACCGGCTATTACCACCAAAAGGATGATAGACCTAACACTCGCACAATCTAACATCAACTAGATAACAGGCCCACCACCAAAAGGATGATAGAGCAAACTCACACCGGCTACTACAAACAAAAGGATGATATAGCAAAACACTCGCACAATCTTACATCAACAAGATGACAGACGCATTACCAAAAGGATGACGAGGCGAAACTCACACCGGCTACTTCCACCAAAAGGATGATAGAGAAAACACTCACACAATCTGACATCAAAAAGATGACAGACCCAGCACTAAAAGGATGATGGAGCCAAATCACACCGGCTACTACCACCAAAATGATGATAGAGCTAACACTCACACAATCTGACATCAAAAACCTAATAGAATTACCACTAAAAGGATGACGGAGCGAACTCACACCGGCTACTACCATCGGAAGGATAATAGGGCAAACACTCGCACAATCTGACATCAACAAGATAACAGACCCACCACCAAAAGGATGACGGAGCGCAACTCACACTCGCTACTACCACCAAAAGGATAATAGAGCAAACACTCGCATAATCTGACATCAACAAGATGATAGACCCACCACAAAAAGGATGACGAAGTGAAACACACATCAGCTACTACCACCAAAAGGATGATACAAAAAAACACTCGCATAATCTGACATCAACAAGATGATTGAGCAAACATTCGCACAATATGACATCAACGAGATTACTGACCAACCACCAAAAGGATGATGGAGAAAACTCATACTGGCTACTACCCCCAAAAGGATGATAGAACAAACACTCGCATAATCTAACATCGACAAGATGACAGACCCACCACCAAAAGGATGACGGAGCGAAACTCACACCGGCTACAACCACCAAAAGGATGATATAGCAAACACTCGCACAATCTGACATCAACAAGATGATAGACCCATCTCCAAAAGGACGATGGAGCAAACTCACAATGGCTACTACCATCAAAAGGATATTAGAGGAAATACTCGCACAATCTGACATCACAAATTGACGGACCCACCACTAAAAGGATGATGGAGCGAACTCACACCGGCTATTACCACCAAAAGGATGATAGACCTAACACTCGCACAATCTAACATCAACAAGATAACAGACCCACCACCAAAAGGATGATGTAGCGAACTTACACCGGCTACTACAAACAAAAGTATCATATAGCAAAACACTCGCACAATCTTACATCAACAAGATGATAGACCCATTACCCAAAGGATGAAGAGGCGAAACTCACACTAGCTACTACCACCAAAAGGAAGACAGAGCTAACACTCGCACAATCTAACATCAACAAGATGACAGACCCACCACCAAAAGGATGGCGGAGCGAAACTCACACCGGCTACTACCACCCAAAGGATGATAGAGCTAACACTCACACAATCTGACATTAACAACATGACAGACATACCACCAAAAGGATGATGGAGCGAACTCACACCGGCTACTACCACCAAAAGGATAATAGAGCAAACATCGCACAATCTGACATCAACAAGATGATAGACCCACCCCAAAAAGGATGACAAAGCGAAACTCATACTGGCTATTACAACCAAAAGGATGATAGAGCTAACACTCGCACAATCAGACATCAACAAGATGACAGACCCATAACCAAAAGGATGACGGAGCAAAACTCACACCGGCTACTCCCACCAAAAGGATGATAGAGCAAACACTCGCACAATCTAACATCAACAAGATGACAGACCCACCACCAAAAGGATGATGGAGCCAACTCACACCGGCTACAACCACCAAAAGGATGATAGAGCTAACACTCGCCTAATCTGACATTAACAACATGACAGACTTACCACCAAAAGGATGATGGAGCGAACTCACACTGGATACTACCACCAAAAGGATGATAAAGCAAACCATCACACAATCAGACATCCAAAAGATGACAGACCCCCTACACCAAGGATGACAGAGCGAAATTCACACTGGCTACTACCACCAAAAGGATGATAGAGCTAACACTCGCACAATCTGACATCAACAAGATGACAGACCCATAACCAAAACGATGACGGAGCGAAACTCACACCGGCTACTACCACCAAAAGGATGATAGAGCAAACACTCACACAATCTAACATCAACAAGATGACAGACCCACCACCAAAAGGATGATGGAGCCAACACACACCCGCTACTACCACCAAAAGGATGATAGATCAAACACTCGCACAATCTGACATCAACAACATGACAGACTTACCACCAAAAGGATGATGGAGCGAACTGACACCGACTGCTACTACCGAAAGGATGATAGAGCAAACACTCGCATAATTTGATATCAACAAGATGACAGACCCACTACCAAAAGGATGACGGAGCGCAACTCACACCGGCTACTACAACCAAAAGGATAATAGAGCAAACACTCGCACAATCTGACATCAACAAGATTACAAACCCATCACCAAAAGGACGATGGAGCAAACTCACAACGGTTACTATCACCGAAAGGATGATTAAGCAAACACTCGCACAATCTGACATCAACAAGATTATAGACCCACCCCCAAAAGGATGATGGAGCAAACTCATACTGGTTACTATCCCAATAAGTATGATATAGCTAACACTCGTACAATCTGACATCAACAAGATGACAGCCCCACCACCAAAAGGACGATGAAGCGAACTCACACCGACTACTACCATCAAAAGGATGATAAAGCAAACACTTGCAATCTCTAACATCACAAACTGACATACCCACCACCAAAAGGATAATGGAGCGAACTCATACCGACTATTACCACCAAAAGGATGATAGAGCTAACACTCGCATAATCTAACATCAACAAGATAAGAGACCCACCACCAAAAGAATGGTGGAGCAAACTCACACCGGCTATTACCAACAAAAGGATGATATAGCAAAACACTCGCACAATCTTACATCAACATGATGACAAACCCATTACCAAAAGGATGACGGAGCGAAACACACACCGGCTACTACCGCCAAAAGGATGATAAAGCAAACCATCGCACAATCAGACATCCAAAAGATGACAGACTCCCCACACCAAGGATGACGGAGCGAAACTCACACTGACTACTACCACCTAAAGGATGATAGAGCTAACAATCGCACAATCTGACATCAACAAGATGACAGACCCACCACCAAAAGGATGACAGAGCGAAACTCACACCGGCTACTACCACCAAAAGGATGATAGAGCAAACACTCGTACAATTTGACATCAACAAGATGATAGACCCACCCCAAAAAGGATGACGAAGCGAAACTCACATCAGCTACTACCACCAAAAGGATGATTTAAAAAACACTCGAACAACCTGACATCAACAAGATGAAAGACCCATCACCAAAAGGACGATGGAGCTAACTCACACCGGCTACTACCACTGAAAGGATGATTGAGCAAACACTCGCACAATCTGACATCAACAAGATGACACACCCACCACCAAAAGGATGACGGAGCGAAACTCACACGTGCTATTACCACCAAAAGGATGATATAGCAAACACTCGCACAATCTGACATCAACAAGATGACAGACCCACCACTAAAAGGACGATGGAGCGAACTCACACCAGCTACTACCATCTAAAGGATTATAGAGCAAACACTCGCACAATCTGACATCAAAAATTGAGAGACCCACCACTAAAAGGATGATGGAGCAAACTCACACCGGCTATTACCACCAAAAGGATGATAGTGCTAACACTCGCATAATCTACCATCAACAAGATAACAGACCCACCACAAAAAGGATGATGGAGCAAACTCACACCGGCTACTACC
Source organism: Lathyrus sativus (assembly GCA_963859935.3). Lineage (NCBI taxonomy): Eukaryota > Viridiplantae > Streptophyta > Magnoliopsida > Fabales > Fabaceae > Lathyrus > Lathyrus sativus. The sequence goes on along the minus strand of OZ012740.1, from coordinate 201,950,773 downwards.
AACAAAAGGATGATATAGCAAAACACTCGCACAATCTTACACGAACAAGATGACAGACGCATTACACCAAGGATGACATAGCGAAACTCACATTGGCAATTACCACCAAAAGGATGCCAGAGCAAAACACTCGCACAATCTGACATCAACAAGATGACAGACCCACAACCAAAAGGATGACGGAGCATAACTCACACCGGCTACTACCACCAAAAGGATGATAGAGCAAACACTCGCACAATCTAACATCAACAAGATGACAGACCCACCACCAAAAGGATGATGGATCCAACTCACACCGGCTACTACCACCAAAAGGATAATAGAGTTAACACTCGCCTAATCTGACAATAACAACATAACAGACTTACCACCAAAAGGATGATGGAGAAAACTCACACCCGATACTACCACCAAAAGGATGATACAGCAAACCATCACACAATCAGACATCCAACAGATGACAGACCCCCTACACCAAGGATGACAGAGCGAAACTCACACTGGCTACTACCACCAAAAGGATGATAGAGCTAACACTCGCACAATCTGACATCAACAAGATGACAGACCCATAACCAAAAGGATGACGGAGCGAACTCACACCGGCTACTACCACCAAAAGGATGATAGAGCAAACACTCGCACAATCTAACATCAACAAGATGACAGACCCACTACCAAAAGGATGATGGAGCCAACTCACACCGGCTACTACCACCAAAAGGATGATAGAGCAAACACTCGCACAATCTGACATCAACAACATGACAGACTTACCACCAAAAGGATGATGGAGCGAACTGACACCGACTGCTACCACTGAAAGGATGATAGAGTGAACACTCGCATAATTTGATATCAACAAGATGACAGACCCACCACCAAAAGGATGACGGAGCGCAACTCACACTGGCTACTACAACCTGTCGCTACTGCGAAAATCGGCGCCAGCTAAACAGAAGAGTCGCCACTGTGCGTTATTTATCCCAAATCTTGGATAAATAACGCTCGAAGTAAACCTACCGAAAAGACGGGAAAGGAAACGCTCAAAGTAAACCTACCGAAAAGACGGGAAAAAAATGGTCATCGCGACCAAATCCTGGATTCGGGAGTCGGTTACGCAAGGGGAAGGTATTAGCACCCCTCACGTCCGTCGTACTGGATGGGATCCACGCTTGTTGTCTAGTACGGATTGTTATTCTATCTACTCTACAGGTCTGGGGTTAAAAGAAAAGAAAATGACTCGGCAAGGTATCGCACTTTATGCCTACGTATTCCCGTCTGGAACGAGAAATCAGAGTCAACGTAGTTCGCCTACCTACGGGAAAGGAGGGGGAGGTTGCTCGCTAGGATATCACATCCTATGCCTACGTACTTTCATACAGCATGAAAGATCAGAGCAAACGTAGTTCGGGCTACGGAAGACACAAGCTTGTCTGACTGTTTTTTATCTCCTTATGAAAGGGTTTTTCTTGATTAAGAGTCCAAGCGGACAAAAATGACATTTTGATGTTTGTTTTCAGTTTTTTACGCAAGAACTATTTTTGTGATGTTTGCAATCTCTGACGCACTAGAGACTATGATTTGAGGGTGACTACGTCGTATGCCACCCTAAGGGTAACACACTAAGTAATCAGATTAATGAAGAGTGAGCCTTCAACAACCTTTCTCAAATAGCTTAAGGCTCGTAACGTACGGCATCGATTATCCTTATCATTGTGTTTTGAATTGTTCTGAGATAGAAGAGAGAAGTCTAAAAACCCTAGGGTTTGAAAGGGGAATCAAAACTACCCTAATGTTGTCATGCATGGATTACAACCTAATGTCTGTCATAATTCCCTCCTGCACAGAGGAAATCAGAGATCCTAGGGGATAAACAGAAAAGAAACAGCAGATATACAGTAAACAGTAAAATGCATGAGATGCAGCAATACAAGCGAGGCAAGGGAGTCCCACTCAACCTCGAACCTGGGAAAACAATAGGCAAAGTGAAACAACTTCACTTCAAACCTAAGGGAAAATCTGAACAAGCCATCAATCAATATAGCAAAAGAAAATAAAACCCAACACCAGCTCAGACAACACTAACAACTCCCACAGCTACACTGGATTAACAACAAAAGGTTGACAGTAACAACTTCAAGCAAGATCCCATCCTCACTTTCCAATGATATTCAAACTTCAGATAAGCTCTTATCTCCAATAATCTCCAGCTCTAGCAAGCACTGAACCCCAGTAGGTAAACAACTTCAAACAGCAGCAAAACCCTAATCTTCAACAGATACTCAGCTTTGACAGGTACAAGCTTCCTCTTATCCAGCCATCAATACCCTTCTTATCTTCAATAGGTCTTTCAACTTCAATGCAAACACTCACAGGAGAGAATCAAATAATAGATGAAGTTGGAATGTTAAGAGACTTAGTGAAAACCCAGGGAAATCACCAAGATCTTATCACAGCAAGTGAAAGATATTCTCAAAGTTCTACCCAATCAAAGCATGCTCTACATCCCTCCTAAGGAGATATGGAGCTCTTTTAGGGGACCTTGTGTCATAGGATGGAATAGAGGAACAAGAAGCTCTCTATGTTTGACAGAAGAAATCAGTCTACTCTAGAGCTCTCCCTATATCTCCTATCCCCTAAGTCTTCATCAAGCATCTTCAAGCACAAGCAACTTCAAGCTCCAAGCATCATTATTTGTCTTCAATCTTCTTCTAAGTCTTCATGAGCTCCAACAAGCCAAACTCAAGCCCAATCACCCAAAGAAAAGGCCCAAAACTCAACAATCAAAACAACATCCCAAGTGGGAAACACACCAATATCAACCAACTTGCAAAAATCAAATAAAATGGAAATACTCATCATAAAATCCTAGATTAATTTCTAAGGGACCCTAGCTATGTACCCTATACCCCACATAAACCCCAAGGCCTAAATCAAACTAAAAACCCAAAAACCATGTGTTGAAATGCACCAATGTCAAGTAGAAACCCTAATTCTAGCACCCTAAAGTTCCTTATTCAAAACTAACTAAAATTAAATCACAAAAATGTGATAAAATTCCAGGGGGAACCTAATACTATAATCTAACTATAGCAAAAGGAATGGCACCAAAAATCAAAGTGAAATGATCATACTAAATTCAGCAAGTTGCATTATCAAACAAAAATGAAATAAAAGCAATTAAAAGTAAAAATAAACCAAAAAATGAAAAATGAATGAGATGACATTTTTATTGTTTTATAATTTTCTTGATGTCTTCATGAACATAGGGAAAAAATTCCCAACTAAAAATAATGGTTTTTCAATTTATTATGATTTTTCAAAGCAACCTATTTGAAATGAAAAATTAAAATGAAAAATAAAAGAAAATGAGAAGCAGGCGTGTCAAATAGCAACTAAAGCTAGTGCAAATCCAGAAATGGGCCCATAAGGGGGTGGGGATAGCAGCGCGTGCATTAGGCCCAAACTAGTCAGAAATTAAATGACAATGCTCAAGAAAATGGACAAGTTCGCGGTGTGAAAAGCAATCCAATGCAGTGCAATTCTTAGTGGGACTTGGAAGTGGGGTGTGGATATCATGTTCACTTAAGCCCAATGTTGCAACTTAAGTGATACGATGCGTTTTGATCCTTTCAGACTCTCCTTCATAAAATGATACTTGCACGTGGCCGTTGGATTAACACTTGGTCAAAGTCCTTCATCTAATCTGATGGCTTTAAGGTTGTCTTCAACCTTTGAATAATTCTGGAGGGAAACAGCCATGGAAGAACATAACAACAACTTCATCTTCCTCAATTCCTATTCCATCAAATCTTCATCAAAACTCAAAATTAAAAACCCTAACTTACTCCATTTTTCACCAGCAATTCAACCATGTCATTCACAATCATTGAAACAATCTCCTCCTCAAAACACGATGGGAATCTCAGAAATTGACCAAGAACCAAATCTCACCAAACCTAAAATTGAGTGGCCTAAACTCTTCACCACTTCACCCTGATCAATTCTAACTATCAAACTAAAGTTCTATCATCAAGAACACCAAGATAATGGCATGAACAGAATTTGTGCCACTCAACTAATTGTCTCTAAATCCAACTTAGTGCTACCAGAAAGCTCCCTATGATCATCTACATTGGATCTAACCATTCAAAGCCTATTGAAACTGCCTAAATCAAGCCATGGAGTAAAGTTTACATACCTGCAATTTTGAGATGAACAGAGTGATCAAAGCTTCAAGATAAGCTCCAATACTTTCCAGATTCCTTCACTATCACCAAATGATGCTTCTGTATGCAAAGAAATGAATTGAAATGGCTTGGATTCTTGAATTCAATCTTGAGTTGCAGGATGAGAATTCCATGTGCAATCTCACAGTTCTTCAATGCTCTTGCTCAATAATCTATCTGGAATCACTCACATATGCTTGAGCAAGCTTCTGAGATCTAAAGAATCGATTGGAAGTGGTTGAAACTTGTAACTGAATTCTGTTTTGCAAATGGAAGATTGAAAATGCAATCTCACAAATCTCTCTCAATTCTCTCCAACTCTAGCTCTGAATCACTTCATAGGTATATATAGAATGTGGATGAAGGCTCTAGAAAGTTCTGGATTGAGCCTATGAGAAAATCAACTTCTCATGTCATGAAAATCTCTTCTTATGCTACACACATATCAGCTCATGATTTGGCTTGCAATTCACTTTGTTCTGAGTCCAAATTATCTCCAAATGATATTTTGGAAGTGTTAGGATGCACTAAAGCCTTGCATTTGCCTTGAAGTGTGGTTTTGCAATTGTGCCTTATGATGCAAGTAACCAATTTACAAAGCAAGTCATTGAAATAACCCTCAATTAAAAATTGTGGCAATTTCAATGTTCTCAAAATGCATTTTACAATCAAATTGGTATGTCATATGGCTTGGTTTGGATTTGTAGATCAAAAAACCCCAATTTCCAACTTTAGTTCATTTAAAATTTACCCTTATTTTAGGCCATTTTGGTGACTTTGTGAAGCAAGCCCTCCCAAGTTCCCATGACCTCTTATCTAGCATAAAAACATCATTTTGAACACATCTCATGTTGAACATTTTTTCATTTGAGGAGTGGAAGATGGAGATTTTGACCTATGTTGAAAAATGACTTGTAATTCAACTTTCCCAAAATACCCCTGGGTTGCCAAGACCATAACTTGAGTTCCACAAATCCTCTTGAGGACTTATAGTACTCAAATTAAAGCTAAGACCAAGATATAAAACTCTTATGTTGACCAAGAATCCATTTGAAAGCTCCTTCATGGGCAAAGGTTGCACGGAAGTCAAGTGACTTTCACAGATAAATTTCAATGTCCTTTGATGACCCATAACTTGCAAGAATCATAACTTGAGTTCTACGAATCTTATTGAAGACTTCTAGTACTCAAATTAAAGGTATTGAGATACTCTAAAAGTTTCATGTTGACCAAGACTTCATTTGAAACTTGCATTTTGACTTATCTGGCTTGGAAGTGAGGCCTAAATTAGGGGATTTTACACTGAAACCCTAATTTGGTAACTCCTCTTCTTCTTGATTCCTTTTGATTTATCCTTGGCACAACACCACACTTATATCCACATATCAATTAATGAATCCCACATCCTTCCATTAAGCCTTGATGATCTTCAATCACTCAGTTGACCTAGGGTTGACCCAGGTGAAACCCTAGTTGACTGTACTTCAACTCTGGCTCTTGTACTTGTATCAATGACTTGTCTCATCTTCAAAATGACCCTCTATGTATTCCATGATCTTTGTATACATTCCATACCCTCAGTCCATATTTCATTGATGATATTCGACACCCCAAGATTAGGAGAGAAATCCACTGGTTGACCCTCAAACTTTTCAAAGCTTCAAGCCTTTTTTTGATTACTTGGATGGTCTTGAGTTTGAACAAAAACCCCTTGATGTGCCTCTTTGGATAAGAATGGCACTTGATCCCCTGTTAGATGACTTGTTATGCTATGTTATGCACAACGGCTACTACCACCGAAAGGATGATTAACAATCTGACATCAACAAGATGACAGACCCATCACCAAAAGGACGATCGAGCAAACTCACAACGGCTACTACCACCGAAAGGATGATTAAGCAAACACTCGCACAATCTGACATCAACAAGATTATAGACCCACCACCAAAAGGATGATGGAGCAAACTCATACTGGCTACTACCCCGAAAAGGATGATATAACTAACACTCGTACAATCTGACATCAACAAGATGACAGACCCACCACCAAAAGGACGATGGAGCGAACTCACACCGACTACTACCATCAAAAGGATGATAAAGCAAACACTTGCATAATCTGACATCATAAACTGACATACCCACCACCAAAAGGATGATGGAGCAAACTCATACCGGCTATTACCACCAAAAGGATGATAGAGCTAACACTCGCACAATCTAACATCAACAAGATAAGAGACCCACCACCAAAAGAATGGTGGAGCGAACTCACACCGGCTACTACTAACAAAAGGATGATATAGCAAAACACTCGCACAATCTTACATCAACATGATGACAAACCCATTACCAAAAGGATGACAGAGCGAAACTGACACCGGCTACTACCACCAAAAGGATGATACATCAAACCATCGCACAATCAGACATCCAAAAGATGACAGACTCCCCACACCAAGGATGACGGAGCGAAACTCACACTGGCTACTACCACCTAAAGGATGATAGAGCTAACAATCGCACAATCTGACATCAACAAGATGACAGACCCACCACCAAAAGGATGACAGAGCGAAACTCACACCGGCTACTACCACCAAAAGGATGATGGAGCAAACTCACATCGGCTACTACCAACAAAAGGATGATATAGCAAAACACTCGCACAATCTTACATCAACAAGATGACAGACGCATTACCCAAAGGATGGTCGAGCGAAACTCACACCGGTAACTACCACCAAAAGGATGATACAGCAAACCATCGTACAATCAGACATCCAAAAGATGACAGACCCCTTACACAAGGGATGACAGAGCGAAACTCACACTGGCTATTACCACCAAAAGGATGATAGAGCTAACACTCGCACAATCTGACATCAACAAGATGACAGACCCACAACCAAAAGGATGATGGAGCAAAACTCACACCGGCTACTACCACCAAAAGGATGATAGAGCAAACACTCGCACAATCTAACATCAACAAGATGACAGACCTACCACCAAAAGGATGACGGAGCGAAACTCACACCGGCTACTACCACCAAAAGGATGATAAAGACAACACTCGCACGATATGACATCAACAAGATGACAGAACCACCACCAAAAGAACGATGAAGCGAACTCACACCGGCTACTACCATCAAAAGGAAGATAGAGCAAACACTCGCACAATCTAACATCAACAAGATGACAGACCAACACCTAAAAGGATGACGGAGCAAAACTCACACCAGCTACTACCACCAAATGGATGATAGAGCAAACACTCGCACAATTTGACATCAACAAGATGACAGACCCACCACCAAAAGGACGATGGAGCGAACTCACACCGGCTACTACCATCAAAAGGATGATAGAGCAAACACTTGCACAATCTGACATCACAAACTGACAGACCCACCACCAAAAGCACGATGGAGCAAACTCACACCGGCTATTACCACCAAAAGGATGATATAGCAAAACACTCGCACAATCATACAACAAAAAGATGACAGACCCATTACCAAAAGGATGATGGAGCGAAACTCACACCAGCTACTACCACCAAAAGGATGATACAGCAAACCATCACACATTTAGACATCCAAAAGATGACAGACCCCCCACACCAAGGATGACGGAGCGAAACTCACACTGGCTATTACCACCAAAAGGATGAAAGAGCTAACACTCACACAATCTGACATCAACAAGATGACAGAACCACCACCAAAAGGATGACAGAGCGAAACTCACACCGACTACTACCACCAAAAGGATGATAGAGCAAACACTCGCACAATCTGACATCAATAAGATGACAGACCCACCTGTTGCACCCCAAATTTTGACCCCTTAGATCCTCATCATCATTGTAGGATCATATTCACTTGATTAACTAACCTTAACCCATTTTCAGTTTATCTTTGTTAAGATGTAGAGGAATTAGGGTTCCGTACCGTCAAAATCGAGATTTTAATGGTCTGATCAATCAATGTTTTGGATTGATTCAACTTCAAATAAGTATCCACATCATCAAGAATACAACATTGGATCAATTATGGATTCAATTTGAGGTAGTCACTCGGGGGTTGAGAACAGTGCAATTTAAGGTACCCGATTAGGGTTTTCGATGAGAAAAAGTCAACTGTAGTTTGACTTTTAGTTTAAAAAATGCTTCAATGGTGGGATCTTGGTACATTAAGTTCCTATGACTTAGTAAAGTCCATCCAAAGAGTTTCAAGTCCTCAGGATGTCCGGATCATCAACGGTCGACTCGGTAAGCACCGATTAATCGAACGGTTGACCGAAAAGTCAACTCTTCAACAATAAGGAATTTGACTTCAAGATGTGAATAAAAAATGTTCCTTATGTCATATTACACCTCCCCATAAAATTTCATGACCATTGGATCAAGGGTTAAGAAGTAATTGCAAAAATCGGGAATTAGGGTTTCGAAAGGGGCAAGACCATAACTCCTCAACCACGCATCCAAATGAAGTGGTTCAAAGCTCATTGGAAAGCTCTTGACAAATCCTACAAAAGCCTCAACCAGGATCATAAAATGCATAGAATTGGAGTTATAGCAAAATTCATTTTTTAGGGAAAAATAACTTAGAAAAATTCTAAGTTATTTAGCACTTTTAAGTGATTTTTTCAGCAACTTTGAAGGGTTTTTCAACCTAGTTCCATCTAGAATTTGGAAATTCCCAAAACATGAAAGTTATAGAGCTAATTAAGGGCTTTCCAAATTGTGGTAGAAATCCTTAATAGCATGTTTAAGCAGGAAGTTATGCACCATAGAAGTTGGGTCTGTCACACTTGAAATCACTTTGTCAAGAATTCTCAAATTTGGATTTTCACAACTTGAGCCATTCTCATCCCTTGGATCTTGATTCAAATTGATAATTTGAGGCATAGATGGAGAGAAAACTAGAAAAAAGGATGGTTTTAGTGAACATAGCAAGTTGTTGCAACTTGGCATTATAATATTCAAATATAAGAAGGAGAGAGAAACTTTTCATGCTAGAACTGTTGCAGCTGGCTCACCCTACCTTCATAGATCATCTTAGTCACTTAATGTCCATCTCCACTTGAGTTTTCTGATCTCCTTTGAACTATGGAGCTGATAGGAGAAGATTTGGTAAGATTCATTTGAAAATCTCATGAAACTCCCTCCAAAAGTGGTAAAAGACCAAGGCTGCCCTCACTCTTGTTTGGCTATAAATAGAGGCCTCTTCTATGAGTTTAGACACACTAGAGAAATCTCAAAAAACCAGAGAAACCATAGCTCTCATTCTCCTCTCATTCCTTAAGAGTCTCAAAAATCTCAAAATCCCCATTTTCACCAAAAAGCTGTCTTGAGCAAAACTCTGCTCAAGACCAGTTCTATCATTTCTAAGCCTCTTAAAATCATCCACACAATCCCTAAATATGGTGTATAAGGTGTCCATACCCTCAAACCTCTCAAAAATACCATTTTTCAAAAAGTCAACTTTCACACCAAGAAAGTTTGACCACTATACTCAAAACTTGCCAAATCCTTATCTAGGCTTGTTCTTGCTGTTTTAATCATCCATACACCTCACATATGTCATATTACAACTATCCAAAGCATTGAAAATCAACTGGGAATCACCTAACTCCAACTGTCTTGAAGTTTGGTTTTGTTGCTTCAAGAAGAAGCAAGCTTCATCTCATTGCAAAGGAAGGAGTATCTCTGGGTTTCTAAGCTTTTAAGCTTGTTCAAGGCTGGTCTACAAGAGGTATGTGACATTCCAACTATCTATGAATCATACATTGTCATGTATTGTCATTTTGTAGTGATTTTTGTGAAAACATGCCATGGCTGCCCCATTATGTTTCTTTATCAAGAACCCTAGTTTTATGATCATGATACTTGTTTTGTTAATATATTGTCATTTGTAAATGATATGTGAATGATAGGTTACAAGTTTGTGCTTTGATATCATGTTTAGACTTGTTTGTGATATTTTGGTCATTTGGTAGTTTTAGGAGCCAATGTTGAAATGTTGATGGACTAACCCTAGAACTGTCAAACCTAGCTCATTAGTGAGATATATGGATAACTTGTAAGTTTCTCATAGATCCCCTCTTTCCCTTGATTATGTTTGAATCAATGTGGCCCTTGTTTTCACATTGTGGTATTTTCATGTCTTTCTTGCCTATCATTGCTATAAAGTGGTTTTTGAGTGGTTATGCTTGCTATTTCTGGTGCCTCAAGTATTGGTTTAATGTTTGATCTTGATTCATGATGTATGTCTTGGTGGAGATGTGAGAGATATGAATTTTGCTATTTGGGCTGTCTTGAAGTCTTGTATTATTTGCTGTCAAAATTGGAATCAACATGTCATTTTTGGTTTGGTGTGTTTTTGCTTAACTTAAAGTTGTGGACTCACTCATTTACCTATTTTAAGAATGTGTATGGTGTTTTTGTGCTCAAAATCTGCCTAAGTGTTCAAACTGCCTTATCATGCCTCAACTGTTGCTTTCTTCAAAACATCATGAGATCAACATATCACATTCTGTTTCAATCATTTTCTACATGATTTGTGTGCATTGAATCTTTGTCCTATCCAGTTAAAACTTGTGTGTGCTAGCAAAATTTCCCAACTGTCATTGAATGTTGCCTGGTGCATATTTAAGTTATTGTTCTTGTATGACATGAGCTTCAAAATGCTAGTTTCTGTTTGGTAAGGATTTCATCCATTTTCTGAGCTGTGCCTCATCTGTTAGCATCATCATGATATGTGTATAACATCTATTTCATTAAAGAAATCATTGCTTTGAAAATGCCCTGTTGTGGTGAATGTCTTGCAAAGGCAGATTCTTTTAATTTTTACCACAGTGCACCAATTTTCATTCTACTTGATATATGCTATTTCTTGAAGTTAAAACACTTTTCTTATGATATTTATGATGTGTGCACATTGGTTACTTGTGTTGTCCTGGCCTGTTTTCATAATTCACCTTCCAATTGCACGTATACACTAAATCTGCCACAACATACCCAAAGTTGTATTTTTGTTTGCATATGCATGATCTTAGAGTTGTAACTCACCCATATGTTTAATTCTAATGTGTGTAGATGTTTGGTTTGGTCTAGAATTACCTGCATTTGCATTTCACTACCTAATTGCAATTTTGAGCCAAAATGCCATGACCACATACCAAAACCATGTTTACTTGCAATGTGTGTAATTTCAGAGTTGTGACTCATTGCTCCCTGCATTTATGAGATGTGTATGTGATGTTTAGCAATGTGAGACCATTTGTTTGTGACTAAATCATGTTTATGCCCTGCTGCTGCAACTATTTTTGCAAAATCACTTGGGCACACACTTCACTTTTGTGGCTTGTTTAATTTTAAGATAATTCATATGGTATTCGACCTCTCATAACATTTGAAACTTATTTGATCATGAATTCATCAATTCTATTTGCCTCATTATTCTGTCATAACAGATTGTCTTCATTATGTTTGAAATTGCATTCTTGTTGGTCATTTCTTGTCATAGGCATTTCATGGTAATCTTGAGAGCTAAACTCATTTGTTATATCATTTTGAACTGATGTATGCCCCTTTTATGATCTCAAACCATCCCATATCATTTTTGATCCAAAGTGTGCATTTTATATGAATGATAGAGCAGTTGCCATGTGTTTTTCCAATCCTTATTGTTTGTAAACAATTTTAAGGTTTAGACAAATCCTATGTGATGTTTTGAGGATGTATGTGTGATTCATTTACTTCAATTTGGTCTATTTCATAATTCCCCTATCATACTTGCAAGTGCCTTGAATTTTTCTCTCATTTCCATATGACAGTTGGAGTTTTGACTCATGAGTGGTTTGTTTGAATGTATGAACTTGATGTACATGATATTTGAGTTGTGTTTGAGCTCTTTTCTTGATCATAGCATGACTGGTTTGATCATTGACTTTGGAAATGCAACCAATCACCAAAATAGCAACTGCCTTCGTGTTTTGTTTTCTAGGACCATCTTGTTCCTCGTTTGAAAACACCCAAGATTGATCTAAAGTTTGCTAAAATTGGTTAAGAATTGAACAAGTTGACATCAAAATGTATTTTGAAAAATGCCTTGTCTTTGCTTCATACTTGCCCAGAAATCCAAGTGAACATGCCATATATATTTATGGGGGTGGCTATATCAACGGATGTATAGCCACCCCAGTGGTAAGCAACTTACTCATAATTATGCCTTTCAATGCCTAGACCTGGGTTCGATCCCTGAGGAGGATCAACCCTTTTTCTTCTTTTTTCTTTTTTCTTGCGCGCGCGTGTTGGGCTGGGGGCGTGGGTTCAACTCCCACCCCTTGCATTTTCTTTTTTATTTTACTTGTTAATTATGTTTTGTACCTTTAATTCCTCCAATTTTCAAAGATTCATAACTCTCTCATTTTTTATCCTTTTTGGTCCATTATTTTTGCAATGTATTTGTTTTAATGTCTACTTTCATGTGGTGTAAAAATATCACTTGTTATTATTAATTGGGTTATCTTTTGCCTATGTGGAAATTCGTCCATTTTTTGAGATCGTTATCTTACTTGTTGGTGATTTCCTTTTAAATGTGCTTGTGCCTCTTGTGAGATTTCTTGCACCCCATGTTAGTTAACATATTAGGGTACTCTCCTTTGGTTGTCACCATGATCTCATATTATATTCCTCCTAAATTATGAGGTTAAACTGATTTACCTGTGTTTGATTATCATTTATGCATATTGTTGTTACATTTGCTATGCTTTGAACCTATGACATGTTTACTTTCAAATTGTGATTTGTTTATGTGGTTGTTACCTTCACCATGTTTTCAATCTTTGTTAAGATATGTCCTCAAGCTTTGTTAAGATATGCTCCAATCTTTGTTAAGATATTTGATTATAGGTTGTAACCATTTGTATTATTTGAAATATCTGCTTATTGTAATATGTATGCTTACTTGATTGCAATCTTATTTTATCTTGCTTTGTTAAGTATTCCTTCCCCAAGTGATGGAACTTTTTAGTTCTCATCAAGTTGCCTCTTTCTTTCCTTCCAAAGGAAAAGTCTCTCCCTTGACCCTTGTGTCATTGGATAGCTCATTTACCCCTCCCTTGACTTTGTGAAGTCATCCTAACCCTAGCTTAGTTAAGTTAGAACATTCAAGCATTAGACTTTGCTTTAAGTCTAGAAAACCCACCTACACTAGGAGTGCTTCTTCAACTAGAACCCTAGGATAGAGTTTTTAAACTCTATGTAAGAATCATGGATATGATTACTTACTCCCCTTCTTGGGAGTTCAACATAGATCTAGAGGGTTTTCTTAAAACTCTATACAAACATTATTATGTTTGTTCCCCTTTGAACCTTGATCATAATCAAGTGTTCTTCAACCCTAGTGAGGTGAACTACGATTGTGCTGATTCTATCCTAGTTAGGATACATAGGCAAAGGACGTGATGTCTTTGCGAGCAAGCTTAGAAACTATCTTTAGGTTTTAACCTTTACCTTTTACCCAATACCAAACCTTAGCAAACATTTACCAACTTAGCATGCAATCAAACAAAAGGTTCATGTAGAGTACTACAAATGTCTAGGATGTGAAATACCTACCCTATGCATAACCAACCCCCGATCCCCGAATCTCTTAGCGTTGTTGTTACATCACGCAAAAGGTTTTTTCTTTCTTTAGACCTTTCCTTTGGATAAATTAAAGTCCGATTGTAATTTAAGAATTAAAGATTCAAATTAATCAATAGCTTGGTATCACGATTCTCACCGCAAAACCACCACCAAAAGGATGATGGAGCCAACTCACACCGGCTACTACCACCAAAAGGATGATAGAGCTAACACTCGCACAATCTAACATCAACAACATGATAGACTTACCACCAAAAGGATGATGGAGCGAACTCACACTGAATACTACCACCGAAAGGATGATAGAGCAAACACTCGCACATCTGACATCAACAAGATGGCAGACCCACCACCAAAAGGATGACGGAGCGCAACTCAAATCGGCTACTACCAACAAAAGGATAATATAGCAAAACACTTGCACAATATGACATCAACAAGATGACAGACCCATCACCGAAAGGACGATGGAGCCAACTCACACCGGCTACTACCATCAAAAGGATGATAGAGCAAAGACTCGCACAATCTGACATCAACAAGATGACAGACCCACCACCAAAAGGACGATGGAGCGAACTCATACCGACTACTACCATCAAAAGGATGATAGAGCAAACACTCGCACAATCTGACATCACAAACTGACAGACCCACCACCAAAAGGATGATGGAGCAAACTCACACTGGCTATTACTACCAAAAGGATGATAGGGCTAACACTCGCACAATCTAACATCAACAAGATAACAGACCCACCACCAAAAAGATGATGAAGCGAACTCACACCGGCTACTACCAACAAAAGGATGATATAGCAAAACACTCAACAAGATGACAGACCCATTACCAAAAGGATGATGGAGCGAAACTCAAACTGGTTACTACCACCAAAAGGATGATACAACAAACCATCGCACATTCAGACATCCAAAAGATGACAGACCCCCCACACCAAGGATGACGGAGCGAAACTCACACTGGCTACTACCACCAAAAGGATGATAGAGCTAACACTCGCACAATCTGACATCAACAAGATGACAGACCCACCACATAAAGGATGACGGAGCGAAACTCACACCGGCTACTACCACCAAAAGGATGATAGAGCAAACACTCGCACAATCTGACATCAAGAAGATGACAGACCCACCACCAAAAGGATGATGTAGCCAACTCACACCGGCTACTACCACCAAAAGGATGATAGAGCTAACACTCGCACAATCTGATATCAACAACATGACAGACTTACCACCAAAAGGATGATGGAGCGAACTCACACTGGCTACTACCACCGAAAGGATGATAGAGCAAACACTCGTACAATATGAAATCAACAAGATGACAGACCCACCACCAAATGGATGACGGAGCGCAACTCACATCGGCTACTACCGGCAAAAGTATAAAAGACCAAAACACTCGCACAATCTGACATCAACAACATGACAGACCCATCACCAAAAGGACGATGGAGCAAACTCACACCGGCTACTACCATCAAAAGAATGATAGAGCAAACACTCGCATAATCTGACATGACAAATTGACAGACCCACCACCAAAAGGATGATGGAGTGAACTCACAACGGCTACTACCACGGAAAGGGTGATTGAGCAAACACTCGCATAATAAGACATCAACAAGATTACAGACCCACCACCAAAAGGATGATGGAGCAAACTCATGCTGTCTACTACCCCCAAAAGGACGATAGAGCAAACACTAGCACAATCTAACATGAACAAGATGACAGAGCCACCACCAAAAGGATGACGGAGAGAAACTCACACCGGCTACTACCACCAAAAGGATGATAAAGATAACACTAGCACAATCTGACATCAACAAGATGACAGACCCACCACCAAAAGAACGATGGAGAAAACTCACACCGGATACTACAAACAAACAGAAGATATAGCAAAACACTCGCACAATCTTACATCAACAAGATAATAAACCCTTTACCAAAAGGATGACGGAGTGAAACTCACACCACCACCAAAAGGATGATACAGCAAACCATCGCACAATCAGACATCCAAAAGATGACAGAATCCCCAAACCAAGGATGACGAAGCGAAACTCACACTGGCTACTACCACCAAAAGGATGATACAACTAACACTGGCACAATCTGACATTAACAAGATGGCAGACCCACCACGAAAAGGATGACGGAGCGAAACTCACACCGGCTACTACCACTAAAAGGATGATAGAGCAAACACTTGCACAATCTGACATCAACAAGATGACAGACTCACCACCAAATGGATGATGGATCCAACTCATACCGGTTACTACCACCAGAAGGATGATAGAGCTAAAACTGGCACAATCTCACATCAACAACATGACAGACTTACCACCAAAAGAATGATGGAGCGAACTCACACCGGCTACTACCACCAAAAAGATGATAGAGAAAACACTTGCACAATCTGACATTAACAAGATTACAGACCCACCACCAAAAGGATGACGGAGCGTAACTCACATCGGCTACTACCACCAAAAGGATAATAGAGCAAACACTCGCACAATCTGACATCAACAAATTGATAGACGCACCACCAAAAGGATGACGACGCGAAACTCACATCGGCTACTACCACCAAAAGGATGATACAACAAAACACTCGCACAATCTTATATCAACAAGATGACAGACCCATCAACAAAAGGACGATGGAGCAAACTCATACCGGCTACTACCACCGAAAGGATGATTGAGCAAACACTCGCACAATCTCACATCAACAAGATTACAGACCCACCCCCAAAAGCATGATGGAGCAAACTCACACTGGATATGGTGATGATGGTTATCCCTCGTTTCAACCCTTGCCACTTGTGCCAATTGATCCTTGGATGATGGTGATGATGCTGGTGAAGAGAACTCGTGTTTATACCTCTTGAAAATGCCAATTCGAAGCTTCACGCCACTTGGAGTGATGGAGAAGAACTCATGATCCAGCCACGATTTGAGGTGCCTTCTTCGTGCTTTTTACTCTACAACAATGGAGGATGATGATGATGATGATAGCTAGCACAAACAATAGAGTTTGGGAGAGATGGGAATCAAAATGCAATTTTGGAGTTATGAGATGAAAGTATGGTTTGCAAGCAACTAGAATCACCAACCTAACAACAAACAGCTTCATTTCCTTATATAGGAGAGGATTAACAGAATGAGAAGTTTCTAGATTGGTCCTAGAGGAATCTAGAAGCTTATGGAACTTTCATGAATTTATCATTTGATGGCATTTTGAATCATATCATATCATGCTTGCACCTTGGGTAAACTTGAGTGAAAATCTCCCCTCATGAGATATTAGGAGTGTATGCATGAAAAACCAAGTTTTCCTTGCCTTGTGTTAAGCTTTACCATGTTGCCTTATGATGTAAGAAACAAATTTACAAAGGAAGTCCAACTTTTAAACCTAAACTCAAAAATGTGGCTGAACCAATGTCTTTAAAGTGATGTTGGGAATCAATTTGGTATATTGGATGACCCATATTGGCTTTGTAGATCTCTCAAACCATTTTCCAACTTGAACTTTTTCAAGTTATATGCCTTTTTAAGTCATTTTCACCACTTTTTAAAATTCCATGCTCCAAGCTTTTTCAAACTTTCACACCTTCTTTTCTAGCCTTAAAATCCCATTTTGAACAACTTTGATGTTGGGAAGTTTTCCATTTGAAGCTTCCTTGTATGAGTTTTAGGCATGTGCTATGAATGACCTGTAATCACCAAATGACCAAAATACCCTTTGCTTTCCAAGACCATGAGTAGAGTTCCACAAATAATATGAAGGCATACTATACCATTCTAGAAAGCTAAAAACAATGAGTAACAACTCTTATGTTGACCAGAAATTCATTTGAAATCTCCTTGAGGGGTAAAAATTGCTTGGAAGTCAAGTCACTTTCACAGACAAAACTTCAGATACCTCAGATGACCTGTAACTTGCAAGGACCATAACTTGAGTTCTATAAATCTCCTTGATGTCTTCCACCACTCAAATTAAAGGTATTGAGATCCTCTACAAGTTTCATGTTGGCCAAGGATCCATTTGAAGCTTGCATTTTGACTTATCTTGCTTGGAAGTTTGACCTAAACTAGGGGATTTTACACAGAAACCCTAATTTAGAAACTCCTCTTCTCCTTGATTTCTCTTGATTTCTTCTTGGCATATCACCATATCCTCTTCTACATGTCAAATGATGAACCCCACATCTCCTCAATAGCCCTTAATGCCTTTCAGTCAGTCAATTGACCTAGTGTTGACCCAGGGTTGACCCAGATGAAACCCTAGTTGACTGTCTTCAACTGTAATTCTTGTGACTTCACCAATGACTTGTCTCCTTCTCCAAATGACTTTCTAAGTCCTCCAAGATGTCTAGATACTCCCCATGCTCAGCCCACAGCTCATACTTTCCTTGATGATCCCCAGATACCCTCAGCCAGGAGATAGATGAACTGCTTGACCCATTGACTTGATAGCTTTCAAATTCTTTTCTGATGACTTGAATGAGATTGAATCAGGATAATAACCTCTTGATAGGCCTCTAGAGATGAGAATAATGATTGGTCCCCCTGTTGTATGACTTGCTATGCTTATGCTATGCAAATGAGTAGCCTATGTACATGACTCTATATGCAAATGCTAATGACATTGAAACATAAACCAGGTGAATAAGGTTGAGCAAATTTTAGGGTGCAACAGCTGCCCCTATTCAAGCGGCTTGGACCCGATTGGGTGAAGAGCCCGGAGCCTTCAGACATTCGCGGTACGAGACGGTTGAATACTAGGAACCCAGAAATTTGCCAACCGCAGAAATAAACTGCGCCACTGCTTGGGGAACAACATTCATCAGCTGAATTTAACTGTTACGGCAACCCACTGATCTCGTGCGACCGTGCTGGGGATTCTTCTCATCATCCTGAAAAATATTGAATCATCGAAAACTTCGTCCTTTGCTTGTCCACGTCAGGACTCTATCTGCTGTCAACTCGGAAAAAACTTCAACAACTTTGCTGGGGACGACTCGTCTGCCTTCTCATCAGAGATAAATCGTCCACGTTAGGAATAAACTCTTCCACGTTAGGAATACCACCATCCACGTTAGGACTCACCTTTCCACGTAAGGAATAACCGTTCCACGTTAGGAATAATACTGTCCATGTTAGGACACACCTTTCCACGTAAGGAATAATCGTTCCACGTTAGGAATAATACTGTCCACGTTAGGACTCACCTTTCCACGTAAGGAATAATCGCTTTTCCCCGTCAGGGGTGACTTTTCTCTGCTTTGTCAAACTCTTCCACGTAAGGAATACGTCTTCTTTTGCTTTGTCCACGTAAGGACTCTTTCTTTTTCCACGTTAGGAATCACAAATTTTCCACGTAAGGAGCCCCAATCTTTCCACGTGAGGAATACTATATCAATCTTTCTTTCCACGTTAGGAATGCTTCTTCTTTCCACGTAAGAAATACCGTTTCTTCTTTCCGTCCACGTCAGGACTAAACTTTCCACGTAAGGAATCTATCTTCTTCTTCCACGTTAGGAATAACTTCTTTGATCTGTCCGCATCAGGACTAAACTCTTCCACGTCAGGAATAATCTCTTTCTTTCCACGTCAGGAATCAATCTTGATATGTCCGCATGAGGACTCAATCTTTCCACGTAAGGAATAAACTCGTCTTTCCACGTAAGGAAACCATTTTTCTTCCACGTAAGGAATGCTCTTGATATGTCCACGTAAGGACTCTGATCTTTCCACGTTAGGAATCAAACCTTGATCTGTCCACGTCAGGACTAAACTTTTCCACGTAAGGAAAAACCTTCTCTTTCCACGTCAGGAATCAACTTCTTTTCCATCTGTCCGCGTCAGGACTAAACTTTCCACGTAAGGAATCAATCTCTTTTCCACGTAAGGAATCACCATTTTTCCATGTAAGGAATAAGACTTCGTCTGGATCTGTCCGCGTCAGGACTAAACTCTTCCACGTTAGGAATGCACTTGTTTCCCCGTAAGGAATCCATCTAGATATGTCCGTGTAAGGACTCCATCTTTCCACGTAAGGAATACCAACTTCTTTCCATGTAAGGAATAAATTCGTCTTTCCACGTAAGGAAACCATCTTCTTTCCACGTAAGGAAACATTGTCTTTCCACGTAAGGAGAACATCGTCCACGTTAGGACCCACCTTTCCACATCAGGAACACCATCTTAATTTGTCCACGTAAGGACTCCATTCTTTCCACGTAAGGAATGATCTTGATCTGAATCTGTCCACGTCAGGACTAAACTTTCCACGTAAGGAATCATATTTTGATTCGTCCACGTAAGGACTCCCACTTGATATGTCCACGTAAGGACTCAATCTTTCCACGTAAGGAAATGTATTTTGATTTGTCCACGTAAGGACTCACATCTTCATCTGATGAAATAATAGAACCTGTCCACGTTAGGACTTACGCGTCTTTGACTTGCTGGGGAAATAAACCCCGTCCTCGTCAGGACACACACTTTGCCAACAACGCGAAGAAGGATAAATTTGGTCCACGTCAGGACTCTCGTATCTCGTCATCACGAAGAACTAAAAACTTGTCCACGTCAGGACGCACATCTCACCATTACAAATAGAGATATCTGCTGGAAGTAAATTGTCCACATCAGGACTCATTTCTCCATTGACCCCCAAACCACAAACTTCTTAGCACTGACGTGACGGCGACTTTGAAGCGGACTCTACTGGGGATATCTGGAAACCAAACTACCGGGCGCCTGTTCTGATAACCGACGACAGCCTCTGAAATTCTGATTCATGAACCTTCTGATGACAAATAACTCTGCTTGGGAATGAGGAGAGATTTTGCCTACTGACTCTGGTGGGGAAAACACGAGAAATTCACAAATAACTCTGTTCGGAGACAAAGAGAACTTCATTATGATAACTCTGTGGGGAGTAATGCCGAAGCTGACGCTTCATGGGATGTCTCACATCGAGACCTCGAAAGCTTATTGATTTATTGGAGCAAGAACTCCTCCCACCTGCAAGAGAAATAACACTTGAACACAAACAGTTAACCAACCTGGTTTATGTTTCAAAAATGCGTATGTTTGACGGCGATGCAATGCTCCATTCGACATGGAAATGCTACGCTTTAATTTGGTGGACGCAAGTATAACACTATATGCCGATGCCAATATGACACTATATGCCAATGCACCATATGCCGATGCAAATGCAGACTCGAACTGCTGAGTACAGAAACTGCTTCAGCAAAATAAATGCTGAAGATAATGCCAACTCCGCTGGGGATGGGCAGGTGCTACAGAATTATTCCAGCAAAATAAATGCCGGAAGAGTGAAGTCGTCTCAGCTGGGAAATGGGAACTTGAACCAAACACCTCGTTGAAGTAACATCCTGCTGGGGAATATACCTCTGCTGGGGAGTGGCAGATACGCTTGGTATGATTGGACTTCTGCTGGAAAGTGAACGGATATCACACGGTATTCTGACGAAATAAATGCCATGACCCACACCAACTCTGCCGGGGAGAGCCTTAATCTTCGAGTTCCACTGGGAGGAATACTCGCTGAGAAGAGAAATCCGTCGGGGATGGGATGATTCTCTTGGGGAAAATCAACTGACTCCGCTGGGAGAGAGTAAATGACCCTGCGGGGAGAGGTAAACTGCCTGAATACAGCTCACAAATATCAATCTTCTGCGGCTAAACCACTCGGCTCGAGACAAGGGAATCCTTCTGGGGGGACACCATACTGTCTGAATACAGCCTTACGATCTTGGAATCATCAATTCTGTTGAGGATAAATGACTTTGCTGGAGCATGTCCTTTGGATAAGCTACGACTAGCTGGGGAATTCTGTCCTTCTTCGGAAAGAACATGCATGACCTGCGTGAGGGTCGAGTCTTTCGTTAATGCAATCTTTTGATCATCTTCCTCGTGCGGTTATGAAACCTGCAACAACACAAACAAGACAAGACAAGCCCATGCAACCAAATCGATTCAGGTTAGCAACGTTATTTTCAGTTAATTCGAAGCTTTAGCAATTGTTGGCAAGGGCCAGTGATGTTATACGCATGCTAGTTTCAATAAACTTAGGCGTTTTATCATGCACAAAATAGTAAAGAACCAGCATCAAGTACTGAATAACATATTTCATTGATTGGGCCCCTGAATGGGCGGAGTTTTGTACACGGGAGGTAACCCCTGAAAAGAGGAAGCTACACAAAGCAAATATACAAGTATGCACAAGAAGCATAAATATATTGACAAACTAAATTTGTACACATGTCGGCAACGGGATGCAGATGAACACCACAAATTGATCCTCCTATGACTCATCCGACTCTAATGCTTTCCCGGTATTCACACTTCTGTGGAGATTGTATCAGATAACCGATCCCTTAGGCATTCTCCCGCACTGATGCTCATTGCAATATCAAATTCGGACCGCAGTCATTTGCTTTTCAAATCCCTAACTTTTGCGTGAACCGCCCTTTACGGGTTTTCAGTTCACCGGGATACCCTTTTTTGCCGAAGCCGCCCAGTGTAGGTTTTCAACTTCGCGGGTGTAAATTTTTTCAATTTTATCCCTAACTTTTGCCCGAACCTTTCATTCTGTTTTTGGTTCGCCAGGATGCCCCATTTTTGCCTGGACTCTCTTTTTTCTGCCCAGCGGGTCTATTTTAAGCAAAATATTTTTTAACTGCGTCCGAATTCACAGGTGACGTGAAGTCTTCTCCGTCCATGGTGGACAACAACAACGCTCCTCCTGAGAAGACTTTCCTGACAACGTATGGCCCTTCGTAGTTGGGGGTCCACTTGCCCCTGTGATCTGCTTGCGGCGGGAGAATCCTTTTCAGCACAAGGTCGCCCGTCTGAAAGCTTCGCGGATGCATTTTCTTGTCGTATGCTTTCTTCATTCGGCTCTGGTACAAACGACCATATGCTAGAGAGGCTAGCCTCTTCTCGTCCATCAAACTCAATTGGTTCAACCTGTCTTTCACCCATTCTGCCTCGTCTAGCTGAACATCTCGCAATACCCTCAGAGAAGGGATCTCCACTTCCAATGGTAGCACTGCTTCCATTCCGTATACTAACGAGAACGGGGTTGCCCCGGTTGATGTGCGTACCGTCGTACGATAACCGTGCAATGCAAAAGGTAGCATCTCATGCCAATCCTTATAGGTCACCACCATTTTCTGAACGATCTTCTTGATATTCTTATTGGCTGCCTCAACAGCGCCATTCATCTTGGGTCGGTACGGGGAGGAGTTGTGATGTTCGATCTTGAAATTCTGACAGAGCTCCTTCATCATTTTGTTGTTCAGGTTCGAACCGTTGTCCGTGATTATCCGCTCGGGAATCCCATATCGGCAAATGATATCTCTCTTGATGAATCTGGCCACCACTTGCTTAGTTACATTTGCGTAAGATGCCGCTTCCACCCATTTGGTGAAATAATCGATTGCTACTAGGATGAACCGATGCCCGTTAGAAGTTGTCGGCTCGATCTTTCCAATCATATCGATTCCCCACATCGAAAATGGCCAAGGCGATGACATCACATTCAGAGGACTTGGAGGCACATGGATCTTGTCAGCATAGATTTGGCACTTGTGGCATTTCCTCGCAAACTTGAAACGATCAGTTTCCATGGTCTGCCAAAAGTAGCCTGCCCGCAGCAGCTTTCTTGTCATAGCATGTCCACCAGCATGCGTACCAAAGGTACCTTCGTGTATTTCCTCCATGAGTAACTTTGCCTCTCTTTAGTCTACACAACGCAACAGCACCAAGTCGTGGTTTCTTCTGTATAAGACGCCATCCGGGTTCAAATAGAAATTGCCTGCTAATCTCCTGAGAGTCTTCTGATCTTGACTGGATGCCCCAGCCGGATACTTTTTATTCTTCAGGAAATTAAGGATATCGAAATACCACGGTTTGTCGTCGGATACTTCATCAATAGCAAATACATAAGCTGGTCTGTCAAGCCGAGAGATAACGATTCGGGAAGCCTCGTTCCAGAAGTTGACTTTGTACATGGAAGACAAAGTGGCGAGAGCGTCCGCCATTTGGTTCTCTGCCCGCGGTACATGATGCAATTCAACCTTGTCGAAGAAAGGCAACAATCTCCTTGCATAATTCATGTAATGTATCAAGTTGGGCTGACGCGTCTCCCATTCCCCTTTGATCTGATTCACCACCAGAGCTGAGTCTCCGTATACGTCTAAATTCTTGATTCGCAAATCAATGGCTTCTTCAAGCCCTATTATACAAGCTTTGTATTCGGCCTCATTATTAGTAACGGCAAAGGTCAATCGGGCAGTAAACGGGATGTGCGACCCGTGTGGCGTGGTGATGATTGCCCCTATTCCGCTACCGTAAGCATTCACAGCTCCGTCAAATATCATCTTCCATTTGGAACCCAACTCTGGTCCTTCGTCTGGTAACGGCTCTTCACAATCTTTCATCTTAAGGTACATGATATCCTCGTCAGGAAAATCAAACCTCATCGATTGGTAATCTTCAATAGGCTGCTCAGCCAAATACTCAGACAGCACACTCCCCTTTATAGCCTTTTGCGAGACGTATTGGATGTCATATTCAGTCAAGACCATCTGCCAACGGGCAATTCTTCCTGACAACGCCTGCTTTTCAAATACATATTTGATAGGATCCATCTTCGAGATGAGCATGGTTGTATGATTCAACATGTACTGCCTCAAACGCTTGGCGGCCCAAGCTAGTGCGCAACAAGTTTTCTCAAGCATTGAATATCGAGATTCACAATCTGTAAATTTCTTACTCAAGTAGTAGATCGCATGCTCTTTTCTTCCGGTCTCGTCATGTTGACCGAGAACACAACCCATGCTTCCCTCAAGAACCATTAAATACATGATCAAGGGTCGACCCGCCACTGGGGGTATCAAAATAGGAGGCTCTTGCAGATACTTCTTTATTTTATCGAACACCTTTTGACAATTTTCGTTCCATGTTGCAGCTTGATCTTTCTTTAGCAACTTGAATAGTGGTTCACACGTAGCAGTTAGGTGAGATATGAACCGGGCGATGTAGTTCAACCTCCCTAAAAACCCGCGCACCTCTTTCTCTGTTTTAGGCGTCGACATTTCTTGAATCGCTTTTATTTTAGCAGGATCGACCTCTATTCCTCTTTCACTTACGATAAACCCCAGCAGTTTACCCGATCTCACCCCGAAGGTGCATTTGTTAGGGTTCAGCCTCAACCTGAACTTCCTAAGCCTTTCAAATAACTTCAGCAAATTCACCAGATGCTCTTCTTCCGTCTGGGATTTGGCAATCATATCGTCAACATAAACTTCGATCTCTTTATGCATCATATCATGGAAAAGAGTCGTCATCGCACGCTGATATGTTGCCCCAGCATTCTTCAAACCAAAGGGCATCACTTTATAGCAAAATGTTCCCCAAGGCGTTATGAAAGTTGTTTTCTCCATGTCTTCTGGCGCCATTTTTATCTGATTGTAGCCTGAAAAGCCATCCATGAAGGAGAATACGGAGTATTGAGCAGTATTATCAACTAGCACGTCAATGTGAGGAAGTGGAAAATCGTCTTTTGGGCTTGCTTTATTCAAATCTCTATAATCCATGCACATTCGAACCTTGCCATCTTTCTTTGGCACTGGTACGATGTTAGAAACCCATGAGGGATACTTTGTCACAGCCAGGAAACCAGCGTCCCACTGTTTTTGAACTTCCTCTTTGATCTTCACAGCCATATCTGGTCGAGTTCTGCGAAGTTTTTGTTTGACCGGCGGGCAATCTTCTTTCAGTGGCAGGCGGTGCACAACCATATCTGTATCGAGCCCTGGCATATCTTCATACGACCAAGCGAATACATCACTATACTCTCGAAGCATTTCAACCAGTCTTCGCTTGATATCGCCCTGCAGCGCGGCTCCGATACGAACTTTCTTCTCAACCCCTTCCGACCCCAAGTTGATAATTTCGATGACCTCATCGTGAGGCAGAATGGCTCTTTCCTCTTGCTTCACCAACCAAGACAGTTCTTCAGGAACGTCGCTATCTTCGACAACCTCTTCTTCGGCCTGAAATACCGGGTGTTCAAAGTCGGGACGAGTCACAGATGGTTCAAGGATGTCATCTGAAAATGTTATCCTGCAAAAGGAATGGTTAAGTGCTTCAAAATGCGTACAAAGCGAATAACCACGTTGCCATTTTATTGAAAAATATAAAACAAGAAAGACAGGGATTACAGTATTTGCACATGAAAACCGCCATTTATTTAATGATTAACACGCAATGTTCATAACAACACAGCCCTAAGCAAATCATGATGCCCCGGGCAAGACATCAGATTATTCAACAATTAATAAAGCAAAGCATTACTGTTTAAGGGTCACAGGAACAAGCTCCTGAATAGACCAGTTGCACAGTCCTTGCCCTGGCGTGCTTGGCTGAATCCAGGCATCCATATCACAGTCGCTGTCTCCTTCGTCCGATTCCGAAGCAGCGTTGATGGTTTCATGACACACTCCACTGGCAGAGATGGTGATTGGCCCTCTGAAACGGGGTGCCCCCACGGAAGGAGTTGATGACGACGGTTGGTATCCCAGCCCGAACCGGTCCATCTTCACAGGAATGTCCAGCACTTTGCCCCAGCCCTTTGCTTCTCCTGCTTCTACTAGAGCTTGAGCTTCTTTATACGATGAGACGGCTATCTCTGGTACTTTGCTCGGCCCGGGACCTTTGTCCTTGATGCGCAACCCTTCAAATGCCTGGCAGGGTGTTTCGTGGATCTCTCCGTCGACCTCCACATATTTAAATGACGATAGATGGCTGACCAGGATGTCCTCTTCTCCGCATACAGTGACTACGCTATCTCCGACCATATACTTCAACTTCTGATGTAGGGTAGACGTGACTGCCCCCGCCCCATGAATCCAGGGTCTTCCAAGCAAGCAGATGTACGCAGGCTGTATATCCATGATATAAAACTCAGTTGCAAACACCTCCGGCCCCACCTGTAGAGGCAATGTGATCGATCCAAAGACTGTTCTCCGCGTGCCGTCAAACGCTCTGACTACCAAGTCGCTGGGCGTGCACAAGATTCCTCTAACATCCAGCTTCATCATCGCCTTCTTAGGCATCACATTCAGAGACGATCCGGTGTCGACCAATACATGCGACATTACTGATCCTCTACACTCGACAGATACGTGCAGCGCCATATTATGATCTCTCCCTTTCGGGGTCAAATCAAAGTCGGTAAAGCCCAAGCTGTGGCCTGCATTCACATGTGCCAACACTCCTTCCAGCTGATTCACGGAGACGTCTTGAGGTACAAAAGAAGTATCCAAGACCTTCAACAAAGCATTTCTGTGAGCTTCCGAACACAACAGCAATGACAGGATGGATATTTTGGACGGCGTCTGCTGCAGATGCTCCACAATCTTATAATCACTTTTTCGAATCAAGCGCATGAACTCTTCTACATCTTTCGATGCCGATTCTTTGTCACTTGCTTGTACCGGGACATTCTCAACCACTTTCCCTTTTCCTTTTGCTAGTCTTTCGGCCTCCACTTCAGGGGATATAAAGATCCTACCACTCCTTGTCATACCTCCCGAACCAACAACATTATCCACAGTCTCAGCTGGCTGCTTATTAACATCAATCTTTATCCCGTCACAATACACCTCCAACCCATATGACCATGGGACTGCTTTCGTGTTCTCGTACGGGATCGGCCCGGCCTTAGTTATGGTGATCGGTGGTCGCTGAGCTGGTGCTGCAATAGTGATTGTCTTTCGAGGAATCGTTACAGTGGCCACGTCACTCTGATCATCTGCTATTGCCCCTGCGGGCTCTTCGATTGCTGCACGGTGAAACTGCAATGTACCTCTATCGATTAGAGCCTGGATGCCTTTCTTCAAATCATCACATCCCCCGGCTAGGGTCCAGCATTCTACACAATACTCGTCACATCCTGGATAAACACCCCCTTGCAACAGTCGGCTCTTTATCTCGCTCAGCGGCGTCTTTAAATCTTCGACATTCATAATCAGATTCAACCCTTCCTCAGTCAGAATGGCGTTTGCCCCATGATTAGGCATGGCCTTCTGCACTATATTCGGACCTGCCGTTCCGAAATTGATAGTCTTATTGTCCAAAAGATCCTGCACAACATGCTTAAAAGCATGGCAACCCTCTATATCGTGACCCGGAGCCCCAGAATGAAACTCACAGTGCCTGCTTGCATCGTAACCAAACGGGGGAGCTCCCGTTATCGGTGCCAGAGTTCTCTTCTCTACCAGGTTCAATCCCAACAATGTCTGCAATAAATCAGCATATGTCGTGGGAGGCTTCTCAAATACTCTTCTTGGTTTACCACCCTGGAATCTTCGCTGGGCCTGCTGTGCCCCCTGCTGAGGCTGCTGCTGCTGCATTGGCTGCTGCTGAGACGGTTGTTGTTTCTGAAGTGGTTGTTGCTGGTACAGGATAGTAACACTCGCCACCTGCTGCGGCTGATGATATTGGTTTCGTCCCCTGCCTCGGCCTCGGCCTCCAAACACTGCGCTTGCCTCGCCCTGGCGGCGCCCACCAAAAGCCTTCCTGTTACTGCCAGATGCAGTTGATTCGTCAACCTGGAATTTTCCTTGCTTAATGTTACGCTCAATCTTTTCACCCATCAGAATTAGGTCTGAAAAACTGGCCAGAGATGTGTGAAACAGCATGTCATGAAACAAGCCTGTGAATGTGCCGACGAACATGTCATTCATTTCCTTGTCTTCTACAGGAGGACGGACCCTGGCAGCCATATCGCGCCACCTTTGCGCGTACTCTTTAAAGCTCTCCCCCTTCTTCTGCGACAGCCCTGCCAATTGGACCCGGTTGGGCGCCAAATCGCTGTTATACTTGTAGTGAGCTACAAATGCCTCTGCCAATTGCTTCCATGTCTTGATATTAGTTGGCTCCAACCCCATATACTACTCTAGGGAGGGACCCGACAGACTATCTTGAAAGAAATGCATTAGCATTCTTTCACCAGTTGAGTATGCAGACATATTTCTGTAATAAGCTCGTACATGCACTTTCGGACACGTGTCCCCTTTATACTTATCAAACGCAGGAGCTTTGAATTTAATTGGCACCCTCAAGCCAGGTACCAGCCCCATTGTTGCCATGTCCAAGCCCACAGCACTTTGGTTCAGGACCCCCCTCATCTGCTCTTCCAGCATTCTGATCTTCTGGGAGTCATCCATCGGCCCTTCGAAACCTCCGCCGGAGAAAGCGTCCTCCTGCTGATCTTCTTGCCACATACCATTTCCAGCTCCATACCCATCATATCCATTATTACGGCCAGCTCTGATCTAATTCATCTCCGGACCTCGGCCTCTGTTGCCGTACCCTTGAACTCCTCCAGCAGGACCTAAAGCCATAAACCCAGCGCCGTTTCCATTTCCAAAACCTCCGTAGCCCTGATTGGCCACACCATAACCATCTTGCCCAAAGCCTTGAGCATTGAAACCATATTTCCCAGTGTTATCGAATCCCTGATCGTTGAATCCGAATCTAGCGTTGACAAAGCCGTTGCCTCCCATATTATCACCCAAGTTGACATCACCAAGCCCAACGTTATGGACAGCAGTCTCGTTTCCAACTCCGACGTTACCATTCACAGCAGCGGTAGCGTTGTTGACATTAGCAGCTGGTATGTTGACTACAGGTGGAGCCACTGGCGTGGGAGTACCATCTCCATGAGCAGTATCGACTCGTACAGACTGATGATCCTCGTTACCGTGACCAGCATTTCGGGCCAACAGAGGCTGGACCATGGCCTGCAGATTTTCCTGACCCTTGGCAATAGCTTCCATGGTCTGCATGAAAAGAGCGAGCTTCTCGCGCACATCTTGCATCTCGTTCTGCATTTGATCCATGATTCTTCGATAGTTGGTGCGGGTAGAATAGCGGTGCGGGTGCTGATCTGCAATCCTGAAAAGTACCTGGTACAGAGCAGGAAATAAGACACTATTCAAAGATTACCTGTAATGCAATATGAATATGAATGCAATGCAATGTGTGTCTGTGCATTAGGGACATTCATTCCCCGATTCTAGTGTGAAGGTGCCGGTGCAGTGACAGTGCTAACAATATAAATATCGGAGCTGAATCACAGAAAGCCTCATATATTGCAGAGAAATTAATAAGCCAGGAATACAATGTCACTGAGAGTACAATAAGAAGGCATGACCTCAACCAACAATCCTGGTGATGGTCAGCACTGTGCAAATAAAGCATACAAGTTACTACATGACATGATCAAACACTCCCATAGGTCTGGTATTCTTCTAGCAACTTTTTGGTCTCCGGATGACTGGGTCGAGCAAGCAGCCCTTCAACAAGTTGGTTCCTTTTCTTCAGAACACGGCGCACGTCTTCAGCGGTGTCTTCCCATGCCCCATCTCCGAAGCGATCTTCTAGTTTACGTTTCTGAGACATAGCTTCATCTCTGCCTTTGATGGCCTTGTTCAGTGCGTTCTGGAGACTATACCGAGACATCATTTCTTCTTCGCACTTATCGATGCTGGACTTCAACTGCTCTTCGAGGTCGGAGATTTGCTGCTTCAACTTATCCTCCCTTTTCTTATTGTTGGTGAGCGTGGCATTCCAGGTCTTATTGCAAGAAGAGATCTCTCGGTGAGCGATGTCAAGCGCCTTCTTCTTGGATTCAAGCATGTCATGGGAACTTCTGAACTCTTGCCCCAGTCGCTCGCGCTTCTTCCTCTCCTCAGTCAACTCAGCCCCTAGTCTGTTCATTAGCTCAATCTGTTGTTGAAAAGCATGGACGGCCTTGTTTTTCTCACTGCGTATCTGGGCTAACTCCTGCTCTAACCCTTCGTTGATCTTCAATAAGGCTTCTTTTTCTCTCACTACTCGCTCGTAGGCTTCCCGAGAAACAGTGGTTGGCTCTGCTGCCGGAATAGGAACAAGGATTGGTACATCTGGGAATGGCATCCGCAACTGACTTGCTCTCTCCTGGACCCAAACTCTGTATGGTGCATAGGCCTGACAGTCATTCTTTCCTAACAACGGCTTCCCCCTTCGGATAATACGCGTCCAGGCATGTTGCAGCTTGGCTAGTAACTCCCCCTTCACGTCTCCGGTGAAGTACAGAGATTCCTGTACTTCCTCCTCCTTTGGCGGGTTCTTCAGGGCGTATCCGAACTGACGGACGAACATAGATGGGTTGTAGTTGATACACCCTTTCCTTCCAATCAACGGGACGTTAGGGTACCCCGAACAACTGAAGATAAGTTCAGATCCCAGTAGGTCTCTGTCAAACCATCTAATGTCTTCGGAAGATAGCCTCATCAGGCGTTCAGACCAGATAGCAGTGGTTGCACTTTCCACAAAGGACCCCTTTACTGGAAGATGACTTTTGAACCACATATTCAATAAAGGAGCACAGCAGTAAACAACTTTTCCCCTTCGGTTTTCGTTCTTGTAGTGCAATGAGTGGTAGAAGTCTCCGATCAACGTTGGCACTGGATTGCCGACAGCGAATAGATGGAAAGCATCCAGGTCTACGAAGTTGGGTAAGTTAGGGAACAGCACAATCCCATAAATACAGAGAGCCAAAATAGCATTGAAAACCACCCAGCATCCGTTCTTGGCATACTCCTGAGCTTTGCCAACCAAGAAATCAAGAGAGAAACCTGAAACCCCAAGCCAAGAAGTCAATAACAGTTCTGCAGCGTCCATATGCAAGGCTTTGGCTAAGTCCTCCAACTTGGGCTCAGCAGCAGAGTGAATAAAGGGAACCTTGTTCTGCACCGGTAACTCAGTAAACTCCACATACTCTTCAATGGTAGGCCCTAGAATGAAGTCAGCAAACGTAAAACATCTCAATGCGGGATCATAGAACTGCATCAAGGTGTATAGCCCGTTCATCTCATCAGCAGTGGGCTTGCAGACTAATCTCAGTAATCTCCCGTGACTCATTCTGAAGCTTCTCCTAACCTCCTCATCGGCAAGAGATATCAGACCAAGCAAAGAAGTAAGATCAGGTGAAGGCAGCTTATACGCAACTGTCTTCCTCAAACTAGCCATAGTCAATACTCAGAAGTCTGGGCACTAGAATCGGAGGATATGCAAATGCACATGCAGCACAGACACATGTTAATGGGATGCCATGATAATGAGCATGTAAACAATGCAATGCAAGTAACATGCAACAGGGACCAAATGCCGTAGCTGAATAGCCTGAACCATATCAAGAAGTCTCGGATAGACTCCATAGAAGTCCTCAAACCTTGGCCTCAGATAGACCTAAAACGAAGCTTCAACAATGGCCTCTGACAGACCTCAAACCATAACTCCAACTGGTCTCTGACAGACCTCAAGACTCTCAACTGGTCTCTGACAGACCTCCTAACTCTCCATAAATACCCAGGCTCTCTGATCAAGAAATAACCGGTAGTCTGAAGGTCTAGTTACCTGCATAACCCCAAACCCTCTCACAGGTGGATGTCCTAGTAACTGACAAAGGTATGGCATCCTATGCGGTCGTCGGCGTCACAGACTTTCAGGGTTGATGATACGATTCCCAGAAGGAGTGGCATCATCAAATCCTGAAGAGGCCTCACTTAGCCAACTTCCAAATGATCGGTTCCCGGAGTCGACAATTCAGCTGACCAACAACCCCTTCGACCCAAAGGGTAGAAAAAGAAGCCAACCAGAAGAACCTCGTCCGAGTGTAGATTTCATGAGACACTAATGCAAGCAAAGCTGGCACGCGCCCACTACTTTCTACTCTAATTCTAGGTGCACTCAAGCCCAGGTCCGGCTTCTCACTCAATATCAGAACACCCGTCACACCCCAATACAGCAATAATAATCCATATATATAATGCTGAAAATAAAGGTCAGAAATATAAATCCATACAAAATCTTCGACGGGAAAACAAGCGTTAGGATTGACTCTCTTAAGGGACGTTGGATCCCAAATGCATAAGAACTATCGCAGTCCTTAGCAGCCAGGGGACGTTGGCTCCCCAGCAGAGTCGCCAGCTGTCGCTACTGCGAAAATCGGCGCCGGCTGACAGAAGAGTCGCCACCGTGCGTTATTTACCCCACCGGAGGGAAAGGAAACGCTCAGAGTAAACCTCGCATAACACGGGAAAGGTATGGTCGTCGCAACCAAAACCTGGATTCGGGAGTCAGTTATGCAAGGGGAAGGTATTAGCACCCCTCACGTCCGTCGTACTCGACGGGATCCACGCTTGTTTTCGGGTATGGATTGTTATTCTATCTAAACTATAGGTCAAGGGTTAAAAAGAAAATATAATGAAAATAAAAATGACTCGGCAAAGTATCGCACTTTATGCCTACGTATTCCCGTCTGGAACGAGAAATCAGAGTCAACGTAGTTCGCCTACCTACGGGAAAGGAGGGGAAGGTTGCTCGCTAGGATATCGCATCCTATGCCTACGTACTTCCACACAGCATGGAAGATCAGAGCAAACGTAGTTCGGGCTACGTACGACACGAGTCTGTCTTGGTTGATTTTATTCCTTCTGAAAAAGGTTTTCTTGATTAGCAGTCCCGGCGGACAAAAATGACGGCTTGATGAGTTCCCGTTCTTTTACGAAAGAAGTGTCTTTTATTGTGTTTGAAATCTTTATGGTATTTTCCGGTTTGTTTTGAGGAAGAAGAGATAGAACTCTAACCTATGGTTGCGAAGGGAAACAAACTAACCTAATGTTATCATGCATGGGTTAAGACCTAGTGTCTATCATGCTCCTCTCTTGCACAGAGAGAAACAGAGATCCTACGGGATAGGCAGAAACAGAAAAAAATATCAGATATATACAGCGGTAAAATGCATGGATGCAGCAATACAAGCTAGGCAAGGGAGTCGCACTCAACCTCAAACCTAGAAAACAATAGGCAAAAGTGAACAGGATTCACTTTCAACCCAACAAGGTATACAGCAAACAATACAGTCAGGAAAACCAATCAATACATCAAGAAATGAAATACAGCAAAAATAAACAGCCACAGCAGCTCTACATCAATATCTATCTTCAAGTCATCTCCAATCAGCTACAAGCTTCAGTCAGCAGCAGTCTCTATTCTTCACAGTCTTCAAGCAAAGATCTTGAGCACCAGTCCTCAGTCTACAATGGCTTTTCTTCAAGTCTTAGGCTCCAGGAGAAACATCAGTCAACAAGATGAAGTGAATGAACGTTAGACAGTTAATTACCTACCAAGGGTGGTTCATCAACTGTTAACATTAAACAGAAAGTTTTCTCTCAAAAGTTCTATCTTTCAAATACATTCACTGATCCTTCCAAAGGAAGGAGGTGGATATTTGAAAGAGACTTTGAATCATAGAGAAAGGATAGAGGCAAACAAAGCCATCTATGTTTGTGAATCAAGTTGCTAGACTAGGCTCTTCCTAACCCTAAATCCTATAGTCTTCTAGCAAACACAGCATCTTCAATGAAGTTGAACTTGATCTTCCATCTTGAGTCTTCAATGTGCTTCATCCACAAGGTCTTCACAAGGTCCTCAATTCAATCTTCAAAGGTCCACACCCAAAGGAGAAGAAAAGGAAGCAAAACAATACAAACTATGCCCTAAAGGCCACACAAATGATCAATCAATTCAAAAATCAACCAAAAATAGCATATGGTAATATAAATTCCTAATATAAATTCTAGGGGATCCCCTTTAACTACCCTTAAGTCCCATATATTCCCCATAGGCTAACTTGTCCTAAAAATCCCAAAAATAGAATGCTGAAGTTCAAGTATACTACTTAAAAACCCTAATTAAACTATCCTAAGTTCAATTATCTAAACTAATCAAATTTTATTCTAAAAAAATCTAGTAATAAATCCAGAGAGTAATACAATTCATTATTTGACATCACCAAAAAGAATGAGCAAAAAATCTATTCCTAAAGTCATGAACAAAAATGTACAAGTTCAAGTGTGAAATGAATTAAGGAAAAGAATGCATTATTTTGTAAAATATGTGAAAAATGCGAAAAAAAATATAAAATGCAATTTTTATATTTTTTTAATTTTCTAGACATGCTAAGGAAAATATTAAAAAAAGAATGAGTAAAAAACATGCATTATTTATTTAGTTATGAATTTTGGAAGATGAGTAAAATAAGATGCAATTTGAAAAAATAAAATAAAATAAATAAATGAAGGGGGTGCAGATAGTAGGATGGGCTAGTTCAACGCATTGGACTTTCCAGGATGGGGGGTGCGGATAGAAAAAGAGCCCAACGAGCTCACTTAATGAAACGACGCCGTTTCATTCATGTGGAAATTCCCTCCAAATTCTGCAATTGAATCACGGCCATCCGATGGAAGTCTTGGTCAAGACTTTTAGGAGCATCCAACGACCCTCCCTTTTCTTCTTCATGTAAAACCCTAACCAAACCAAAATTTCCACTCCATGTCATGATCTTCTACTCCCTCTAGCTCACTCGTTTCTCCATGAAAACATACGAAATAAAGACCAAAAACGATCCTCTTCTTGCCCTCTATCCAACCATGTCCATATCTCCTCTTGAAACCACCTAGAATGTGCAAACCGAAACCCCCAATCCATGGTTCCACCATGAAAGCTTGACATGCAATTGTAACAAACCTTGAAAATAATTGTAGCCACGTGTTCTACATGTTACACTGAGTATACTAAACTATAGCACATGCTTTTAATCTTCATATATCAACCATTCTTGACCAACCAAGAATTGACACCACATCTTGAACCTCCATGGATTGACCTTAAACTCACCATAAATGATCCTTAAGTGGTCTCTATCATGAATATCACAACAACTAACCCTAACCATGCATAATTATGGTGATTCGAATCAAAACATATTCTTACCAATTGGATATGGTGATGATGGTTATCCCTCGTTTCAACCCTTGCCACTTGTGCCAATTGATCCTTGGATGATGGTGATGATGCTGGTGAAGAGAACTCGTGTTTATACCTCTTGAAAATGCCAATTCGAAGCTTCACGCCACTTGGAGTGATGGAGAAGAACTCATGATCCAGCCACGATTTGAGGTGCCTTCTTCGTGCTTTTTACTCTACAACAATGGAGGATGATGATGATGATGATAGCTAGCACAAACAATAGAGTTTGGGAGAGATGGGAATCAAAATGCAATTTTGGAGTTATGAGATGAAAGTATGGTTTGCAAGCAACTAGAATCACCAACCTAACAACAAACATCTTCATTTCCTTATATAGTAGAGGATTAACAGAATGAGAAGTTTCTAGATTGGTCCTAGAGGAATCTAGAAGCTTATGGAACTTTCATGAATTTATCATTTGATGGCATTTTGAATCATATCATATCATGCTTGCACCTTGGGTAAACTTGAGTGAAAATCTCCCCTCATGAGATATTAGGAGTGTATGCATGAAAAACCAAGTTTTCCTTGCCTTGTGTTAAGCTTTACCATGTTGCCTTATGATGTAAGAAACAAATTTACAAAGGAAGTCCAATTTTTAAACCTAAACTCAAAAATGTGGCTGAACCAATGTCTTTAAAATGATGTTGGGAATCAATTTGGTATATTGGATGACCCATATTGGCTTTGTAGATCTCTCAAACCATTTTCCAACTTGAACTTTTTCAAGTTATATGCCTTTTTAAGTCATTTTCACCACTTTTTAAAATTCCATGCTCCAAGCTTTTTCAAACTTTCACACCTTCTTTTCTAGCCTTAAAATCCCATTTTGAACAACTTTGATGTTGGGAAGTTTTCCATTTGAAGCTTCCTTGTATGAGTTTTAGGCATGTGCTATGAATGACCTGTAATCACCAAATGACCAAAATACCCTTTGCTTTCCAAGACCATACGTAGAGTTCCACAAATCATATGAAGGCATACTATACCATTATAGAAAGCTAAAACAATGAGGAACAACTCTTATGTTGACCAGAAATTCATTTGAAATCTCCTTGAGGGGTAAAAATTGCTTGGAAGTCAAGTCACTTTCACAGACAAAACTTCAGATACCTCAGATGACCTGTAACTTGCAAGGACCATAACTTGAGTTCTATAAATCTCCTTGATGTCTTCCACCACTCAAATTAAAGGTATTGAGATCCTCTACAAGTTTCATGTTGGCCAAGGATCCATTTGAAGCTTGCATTTTGACTTATCTTGCTTGGAAGTTTGACCTAAACTAGGGGATTTTACACAGAAACCCTAATTTAGAAACTCCTCTTCTCCTTGATTTCTCTTGATTTCTTCTTGGCATATCACCATATCCTCTTCTACATGTCAAATGATGAACCCCACATCTCCTCAATAGCCCTTAATGCCTTTCAGTCAGTCAATTGACCTAGTGTTGACCCAGGGTTGACCCAGATGAAACCCTAGTTGACTGTCTTCAACTGTAATTCTTGTGACTTCACCAATGACTTGTCTCCTTCTCCAAATGACTTTCTAAGTCCTCCAAGATGTCTAGATACTCCCCATGCTCAGCCCACAGCTCATACTTTCCTTGATGATCCCCAGATACCCTCAGCCAGGAGATAGATGAACTGCTTGACCCATTAACTTGATAGCTTTCAAATTCTTTTCTGATGACTTGAATGAGATTGAATCAGGATAATAACCTCTTGATAGGCCTCTAGAGATGAGAATAATGATTGGTCCCCCTGTTGTATGACTTGCTATGCTTATGCTATGCAAATGAGTAGCCTATGTACATGACTCTATATGCAAATGCTAATGACATTGAAACATAAACCAGGTGAATAAGGTTGAGCAAATTTTAGGGTGCAACAAGGAATACCTCTTCTTTCCACGTAAGGAATCAGCTCTTCTTTTCCACGTAAGGAATCAACCTCTTTCCACGTAAGGACTACAACTCATCTTGATCTGTCCACGTAAGGACCCCAATCTTTCCACGTAAGGAATATAATCTTTCCACGTAAGGAATCAATCTTTTTCCACGTTAGGAAACCACCTTCGTTCCACGTAAGGAATGACAATCTTTCCACGTAAGGAATCACAATCTTATCTTGATTTGTCCACGTAAGGACTCCAATCTTTCCACGTAAGGAATGCATCTTCTTTCCACGTAAGGAATCACATCTCATCTTTCCACGTAAGGAAACCAACTCGTCTTGATCTGTCCACGTTAGGACCCACCTCTTGACTTGCTGAGGAAATAAAATTTGTCCACGTCAGGACTCATGCACCTTCGACCCGCTGGGGAAATAAAACTTGTCCACGTCAGGACTCACATCTCAACCTGCTGAAGAAATAAAACTTGTCCACGTTAGGACTCGCGCTTCACCATTACGAAGAGAGATAAATTTGTCCACATCAGGACTCGCGCATCTTGAGAACACGAAGAACTATAAACTTGTCCACGTCAGGACGCACATTTCACCATTACGAATAAAGATATCTGCTGGAAATAAATGGTCCACGTCAGGACACCAACACAGAGGGTAACCAACTTTGTCCACGTCAGGACTCCACATTCAAACAATACCGAGAACTCGAATCTGTCCATGTTAGGACTAGCACCTATCGTCAGCCTGAGAAAATCAATCTGTCCACGCCAGGACTTCACATTCCATCAAATCTGAGTAATCGAACCTATCCACGTTAGGACTAGCACCTCCTATCAGCCCGGGGAAATAAAACTGTCCACGTCAGGACACCCACTTCTCTAGCACGAAGAAATCCTGTCAATATAGGGATAGATTGTCCACGTCAGGACTCATTTTTCCATCGGTCTCAAACCACAAACTTCTTAGCATTGACGTGACAGCGACTTTGAAGCGGATTCTACTGGGGATATTTGGAAACCAAACTACCGGACATCTGTTCTGATAACTGGCGGCAGCTTCTGAAATTCTGATTCCTAAAACCCGTTGATGACAAATAACTCTGCTTGAGGACAAGGAGAGACTTTGCCTGCTGACTCTGGCGGGGAAAACAAGAGAAATTTACACAAGTAACTCTGCTCGGAGACAAAGAGAACTTCATCCTGATAACTCTGTGGGGAACACTGCCGAAACTGACGTTATCATTGAATGTCTCACGCCGAGATCTTGAATGTTTGGTAATTCACTTGAGCAAGAGCTCTCTCTACCTGCAAGAGACACAATACTTGAAACAAACGGTTAGCACACCTAGTTTATGCTTCAAAATGCACATGTTTGACACCGACGTAATGCTCCATTCGACATGGAAATGCTACGCGCTTTTTTTTTTATGGATGCAAATATGACACTATATGCCGATGCAAATGCAGACTCGAACTGCTGGGATACAGAAAACCGCTTCAGCAAAATAAATGCCGAAGATACTGCTGACTCCTGCTGGGGATAGCCAGGTGCTACAGAATTATTCCAGCAAAATAAATGCTGGAAGAGTGAAGTCAACTCAGCTGGGAAATTGGGAACTTAAACCAAGCACCTCATCGAAGTAACACCATGCTGGGGAGTATAACTCTGCTGGAGAATAGCAGATGCGCCTGGTATGATTGGACTTCTGCTGGAGAGTGAACCGGGTGTCACACGGTACTCTGACAAAATAAATGCCGGGACCCACAACCAACTCTGCCGGGGAGCGTCTTAATCTTCGAGTTCCACTGGGAGGAAAGAAACACTTGCTGAAAAGAGAACTCCAATGGGGATGGGATGATTCTCTTGGGGAAGATCAACTGACTCCATTGGGGGAGAATAAATGACCCTGCGGGGAAAGGTAAACTGCCTGAATACAGCTCACCAATATTAATCTTCTGCGGCTAAACCACTCTGCTTGCGATAAGGGAATCCTCCTGGGGGACGCCACACTGTCTGAATACAGCCTACAATCTTGGAACCGCCAAACTCTAGTTGAGGATAAATGACTTGGCTGGAGAATGTTCTTTGAATAAGTTGCGACTAGCTGGGGAATTTGATCCTTCTTCAGTGAGGAACATTATTATCTCGGAAGCACGACCTGCGTGGGGAGCGAGTCTTTCGTTACTGCAATCTTTTGATCGTCCTCTTCATACGGCTATGAACCCTGCAACAATGCAAACAAGACAAGACAAGCCTATGCAACCAAATCTATTCAGGTTAGCGTTAGTGACATCGTTTTCAGTTAATTCAAAGTTTTAGCAATTATTGGCAAGGGCCAGCGGCGTTATGCACATGCTAGTTTCATCAAACCTAGGCGTTTTATCATGCACAAAACAGTAAAGAACCAGCATCAAATACTGAATAACATATTTTATTGATTGGGCCCCTGAATGGGCAGAGTTTTGTACACGGGATGTAACTCCTGAAAAGAGGAAGCTACGCACAACAAATATACAAATATGCACAAGAATCATAAATATATTGCCAAATTAAATTTGTACACATGTCGGCAACGGGATGCAGACGAACATCACGAGTTGATCCTCCTATGACTCGCCCGACTCTAATGCTTTCCCCGGTATCCACACTTCTGAAGAGATTGTATCTGATAATCGACCCCCTCAGGTATATTCTCCCGCACCAATGCTCAATGCAGTATCAAATTCGGACCGCAGTCATTTGCTTTTCAAATCCCTAACTTTTGCGTGAACCGCCCTTTACGGGTTTTCAGTCCACCGGGATACCCTTTTTTACCGAAGTCGCCCAGTGTAGGTTTTCAACTTCGCGAGTGTACATTTTTCAATTTTATCCCTAACTTTTGCCCGAACCTTTCATTCTGTTTTTGGTTCGCCAGGATGCCCCATTTTTGCCTGGACTCTCTTTTTTCTGTCCAGCGGGTCAATTTTAAGCAAAGTATTTTTTAACTGCGTCCGAATTCACAGGCGACGTAAAGTCTTCACCGTCCATGGTGGACAACAATAAAGCCCCTCCTGAAAAGACTTTTCTGACAACGTATGGCCCTTTGTAGTTGGGGGTCCACTTGCCCCTGTGATCTGCCTGCGGCGGGAGAATCCTTTTCAGCACAAGGTCGCCCGTCTGAAAGCTCCGAGGATGTATCTTCTTATCATATGCTTTCTTCATTCGGCTCTGGTACAAACGACCGTATGCTAGAGAAGCTAGCCTCTTCTCGTCCATTAAACTCAGCTGGTTCAACCTGTCTTTCACCCATTCTGCCTCATCTAGTTGGACATCTCGCAATACTCTCAAAGAAGGAATCTCGACTTCTAGTGGTAGCACTGCTTCCATTCCGTATACCAACGAGAACGGGGTTGCCCCGGTTGATGTGCGTACCGTCGTACGATAACCGTGCAAAGCAAAAGGTAGCATCTCATGCCAATCCTTATAGGTCACCACCATCTTCTGAACGATCTTCTTTATATTCTTATTGGCCGCTTCGACAGCGCCATTCATCTTGGGTCGGTAAGGGGAGGAGTTGTGATGTTCAATCTTGAAATTCTAACAGAGCTCCTTCATCATTTTGTTGTTCAGGTTTGAACCGTTATCAGTGATTATCCGCTCGGGGATTCCATATCTGCAAATGATATCTCTCTTGATGAACCTGGCTACCACCTGCTTAGTTACATTTGCATAAGACGCCGCTTCCACCCACTTGGTGAAGTAATCGATTGCTACTAGAATGAACCGGTGCCCGTTAGAAGCCGTCGGCTCGATCTTTCCAATCATATCGATTCCCCACATCGAGAATGGCCATGGCGATGACATCACATTTAGAGGACTCGGAGGCACATGGATCTTATCAGCATAGATTTGGCACTTGTGGCACTTCTTCGCAAACATGAAACAATCAGTTTCCATAGTCAGCCAAAAATAACCTGCCCGCAGCAGCTTCCTCGTCATAGCATGCCCACCAGCATGCGTACCGAAGGTACCTTCATGTATCTCCTCCATGAGCAACTTTGCCTCTTTTTCATCTACGCAATGCAGCAGCACCAAATCGTGATTTCTTCTGTACAAGACACCGTCTGGGTTCAAATAGAAATTACCCGCTAATCTCCTGAGAGTTTTCTGATCTTGATTGGATGCCCCAGCCGGATACTCTTT
The DNA here is from genome assembly GCA_963859935.3 of Lathyrus sativus. Lineage (NCBI taxonomy): Eukaryota > Viridiplantae > Streptophyta > Magnoliopsida > Fabales > Fabaceae > Lathyrus > Lathyrus sativus. Next base: position 201,908,772 of record OZ012740.1, on the reverse strand, counting down.
ATTCTTCAGGAAATTAAGGATATCAAGATACCACGGTTTGTCGTCAGATGCTTCGTCAATAGCAAATATGAAGGCCGGTCTGTCAAGCCGAGAGATAACAATGCTAGGAGCCTCGTTCCAGAAGTTGACTTTGTACATGGAAGACAAAGTGGCCAGGGCGTCATCCATCTGATTTTCCGCTCGCGGTACATGATGCAATTCAACCTTGTCAAAGAAAGGCAACAATCTCCTCGCATAGTTCATGTACGGTATCAAGTTGGGCTGACGTGTCTCCCATTCTCCTTTGATTTGATTTATCACCAGAGCTGAGTCTCCGTATACGTCCAGATTTTTGATTCGCAAATCAATGGCCTCTTCAAGCCCCATTATACAAGCTTCGTATTCGGCCTCATTATTGGTAACTGCAAAGGTCAATCGAGCAGTAAACGGGATGTGCGACCCGTGTGGAGTAGTGATGATTGCCCCTATTCCGCTACCGTAAGCGTTCACAGCCCCGTCAAAGATCAACTTCCATTTGGAACCCAACTCTGGTCCTTCGTCTGGCAACGGCTCTTCACAATCTTTCATCTTTAGGTACATGATATCCTCGTCAGGAAAATCAAACCTCATCGATTGGTAATCTTCAATAGGCTGCTCTGCCAAGTACTCAGACAGTACACTCCCCTTTATAGCCTTTTGCGAGACATACTGGATATCATATTCAGTCAAGACCATCTGCCAACGGGCAATTCTCCCGGATAATGCTTGCTTTTCGAATACATATTTGATAGGATCCATCTTCGAGATGAGCATGGTTGTATGATTCAGCATGTATTGCCTCAAACGCTTAGCGGCCCAGGCTAGCGCGCTACAAGTTTTTTCAAGCATTGAATATCGAGATTCACATTCGGTGAACTTCTTACTGAAGTAGTAGATCGCATGCTCTTTTCTCCCTGTCTCGTCGTGTTGACCGAGAACACAACCCATGCTTCCCTCAAGAACTGTCAAATACATAATCAAGGGTCTCCCTGCCACTTGAGGTATCAAAATAGGAGGCTCCTGCAAATACTGCTTTATTTTATCGAACGCCTTTTGACAATTTTCGTTCCACGTTACCGCCTGATCTTTCTTTAACAGCTTGAATAATGGTTCACACGTAGCTGTTAGGTGAGATATGAACCGAGTGATGTAATTCAACCTCCCTAAAAACCCGCGCACCTCTTTCTCTGTTTTAGGCGTCGGCATCTCTTGTATTGCTTTTATTTTGGCAGGATCAACCTCTATTCCTTTTTCACTGACGATAAACCCCAGCAGTTTACCCGATCTCACCCCGAAGGTGCATTTGTTAGGGTTCAGTCTCAGCCTGAACTTCCTAAACCTTTTGAATAACTTCAGCAGATTTACCAGATGCTCTTCCTCCGTCTGGGATTTGGCAATCATATCGTCAACATAAACTTCGATCTCTTTATGCATCATATCATGGAAAAGAGTCATCATTGCACGCTGATACGTTGCCCCAGCATTCTTCAATCCGAAGGGCATCACTTTGTAACAAAATGTTCCCCAAGGCGTAATGAAAGTAGTCTTCTCCATGTCCTCTGGCGCCATTTTAATCTGATTATAGCCCGAGAAGCCATCCATGAAGGAGAATACGGAGTATTGAGCGGTATTATCAACTAGCACGTCGATATGAGGAAGCGGAAAATCATCTTTCGGGCTCGCTTTATTTAAATCACGGTAATCTACGCACATTCTCACTTTACCGTCTTTCTTTGGCACTGGTACAATGTTAGCGACCCATGAGGGATATTTTGTCACAGCTAGGAAACCAGCATCCCACTGTTTTTGAACCTCCTCTTTAATCTTCACTGCCATATCGGGTCTAGTTCTGCGAAGTTTCTGCTTGACCGGCGGGCATTCTTCTTTCAACGGCAGACGATGCACAACCATATCTGTATCGAGCCCTGGCATATCTTCATACGACCAAGCGAACACATCACTATACTCTCTGAGCATTTCAACCAGTCTTCGCTTGATGTCGCTCTGCAGCGCGGCTCCTATTCGGATATTCTTTTCAACCCCTTCCGACCCCAAGTTAATGATTTCGATGAACTCCTCGTGAGGCAGAATGTCACGCTCTTCTTGCTTCACCAACCAAGACAATTCTTCGGGAACGTCACTATCTTCGACAATCTCTTCCTCGGCCTGAAATATCGGGTGTTCAAAGTCGGGACGAGTCATAGGTGGTTCAATGATGTCATCTGAAAATGTTGTCCTGCAAAAGGAATGGTTAAATGCTTCAAAATGGGTATAAAGCGAATAACCACGTTGCCATTTTATTGAAAAATACAAAACAAGAAAAACAGAGATCGCAATATTTGCACATGCAAAAACGCCTTTTATTTAATGATAAACACGCAATGTTCATAACAGCACAACCCTAAGCAAATCATGATGCCTCGGGCAAGACACCAGATTGTTCAACAATTAAAAAAACAAAGCATTACTGTTTAAGAGTCATAGGAACAATCTCCTGAATAGACCAATTGCACAATCCCTGTCCTGGCACGCTCGGCTGAATCCAGGTGTCCATATCGCAGTCGCTGTCTCCTTCGTCAGACTCTGAAGCAGCGTTGATGGTCTCATGACATACTCCACCAGCAGTGATGGTTATTGGTCCTCTGAAACGGGGTGCCCCCACAGCAGGTGTTGATGACGACGGTTGGTATCCCAGCCCGAATCGGTCCATCTTCACAAGAATATCCAGCACTTTGCCCCAGCCCTTTGTCTCACCGGTCTCTACTAGAGCTTGAGCTTCTTTATACGACGAGACGGCTATCTCCGACGCTTTGCTCGGCCCGGGACTTTTGTCCTTGATGCGCAACCCTTCAAATGCCTGACAGGGTGTTTCGTGAATCTCTCCATCGACCTCCACATACTTAAATGATGACAGATGGCTGACCAGGATGTCTTCTTCTCCACATACGGTGACCACGCTGTCTCCTACCATATATTTCAACTTTTGATGCAAGGTAGACGTGACTGCCCCAGCCCCATGGATCCAGGGTCGTCCGAGAAGGCAGCTGTATGCAGGCTGGATGTCCATGATATAAAATTCAGTCGCGAAAACCTCCGGCCCCACCTGTAGAGGCAATGTTATAGATCCAAAAACTGTTCTTCGCGTGCCATCAAACGCCCTGACCACCAAGTCACTGGGCGTGCACAAGATTCCTCTGACATCTAGCTTCATCATCGCTTTCTTGGGCAACACATTTAAAGACGATCCGGTGTCTACCAGTACATGCGACATGACTGATCCTCTACACTCGACAGAGACGTGCAGCGCCATATTATGCTCTCTCCCCTTAAGGGTCAAGTCGAAATCGGTAAAGCCCAAGCTATGGCCTGCATTCACATGTGCCAACACTCCTTCCAGCTGATTCACGGAAACATCTTGGGGCACAAAGGAAGTATCCAGGACTTTCAACAAAGCATTTCTGTGAGCTTCAGAACATAATAGCAACGACAGTATAGATATCTTTGACGGCGTCTGTTGCAGATGCTCAACAATTTTATAATCGCTTTTTCGAATCAAGCGCATGAACTCTTCCACATCCTTCGATGCCGCTTCTTTTTCATTCCCCTGTACTGGGACATTCTCAACCATTTTTCCCTTCCCTTTTGCCATTCTTTCAGCCTCTACCTCAGGCGAGATGAAGATTCTTCCACTCCTTGTCATACCTCCTGTACCAACAACGTTGTTTACGGTCTCAGCTGGCTGCTTGTTAACATCGACTTTTACTCCGTCACAATACACTTCCAACCCATATGACCAAGGGACTGCCTTGGTGCTCTCGTACGGGATTGGTCCAGCCTTAGTGATGGTGATTGGTGGTCGCTGGGCTAGTGCTGTTATAGTGATTGTCTTCCGGGGAATCGTTACAGTGGCTACATCACTCTGATTATCTGCTAATGCCCCTGCAGGTTCTTCAATTGCTGCTCGGTCAAACTGCAATGTGCCGCTATCAATTAAAGCCTAAATACCTTTCTTTAAGTCATCACACCCCTCAGCTAGGGTCCAGCACTCTAAGCAATACTCGTCACACCCTGGATAGACACCCCCTTGCAATAATCGGCTCTTTACCTCGCTCAACGGCGTCTTTAAATCGTCGACATTCATAATCAGATTCTGACCCTCGTCAGTTAAAATGGTGTTTGCCCCATGGTTGAGCATGGGCTTCTGCACTATATTCGGACCTGCAGTTCCAAAATTGATAGCCTTACTATCCAATAGATCCTGCACAACATGCTTAAACGCATGGCAACCCTCTACATCGTGGCCCGGAGCCCCAGAGTGGAATTCACAGTGCCTGCTTGCATCATAACCATACGGAGGAGTGCCTGTTATCGGTGCCAGAGTTCTCTTCTCTACCAAGTTCAACCCCAATAACGTCTGTAACAAATCAGCATACGTTGAAGGAGGCTTCTCAAACACTCTCCTTGGCTTGCCCCCCTGGAATCTGCGCTGGGCAGGCTGCGCCCCCTGTTGCGGCTGCTGTTGCTGTTGTTGTTGTTGTTGTTGTTGAAATGGTTGTTGCTGAAACGGAATAGTAACACTCGCCACCTGCTGCGGCTGATTATACTGGTTTCGACCTCTGCCTCGGCCTCGGCCCCCAAACACTGCGCTTGCATCGCCCTGACGGCGCCCCCCAAAAGCCTTTCTGTTACTGCCAGATGCAGTAGATTCCTCAGCCTGGAATCTTCCCTGCTTAATGTTGCTCTCAATCTTTTCTCCCATCAGAATTAAGTCTGAGAAACTGCCCAAAGATGTGTGAAACAACTTGTCATAAAACATGCCGGTGAATGTTCCAATGATCATGTCATTCATTTCCTTGTCTTCTAGAGGAGGATGGACCCTAGCAGCCATGTCGCGCCATCTTTGCGCATACTCTTTAAAGCTCTCACCCTTCTTCTGAGACAGCCCTTGCAATTGGACCCGGTTGGGTGCCAAGTCGCTGTTATACTTATAGTGAGCTACAAATGCCTCTGCCAGCTGCTTCCATGTCTTTATATGGGTTGGCTCCAACCCCATATACCACTCGAGGGAAGGACCTGACAGACTATCTTGAAAGAAATGCATTAGCATCCTCTCATCAGTTGAATACGCAGACATCCTTCTGTAATATGACCGCACGTGCACCTTCGGGCAGGTGTCCCCTTTATACTTATCAAATGTGGGAGCTTTGAATTTGATTGGCACCCTCAAGCCAGGTACCAGGCCCATTGTTGACATGTCTAATCCCACAGCACTTTGATTCACGACCCCCCTCATCTGCTCTTCTAGCATTCTGATCCTCTGGGAGTCATCCATCGGCCCTTCGAAACCTCCACCGGAGAAAGCGTCCTCTTGCTGATCCTCTTGCCACATACCATTCCCAGCTCCATACCCATCGTATCCGTTGTTACGGCCAGTTCTGATCTGATTCATCATCGGGCCTCGCCCTCTGTTACCGTACCCCGGAACAACTCCAGCAGGTCCAAAAGTCATCAACCCAGCGCCGTTTCCATTTCCGAATCCTCCGTAACCCTGATTAGTCACACCATATCCGTCTTGCCCGAAGCCTTGAGCATTGAAACCATATTTCCTAGCATTATCGAATCCTTGGTCATTGAACCCGAATCCAGCATTACCGAAGTCGTTGCCTCCCATATTATCACCCAGGTTAACATCACCAAGCCCAACGTTATGGACAGCAGTCTCGTTCCCAATTCCAACGTTACCGTTCCCAGCAGCAGTACCGTTGTTGACGTTGACAACAGGTATATTGACTACAGGTGGAGCCACTGGTGTGGGAGTACCATCCCCATGAACAGTGTCGACTCGCACAGACTGATGATCCTCATTTCCATGCCCAGCATTTCTGACCAACAGAGGCTGCACCATAGCTTGCAAATTCTCCTGACCTTTTGCAATAGTCTCCATGGTCTGCATAAAGAGCGCTAGCTTCTCGCGCATATCTTGCATCTCATTCTGCATTTGATCCATGATTCTTCGACAGTTGGTGCGAGTGGAATATCGGTGTGGGCGCTGATCTTCAATCCTGAAAAGACCTGGTACAATGTGGGAAATAAGATATCATCCAATAATCACCTGTAATGCAATATGAATATGAATGCAATGCAATGTGTCTGTGCATTAAGGAATAGCATTTCTCGATTCTAGTGCGAAGGTGCCAGTGCGGTGACAGTGCGAGCAATACGGAAAGCGGAGCTGAATCATAGAAAGCCTCATATATTGCAGAGAAAACCAATAAGCCAAGAATACAATATCATTGAGTACAAAGAGAAGGCATGACCTCAACCAACAATCCTGGTGATGGTCAGCACTATGCAAATAAAGCATACAAGTTAATACATGAAATGATCAAGTACTCCCATAAGCCCGGTACTCTTCTAGCAACTTCTTGGTCTCTGGATGACTTGGTCGGGTAAGCAGACCCTTGACAAGCTGGTTTCTTCTCTTGAGAACGCGTCGCACATCACCAGCGGTTTCCTCCCATGCCCCTTCTCCGAAGCGATCCTCTAGCTTCCGCTTCTGAGACACAGCTTCGTTCCTGCCTTCGATAGCTTTGTTCAATGCATTCTGGAGACTGTACCTGGTCATCACTTCTTCTTCATACTTCTTAATGCTAGCCTTCAACTGCTCCTCGAGGTCAGAAATTTGCTGCTTCAATTTATCTTCCCTCTTTTTATTATTGGTCAGCGTGGCATTCCAAGTCTTATTACAAGAAGAGATTTCTCGGTGTGCTGCGTTGAGTTCTTTCTTTTTGGATTCCAACATGCCATGGGAGCTTCTGAACTCTTGACCCATACGTTCGCGCTTCTTTTTCTCCTCAGTCAACTCAGCGCCTAGCCTGTTTACTAGTTCGATCTGCTGCTGGAAAGAACGTACAGCCTTGTTTTTCTCACTGCGTATCTGAGCTAGTTCTTGCTCTAACCCTTCATTGATCTTCATCAAGGCTTCTTTTTCTTTCACAACTTGCTCGTAGACCTCCATAGTAACAGTGGTTGGCTCTTCTACCGGAATAGGAACAGGGACTGGTGCAGCTGGAAATGGCATCAATAACTGTCTTGCTCTCTCCTGGATCCAAACTTTGTAGGGTGTATATGCCTGACAATCATTCTTCCCCAACAGTGGTTTCCCTTTTCTGTTAATATGCATCCAGGCATGCCTAAGCTTGGCTAGTAACTGTCCACTCAAATCCCCGGTGAAGTACAGAGATTCCTGTACTTCTTCCTCTTGAGGTGGGTTCTTCAACGCATATCCAAACTGGCGGATGAACAGAGCTGGGTTGTAATTGATGCACCCTTTTCTCCCTATCAACAGAACATTAGGATACCCAGAACAACTGAAAATAAGCTCGGACCCCAGCAAGTATCAATCAAACCACTCAATGTCTTCAGAAGATAGCCTCATCATACGCTCTGGCCAGTCAGCTGTAGTTACACTATCCACAAAAGGTCCCTTCAAGGGAAGATGACTCTTAAACCACATGTACAGCAAAGGCACGCAACAAGAGACATTCTTGCCTCTCCTGTTCTCATTTCTGTAGTGCATCGAATGGTAGAAGTCCCCGATCAGGGTGGGCACCGGGTTGCCAGCAGCAAACAGATGGAAAGCGTCCAAATCCACAAAGTTGGGTAAGTTAGGAAACAACACTATTCCGTAAATGCATAGAGCCAAGATAGCATTGAAGACTATCCAGCACCCGTTCCTGGCATACTCTTGAGCTTTGCCAACCAGAAAATCGAGGGAGAATCCTGGAACCCCAAGCCAAGAAGTCACTAGTAGTTCAGCAGCGTTCATGTGCAAGGCCTTAGCTAAGTCCTCCAATTTGGGCTCAGTGGCAGAGTGAATAAAGGGAACCCTGTTCTGCACTGGTAGCTCAGTAAACTCCACATACTCTTCAATGGTAGGCCCTAGAATAAAGTCAGCAAACGTGAAACATCTCAAAGCCGGATCATAGAATTGCATCAAGGTGTACAGCCCATTCATCTCATCAGCAGTTGGCTTGCAGACTAATCTCAGTAATCTTCCATGACTCATCCTGAAACTTCTCCTAACCTCTTCATCAGCAAGAGACATCAGACCAAGCAAAGGAGTAATGTCAGGTGTAGGCAACTTGTACGCAACTGTCTTCCTTAACCCAGCCATAATCAATAAGCAGAAGTCCGGGCACTAGAACCAGGGAATATGCAAATGCACCTGCAGCACAGACACACGTTAATGGGATGCAATGATAATGGGTATGCAAGCAATGCAATGCAAGTAACATGCAACAGGGACCAAATGACATAGCTGGAAAGCCTGAACCCTATCAAGAAGTCTCAGATAGACCCTCCAGAATTCCTCAAACCTTGGTCTCAGATAGACCTCATAACAAAGCTCCAACACTGGTCTCTGATAGACCCATAACATAACTCAGACTGGTCTCTGACAGACCTCATATCACAACTCCAACTGGTCTCTGACAGACGTCAACCATAACTCTGACTGGTCTCTGATAGACCTCAGAACTCTCCAACTGGTCTCTGACAGACCTCATAACTCTCCATAAATACCCAGGATCTCAGATCAAGAAAATAACCGGTATCTGAAGGTCTAGTTACCTGCATAACCCCAAACCCTCTCACAGGTGGATGTCCTAGTAACTGACGACGGTATGACATCCTATGCGGTCATCGGCGTCACAGACTTTCAGGGTTGATGATATGATTCCCAGAAGGAGTGGCATCATCAAATCCTGAAGAGGCCTCACTTAGCCAACTTCCAAATGATCGGTTCCCGGAGTCGACAATTCAGCTAACCAACAACCCCTTCGACCCAAAGGGTAGAAAAAGAAGTCAACCAGAAGAACCTCGTCCGAGTGTAGATTTCGTGAGACACTAATGCAAGCAAAGCCGGCACGCGCCCACTAATTTCTACTCTAATTCTAGGTGCACTCAAGCCCAGGTCCGGCTTATCTCTCAATCATAGAACACCCGTCACACCCCATAATACAGCAATGATAACAATAATATAGCTGAAGGTAAATGACAGAAATATAAATCCATACAAAATCCTCGACGGGAAAACAAGCGCTAGGATTGACTCTCTTAAGGGACGTTGGATCCCAAATGCATAAGGAACTATCGCAGTCCTTAGCAGCCAGGGGACGTTGGGTCCCCAGCAGAGTCGCCAGCTGTCGCTACTGCGAAAATCGGCGCCGGCTGAACAGAAGAGTCGCCACCGTGCGTTATTTATCCCAACGGAGGGAAAGGAAACGCTCAGAGTAAACCTACCGCGAAGACGGGAAAGGAATGGTCATCGCAACCAAATCCTGGATTCGGGAGTCGGTTACGCAAGGGGAAGGTATTAGCACCCCTCACGTCCGTCGTACTCGACGAGATCCACGCTTGCTTGGTTTGTACGGATTACACTTCTATCTAAACTAAAGGTTGAGGTTTGAAAAGAAAAGAAAACATGACTCAGCAAAGCATCGCACTTTATGCCTACGTATTCCCGTATGGAACGAGAAATCAGAGTCAACGTAGTTCGCCTACCTACTAGAAAGAAGGGGAAGGTTGCTCGCTAGGATATCGCATCCTATGCCTACGTACTTTCATACAGCATGAAAGATCAGAGCAAACGTAGTTCGGGCCACGTACGACACAAGTCTGTTTTGATTGTTTTTATTCCTTCTGAAAAAGGTTTTCTGATTAACAGTCCCAGCGGACAAAAATGACGTTTTGATGAGTTCACATTCTTTTACGAAAGAAGTGTCTTTTATTGTGTTTGAAGTATTTATTGTGTTTTTCTGTTTGTTTTGAGAAAGAAGAGACAGAACTCTACCCTATGGTTGCGAAGGGAATCAAACTAACCTAATGTTATCATGCATGGGTTAGGACCTAATGTCTATCATGCTCCTCTCTTGCGCAGAGAGAAACAGAGATCCTAAGGGAATAGACGGAAATAGAAGCAACACATATATAATAAAGCAGTAAAATGCATGGATGCAACAATACAAGCGAGGCAAGGGAGTCCCACTCAACCTCGAACCTAGAAAACAATAGGCAAAAGTGAACAAGATTCACTTTCAACCTAACAGGTTAAACAGCAAACAATACAGTTAGGGAAAACCAATCAATACATCAGAAATAAACAGCAAAATAAACAGCCACAGCAGCTCTGCATCAACATCTGGCTTCAAGTCATCTCCAAACAGCTACAAGCTTCAGGCAAGCCTCAATCTCCATCTCCACAGCCTTCAAGCAAGGTCTTTATCATTAGTCTTCCATCTGCAAGGGCTTTTCTTCAAGTCTTAATCCCCAGGATGAATATCAGTCAACAAGATGAAATGAATGTTAAACAGTCAAATGCCTACCAAGGGTGGCTCATTAACTGTTAACATTATACAGACAATTTTCTCTCAAAAGTTCTATCTTTCAAATACATTCACTGATCCTTCCAAAGGAAGGAGGTGGATATTTGAAAGAGACTTTGAATCATAGAGAAAGAATGGAGGCAGACAAGGCCTTCCATGTTTGTGAATCAAGTTCTCTACTCTAGAGCTCTGCCTAGCTCCTAAATCCTATACTCCTCAACAGCTGCCAGCACAGGATGCTCTCCATCAACTCTGGAAGTTGGTCTTCATTCTCTGATCTCCAAATGGGCTTCATCTTCTCAGTCTTCAGCTCTCCCAATCCCCAAGCAAACCCAATACCCCACACAGACAAATGAAATAACCCTAGAGAGGGCACACCACACAGTCAAGCAAATACAAGCAGTATACTAATAGTAATAGTTGAATAGGGGAAACCTAGCAATTTCTAAGGGATCTATTATCTACCCATAACCCCTATAGTCCCATACCCAAAAGATTCAATCTACAACTCCTAAGGGAAATGATTTAATTCTCCTATGTTATCTCCTAAACCCTAGTTTTGATCATGTTATTCACACCTAAACAAATCATCTAAAATTAAATCCTAAAATTGTGAATTAAATTGCATGTACAAGCTAACATTCTATACTAATCAACCTAAAAAGAATGGATCAAAAATATAAAAGCATCTAATCAAACTAAAATTAACAATTTCATGCATTAAACTAAACATTATTTAATCCTATTTAAAAGGAAAATATGCTAAAAATATAAAAATAAAATGAAATGTTAATTTTTTTATGTGATATTTTTCTTAACAAAATTATGAATAATATGCAAAAAGAACCAATTAAAATCATGCATTTTTCAATTATTTATGATTTTTCAAAGAATTAAAATAAAATGAAAGAAATAAAATGGAATTAATTGGAAAGGGGTGCAATGAGTAATTAAAATCAGTTAAAAGAAAGGATGGGCCCAGACTGGGGGGGCGCGCATAGCAAGCGCGTCTGGGCCCAATGCATCCAGAAAATATGACAAAAATTAAAAAAAGCAAGAAACGGTGCAGATAGCAAGATTTCCAGTTATAATCTCATTGGGCCTGATTTGAGGGGGTGGCATTAGCAAGGAAATTTGAGCCCATCAGATTGGGTTTAAGTGAAACGGTGTGTAGCACCCTTGGGATTTCCCTCCGTTTTCAGTTTAAACCACAGCCATTGGATTAGTCTCAGAGTCAAGGTCAATTGCATGATCCAACGGTTGTCCATCATCTTCAACCTTAGAAACCCTAGGGTTTCAGAAATCTTCCTCCATGCACGCACCTTCCACAGCTCGGTTCTCCCTCAATTCTCCATGAATCCACGCGATGTAAAGAGCAAAAATACCCTACTTCTTTCCCTCTACACAGCCATACCATTAGTTTTCTCCAACACCCAACCAAACTCCAAACCCGATAGGTGTAACATTCTGAATCCATCATTATCACCTGCTATCAACCATCTCAATTCTTTCTAATTCTTGCCCTAACATGCTCTACACTTCATGCTGATCACATTAAGCTACATATCCAAGATTATAGTGCAATATTCTATGAGTTACAAACCCTAACAGTTTTGGTACACCTATGGCAAACCTCATGAAACTTCCTCAAACTTTGTGAAATCCATCATCTAACCTATCTTAACAGTTCTATGCTAACAATTCTCTATGATTCTAACTAAAACAAGCAAATCGAATGAGAAACCAACCTGGTGTAAATGGTGAAAACAGTTGTGGAATTCTCTTGATCCAATGCTTTCAATGCTCTGAACTTGATCCACACACTCAATTCTTTGTTCTGTATGCAAAAATTCTGGCTCAAACCTCTTGGATCTTGTAATTGAAACTTTCTTGCACCTTGGATGATGAAGTTGTATGGCACGAGTTCTCTCCAATTCAACCAAATTCTTGTGTGAATTCTGATCTATGAAAGATGTTGATGATGATCAAATCAAGAAATGTGGAAATTGGTAGAGATTTTATGGAGTTTGAGATGCTTTTGCAAATTGGAAGATTGAAGTGTAACTTGGTATTATGAGCACAATGAATCACCAACCATGGCATGAAGCTCTTCAATTCAATATATAGATGAGAATAGAAAGTCCTAGAACCTTGGAGAAACTTCCCATGCACACTTTCCCTTGGATTTGGATTATGTAACTTTTTTTGTAAGTAACCAAGCATATCTTTTAAATCTTGAAGAAAACTCAAAATTATACTTTTTCCAATGTTCTTAAAACATTTTTTCCAATCAAAATGACCTATAATTTCACCCCATTTGGCCAAACTATGAAAAATCTCAATTTTAGGTCATTTTTCATTCATTAAATTCACCAATTTTGAAACCTTGAGCTATGTGTCTTTCCAATCTTCCATGGTCACTTTTCTAGACTCAAAATGTCATTTGGAGCAAGTTTGATGTTGTGAAGTTTTCCATTTGAAGCTTCCTTGTATGAGTTTTTGGCATAGGCTTGAAATGACCTGTAATTCTCAAATGACCAAAATACCCTTTGCTTGCCAAGACCATAAGTAGAGTTCCACAAATCATATGAAGGCATACCATACCATTATAGAAAGCTAAGACAATTAGGAACAACTCTTATGTTGACCAGAAATTCATTTGAAATTCCTTGAGGGGTAAAAATTGCTTGGAAGACAAGTAACTTTTACAGACAAAATTTCAGATACCTCAGATGACCTGTAATTTGCAAGGACCATAACTTGAGTTCTATAAATCTCCTTGATGTCTTCCACCACTCAAATTAAAGGTCTTGAGATCCTCTACAAGTTTAATGTTGACCAAGGATCCATTTGAAGCTTGCATTTTGACTTATCTTGCTTGGAAGTTTGACCTAAACTAGGGGATTTTACACAGAAACCCTAATTTAGAAACTCCTCTTCTCCTTGATTTCTCTTGATTTCTTCTTGGCACATCACCATATCCTTCTCTACATGTCAAATGATGAACCCCACATCTCTCCAATAGACCTTAATGCCTTTCAATCAATCAATTGACCCAGGGTTGACCCAGATGAAACCCTAGTTGACTGTCTTCAACTACAACTCTTGTGATCATATCAATGACTTGCCTCCTTCTCCAAATGACTTTCTAAGTCTCCCATGATGTCTATATACTCTCCATGCTCAGCTCAAATCACAGCTCACAACTTCTTTGATGATCTTCAGATACCCTCAGATAGGAGATAGATGCACTGCTTGATCCAATGACTTCTTAGGCTTCAATTTCTTTCTGATGACTTGGATGAGATTGAATTAGAATAATGACCTCTTGGTAGGCCCATAGAGATGAGAATAGCAATTGGTCCCCTGTTGGATGATTTGATATGCTATGTTATGCAGATGGTTAGGCTATGTACATGACTCTATATGCAAATGCTAATGATATTGAAACATAAACCAAGTGAATTAGGTTGAGCAAATTTTAGGGTGCAACAGCGTCCGCTGTAGGTGTTCAACAATTTTGTAGTCGCTTTGGCGAATCAGTCTCATGAACTCCTCTACGTCCTTGAGCGACGTATCCTTTTCTTTCAAATGAGCAGGCCCGCTTTCATTTACTTTGGCTTTACCTTTGACCAACCTCTCTGCTTCTATTTCAGGTGAGGTAAAGATCCCTCCGCTACGGGTCATGCCCCCCGTTCCAACGACATTATCAACAGCCCCAGTTGGCTGATTATTCACCACAATCTTTTCACCGTTGCAATATGCTTCTAACCCGTATGTCCACGGGACAGCTTTCGTACTCTCAAAGGGAACAGGCCCCGCTCTGGTGATTGTAATAGTTGGCCGCTGGGCGGGCGCCGCTATCGTTATAGTCTTCCTCGGGATCGTCACCGTTGCAATATCATTCTGCTTATCACATAATGCCTCCACAGGCTTTTCAACCGCAGTTCTATCAAATTGCAAGGTCCCTTCGTCGATCATGGCCTGAATGCCCTGCTTCAAATAAGTACAACCCTCAGGTTGGGTCCAACACTCTAAACAGTATTCATCACAACCAGGGAATACTCCCCCTCTGAGCAACCTGCTTTTCACCTCACTCAATGGTGTTTTCAGTTCGTGAACACCCATCACCAAGTTCAAACTTTCTTCTGTCAAGATAGCATTTGCCCCATGATTAGGCATAGGTTGTTGTACAATATTAGGCCCCGCTTGGCCAAAGTTGATGGCCTTACTGTCCAACAAGTCTTGAACTTTATGCTTGAAAGCATGACAAGATTCTACATCATGTCCGGGCGCCCCGGAATGGAATTCACAGTGCTTACTAGCGTCATATCCATAAGGAAGTGTCGGTCCTGGAGGTGGTTCCAAAGTTCTTTTCTCAACCAAATTCAACCCCAGCAATGTCTGAAGAAGCTCTGCATATGTCGACAGAGGCTTATCAAATACCGTCTTCGGCTTTGCATTCTGAAACCTTCTCTGACCCTGATTCTGCCTTTGCTGCTGCTGCGGCGGTTGCTGTTGCTGCTGTTGTTGTTGAGGAATCGGAATAGTAACACTGGCTATTTGTGGAGGTTGACTGTACTGATTTCTACCTCTGCCCCGGCCTCTACCATCAAATACAGCGCTTGTATCACCTTGTCGTCTTCCGCCAAACGCTTTTTTCGCACCCCCGGCTGAAGTAGATTCGCCTGCCTGAATCTTCCCAATTTTAATTCCATTCTCGATCCTTTCTCCCATAAGGATCATATCAGAGAAGCTACCCATCGAAACATTGAGTAACTTGTCATAGTACAATCCTGTAAATGTCCCCACAAACATGTCATTCATCTCCCTTTCAACCAAAGGAGGGTGCACCTGAGCTGCCATATCGCGCCACCGCTACGCGTACTCCTTGAAACATTCGCCACTTTTCTGCGACAGACTCTGCAACTGAACTCTGTTTGGCGCCAAATCGCTGTTATATTTGTAATGCATAACAAAAGCATCAGCCAACTGCTTCCAACTTCTAATCTGAGTGGGCTCCAGTCCCATGTACCACTCCAATGATGGTCCCGATAAGCTGTCTTGAAAGAAATGCATGAGCATCCTTTCATCATTGGAATACGCATACATCCTTCTATAATACGAACGTATATGGACCTTTGGGCAGGTATCCCCTTTGTATTTGTCGAATGTTGGAGCCTTGAATTTTAATGGCACCCTCAGCCCTGGTACCAACCCCATAGTAGTCATGTCTAACCCAGCGGAGTTCTGATCAACCACCCCTTTCATCTGCTCTTCTAACATCCTGATCCTTTGAACAGGGTCAATAGGGCCTTCAGGTCCTATACCCCTTCCTGAAAAAGCGTCTTCCTGTTGATCCACATTCCAGTCATTGCCATACCCATCGTAACCCATGTTACGGCCAAATCCTTGCTGATTGAACACAGGACCCTGTCCTCGGTTGCCGAACCCTAGATTGACCCCAGCAGGTCCGAAACCATTGTTGAAAGGAAATGCTCCAGCGCCGTTGATATTCATATTACCGAACCCACCATTACCATAGCCGTACCCCTGAGTGTTGCCGTAACCGTCATTACCAAAGCCTTTATTGTTGAACCCGAAGTTCCCGTCCTGATTGACATTGCCATACCCATTGTTTCCAAAGCCCACATTGTCAACGAATCCTTGATCGGCATCCACAGTGTTGCCTTTGTTGTTAACAACATGCCCATCACCACCATTCCCAGTATTGCCATTACCAGCGCCAGCACCTGCACCAGTACCAGTGTTTCCGTTGATAGTCACAACAGGTGGAGTGACAACTGCCGGTATCTCATCCTCCCGGCGAGGAGTTTCAACAGAAATGTGGTCAGTATTGCCATTTCCGTTTGCCCGCGTCAGCAGCGGCTGCACCAAAGTCTGAAGATTCTCCTGGCCCTTGGCCATGCTCTCCATAGCTTGCATGAACAGAGTCAACTTCTCGCGGATTTCCTGCATCTCGACCTGAACTTGATCCATTACCTTCTTGCAGTTGTTTCTGGTTGAATAGCGGTGGACTCTCTGGTCGTCAATCCTGAAAAACCTATTAGATGCAGGAAATAAGATACAGATTCAACAAGTAACTGGCGATGCAGAAAATGAATATGCAGATGCAATATGTGTCTGTGTGTTAGGGAGATCAACCCCTGATCCTAGTGCCAAAGTGCCAGTGCAGTGATAGTGATAAGAAGCTTGGATTCATGTACGGAGAAAAACATCTCATATATTGCTGAAAAGCCCGACAAGGCAGAAATACAATATCACTGAGTGTATAATAACAAGAAGGCATGACCTCAACCAACAATCCTAGTGATGGCCAACACAATGCAAATAAAGCATATACAGTAGTGCCTAAGGTAATCAAGAGTGACCATAGGCCCGATACTCTTCTAACAATCTCTTAGTCTTGGGGTGATCCGGCTGGGAAAGCAACCCTTCAATGAGTGAGTCTCTTTGCCTGATAACACGCTGGAGATCCCCAATGGATTCCTCCCAAACACCTTCTCCAAAGCACTCCTCTAGCTTTCGCTTCTGGGATGCAGACTCTTTCTTGCGCTTGATAACTTTGTTCAACAAATTCTGAATGTCATATCTCCGCATAACCTCTTCTTCAAACTTTTTCTGGCTAGCTTTCAACTGATCTTCCAGTTCAGAGATCTGCAGCTTCAGTTTGTCTTCTCTTTCTTTATTACCAGTCAGTGTGGCATTCCAGGTTTTGTTGAATGTAGAGATCTCCCGGTAGGCTACATCAAGTGCTTTCTTCTTGGACTCCAGCATGTCGTGAGAGCTCTTGAAATCTATCCCCAAACGTTCACGCTTCTTTCGTTGCTCAGTCAGTTCTGCACCTAACAGGTTCACCAGCTTTGTTTGCTGCTTGAAGGAATATACGGCTTCATTCCTTTCGTTCCTGAGTTGCACTAGCTCTTCTTCCAACTTCTCATTGGCTTTGATCAGCTCTTCTTTCTCCTTCACAACCTGCTCATATTTCTCATTAGGCACAGTATTTGGCTCCTCAACCACGAGGGGAGCAGGAGGTAATACTGCAGGAAATGGCATCAACGCTTGCTTTGCCCTATCTTGGATCCAGACCTTGTACGGAGCGTAGGCTTGACAATCATTCTTACCCAACAACGGCTTCCCTTTCTTGCGGATGTTATTCCAAGCATGCTGAAGCTTGGATAACAACTCTCCACTCAGTACACCCGCGAAGTACAGAGATTCCTGCACTTCCTCCTCTTTTGGCGGGCTTCTCAAAGCATAACCGAATTGCCTGATCAACAATGACGGATTGTAGTTTCCTCCCAATCAGAGGAACGTTAGGATATCCTATGCAGCTGTAGATAATCTCAGATCCCAGTAAATCCCTATCAAACTAGACAACATCTTCTGAAGAAAGCCCCATCAGACGCTCAGACCATTCCACCGTAGCTGCAGACTCAGCAAAGATACCCTTCTTGGGCAGGTGACTATCAAACCACATATACAACAAAGGCACACAACAAGAGACGTTCTTGCCCCTCCTATTCTCGTTCTTATAATGCAGCGAGTGATAGAAATCTCCAATCAGTGTAGGCACAGGATTGCCTGAAGCAAATATATGGAATGCATCCAAATCAATGAAGTCAGGCATGCTAGGGAACAGTACAATGCCATATATACACAAGGCAAGGATAGCATTAAACACAGTCCAACAGCCACTCTTGGCATACTCTTATGCTTTCCCAACCAAGAACTTAAGAGAGAAATCGGGAACTCCATTCCATGAGGTCAACAACAACTCTGAGGAGTCTAAATGCAAAGCAACAGCCAAATCCTCCAACTTGGGCTTAGCACCCATATGAATGAAGGGTACCCTGTTCTGAATGGTCAACTCCAAGATCTCAGCATATTCCTCCATGGTCGGAGCCAGAATGAAGTCAGGGAAAGTAAAACACCTCAGCAGGGGATCATAAAACGGCATAAGCGTGTACACTCCACTCAGCTCATATGTGGAAGGTTTGCAAACCAACCTAAGCAGTTTCCCATAACTCTTCCTGAAGCTTCTCTTCACATCATCATCAGCTAAAGACATCAAACCAAGCAAAGAAGTAACATCTGGAGTAGGCAACTTGTATGCCACAGTCTTCTTCAAAGTATCCATAATAGCAGCAGACAGAAATCCGGGCAACTAGAATCAGAGGGTATGAAATGCACCTGCAGCACAGACACACGTTAATGATATGCAAAATGAGTATGCAACAATGCAATATGCAAACATGCAACAGGGATCAAGTGATATATTGCTGAAGAGATCCATCCACAATATCTGTCTCAACAGACCCACAATACTACTCAACCCTGGTCTCAACAGACCCATAACAATGCTCCACTTTGATCTCAACGGACCTATAACAAAGCTCCAACCTGGTCTCAACAAACCTATAACATTGTCCTGATGAAGAACCCGAAGTAACCACACATACTGATCCAATATTAAGAAAACCGGGTAGTCTGGAGGTCAAGTTTCCTGCATGTCCCAATCCCTCTCACAGGTAGGTGTCCTATCAACTGACACAAGGTACGGCATCCTATGCGGTCATCGGCGTCACAGACTTTCAAGACTGATGATACGATACCCAGAAGGTGTGGCATCATCATGTCCTGAAGAGGCCTCACTTAGCCGACTTCCAATTGATCGGTCCCCAGAGTCGAAAATCCGACTAACCAACAACCCCCTCAACCCAAAGGGTTGAAAAAGAAGTCAACCAGAAGAACCTCGTCTGAGCGTGAATTTTGCGGGACACTAGTACATGCAAAGCATGCACGCGCCCACTACTTTCCACAACTAATTCTAGGTGCACTCAAGCCCAGGTCCGGCTTATCTCTCAATCTGACCCCCTACCCAACATAACAACAATAATATAATGCTGAAAGTAAATACGGAAAAGTAAATCCATACAAAACCCACGACGGGAAAACAAGCGCTAGGATTGACTCGCGTAGGGAACCGTTGGAGTCCCCAGCTGTCGCTACTGCGAAAATCGGCGCCGGCTATGAAAGAAGAGTCGCCACCGTGCGTTATTTATCCCAACGGAGGGAAAGGAAACGCTCAGAGTAAACCTAACGCAAAACGGGAAAGGAATGGTCATCGCAACCAAATCCTGGATTCGGGAGTCAATTACGCAAGGGGAAGGTATTAGCACCCCTCACGTCCGCCGTACTCGACGGGATCCACGCTTGTTTTCTAGTACGGATTGTTATTCTATCTACTCTAAAGGTCAAGGGTTAAAAAGAAAAGAAAATGACTCGGCAAAGTATCGCACTTTATGCCTACGTATTCCCGCCTGGAACGAGAAATCAGAGTCAACGTAGTTCGCCTAACTACGGGAAAGGAGGGGAAGGTTGCTCACCGAGATATCGCATCTCGTGCCTACGTACTTTCATCTGGTATGAAAGATTAGAGCAAATGTAGTTCGGGCTAACTAGACCACAAGTTTGTCTAGCTGGTTTTTTATTACCTTATGAAAGGGTTTTCCTTGATTAAGAGTCCAAGCGGACAAAAATGACACTTTGATGTTTGTTTTGAATCTTTTACGAAAGAAGTGTTTTTTAGTTTGTTTGCAATCTCTGACGCACTAGAGACTATGATTAGAGAGTGACTACGTCGCATGTCACCCTAAGGGTATCATACTAAGCAGTCAGATTACTGAAGAGTGACCCTCCAACAACTTTTTCTTCAATAGCTTAAGGCTCATAACGTACGACATCGATTAACCTTATTACTGTATTTTTGAATTGTTCTGAGATTAGAAGAGAAAGAAGCTCTAAAAAGCCTAGGGTTGAAAAGGGAATAAAAACTAGCCTAATGTTGTCATGCATGGATAAGAATCCTAATGTCTGTCATAATTCCCTCCTGCACAGAGGAAATCAGAGATCCTAGGGGATAAACAGAAAAGAAAGCAAACAAATACAGTAAAATGCATGCAATGCAGCAATACAACAGGCAAAGTGAAACAACATTCACTTCAAGCCTAGGGGGCAAGCTATACAAGCCAACAAACAATACAGAAAACAAAACCCCAAAGCAGAGGAGGAAGCCCAAGCAGCAGCACCAAACTCCTACAGCAAACAACAGCTCTGACAGCAACAGATGATTAACCAGCAAAAAGTTGACAGCAACAACCTTCATCTTCATGAATAACTCCCATCTTCAAGCTTCAATAAACTTTCAATCTTCAACAAGCACCCAGCTTAAGCAAGCCCAAACTTCATCTACAATAAGCTTCAACAAGCACTAAACTTTCTCTTTACCAAGCTTCAACAAGCACCTCCAAGGGAGACTCATTCAATCAAGATCAAGCTGGAATGTTAAGAAGCTCAATGACAACCAAGGGAAATCACTGAGAACTTAACATTATGAGAGACTGGCATCCTCAAAGTTCTACTTTCAAAGCATACCATTCATCCCTCCTAAGGAGAGATGTGATTTCTTTAAAAGGACTTTATGTCATTGGATTGAATGGAGATGGACAAGATACTCCATGTTTGAAGAAACAAATAGGACTACTCTGATGCTCTTCCTAAAAAACCCTAGTTCTCCTAAGCTCCTGACAAGCACTCCAACAGAGGAGAGAATCTTCACATCCAAGCTCCTTCAAACTCTCCAAAGCATATTCAATTGGTCTTCATGATCACCCAAGCACAAGAGCACCACCACCCTAATCTAAGGGGAACTACTGAATTAAACTAGTCAAGTTAGCTTACTGGAAACATCTAGAAGTTAGTCCTAAAACTAATTCTAATGAAAATACCAAAAGTGATTATAAAATCCTACAAAAATTACTAAGGGTCCCTAAACCTCTTAAGAATCTCTCATACAAAAACCAGGGGTTTAACCATTCATTTGGACCCTAAACTATGCCCTAAACCTAAAGGTATCAACTTAAAACCCTAATTCTAAACCACCTAATGTCCAATATTCAAACTAGCCTAAATTTATCTCACAAAAATATGAGAAAATTACTATGGGTACATGCATATCTAAGATAACTATCCCAAAAAGAATCAACTCAAAATTCATCACCAATCATCCATAATAAAATAAGCAAAATGGCATACCAAACAAATTAAAAATAAAGCCAATTAAAATGCAAAAAATGCAAATAAAATATAAAATGCATGAATTAACTATTTTTTGTCCTATTAAATTCTACATTTTTTTAAGGAGTTAGGTAAAAAAATATAGCCTAAAATGATTTATTTTTCTATTTATAGTGAATTAATTTCTAACTATGTGAAAAATATGAAAATAAAAGAAAATAGAAAGAAAATGAATAAAGTGGCGTGTTGTTTAGCAATTAAGATCAGTTGTAATCCAGACATGGGCCCAATTGGGGGTGCGCGTATCAATTCCATCACTAAGCCCAAACCAAATTAAACAACTCAGAAAATCAATTGAAAAAAAGGAAAAACGCTGTGGCAAATAGCAACTTAAACACGTTATAATTCTCAATGGGCCTCAAACGGAGGTGTGGTTAGCAAGGATTCATTAAGCCCATCCAGCAAATTAAATGAAACGCTGTGTTGTGAGGTTCAAACTCCCTTCAGCTATTGAAACGCCATCGTGGCCATTGGATCAGTCCTTAGTCAAAGTCCAAGCATGATCTGAGGGTGGTGGTTCATTGTCCCCAAAATATTCAAACTGAGGGGGGAAAACACATACGGTGGCCTGAGCTTTGTGCCACCGTCTTCTCTGGCGAAGCAAACCCTAAACCTCACCAAACAAGCCAATTAAAAACCCTAATCCACTCCAAGTTTCACCCTGGTCACGAATATGATCCCCATTCTTATTGATTCTCACTTAAACTCCAAACCCGATGGTAGTTGCAGAAAAATCACAAATCTTGAATCGCCTCAAACCCTAAAATTAATGATCCCATTGTGTACTACACTTCTCCCTGATCAATTCTCAACCTTCAAACACCATTAAAGCTTCAAGAACAAGGAGATACAAGCTTCAACAGAAAATGGCATCACCCTAATTTGGTCTCTAATTGCTCCCAAACCTATCCAGAAATGATCCTCATACATCCTAGGCCCTAACCACATGCAAGATACTATCCAATTCTTCCTATATTATGAGGAATTTGAAGGTTTACATACCTGGAAAAATTGGATCAACAAAGGTATCAAATGCTCAATTCAAGCTCCAAGACTCTTCAGACACGATCAGTGATGCACAATGAAGCTTCTTCAACCTTCAATTTGGCTTGAATAGGCTTGCAACTCCAAAACCGATTCTGAGTTGGAGGTGAGAAAATCCAATAGCTCCCTACTATTCCTTGCTTGATCCTTGCCAAAAAAACTACCTGAACCCAATGCGATGCTTATATAGAAGCCAATAGAAACCTCTAGAAAGTTCTGTAACAACCACAATGAGAAATTCAATTTCTCACTTTCCTCCAAAATATCATATGCTCAACTTGTGCCTTGCTCTGTTTCACTCCCCAATTTCACCTGAAATTCTCTCCTCATGATAATTAGAACTGAATTAGATGTGCATATCCCTTGTATTTGATCTTAAGGCATTGGATGATTATGTTTCTTCAATCTTAAGTAACAAAGTGAAACCATGTGCAAATGACCTCAACTCCAAAATGTAATAATTTCATCATCTTTAAAACATGTTTTTTGATCAAATTGGTATGTAACATTGCTTGGTTTGGCCATGAAATCAAGAAATCACAATTTTGCCTTTTAAATGATTTTAAATTCTTCATTAAAAAGTCATTTCAAACCAACTTCTCATATGAGCCATTCAAACCTTCCTTGATGCATGGTCAAGGTTAAAACCCTATTTTGAGCAACTTTCTAGTTGAACAATTTTCCATTTGAAGAGTGGAAGATGAAGATTTTGGCACATGCTTGAAAATGACCTATAATCACAAATGCCCAAAATACCCCTGGATTGCCAAGATCATAACTTGAGTTCCACAAATCCCCTTGAGGACTTCTATTACTTTATGGAAATCTAAGATAAAAATCTACAATTCTTATGTTGGCCAAGAATACATTTGAAAATTCCTTGAAGGGCAAAAGTTGCTTGGAAGTCAAGTGACTTTCACAGATAAATTTCAGTGTCCTCTGGTGACCTGTAATTTGCAAAGACCATAACTTGAGTTCTACAAATCTTCTTGAATAATTCTAGTACTCAAATTAAAGGTATTGAGAATATCTACAAGTTTCATGTTGGCCAAAGATCCATTTGAAACTTTTATTTTGACTTATGTGTCTTTGAAGTTAGGCACTAAACAGGGGATTTTACACTAAAACCCTAATTTAGCAACTTCCCACTTTCTTGATCATTCTTTGCTCAATCTTGGCACAACACCACACATGTATCAACATACCAATTCATTAATCCCATGAGCTCAAGGTAGGCTTTGATGCTCATCCATTACTCAATTGAAATAGGGTTGACCCAGATGAAACCCTAGTTGACTGCACTTCAACTATGGCTCTCACACTTGAATCAATGACTTGCCTTAGCTTCAATAAAGCCCTCTAGACATCCCATGAGATCCATACACACCTCAAATTCACATTCCATGCCTCTCATCCCACTGATGATTCTCAACATTCCTCAGGATAGGAGCAAAACCCACCTGTAGGCCCTCAAACTTCTCAAGACTTCAAATCCCTTCTTGATGACTTGAATTATTACTCAAACTTGGATAACACCTCTTGATAGGCTCTTATCTTGATAGACACCTTGATCCCTTGTTGGATGCATGCTATGCAAATGATATTCCAATGATTTAACTATGTACATGATGTAACTATGCAAATGAAATGCAATGAAACACAAATCAGGCAAGAAAAGGTTGAGCAAATTTTGGGGTGCAACAACCCCCCACATCAAGGATGACAGAGCGAAACTCACACCGGCTACTACCACCAAAAGGATGACAGAGTAAAACACTCTCACAATCTGACATCAACAAGTTGACATACCCACCACCAAAAGGATGATGAAGGAAACTCACACTGGCTACTACCACCAAAAGGATGAAAGAGAAAACCCTCGTACAATCCAACATCAACAAGATGACAGGCCCACCACCAAAAGGACGATGAAGACAACTCACACCGGCTACTACCATCAAAAGGATGATAAAGCAAACACTCGCACAATCTGACATCAACAAGATGGCAGTCCCACCACCAAAAGCATGCCGGAGCAAACTCACACCGGCTACTACCCCCAAAAGGATGATTGAGCAAACACTCGCATAATCTAACATCAACAAGACGACAGACCAACCACTAAAAGGATGGCGGAGCAAAACTCAGACCGGCTACTACCACCAAAAGGAGGATAGAGCAAACACTCTCACAATCTGACATCAACAAGATGACAGACCCAACACCAAAAGGATGATGGAGCAAACTCACACTGCCTACTACCACCAAAAGGATGATAGAGTGAAAGACTCGCACTATCTGACATCAACAAGACGACAAACCCACCACCAAAAGGATGACGGAGCGAAACTTACACCGGCTACTACCACCAAAAGGATGATACAGCAAACCATCCCACAATCAGACATCAGTAAGATGACAGTCCCCCCACACCAAGGATGACAGAGCGAAACTCACACCGGCTACCACCACCAAAAGGGTGATAGAGCAAACATTCTCACAATCTGACATCAACAAGATGACAGACCTAACACCAAAAGGATGATGACACGAACTCACACTGGCTACTACCATCAAAAGGATGATAGATCAAACACTCGCACAATCTGACATCAACAAGGCGACAGACCCACCACCAAAAGGATGATGGAGGAAACTCACACTGGCTACTACATCCAAAAGGATGATAGAGAAAACCCTCTTACAATCTAACATCAAGAAGATGACAGACGAACCACCAAAAGGACGATGGAGTAAACTCACACCGGCTACTACCATCAAAAGGATGATAGAGCAAACACTCGCACAATCTGACATCAATAAGATGGCAGACCCACCACCAAAAGGATGTCGGAGCAAACTCACACCGGCTACTACCCCCAAAAGGATGATTGAGCAAACACTCGCACAATCTAACATCAACAAAACGACAGACCAACCACTACAAGGATGACGGAGCGAAACTCAGACCGGCTACTACCACCAAAAGGAGGATAGAACAAACACTCTCACAATCTGACATCAACAAGATGACAGACCCAACACCAAAAGGATGATGGAGCGAACTCACACTGGCTACTACCTCTAAAAGGATGATAGAGTAAAAGACTCGCACTATCTGACATCAACAAGACGACAGACCCACCACCAAAAGGATGACAGAGCGAAACTTACACCGGCTACTACCACCAAAAGGATGATACAGCAAACCATCCCACAATCAGACATCAAAAAGATGACAGACCCCCCACACCAAGGATGCCAGAGCGAAACTCACACCGGCTACCACCACCAAAAGGATTATAGAGCAAACATTCTCACAATCTGACATCAACAAGATGACAGACCTAACACCAAAAGGATGATAGAGCAAACTCACACAGGCTACTACCATCAAAAGGATGATAGAGCAAACACTCGCACAATCTGACATCAATAAGATGTCAGGCCCACCACCAAAAGGATGATGGAGCGAACTAACACCGGCTACTACCACCAAAAGGATGACAGAGCTAACACTCGCACAATCTAACATCAATAAGATGACAGACCCACCACCAAAAGGATGATGTAGCAAACTCACACCGGCTACTACCACCAAAAGGATGACACAGTAAAACACTCGCACAATCTGACATCAACAAGATCCCATACCCACCACCAAAAGGATGACGCAGCGAAACTCACATCGACTATTACCACCAAAAGGATGATAGAGCAAACACTGGCACAATCTGACATCAACCAGATGACATACCCACCACCAAAAGGATGCCGAAGCAAACTCACACCGGCTACTACCCCCAAAAGGATGATAGAGCAAACATTCACACAATCTGACATCAACAAGACGACAGACCTAACATCAAAAGGATGATGGAGCAAACTCACACTGGCTACTACCATCAAAAGGATGATAGAGCAAACACTCGCACAATCTGACATCAACAAGATGACAGACCTACCACCAAAAGGATGATGGAGCGAACTAACACCGGCTACTACCACTAAAAGGATGACAGAGCTAACACTCGCACAATCTAACATCAACAAGATGACAGACCCACCACCAAAAGGATGATGTAGCAAACTCACACCGGCTACTACCACCAAAAGGATGACAGAGTAAAACACTCGCACAATCTGACATCAACAAGATGACAGACCTAACACGAAAAAGATGTTGGAGCAAACTCACACTGCCTACTACCACCAAAAGGATGATAGAGTGAAAGACTCGCACTATCTGACATCAACAAGACGACAAACCCACCACCAAAAGGATGACGGAGCGAAACTTACACCGGCTACTACCACCAAAAGGATGATACAGCAAACCATCCCACAATCAGACATCAGTAAGATGACAGACCCCCCACACCAAGGATGACAGAGCGAAACTCACACCGGCTACCACCACCAAAAGGGTGATAGAGCAAACATTCTCACAATCTGACATCAACAAGATGACAGACCTAACACCAAAAGGATGATGACGCGAACTCACACTGGCTACTACCATCAAAAGGATGATAGATCAAACACTCGCACAATCTGACATCAACAAGGGGACAGACCCACCACCAAAAGGATGATGGAGGAAACTCACACTGGCTACTACATCCAAAAGGATGATAGAGAAAACCCTCTTACAATCTAACATCAAGAAGATGACAGACGAACCACCAAAAGGACGATGGAGTAAACTCACACCAGCTACTACCATCAAAAGGATGATAGAGCAAACACTCGCACAATCTGACATCAATAAGATGGCAGACCCACCACCAAAAGGATGTCGGAGCAAACTCACACCGGCTACTACCCCCAAAAGGATGATTGAGCAAACACTCGCACAATCTAACATCAACAAAACGACAGACCAACCACTACAAGGATGACGGAGCGAAACTCAGACCGGCTACTACCACCAAAAGGAGGATAGAGCAAACACTCTCACAATCTGACATCAACAAGATGACAGACCCAACACCAAAAGGATGATGGAGCGAACTCACACTGGCTACTACCTCTAAAAGGATGATAGAGTAAAAGACTCGCACTATCTGACATCAACAAGACGACAGAGCCACCACCAAAAGGATGACAGAGCGAAACTTACACCGGCTACTACCACCAAAAGGATGATACAGCAAACCATCCCACAATCAGACATCAAAAAGATGACAGACCCCCCACACCAAGGATGACAGAGCGAAACTCACATCGGCTACCACCACCAAAAGGATTATAGAGCAAACATTCTCACAATCTGACATCAACAAGATGACAGACCTAACACCAAAAGGATGATAGAGCAAACTCACACAGGCTACTACCATCAAAAGGATGATAGAGCAAACACTCGCACAATCTGACATCAATAAGATGTCAGGCCCACCACCAAAAGGATGATGGAGCGAACTAACACCGGCTACTACCACCAAAAGGATGACAGAGCTAACACTCGCACAATCTAACATCAATAAGATGACAGACCCACCACCAAAAGGATGATGTAGCAAACTCACACCGGCTACTACCACCAAAAGGATGACACAGTAAAACACTCGCACAATCTGACATCAACAAGATCTCATACCCACCACCAAAAGGATGACGCAGCGAAACTCACATCGACTATTACCACCAAAAGGATGATAGAGCAAACACTGGCACAATCTGACATCAACCAGATGACATACCCACCACCAAAAGGATGCCGAAGCAAACTCACACCGGCTACTACCCCCAAAAGGATGATAGAGCAAACATTCACACAATCTGACATCAACAAGACGACAGACCTAACATCAAAAGGATGATGCAGCAAACTCACACTGGCTACTACCATCAAAAGGATGATAGAGCAAACACTCGCACAATCTGACATCAACAAGATGACAGACCTACCACCAAAAGGATTATGGAGCGAACTAACACCGGCTACTACCACTAAAAGGATGACAGAGCTAACACTCGCACAATCTAACATCAACAAGATGACAGACCCACCACCAAAAGGATGATGTAGCAAACTCACACCGGCTACTACCACCAAAAGGATGACAGAGTAAAACACTCGCACAATCTGACATCAACAAGATGACAGACCTAACACGAAAAAGATGTTGGAGCAAACTCACACTGCCTACTACCACCAAAAGGATGATAGAGTGAAAGACTCGCACTATCTGACATCAACAAGACGACAAACCCACCACCAAAAGGATGACGGAGCGAAACTTACACCGGCTACTACCACCAAAAGGATGATACAGCAAACCATCCCACAATCAGACATCAGTAAGATGACAGACCCCCCACACCAAGGATGACAGAGCGAAACTCACACCGGCTACCACCACCAAAAGGGTGATAGAGCAAACATTCTCACAATCTGACATCAACAAGATGACAGACCTAACACCAAAAGGATGATGACGCGAACTCACACTGGCTACTACCATCAAAAGGATGATAGATCAAACACTCGCACAATCTGACATCAACAAGGGGACAGACCCACCACCAAAAGGATGATGGAGGAAACTCACACTGGCTACTACATCCAAAAGGATGATAGAGAAAACCCTCTTACAATCTAACATCAAGAAGATGACAGACGAACCACCAAAAGGACGATGGAGTAAACTCACACCAGCTACTACCATCAAAAGGATGATAGAGCAAACACTCGCACAATCTGACATCAATAAGATGGCAGACCCACCACCAAAAGGATGTCGGAGCAAACTCACACCGGCTACTACCCCCAAAAGGATGATTGAGCAAACACTCGCACAATCTAACATCAACAAAACGACAGACCAACCACTACAAGGATGACGGAGCGAAACTCAGACCGGCTACTACCACCAAAAGGAGGATAGAGCAAACACTCTCACAATCTGACATCAACAAGATGACAGACCCAACACCAAAAGGATGATGGAGCGAACTCACACTGGCTACTACCTCTAAAAGGATGATAGAGTAAAAGACTCGCACTATCTGACATCAACAAGACGACAGAGCCACCACCAAAAGGATGACAGAGCGAAACTTACACCGGCTACTACCACCAAAAGGATGATACAGCAAACCATCCCACAATCAGACATCAAAAAGATGACAGACCCCCCACACCAAGGATGACAGAGCGAAACTCACATCGGCTACCACCACCAAAAGGATTATAGAGCAAACATTCTCACAATCTGACATCAACAAGATGACAGACCTAACACCAAAAGGATGATAGAGCAAACTCACACAGGCTACTACCATCAAAAGGATGATAGAGCAAACACTCGCACAATCTGACATCAATAAGATGTCAGGCCCACCACCAAAAGGATGATGGAGCGAACTAACACCGGCTACTACCACCAAAAGGATGACAGAGCTAACACTCGCACAATCTAACATCAATAAGATGACAGACCCACCACCAAAAGGATGATGTAGCAAACTCACACCGGCTACTACCACCAAAAGGATGACACAGTAAAACACTCGCACAATCTGACATCAACAAGATCTCATACCCACCACCAAAAGGATGACGCAGCGAAACTCACATCGACTATTACCACCAAAAGGATGATAGAGCAAACACTGGCACAATCTGACATCAACCAGATGACATACCCACCACCAAAAGGATGCC
Source organism: Lathyrus sativus (assembly GCA_963859935.3). Lineage (NCBI taxonomy): Eukaryota > Viridiplantae > Streptophyta > Magnoliopsida > Fabales > Fabaceae > Lathyrus > Lathyrus sativus. The sequence continues at coordinate 201,878,493 of OZ012740.1, read as the reverse complement.
GAAGCAAACTCACACCGGCTACTACCCCCAAAAGGATGATAGAGCAAACATTCACACAATCTGACATCAACAAGACGACAGACCTAACATCAAAAGGATGATGCAGCAAACTCACACTGGCTACTACCATCAAAAGGATGATAGAGCAAACACTCGCACAATCTGACATCAACAAGATGACAGACCTACCACCAAAAGGATGATGGAGCGAACTAACACCGGCTACTACCACTAAAAGGATGACAGAGCTAACACTCGCACAATCTAACATCAACAAGATGACAGACCCACCACCAAAAGGATGATGTAGCAAACTCACACCGGCTACTACCACCAAAAGGATGACAGAGTAAAACACTCGCACAATCTGACATCAACAAGATGACAGACCTAACACGAAAAAGATGTTGGAGCGAACTCACACTGGCTACAACCATCAAAAGGATGATAGAGCAAACACTCGCACAATCTGACATCAACAAGACGACAGACCCACCACCAAAAGGATGATGGAGGAAACTCACACCGGCTACTACCACCAAAAGGATGAAAGAGAAAACCCTCCTACAATCTAACATCAACAAGATGACAGAGCCACCACCAAAAGGACGATGGAGACAACTCACAGCGGCTACTACCATGAAAAGGATGATAAAGCAAACATTCGCACAATCTGACATCAACAAGATGGAAGTCCCACCACCAAAAGGATGCCGGAGCAAACTCACACCCGCTACAACCCTTAAAAGGATGATTAAGCAAACACTCGCACAATCTAACATCAACAAGACGACAGACCAACCACTAAAAGGATGGCTGAGCAAAACTCATACCGGCTACTACCACCAAAAGGAGGATAGAGGAAACACTCTCATAATCTGACATCAACAAGATGACAGACCCAACACCAAAAGGATGATGGAGAAAACTCACACTGGCCACTACCACCAAAAGGATGATAGAGCGAAATACTCGCACTATCTGTCATCAACAAGACGACAGACCCACCACCAAAAGGATGACGGAGCGAAACTTACACCGGCAACTACCACCAAAAGGATGATACACCAAACCATCCCACAATCAGACATCGAAAAGATGTCAGACCCCCCACACCAAGGATGACAGAGCGAAACTCACACCGGTTACCACCACCAAAAGGATGATAGAGCAAACATTCTCACAATCTGACATCAACAGGATGACAGACCTAACACCAAAAGGATGATGGAGCGAACTCACACTGGCTACTACCATCAAAAGGATGATAGAGCAAACACTCGCACCATCTGACATCAACAAGATGACAGACCCACCACCAAAAGGATGATGGAGCGAACTAACACCGGCTACTACCACCAAAAGGATGACAGAGCTAACACTCGCACAATCTAACATCAACAAGATGTCAGACCCACCACCAAAAGGATGATGTAGCAAACTCACACCGACTACTACCACCAAAAGGATGACAGAGTAAAACACTCGCACAATCTGACATCAACAACATTACAGACCCACCACCAAAAGGATGACGGAGTGAAACTCACACCGACTATTACCACCAAAAGGATGATAGAGGAAACACTCACATAATCTGACATCAACAAGATGACAGACCCACCACCAAAAGGATGCCGAAGCAAACTCACACCGGCTACTACCCCCAAAAGGATGATTAAGCAAAGACTCGCACAATCTAACATCAACAAGACGACAAACCAACCACTAAAAGGATGACGGAGCGAAACTCAGACCGACTACTAACACCAAAAGGATAGAGCAAACACTCTCACAATCTGACATCAACAAGATGACAGACCCAACACCAAAAGGATGATGGAGCGAACTCACACTGGCTACTACCACTAAAAGGATGATAGAGCAAAAGACTCGCAATATCTGACATCAACAAGACGACAGACCCACCACCAAAAGGATGATGGAGCGAAACTTACACCGGCTACTACCACCAAAAGGATGATACAGCAAACCATCCCACAATCAGACATCCAAAAGATGACAGACCCCCCACACCAAGAATGACAGAGCGAAACTCACACCGGCTACCACCACCAAAAGGATGATAGAGCAAACATTCTCACAATCTGACATCAACAAGATGACATACCTAACACCAAAAGGATGATGGAGCGAACTCACACTGGCTACTACCATCAAAAGGATTATAGAGCAAACACTCGTACAATCTGACATCAACAAGATGACAGGTCCACCACCAAAAGGTTGATGGAGTGAACTAACACCGGCTACTACCACCAAAAGGATGACAGAGCTAACACTCGCACAATCTAACATCAACATGATGACAGACCCACTACCAAAAGCGTGATGTTGAAAACTCACACCGGCTACTACCACCAAAAGGATGATAGAGTAAAATTTTCGCACAATCTGACATCAACAAGATCACAGACCCACCACCAAAAGGATGACGGAGTGAAACTCACAATGACTATTACCACCAAAAGGATGATAGAGCAAACACTCGCACAATCTGACATCAACAAGATGACATACCCACCACCAAAAGGATGCCGAAGCAAACTCACACCGGCTACTACCCCCAAAAGGATGATTGAGCAAACACTCGCACAATCTAAAATCAACAAGACGACAGACCAACCACTAATAGGATGACGGAGCGAAACTCAGACCGGCTACTACAACCAAAAGGAGGATAGAGCAAACCCTCTCACAATCTAACATCAATTAGATAACCGACCCAACACCAAAAGGATAATGGAGCGAACTCACACTGGTTACTACCACCAAAAGGATGATAGAGCAAAAGACTCGCAATATCTGACATCAACAAGACGACAGACCCACCACCAAAAGGATGACGGAGCGAAACTTACACCGGCTACTACCACCAAAAGGATGATACAGCAAACCATCCCACAATCAGACATCCAAAAGATGACAGACCCCCCACACCAAGGATGACAGAGCGAAACTCACACCGGCTACCACCCCCAAAAGGATGAGAGAGCAAACATTCTCACAATCTGACATCAACAAGATGACAGACCTAACACCAAAAGGATGATGGAGCAAACTCACACTGGCTACTACCATCAAAAGGATGATAGAGCAAACACTCGCAGAATCTGATATCAACAAGATGAAAGACTCAACACCAAAAGGATGATGGAGCGAATGAACACTGGCTACTACCACAAAAAGGATGGTAGAGCTAACACTCACATAATCTAACATCATGAAAAGATTACAGACCCACCACCAAAAGAATGATGTAGCAAACTCACACCGGCTACTACCACCAAAAGGATGATAGAGTAAAACACTCGCACAATCCGACATCAACAAGATGACAGACCCACCACCAAAAGGATGACGGAGCAAAACTCACACCGGCTAATACCACCGAAAGGATGATATTGCAAACACTCGCACAATCTGTCATCAACAAGATGACAGACCCACCACCAAAAGGATGACGCAGGGAAACTCACACCGGCTACTACCATCAAAAGGATGATAGAGAAAACACTCAAACAATCTAACATCAACAAGATGACGGATCCACCACTAAAAGGATGATGGAGCGAACTAACACCGGCTACTACCACCAAAAGGATGATAGAGCTAACACCCGCAAAATCTAACATCAACAAGACGACAAACCCACCACCAAGAGGATGATGGAGGAAACTTACACCGGCTACTACCACCAAAAGGATGATAGAGAAAACCCTCGTACAATCTAACATCAACAAGATGACAGACCTACCACCAAGACAACGATGGAGCAAACTCACACCGGCCACTACCCCCAAAAGGATGATTGAGCAAAAACTCGCACAATCTAACATCAACAAGACGACAGATCAACCACTAAAAGGATGACGGAGCAAAACTCATACTGGCTACTACCACCAAAAGGAGGATAGAGTAAACACTATCACAATCTGACATCAACAAGATGACACACCCAACACCAAAAGGATGATGGAGCAAATTCACACTGGCTACTACCACCAAAAGGATGATAGAGCAAAAGACTCGCACTATCTGACATCAACAAAACGACATACCCGCCGCCAAAAGGATGACGGAGAGAAACTTACACCGGCTACTACCACCAAAAGGATGATACAGCAAACCATCGCACAATCAGACATCCAAAAGATGACAGACCCCCCACACCAAGGATGACAAAGCGAAACTCACACCGGCTACCACCACCAAAAGGATGATAGAGAAAACATTCTCACAATCTATCATCAACAAGATGACAGACCTAACACCAAAAGAATGATGGAGCAAACTCCCACTGGCTACTAACATCAAAAGGATGATAGAGCAAACACTCGCACAATCTGACATCAAAAAATGACAGACCTACCACCAAAAGGATGATGGAGGAAACTCACACCGGCTACTACCATCAAAAGGATGATAGAGAAAACCCTCGTACATTCTAACATCAACAAGATGACAGACCCACCATCAAAAGGCCAATGGAGCAAACTCACATCGGCTGCTACCATCAAAAGGATGATAGAGTAAACACTCGCACAATCTGATATCAACAAGATGACAGACCCACCACCAAAAGGATGCCGGAGCAAACTCACACCGGCTACTACCCCCAAAAGGATGATTGAGCAAACACTCGCACAATCTAACATCAACAAGATGACAGACCCACCACCAAAAGGATACCGGAGCAAAGTCACACTGGTACTACCCCCAAAAGGATGATTCAGCAAACACACGCACAATCTAACATCAACAAGACGACAGACCAACCACAAAAAGGATGACAGAGCGAAACTCAGACCGGCTACTACCACCAAAAGGAGGATAGAGCAAAAACTCTCACAATCTAACATCAACAAGATGACAGATCCACCACCAAAAGGATGACGGAGCGAAACTTATACCGGCTACCACCACCAAAAGGATGATACAACAAACCATCCCACAATCAGACATCAATAAGATGGCAGACCTAACACCAAAAGGATGATGGAGCGAACGCACACTGGCTCCTACCATCAAAAGGATGATAGAGCAAACACTGGGACAATCTGACATCAACAAGATGACAGACCCACCACCAAAAGGATGATGGAGGAAACTAACACCGGCTACCACCACCAAAAGGATGACAGAGCTAACACTCACACAATCTAACATCAACAAGATGACAGACCATCAACCAAAAGGATGATGTAGTAAACTCACACCGGCTACTACCACCAAAAGGATGACAGAGTAAAACACTCGCACAATATGACATCAACAACATGACAGACCCACCACCAAAAGGATGATGGAGTGAAACTCACACCAACTATTACCACCGAAAGGATGATATAGCAAACCCTCACACAATCTGACATCAACAAGATGGCAGACCCACCACCAAAAGGATGATGGAGCGAAACTCACACCAGCTTTTACCATCGAAAGGATGATAGAGAAAACACTCACACAATCTGACATCAACAAGATGACAGACCCACCACCAAAAGGATGCCGGAGCAAACACACGCACCGGCTACTACCCCCAAAAGGATGATTGAGCAAACACTCGCACAATCTAACATCAACAAGATGACAGACCCACCACCAAAAGGATGCCGAAGCAAACTCACACTGGCTACTACCCCTAAAAGGATGATTGAGCAAACACTCGCACAATCTAACATCAACAAGACGACAGACCAACCACTAAAAGGATGACGGAGCGAAACTCAGACTGGCTACTACCACCAAAAGGAGGATAGAGCAAACACTCTCATAATCTGACATCAACAGGATGACAGATCCACCACCAAAAGGATGACGGAGCGAAACATACACCGGCTACTACATCCAAAAGGATGATACAGCAAACCATCCCACAATCAGACATCCAAAAGATGACAGACCCCCCACACCAAGGATGATAGTGCCAAACTCACACCGGTTACCACCACCAAAAGGATGATAGAGCAAACATTCTCACAATCTGACATCAACAAGATGGCAGACCTAACACCAAAAGGATGATGGAGCGAACTCACACTAGCTACTACCATCAAAAGGATGATAGAGTAAACACTCGGACAATCTGACATCAACAAGATGACTGACCCACTACCAAAAGGATGATGGAGTGAAACTCACACCGACTATTACCACCAAAAGGATGATATAGCAAACCCTCGCACAATCTGACATCAACAAGATGGCAGACCCACCACCAAAAGGATGATGGAGCGAAACTCACACCAGCTACTTTCATCAAAAGGATGATAGAGAAAACACTCACATGATATGACATCAACAAGATGACAGACCCACCACCAAAAGGATGATGGAGCGAACTCACACCGGCTACTAGCACCAAAAGGATGATAGATCTAAAACTCGCACAATCTAACATCAACAAGATGACAGATCCAACGCCAAAAGGATGATGGATTGAACTCACATTGGATACTTCCCTTAATAGGATGATAGAGCAAACACTCGCACAATTTGACATCAACAAGAAAACAGACCCACCACCAAAAGGATGACGGAGCGAAACTCACACCGGCTATTACCACCAAAAGGATGATAGAGCAAACACTCGCATAATCTAACATCAAAAAGATGACAGACCCACCACCAAAAGGATGCCGGAGCAAACTCACACCGGCTAATACCACCAAAAAGATGATTGAGCAAACACTCGCACAATCTAACATCAACAAGATGACAGACCCACCACCAAAGGGATGATGGAGCAAACACACACTGGCTACTACCCCCAAAAGGATGATAGAGCAAACACTCGCACAATCTGACATCGACAAAATGACAAACCCACCACTAAAAGGATGACGGAGCGAAACTCACACCGGCTACCACCACTAAAAGGATGATAGAGCAAACATTCTCACAATCTGACATCAACAAGATGACAGACCTAAAACCAAAAGGATGATAGAGCGAACTCACACTGGCTACTACCATCAAAAGGATGATAGAGCAAACACTCGGACAATCTCACATCAACAAGATGACAGACCCACCACCAAAAGGATGATGGAGGGAACTAACACCGGCTACTACCACTAAAAGGACGACAGAGCTAACACTCGCACAATCTAACATCAACAAGATGACAGACCCACCACCAAAAGGATGATGTAGCAAACTCACACCGGCTACTACAACCAAAAGGATGACAGAGTAAAACACTCGCACAATATGACATCAACAAGATGACAGACCCACCACCAAAAGGATGATGGAGTAAAACTCACACCGACTATTACCACCAAAAGAATGATATAGCAAACCCTCGCACAATCGGACATCAACAAGATGGCAGACCCACCACCAAAAGGATGATGGAGCGAACTCACACCGGCTACTACCATCAAAAGCATGATAGAGAAAACACTCACATGATCTGACATCAACAAGATGACAGGACCACCACCAAAAGGATGATGGAGCAAACTCACACCGGCTACTACCACCAAAAGGATGATAGATTTAACACTTGCTCAATCTAACATCAACAATATGACAGACCCACCAACAAAAGGATGATGGAGCGAACTCACATTGGATACTTCCCTCAATAGGATGATAGAGCAAACACTCGCACAATTTGACATCAACAAGAAAACAGACCCACCACCAAAAGGATGACGGAGCGAAACTCACACCGGCTATTACCACCAAAAGGATGATCGAGCAAACAGTCGCACAATCTGACATCAACAAGATGATAGACCCACCACCAAAAGGATGCTGGAGCAAACTCACACCGGCTACTACCACCAAAAGGATGATTGAGCAAACACTCGCACAATCTAACATCAACAAGATGACAGACCCACCACCAAAAGGATGATGGAGCAAACACACACTGGCTACTACCCCTAAAAGGATGATAGAGCAAACACTCGCATAATCTGACATCAACAAGATGACAAACCCACCACTAAAAGGATGACAAATCGAGTCTCACACCGGCTACTACCACCAAAAGGATGATAGAGCAAACACTCTCACAATCTGACATCAACAAGATGGCAGACCCACCGCCAAGAGGATTATGGAGGAAACTCACACCGGCTACTACCACCAAAAGGATGATAGAGAAAAACCTCATAAAATCTAACATCAACTAGATGACAGACCCACCACCAAAAGGACGATGGAGCAAACTCACATCGGCTAATACCATCAAAAGGATGATAGAGCAAACACTCGCACAATCTGACATCAAAAAGATGACAGACCCCCCACACCAAGAATGACAGAGCAAACTCACACCGGCTACAACCACCAAAAGGATGACAGAGCTAACACTCGCATAATCTAACATCAACAAGATGACAAACCCACCACCAAAAGGATGATGTAGCAAACTCACACCGGCTACTACCACCAAAAGGATGACGGAGTAAAATACTCGCACAATCTGACATCAACAAGATGACAGACCCACCACCAAAAGGATGACGGAGTGAAACTCACGTCGACTATTACCACCAAAAGGATGACAGAGTAAAACACTCGTACAATATGACATCAACAAGATGACAGACCCACCACCAAAAGGATGATGGAGTGAAACTCACACCGACTATTACCACCGAAAGGATGATATAGCAAACCCTCGCACAATCTGACATCAACAAGATGGCAGACCCACCACCAAAAGGATGATGGAGCAAAACTCACACCAGCTACTACCATCGAAAGGATGATAGAGAAAACACTCACACAATCTGACATCAACAAGATGACAGACCCACCACCAAAAGGATGCCGGAGCAAACTCACACCGGCTACTACCCCCAAAAGGATGATTGAGCAAACACTCGCACAATCTAACATCAACAAGATGACAGACCCACCACCAAGAGGATGCTGGAGCAACCTCACACCGGCTACTACCCCTAAAAGGATGATTGAGAAAACACTCGCACAATCTAACATCAACAAGACGACAGACCAACCACTAAAAGGATGACGGAGCGAAACTCAGACCGGCTACTACCACCAAAAGGAGGATAGAGCAAACACTCTCATAATCTGACATCAACAGGATGACAGATCCACCACCAAAAGGATGACGGAGCGAAACATACACCGGCTACTACATCCAAAAGGATGATACAGCAAACCATCCCACAATCAGACATCCAAAAGATGACAGACCCCCCACACCAAGGATGATAGAGCCAAACTCACACCGGCTACCACCACCAAAAGGATGATAGAGCAAACATTCTCACAATCTGACATCAACAAGATGGCAGACCTAACACCAAAAGGATGATGGAGCAAACACACACTAGCTACTACCATCAAAAGGATGATAGAGTAAACACTCGGACAATCTGACATCAACAAGATGACAGACCCACCACCAAAAGGATAATGGAGTGAAACTCACACCGACTATTACCACAAAAAGGATGATATAACAAACCCTCGCACAATCTGACACCAACAAGATGGCAGACCCACCACCAAAAGGATGATGGAGCGAAACTCACACCAGCTACTACCATCAAAAGGATGATAGAGAAAACACTCACATGATATGACATTAATAAGATGACAGGCCCACCACCAAAAGGATGATGGAGCGAACTCACACTGGCTACTAGCACCAAAAGGATGATAGATCTAAAACTCGCACAATCTAACATCAACAAAATGACAGATCCACCGCCAAAAGGATGATGGAGCGAACTCACATTGGATACTTCCAATTAATAGGATGATAGAGCAAACACTCGCACAATTTGACATCAACAAGAAAACAGACCCACCACCAAAAGGATGACGGAGCGAAACTTACATCGGCTATTACCACCAAAAGGGTGATAGAGCAAACACTCGCATAATCTGACATCAAAAAGATGACAGCCCCACCACCAAAAGGATGCCGGAGCAAACTCACACCGGCTAATACCACCAAAAGGATGATTGAGCAAACACTCGCACAATCTAACATCAACAAGATGACAGACCCACCACCAAAAGGATGATGGAGCAAACACACACTAGCTACTACCCCCAAAAGGATGATAGAGCAAACACTCGCACAATCTGACATTGACAAAATGACAAACCCACCACTAAAAGGATGACGGAGAGAAACTCACACCGGCTACCACCACCAAAAGGATGATAGAGCAAACATTCTCACAATCTGACATCAACAAGATGACAGACCTAACGCCAAAAGGATGATGGAGCGAACTCACACTGGCTACTACCATCAAAAGGATGATAGAGCAAACACTCGGACAATCTGACATCAACAAGATGACAGACCCACCACCAAAAGGATGATGGAGGGAACTAACACCGGCTACTACCACCAAAAGGATGACAGAGCTAACACTCGCACAATCTAACATCAACAAGATGACAGACCCACCACCAAAAGGATGATGTAGCAAACTCACACCGGCTACTACAACCAAAAGGATGACAGAGTATAACACTCGCACAATATGACATCAACAAGATGGCAGACCCACCACCAAAAGGATGATGGAGTGAAACTCACACCGACTATTACCACCAAAAGGATGATATAGCAAACCCTCGCACAATCGGACATCAACAAGATGGCAGACCCACCACCAAAAGGATGATGGAGCTAAACTCACACCAGCTACTACCATCAAAAGGATGATAGAGAAAACACTCACATGATCTAACATCAACAAGATGACAGACCCACCACCAAAAGGATGATGGAGAGAACTCACACCGGCTACTACCACCAAAAGGATGATAGATTTAACACTCGCACAATCTAACATCAACAAGATGACAGACCCACCAACAAAAGGATGATGGAGCGAACTCACATTGGATACTTCCCTCAATAGGATGATAGAGCAAACACTCGCACAATTTGACATCAACAAGAAACCAGACCCACCACCAAAAGGATGACGGAGCGAAACTCACACTGGCTATTACCACCAAAAGGATGATCGAGCAAACAGTCGCACAATCTGACATCAACAAGATGACGGACCCACCACCAAAAGGATGCTGGAGCAAACTCACACCGGCTACTTCCACCAAAAGCATGATTGAGCAAACACTCGCACAATCTAACATCAACAAGATGACAGACCCACCACCAAAAGGATGATGGAGCAAACACACACTGGCTACTACCCCCAAAAGGATGATAGAGCAAACACTCGCATAATCTGACATCAACAAGATGACAAACCCACCACTAAAAGGATGACAAAGCGAGACTCACACCGGCTACTACCACCAAAAGGATGATAGAGCAAACACTCTCACAATCTGACATTAACAAGATGACAGACCCACCGCCAAGAGGATTATGGAGGAAACTCACACCGGCTACTACCACCAAAAGGATGATAGAGAAAAACCTCATACAATCTAACATCAACTAGATGACAGACCCACCACCAAATGGACAATGGAGCAAACTCACATCGGCTAATACCATCAAAAGGATGATAGAGCAAACACTCGCACAATCTGACATCAAAAAGATGACAGACCCCCCACACCAAGAATGACAGAGCAAACTCACACCGGCTACTACCACCAAAAGGATGACAGGGCTAACACTCGCACAATCTAACATCAACAAGATGACAAACCCACCACCAAAAGGATGATGTAGCAAACTCACACCGGCTACTACCACCAAAAGGATGACAGAGTAAAACACTCGCACAATCAGACATCAACAAGATGACAGACCCACCACCAAAAGGATGACAAAGTGAAACTCACATCGACTATTACCACCAAAAGGATGATATAGCAAACACTCGCACAATCTGACATCAACAAGATGGCAGACCCACCACCAAAAAGATGATGGAGCGAAACTCACACCAGCTACTACCATCAAAAGGATGATAGAGAAAACACTCAAATGATATGACATTAATAAGATGACAGACCCACCACCAAAAGGATGATGGAGCGAACTCACACCGGCTACTAGCACCAAAAGGATGATAGATCTAAAACTCGCACAATCTAACATCAACAAGATGACAGATCCACCGCCAAAAGGATGATGGAGCGAACTCACATTGGATACTTCCAATTAATAGGATGATAGAGCAAACACTCGCACAATTTGACATCAACAAGAAAACAGACCCACCACCAAAAGGATGACGGAGCGAAACTTACATCGGCTATTACCACCAAAAGGATGATAGAGCAAACACTCGCATAATCTGACATCAAAAAGATGACAGCCCCACCACCAAAAGGATGCCGGAGCAAACTCACACCGGCTAATACCACCAAAAGGATGATTGAGCAAACACTCGCACAATCTAACATCAACAAGATGACAGACCCACCACCAAAAGGATGATGGAGCAAACACACACTAGCTACTACCCCCAAAAGGATGATAGAGCAAACACTCGCACAATCTGACATTGACAAAATGACAAACCCACCACTAAAAGGATGACGGAGCGAAACTCACACCGGCTACCACCACCAAAAGGATGATAGAGCAAACATTCTCACAATCTGACATCAACAAGATGACAGACCTAACGCCAAAAGGATGATGGAGCGAACTCACACTGGCTACTACCATCAAAAGGATGATAGAGCAAACACTCGGACAATCTGACATCAACAAGATGACAGACCCACCACCAAAAGGATGATGGAGGGAACTAACACCGACTACTACCACCAAAAGGATGACAGAGCTAACACTCGCACAATCTAACATCAACAAGATGACAGACCCACCACCAAAAGGATGATGGAGCAAACTCACACCGGCTACTACAACTAAAAGGATGACAGAGTAAAACACTCGCACAATATGACATCAACAAGATGACAGACCCACCACCAAAAGGATGATGGAGTGAAACTCACACCGACTATTACCACCAAAAGGATGATATAGCAAACCCTCGCACAATCGGACATCAACAAGATGGCAGACCCACCACCAAAAGGATGATGGAGCTAAACTCACACCAGCTACTACCATCAAAAGGATGATAGAGAAAACACTCACATGATCTGACATCAACAAGATGACAGACCCACCACCAAAATGATGATGGAGCGAACTCACACCGGCTACTACCACCAAAAGGATGATAGATTTAACACTCGCACAATCTAACATCAACAAGATGACAGACCCACCAACAAAAGGATGATGGAGAGAACTCACATTGGATACTTCCCTCAATAGGATGATAGAGCAAACACTCGCACAATTTGACATCAACAAGAAACCAGACCCACCACCAAAAGGATGACGGAGCGAAACTCACACTGGCTATTACCACCAAAAGGATGATCGAGCAAACAGTCGCACAATCTGACATCAACAAGATGACGGACCCACCACCAAAAGGATGCTGGAGCAAACTCACACCGGCTACTACCACCAAAAGCATGATTGAGCTAACACTCGCACAATCTAACATCAACTAGATGACAGACCCACCACCAAATGGACAATGGAGCAAACTCACATCGGCTAATACCATCAAAAGGATGATAGAGCAAACACTAGCACAATCTGACATCAAAAAGATGAGAGACCCCCCACACCAAGAATGACAGAGCAAACTCACACCGGCTACTACCACCAAAAGGATGACAGGGCTAACACTCGCACAATCTAACATCAACAAGATGACAAACCCACCACCAAAAGGATGATGTAGCAAACTCACACCGGCTACTACCACCAAAAGGATGACAGAGTAAAACACTCGCACAATCAGACATCAACAAGATGACAGACCCACCACCAAAAGGATGACGGAGTGAAACTCACATCGACTATTACCACCAAAAGGATGATATAGCAAACACTCGCACAATCTGACATCAACAAGATGGCAGACCCACCACCAAAAAGATGATGGAGCGAAACTCACACCAGCTACTACCATCAAAAGGATGATAGAGAAAACACCCACATGATCTGACATCAACAAGATGACAGACCTACCACCAAAAATGATGATGTAGCAAACTCACACAGGCTACTGCCACCAAAAGGATGATAGATCTAACACTCGCACAATCTAACATCAACAAGATGACAGACCCACCAACAAAAGGATGATGGAACAAACTCACATTGGATACTTCCCTCAATAGGATGATAGAGCAAACACTCGCACAATTTGACATCAACAAGAAAACAGACCCACCACCAAAAGGATGACGGAGTGAAACTCACACCGGCTATTACCACCAAAAGGATGATCGAGCAAACAGTCGCACAATCTGACATCAACAAGATGACAGACCCACCACCAAAAGGATGATGGAGCAAACTCACACCGGCTACTACAACCAAAAGGATGATTGAGCAAACACTCGCACAATCTAACATCAACAAGATGACAGACCCACCACCAAAAGGATGATGGAGCAAACACACACTGGCTACTACCCCCAAAAGGATGATAGAGCAAACACTCGCATAATCTGACATCAACAAGATGACAAACCCACCACTAAAAGGATGACAAAGCGAGACTCACACCAGCTACTACCACCAAAAGGATGATAGAGCAAACACTCTCACAATCTGACATCAACAAGATGACAGACCCACCGCCAAGAGGATTATGGAGGAAACTCACACCGGCTACTACCACCAAAAGGATGATAGAGAAAAACCTCATACAATCTAACATCAACTAGATGACAGACCCACCACCAAAAGGACGATGGAGCAAACTCACATCGGCTAATACCATCAAAAGGATGATAGAGCAAACACTCGCACAATCTGACATCAAAAAGATGATAGACCCCCCACACCAAGAATGACAGAGCAAACTCACACCGGCTACTACCACCAAAAGGATGACAGAGCTAACACTCGCATAATCTAACATCAACAAGATGACAAACCCACCACCAAAAGGATGATGTAGCAAACTCACACCAACTACTACCACCAAAAGGATGACAGAGTAAAACACTCGTACAATCTGACATCAACAAGATGACAGACCCACCACCAAAAGGATGACGGAGTGAAACTCACATCGACTATTACCACCAAAAGGATGATATAGCAAACACTCGCACAATCTGACATCAACAAGATGGCAGACCCACCACCAAAAGGATGATGGAGCGAAACTTACACCAGCTACTACCATCAAAAGGATGATTGAGAAAACACCCACATGATCTGACATCAACAAGATGACAGACCTACCACCAAAAATGATGATGGAGCGAACTCACACAGGCTACTACCACCAAAAGGATGATAGATCTAACACTCGCACAATCTAACATCAACAAGATGACAGACCCACCGCCAAAAGGATGATAGAGCAAACTCACATTGGATACTTCCCTCAATAGGATGATAGAGCAAACACTCGCACAATTTGACATCAACAAGAAAACAGACACACCACCAAAAGGATGACGGAGCAAAACTCACACCGGCTACTACCACCAAAAGGATGATAGAGCAAACACTCGCACAATCTGACATCAACAAGATGACAGACCCACCACCAAAAGGATGCCAGAGCAAACTCACACCGGCTACTACCACCAAAAGGATTATTGAGCAAACACTCGCACAATCTAACATCAACAAGATGACAGACCCACCACCAAAAGGATGATGGTGCAAGCACACACTGGCTACTACCCCCAAAAGGATGATAGAGCAAACACTCGCACAGTCTGACATCAACAAGATGACAGACCCACCACACAAAAGATGACGGAGCAGAACTCACACCAGCTTTTACCACCAAAAGGATGATAGAGCAAACACTCTCACAATCTGACATCAACAAGATGACAGACCCACCACCAAGAGGATGATGGAGGAAACTCACACCGGCTACTACCACCAAAAGGATGATTGAGCAAACACTCGCACAATCTAACATCAACAAGATGAGAGACCCACCACCAAAAGGACGATGGAGCAAACTCACACCGGCTACTACCACCAAAAGGATGACAGGGCTAACACTCGCACAATCTAACATCAACAAGATGACAAACCCACCACCAAAAGGATGATGTAGCAAACTCACACCGGCTACTACCACCAAAAGGATGACAGAGTAAAACACTCGCACAATCAGACATCAACAAGATGACAGACCCACCACCAAAAGGATGACGGAGTGAAACTCACATCGACTATTACCACCAAAAGGATGATATAGCAAACACTCGCACAATCTGACATCAACAAGATGGCAGACCCACCACCAAAAAGATGATGGAGCGAAACTCACACCAGCTACTACCATCAAAAGGATGATAGAGAAAACACCCACATGATCTGACATCAACAAGATGGCAGACCTACCACCAAAAATGATGATGTAGCAAACTCACACAGGCTACTGCCACCAAAAGGATGATAGATCTAACACTCGCACAATCTAACATCAACAAGATGACAGACCCACCAACAAAAGGATGATGGAACAAACTCACATTGGATACTTCCCTCAATAGGATGATAGAGCAAACACTCGCACAATTTGACATCAACAAGAAAACAGACCCACCACCAAAAGGATGACGGAGTGAAACTCACACCGGCTATTACCACCAAAAGGATGATCGAGCAAACAGTCGCACAATCTGACATCAACAAGATGACAGACCCACCACCAAAAGGATGATGGAGCAAACTCACACCGGCTACTACAACCAAAAGGATGATTGAGCAAACACTCGCACAATCTAACATCAACAAGATGACAGACCCACCACCAAAAGGATGATGGAGCAAACACACACTGGCTACTACCCCCAAAAGGATGATAGAGCAAACACTCGCATAATCTGACATCAACAAGATGACAAACCCACCACTAAAAGGATGACAAAGCGAGACTCACACCAGCTACTACCACCAAAAGGATGATAGAGCAAACACTCTCACAATCTGACATCAACAAGATGACAGACCCACCGCCAAGAGGATTATGGAGGAAACTCACACCGGCTACTACCACCAAAAGGATGATAGAGAAAAACCTCATACAATCTAACATCAACTAGATGACAGACCCACCACCAAAAGGACGATGGAGCAAACTCACATCGGCTAATACCATCAAAAGGATGATAGAGCAAACACTCGCACAATCTGACATCAAAAAGATGATAGACCCCCCACACCAAGAATGACAGAGCAAACTCACACCGGCTACTACCACCAAAAGGATGACAGAGCTAACACTCGCATAATCTAACATCAACAAGATGACAAACCCACCACCAAAAGGATGATGTAGCAAACTCACACCAACTACTACCACCAAAAGGATGACAGAGTAAAACACTCGTACAATCTGACATCAACAAGATGACAGACCCACCACCAAAAGGATGACGGAGTGAAACTCACATCGACTATTACCACCAAAAGGATGATATAACAAACACTCGCACAATCTGACATCAACAAGATGGCAGACCCACCACCAAAAGGATGATGGAGCGAAACTTACACCAGCTACTACCATCAAAAGGATGATTGAGAAAACACCCACATGATCTGACATCAACAAGATGACAGACCTACCACCAAAAATGATGATGGAGCGAACTCACACAGGCTACTACCACCAAAAGGATGATAGATCTAACACTCGCACAATCTAACATCAACAAGATGACATACCCACCGCCAAAAGGATGATGGAGCAAACTCACATTGGATACTTCCCTCAATAGGATGATAGAGCAAACACTCGCACAATTTGACATCAACAAGAAAACAGACACACCACCAAAAGGATGACGGAGCAAAACTCACACCGGCTACTACCACCAAAAGGATGATAGAGCAAACACTCGCACAATCTGACATCAACAAGATGACAGACCCACCACCAAAAGGATGCCAGAGCAAACTCACACTGGCTACTACCACCAAAAGGATTATTGAGCAAACACTCGCACAATCTAACATCAACAAGATGACAGACCCACCACCAAAAGGATGATGGTGCAAGCACACACTGGCTACTACCCCCAAAAGGATGATAGAGCAAACACTCGCACAGTCTGACATCAACAAGATGACAGACCCACCACACAAAAGATGACGGAGCAGAACTCACACCAGCTTTTACCACCAAAAGGATGATAGAGCAAACACTCTCACAATCTGACATCAACAAGATGACAGACCCACCACCAAGAGGATGATGGAGGAAACTCACACCGGCTACTACCACCAAAAGGATGATTGAGCAAACACTCGCACAATCTAACATCAACAAGATGAGAGACCCACCACCAAAAGGACGATGGAGCAAACTCACACCGGCTACTACCACCAAAAGGATGACAGGGCTAACACTCGCACAATCTAACATCAACAAGATGACAAACCCACCACCAAAAGGATGATGTAGCAAACTCACACCGGCTACTACCACCAAAAGGATGACAGAGTAAAACACTCGCACAATCAGACATCAACAAGATGACAGACCCACCACCAAAAGGATGACGGAGTGAAACTCACATCGACTATTACCACCAAAAGGATGATATAGCAAACACTCGCACAATCTGACATCAACAAGATGGCAGACCCACCACCAAAAAGATGATGGAGCGAAACTCACACCAGCTACTACCATCAAAAGGATGATAGAGAAAACACCCACATGATCTGACATCAACAAGATGACAGACCTACCACCAAAAATGATGATGTAGCAAACTCACACAGGCTACTGCCACCAAAAGGATGATAGATCTAACACTCGCACAATCTAACATCAACAAGATGACAGACCCACCAACAAAAGGATGATGGAACAAACTCACATTGGATACTTCCCTCAATAGGATGATAGAGCAAACACTCGCACAATTTGACATCAACAAGAAAACAGACCCACCACCAAAAGGATGACGGAGTGAAACTCACACCGGCTATTACCACCAAAAGGATGATCGAGCAAACAGTCGCACAATCTGACATCAACAAGATGACAGACCCACCACCAAAAGGATGATGGAGCAAACTCACACCGGCTACTACAACCAAAAGGATGATTGAGCAAACACTCGCACAATCTAACATCAACAAGATGACAGACCCACCACCAAAAGGATGATGGAGCAAACACACACTGGCTACTACCCCCAAAAGGATGATAGAGCAAACACTCGCATAATCTGACATCAACAAGATGACAAACCCACCACTAAAAGGATGACAAAGCGAGACTCACACCAGCTACTACCACCAAAAGGATGATAGAGCAAACACTCTCACAATCTGACATCAACAAGATGACAGACCCACCGCCAAGAGGATTATGGAGGAAACTCACAGCGGCTACTACCACCAAAAGGATGATAGAGAAAAACCTCATACAATCTAACATCAACTAGATGACAGACCCACCACCAAAAGGACGATGGAGCAAACTCACATCGGCTAATACCATCAAAAGGATGATAGAGCAAACACTCGCACAATCTGACATCAAAAAGATGATAGACCCCCCACACCAAGAATGACAGAGCAAACTCACACCGGCTACTACCACCAAAAGGATGACAGAGCTAACACTCGCATAATCTAACATCAACAAGATGACAAACCCACCACCAAAAGGATGATGTAGCAAACTCACACCAACTACTACCACCAAAAGGATGACAGAGTAAAACACTCGTACAATCTGACATCAACAAGATGACAGACCCACCACCAAAAGGATGACGGAGTGAAACTCACATCGACTATTACCACCAAAAGGATGATATAGCAAACACTCGCACAATCTGACATCAACAAGATGGCAGACCCACCACCAAAAGGATGATGGAGCGAAACTTACACCAGCTACTACCATCAAAAGGATGATTGAGAAAACACCCACATGATCTGACATCAACAAGATGACAGACCTACCACCAAAAATGATGATGGAGCGAACTCACACAGGCTACTACCACCAAAAGGATGATAGATCTAACACTCGCACAATCTAACATCAACAAGATGACAGACCCACCGCCAAAAGGATGATAGAGCAAACTCACATTGGATACTTCCCTCAATAGGATGATAGAGCAAACACTCGCACAATTTGACATCAACAAGAAAACAGACACACCACCAAAAGGATGACGGAGCAAAACTCACACCGGCTACTACCACCAAAAGGATGATAGAGCAAACACTCGCACAATCTGACATCAACAAGATGACAGACCCACCACCAAAAGGATGCCAGAGCAAACTCACACCGGCTACTACCACCAAAAGGATTATTGAGCAAACACTCGCACAATCTAACATCAACAAGATGACAGACCCACCACCAAAAGGATGATGGTGCAAGCACACACTGGCTACTACCCCCAAAAGGATGATAGAGCAAACACTCGCACAGTCTGACATCAACAAGATGACAGACCCACCACACAAAAGATGACGGAGCAGAACTCACACCAGCTTTTACCACCAAAAGGATGATAGAGCAAACACTCTCACAATCTGACATCAACAAGATGACAGACCCACCACCAAGAGGATGATGGAGGAAACTCACACCGGCTACTACCACCAAAAGGATGATTGAGCAAACACTCGCACAATCTAACATCAACAAGATGAGAGACCCACCACCAAAAGGACGATGGAGCAAACTCACACCGGCTACTACCACCAAAAGGATGACAGGGCTAACACTCGCACAATCTAACATCAACAAGATGACAAACCCACCACCAAAAGGATGATGTAGCAAACTCACACCGGCTACTACCACCAAAAGGATGACAGAGTAAAACACTCGCACAATCAGACATCAACAAGATGACAGACCCACCACCAAAAGGATGACGGAGTGAAACTCACATCGACTATTACCACCAAAAGGATGATATAGCAAACACTCGCACAATCTGACATCAACAAGATGGCAGACCCACCACCAAAAAGATGATGGAGCGAAACTCACACCAGCTACTACCATCAAAAGGATGATAGAGAAAACACCCACATGATCTGACATCAACAAGATGGCAGACCTACCACCAAAAATGATGATGTAGCAAACTCACACAGGCTACTGCCACCAAAAGGATGATAGATCTAACACTCGCACAATCTAACATCAACAAGATGACAGACCCACCAACAAAAGGATGATGGAACAAACTCACATTGGATACTTCCCTCAATAGGATGATAGAGCAAACACTCGCACAATTTGACATCAACAAGAAAACAGACCCACCACCAAAAGGATGACGGAGTGAAACTCACACCGGCTATTACCACCAAAAGGATGATCGAGCAAACAGTCGCACAATCTGACATCAACAAGATGACAGACCCACCACCAAAAGGATGATGGAGCAAACTCACACCGGCTACTACAACCAAAAGGATGATTGAGCAAACACTCGCACAATCTAACATCAACAAGATGACAGACCCACCACCAAAAGGATGATGGAGCAAACACACACTGGCTACTACCCCCAAAAGGATGATAGAGCAAACACTCGCATAATCTGACATCAACAAGATGACAAACCCACCACTAAAAGGATGACAAAGCGAGACTCACACCAGCTACTACCACCAAAAGGATGATAGAGCAAACACTCTCACAATCTGACATCAACAAGATGACAGACCCACCGCCAAGAGGATTATGGAGGAAACTCACACCGGCTACTACCACCAAAAGGATGATAGAGAAAAACCTCATACAATCTAACATCAACTAGATGACAGACCCACCACCAAAAGGACGATGGAGCAAACTCACATCGGCTAATACCATCAAAAGGATGATAGAGCAAACACTCGCACAATCTGACATCAAAAAGATGATAGACCCCCCACACCAAGAATGACAGAGCAAACTCACACCGGCTACTACCACCAAAAGGATGACAGAGCTAACACTCGCATAATCTAACATCAACAAGATGACAAACCCACCACCAAAAGGATGATGTAGCAAACTCACACCAACTACTACCACCAAAAGGATGACAGAGTAAAACACTCGTACAATCTGACATCAACAAGATGACAGACCCACCACCAAAAGGATGACGGAGTGAAACTCACATCGACTATTACCACCAAAAGGATGATATAGCAAACACTCGCACAATCTGACATCAACAAGATGGCAGACCCACCACCAAAAGGATGATGGAGGGAAACTTACACCAGCTACTACCATCAAAAGGATGATTGAGAAAACACCCACATGATCTGACATCAACAAGATGACAGACCTACCACCAAAAATGATGATGGAGCGAACTCACACAGGCTACTACCACCAAAAGGATGATAGATCTAACACTCGCACAATCTAACATCAACAAGATGACATACCCACCGCCAAAAGGATGATGGAGCAAACTCACATTGGATACTTCCCTCAATAGGATGATAGAGCAAACACTCGCACAATTTGACATCAACAAGAAAACAGACACACCACCAAAAGGATGACGGAGCAAAACTCACACCGGCTACTACCACCAAAAGGATGATAGAGCAAACACTCGCACAATCTGACATCAACAAGATGACAGACCCACCACCAAAAGGATGCCAGAGCAAACTCACACCGGCTACTACCACCAAAAGGATTATTGAGCAAACACTCGCACAATCTAACATCAACAAGATGACAGACCCACCACCAAAAGGATGATGGTGCAAGCACACACTGGCTACTACCCCCAAAAGGATGATAGAGCAAACACTCGCACAGTCTGACATCAACAAGATGACAGACCCACCACACAAAAGATGACGGAGCAGAACTCACACCAGCTTTTACCACCAAAAGGATGATAGAGCAAACACTCTCACAATCTGACATCAACAAGATGACAGACCCACCACCAAGAGGATGATGGAGGAAACTCACACCGGCTACTACCACCAAAAGGATGATTGAGCAAACACTCGCACAATCTAACATCAACAAGATGAGAGACCCACCACCAAAAGGACGATGGAGCAAACTCACACCGGCTACTACCATCAAAAGGATGATAGAGCAAACACTCGCACAATCTGAAATCAAAAAGATGACAGACCCACCACCAAAAGGATGATGTAGCAAACATACACCGGCTACTACCAACAAAAGGATGATAGAGTAAAACACTCGAACAATCTGACATCAACAAGATGATAGACCCACCACCAAAAGGTAGACGGAGTGAAACTCAAACCGACTAATACAACCAAAACGATGATATAGCAAACACTTGCACAATCTGACATCAACAAGATGGCAGACCCACCACCAGAAGGATGATGGAGCGAAGCTCACACAAGCTACTACCATCAAAAAGATGATAGAGCAAACACTCACACGATCTTACATCAACAAGATAACAGACCCACCACCAAAAGGATGATGGAGCAAACTCACACCGGCTACTACCACCAAAAGGATGATAAATATAACACTCGCACAACCTAACATCAACAAGATACCAGACCAACCACCAAAAGGATGATGGAGCAAACTCAGATAGGATACTTCCCTCAAAAGGATGATAGAGCAAACACTCGCACAATCTGACATCAACAAGATGACAGACCCACCACCAAAAGGATGCCGGAGCAAACTCACACCGGCTACTACCACCAAAAGGATTATTGAGCAAACACTCGCACAATCTAACATCAACAAGATGACAGACCCACCACCAAAAGGATGATGGTGCAAGCACACACTGGCTACTACCCCCAAAAGGATGATAGAGCAAACACTCGCACAGTCTGACATCAACAAGATGACAGACCCACCACTCAAAGGATGACGGAGCGGAACTCACACCAGCTTTTACCACCAAAAAGATGATAGAGCAAACACTCTCACAATCTGACATCAACAAGACGACAGACCCACCACCAAGAGGATGATGGAGGAAACTCACACCGACTACTACCACCAAAAGGATGATTGAGCAAACACTCGCACAATCTAACATCAACAAGATGAGAGACCCACCACCAAAAGGACGATGGAGCAAACTCACACCAGCTACTACCATCAAAAGAATGATAAAGCAAACACTCGCACAATCTGAAATCAAAAAGATGACAGACCCACCACCAAAAGGATGTGGGAGAAAACTCACACCGGCTACTACCACCAAAAGGATGATTGAGCAAACACTCGCATAATCTAACATCAACAAGATTACAGACCCACCACCAAAAGGATGATGTAGCAAACACACACCGGCTACTACCAACAAAAGGATGATAGAGTAAAACACTCGAACAATCTGACATCAACAAGATGATAGACCCACCACCAAAAGGAAGACGGAGTGAAACTTAAACCGACTAATACAACCAAAACGATGATATAGCAAACACTCTCACAATCTGACATCAACAAGATGGCAGACCCACCACCAGAAGGATGATGGAGCAAAACTCACACAAGCTACTACCATCAAAAAGATGATAGAGCAAACACTCACACGATCTTACATGAACAAGATAACAGACCCACAACCAAAAGGATGATGGAGCAAACTCACACCGGCTACTACCACCAAAAGGATGATAAATATAACACTCGCACAACCTAACATCAACAAGATACCAGACCAACCACCAAAAGGATGATGGAGCAAACTCACATAGGATACTTCCCTCAAAAGGATGATAGAGCAAACACTCACACAATCTAACATCAACAAGAAGACAGACCCACCACCAAAAGGATGACGGAGCGAAACTCACACCGGCTATTACCACTAAAAGGATGATAGAGAAAACACTCGCACAATCTGACATCAACAAGATGAGAGACCCACCATCAAAAGGATGTCGGAGCAAAGTCACACCGGCTACTACCACCAAAAGGATGATTGAACAATAACTCGCACAATCTAACATCAACAAGATAACAGACCCACCACCAAAAGGATGATGGAGCAAACACACACTGGCTACTACCCCTAAAATGATGATAGAGCAAACACTCGCACAATCTGACATCAACAGGATGACAGACCCACCACTCAAAAGATGATGGAGCGAAACTCACACCGGCTACTACCACCAAAAGGATGATAAAGCAAACACTCTCACAATCTAACATCAACAAAATGACAGACCCACCGCCAAGAGGATGATGGAGGAAACTCACACCGGCTACTACCACCAAAATGATGATAGAGAAAAACCTCGTACAATCTAACATCAACAAGATGACAGACCCACCACCAAAAGGACGATGGAGCAAACTCACACCGGCTACTACCATCAAAAGGATGATAGAGCAAACAATTGCACAATCTGACATCAAAAAGATGACAGACCCACCCCCAAAAGGATGCCGGAGCAAACTCAGACCAGCTACTACCACCAAAAGGATGATTGAGCAAACACTCGCATAATCTAACATTAACAAGATTACAGACCCACCACCAAAAGGATGATGTAGCAAACTCACATCGGCTACTACCACCAAAAGGATGATAGAGTAAAACACTCGCACAATCTAACATCAACAAGATGACAGACCCACCACCAAAAGGAAGACGGAGTGAAACTCACACCGACAAATACAACCAAAAGGATGATATAGCAAACACTCGCACAATCTGACATCAAAAAGATTGCAGACCCACCACCAAAAGGATGACGGAGCAAAACTCACATCGGCTACTACCACCAAAAGGATGATAGAGCAAACACTCGCACAATCTGACATCAACAAGATGAAAGACCCACCACCAAAAGGATGATGGAGCAAACTCACACCGGCTACTACCACCAAAAGGATGATAGATATAACACTCGCACAACCTAACATCAACAAGATGACAGACCAACCACCAAAAGGATGATGGAGCGAACTCACATAAGATACTTCCCTCAAAAGGATGATAAAACAAACGCTCGCACAATCTAACATCAACAAGAAGACAGACCCACCACCAAAAGGATGATGTAGCAAACTCACACCGGCTACTACCACCAAAAGGATGACAGAGTAAAACACTCGCACAATCAGACATCAACAAGATGACAGACCCACCACCAAAAGGATGACGGAGTGAAACTCACATCGACTATTACCACCAAAAGGATGATATAGCAAACACTCGCACAATCTGACATCAACAAGATGGCAGACCCACCACCAAAAAGATGATGGAGCGAAACTCACACCAGCTACTACCATCAAAAGGATGATAGAGAAAACACCCACATGATCTGACATCAACAAGATGACAGACCTACCACCAAAAATGATGATGTAGCAAACTCACACAGGCTACTGCCACCAAAAGGATGATAGATCTAACACTCGCACAATCTAACATCAACAAGATGACAGACCCACCAACAAAAGGATGATGGAACAAACTCACATTGGATACTTCCCTCAATAGGATGATAGAGCAAACACTCGCACAATTTGACATCAACAAGAAAACAGACCCACCACCAAAAGGATGACGGAGTGAAACTCACACCGGCTATTACCACCAAAAGGATGATCGAGCAAACAGTCGCACAATCTGACATCAACAAGATGACAGACCCACCACCAAAAGGATGATGGAGCAAACTCACACCGGCTACTACAACCAAAAGGATGATTGAGCAAACACTCGCACAATCTAACATCAACAAGATGACAGACCCACCACCAAAAGGATGATGGAGCAAACACACACTGGCTACTACCCCCAAAAGGATGATAGAGCAAACACTCGCATAATCTGACATCAACAAGATGACAAACCCACCACTAAAAGGATGACAAAGCGAGACTCACACCAGCTACTACCACCAAAAGGATGATAGAGCAAACACTCTCACAATCTGACATCAACAAGATGACAGACCCACCGCCAAGAGGATTATGGAGGAAACTCACACCGGCTACTACCACCAAAAGGATGATAGAGAAAAACCTCATACAATCTAACATCAACTAGATGACAGACCCACCACCAAAAGGACGATGGAGCAAACTCACATCGGCTAATACCATCAAAAGGATGATAGAGCAAACACTCGCACAATCTGACATCAAAAAGATGATAGACCCCCCACACCAAGAATGACAGAGCAAACTCACACCGGCTACTACCACCAAAAGGATGACAGAGCTAACACTCGCATAATCTAACATCAACAAGATGACAAACCCACCACCAAAAGGATGATGTAGCAAACTCACACCAACTACTACCACCAAAAGGATGACAGAGTAAAACACTCGTACAATCTGACATCAACAAGATGACAGACCCACCACCAAAAGGATGACGGAGTGAAACTCACATCGACTATTACCACCAAAAGGATGATATAGCAAACACTCGCACAATCTGACATCAACAAGATGGCAGACCCACCACCAAAAGGATGATGGAGCGAAACTTACACCAGCTACTACCATCAAAAGGATGATTGAGAAAGCACCCACATGATCTGACATCAACAAGATGACAGACCTACCACCAAAAATGATGATGGAGCGAACTCACACAGGCTACTACCACCAAAAGGATGATAGATCTAACACTCGCACAATCTAACATCAACAAGATGACAGACCCACCGCCAAAAGGATGATAGAGCAAACTCACATTGGATACTTCCCTCAATAGGATGATAGAGCAAACACTCGCACAATTTGACATCAACAAGAAAACAGACACACCACCAAAAGGATGACGGAGCAAAACTCACACCGGCTACTACCACCAAAAGGATGATAGAGCAAACACTCGCACAATCTGACATCAACAAGATGACAGACCCACCACCAAAAGGATGCCAGAGCAAACTCACACCGGCTACTACCACCAAAAGGATTATTGAGCAAACACTCGCACAATCTAACATCAACAAGATGACAGACCCACCACCAAAAGGATGATGGTGCAAGCACACACTGGCTACTACCCCCAAAAGGATGATAGAGCAAACACTCGCACAGTCTGACATCAACAAGATGACAGACCCACCACACAAAAGATGACGGAGCAGAACTCACACCAGCTTTTACCACCAAAAGGATGATAGAGCAAACACTCTCACAATCTGACATCAACAAGATGACAGACCCACCACCAAGAGGATGATGGAGGAAACTCACACCGGCTACTACCACCAAAAGGATGATTGAGCAAACACTCGCACAATCTAACATCAACAAGATGAGAGACCCACCACCAAAAGGACGATGGAGCAAACTCACACCGGCTACTACCACCAAAAGGATGACAGGGCTAACACTCGCACAATCTAACATCAACAAGATGACAAACCCACCACCAAAAGGATGATGTAGCAAACTCACACCGGCTACTACCACCAAAAGGATGACAGAGTAAAACACTCGCACAATCAGACATCAACAAGATGACAGACCCACCACCAAAAGGATGACGGAGTGAAACTCACATCGACTATTACCACCAAAAGGATGATATAGCAAACACTCGCACAATCTGACATCAACAAGATGGCAGACCCACCACCAAAAAGATGATGGAGCGAAACTCACACCAGCTACTACCATCAAAAGGATGATAGAGAAAACACCCACATGATCTGACATCAACAAGATGGCAGACCTACCACCAAAAATGATGATGTAGCAAACTCACACAGGCTACTGCCACCAAAAGGATGATAGATCTAACACTCGCACAATCTAACATCAACAAGATGACAGACCCACCAACAAAAGGATGATGGAACAAACTCACATTGGATACTTCCCTCAATAGGATGATAGAGCAAACACTCGCACAATTTGACATCAACAAGAAAACAGACCCACCACCAAAAGGATGACGGAGTGAAACTCACACCGGCTATTACCACCAAAAGGATGATCGAGCAAACAGTCGCACAATCTGACATCAACAAGATGACAGACCCACCACCAAAAGGATGATGGAGCAAACTCACACCGGCTACTACAACCAAAAGGATGATTGAGCAAACACTCGCACAATCTAACATCAACAAGATGACAGACCCACCACCAAAAGGATGATGGAGCAAACACACACTGGCTACTACCCCCAAAAGGATGATAGAGCAAACACTCGCATAATCTGACATCAACAAGATGACAAACCCACCACTAAAAGGATGACAAAGCGAGACTCACACCAGCTACTACCACCAAAAGGATGATAGAGCAAACACTCTCACAATCTGACATCAACAAGATGACAGACCCACCGCCAAGAGGATTATGGAGGAAACTCACACCGGCTACTACCACCAAAAGGATGATAGAGAAAAACCTCATACAATCTAACATCAACTAGATGACAGACCCACCACCAAAAGGACGATGGAGCAAACTCACATCGGCTAATACCATCAAAAGGATGATAGAGCAAACACTCGCACAATCTGACATCAAAAAGATGATAGACCCCCCACACCAAGAATGACAGAGCAAACTCACACCGGCTACTACCACCAAAAGGATGACAGAGCTAACACTCGCATAATCTAACATCAACAAGATGACAAACCCACCACCAAAAGGATGATGTAGCAAACTCACACCAACTACTACCACCAAAAGGATGACAGAGTAAAACACTCGTACAATCTGACATCAACAAGATGACAGACCCACCACCAAAAGGATGACGGAGTGAAACTCACATCGACTATTACCACCAAAAGGATGATATAGCAAACACTCGCACAATCTGACATCAACAAGATGGCAGACCCACCACCAAAAGGATGATGGAGCGAAACTTACACCAGCTACTACCATCAAAAGGATGATTGAGAAAACACCCACATGATCTGACATCAACAAGATGACAGACCTACCACCAAAAATGATGATGGAGCGAACTCACACAGGCTACTACCACCAAAAGGATGATAGATCTAACACTCGCACAATCTAACATCAACAAGATGACATACCCACCGCCAAAAGGATGATGGAGCAAACTCACATTGGATACTTCCCTCAATAGGATGATAGAGCAAACACTCGCATAATTTGACATCAACAAGAAAACAGACACACCACCAAAAGGATGACGGAGCAAAACTCACACCGGCTACTACCACCAAAAGGATGATAGAGCAAACACTCGCACAATCTGACATCAACAAGATGACAGACCCACCACCAAAAGGATGCCAGAGCAAACTCACACCGGCTACTACCACCAAAAGGATTATTGAGCAAACACTCGCACAATCTAACATCAACAAGATGACAGACCCACCACCAAAAGGATGATGGTGCAAGCACACACTGGCTACTACCCCCAAAAGGATGATAGAGCAAACACTCGCACAGTCTGACATCAACAAGATGACAGACCCACCACACAAAAGATGACGGAGCAGAACTCACACCAGCTTTTACCACCAAAAGGATGATAGAGCAAACACTCTCACAATCTGACATCAACAAGATGACAGACCCACCACCAAGAGGATGATGGAGGAAACTCACACCGGCTACTACCACCAAAAGGATGATTGAGCAAACACTCGCACAATCTAACATCAACAAGATGAGAGACCCACCACCAAAAGGACGATGGAGCAAACTCACACCGGCTACTACCATCAAAAGGATGATAGAGCAAACACTCGCACAATCTGAAATCAAAAAGATGACAGACCCACCACCAAAAGGATGATGTAGCAAACATACACCGGCTACTACCAACAAAAGGATGATAGAGTAAAACACTCGAACAATCTGACATCAACAAGATGATAGACCCACCACCAAAAGGTAGACGGAGTGAAACTCAAACCGACTAATACAACCAAAACGATGATATAGCAAACACATGCACAATCTGACATCAACAAGATGGCAGACCCACCACCAGAAGGATGATGGAGCGAAGCTCACACAAGCTACTACCATCAAAAAGATGATAGAGCAAACACTCACACGATCTTACATCAACAAGATAACAGACCCACCACCAAAAGGATGATGGAGCAAACTCACACCGGCTACTACCACCAAAAGGATGATAAATATAACACTCGCACAACCTAACATCAACAAGATACCAGACCAACCACCAAAAGGATGATGGAGCAAACTCAGATAGGATACTTCCCTCAAAAGGATGATAGAGCAAACACTCGCACAATCTGACATCAAAAAATTGACAGACCCACCACCAAAAGGATGCCGGAGCAAACTCACACCGGCTACTACCACCAAAAGGATTATTGAGCAAACACTCGCACAATCTAACATCAACAAGATGACAGACCCACCACCAAAAGGATGATGGTGCAAGCACACACTGGCTACTACCCCCAAAAGGATGATAGAGCAAACACTCGCACAGTCTGACATCAACAAGATGACAGACCCACCACTCAAAGGATGACGGAGCGGAACTCACACCAGCTTTTACCACCAAAAAGATGATAGAGCAAACACTCTCACAATCTGACATCAACAAGACGACAGACCCACCACCAAGAGGATGATGGAGGAAACTCACACCGACTACTACCACCAAAAGGATGATTGAGCAAACACTCGCACAATCTAACATCAACAAGATGAGAGACCCACCACCAAAAGGACGATGGAGCAAACTCACACCAGCTACTACCATCAAAAGAATGATAAAGCAAACACTCGCACAATCTGAAATCAAAAAGATGACAGACCCACCACCAAAAGGATGTGGGAGAAAACTCACACCGGCTACTACCACCAAAAGGATGATTGAGCAAACACTCGCATAATCTAACATCAACAAGATTACAGACCCACCACCAAAAGGATGATGTAGCAAACACACACCGGCTACTACCAACAAAAGGATGATAGAGTAAAACACTCGAACAATCTGACATCAACAAGATGATAGACCCACCACCAAAAGGAAGACGGAGTGAAACTTAAACCGACTAATACAACCAAAACGATGATATAGCAAACACTCTCACAATCTGACATCAACAAGATGGCAGACCCACCACCAGAAGGATGATGGAGCAAAACTCACACAAGCTACTACCATCAAAAAGATGATAGAGCAAACACTCACACGATCTTACATGAACAAGATAACAGACCCACAACCAAAAGGATGATGGAGCAAACTCACACCGGCTACTACCACCAAAAGGATGATAAATATAACACTCGCACAACCTAACATCAACAAGATACCAGACCAACCACCAAAAGGATGATGGAGCAAACTCACATAGGATACTTCCCTCAAAAGGATGATAGAGCAAACACTCACACAATCTAACATCAACAAGAAGACAGACCCACCACCAAAAGGATGACGGAGCGAAACTCACACCGGCTATTACCACTAAAAGGATGATAGAGAAAACACTCGCACAATCTGACATCAACAAGATGAGAGACCCACCATCAAAAGGATGTCGGAGCAAAGTCACACCGGCTACTACCACCAAAAGGATGATTGAACAATAACTCGCACAATCTAACATCAACAAGATAACAGACCCACCACCAAAAGGATGATGGAGCAAACACACACTGGCTACTACCCCTAAAATGATGATAGAGCAAACACTCGCACAATCTGACATCAACAGGATGACAGACCCACCACTCAAAAGATGATGGAGCGAAACTCACACCGGCTACTACCACCAAAAGGATGATAAAGCAAACACTCTCACAATCTAACATCAACAAAATGACAGACCCACCGCCAAGAGGATGATGGAGGAAACTCACACCGGCTACTACCACCAAAATGATGATAGAGAAAAACCTCGTACAATCTAACATCAACAAGATGACAGACCCACCACCAAAAGGACGATGGAGCAAACTCACACCGGCTACTACCATCAAAAGGATGATAGAGCAAACAATTGCACAATCTGACATCAAAAAGATGACAGACCCACCCCCAAAAGGATGCCGGAGCAAACTCAGACCAGCTACTACCACCAAAAGGATGATTGAGCAAACACTCGCATAATCTAACATTAACAAGATTACAGACCCACCACCAAAAGGATGATGTAGCAAACTCACATCGGCTACTACCACCAAAAGGATGATAGAGTAAAACACTCGCACAATCTAACATCAACAAGATGACAGACCCACCACCAAAAGGAAGACGGAGTGAAACTCACACCGACAAATACAACCAAAAGGATGATATAGCAAACACTCGCACAATCTGACATCAAAAAGATTGCAGACCCACCACCAAAAGGATGACGGAGCAAAACTCACATCGGCTACTACCACCAAAAGGATGATAGAGCAAACACTCGCACAATCTGACATCAACAAGATGAAAGACCCACCACCAAAAGGATGATGGAGCAAACTCACACCGGCTACTACCACCAAAAGGATGATAGATATAACACTCGCACAACCTAACATCAACAAGATGACAGACCAACCACCAAAAGGATGATGGAGCGAACTCACATAAGATACTTCCCTCAAAAGGATGATAAAACAAACGCTCGCACAATCTAACATCAACAAGAAGACAGACCCACCACCAAAAGGATGACGGAGCGAAACTCACACCGGCTATTACCACCAAAAGGATGATAGAGAAAACACTCGCACAATCTGACATCAACAAGATGAGAGACCCACCACCAAAAGGATATCGGAGCAAACTCACACCGGCTACTACCACCAAAAGGATGATTGAACAAACACTCGCACAATCTAACATCAACAAGATGAAAGACCCACCACCAAAAGGATGATGGAGCAAACACACACTGGCTACTACCCCTAAAATGATGATAGAACAAACACTCGCACAATCTAATATCAACAGGATGACAGACCCACCACTCAAAGGATGACGGAGCGAAACTCACACCGGCTACTACCACCAAAAGGATGATAAAGCAAACACTCTCACAATCTGACATCAACAAAATGACAGACCCACCGCCAAGAGGTTGATGGAGGAAACTCACACCGGCTACTACCACAAAAATGATGATAGAGAAAAACCTCGTACAATCTAACATCAACAAGATGACAGACCCACCACCAAAAGGACGATGGAGCAAACTCACACCGGCTACTACCATCAAAAGGATGATAGAGCAAACACTTACACAGTCTGACATCAAAAAGATGACAGACCCACCCCCAAAAGGATGCCGGAGCAAACTCACACCGGCTACTACCACCAAAAGGATGATTGAGCAAACACTTGCATAACCTAACATTAACAAGATTACAGACCCACCACCAAAAGGATGATGTAGCAAACTCACACCGGCTACTACCACCAAAAGGATGATAGAGTAAAACAATCGTACAATCTAACATCAACAAGATGACAGACCAACTACAAAAAGGAAGACGGAGTGAAACTCACACCGCCTAATACAACCAAAAGGATGATATAGAAAACACTCGCACAATCTGACATCAACAAGATTGCAGACCCACCACCAAAAGGATGACGAAGCAAAACTCACACCGGCTACTACCACACAAAGGATGATAGAGCAAACACTCGCACAATCTGACATCAACAAGATGAAAGACCCACCACCAAAAGGATGATGGAGCAAACTTACACCGGCTATTACCACCAAAAGGATGATAGATCTAACACTTGCACAACCTAACATCGACAAGATGACAGACCCACCACCAAAAGGATGATGGAGCGAACTCACATTGGATTTTTCCCTCAAAAGGATGATAGAGCAAACACTCGCACAATCTGACATCAACAAGAAGACAGACCCAACACCAAAAGGATGACGGAGCGAAACTCACACCGGCTACTACCACCAAAAGGATAATAGCGCAAACACTCGCACAATCTGATATCAACAAGATGACAGACCCACCACCGAAAGGATGCCGGAGAAAACTCACACCGGCTACTACCACCAAAAGGATGATTGAGCAAACACTCGCATAATCTAACATCAACAAGATGACAGACCCACCACCAAAAGGATGATGGAACAAACACACACTGGCTACTACCCCCAAAAGGATGATAGAGCAAACACTCGCACAATCTGACATCAACAAGATGACAGACCCACCACTAAAAGGATGACGGAGCAAAACTCACACCGGCTACTACAACCAAAGGGATGATAGAGCAAACACTCTCACAATCTGACATCAACAAAATGACAGACCCACCGCCAAAAGGATGATGGAGGAAGCTCTCACCGGCTACAACCACCAAAAGGATGATAGAGAAAAAGCTCGTACAATCTGACATCAACAAGATGACACACCCACCACCAAAAGGACGATGAAGCAAACTCACACCGGCTACTACCATCAAAAGGATGCTAGAGCAAACACTCGCACAATCTGACATCAAAAAGATGACAGACCCACCACCAAAAGGATGCCGGAGCAAACTCACACCGGCTACTACCACCAAAAAAATGATTGAGCAAACACTCGCATAATCTAACATCAATAAGATTACAGACCCACCACCAAAAGGATGATGTAGCAAACACACACCGGTTACTACCAATAAAAGGATGATAAACTAAAACACTCGCATAATCTGACATCAACAAGATGACAGACCCACCACCAAACGGGAGACAGAGTGAAACTCACACCGACTAATACAACCAAAAGGATGATTTAGCAAACACTCGCACAATCTAACATCAACAAGATGGCAGACCCACGACCAAAAGGATGATGGAGCGAAACTCACACAAGCTACTACCATCAAAAGGATGATAGAGCAAACACTGACACGATCTGACATCAACAAGATGACAGACCCACCACCAAAAGGATGATGGAGCAAACTCACACTGGCTACTACCACCAAAAGGATGATGGAGCAAACTCACACCGGCTACTACCACCAAAAGGATGATAGATCTAACACTCGCACAACCTAACATCAACAAGATGGCAGACCCGCCACCAAAAGGATGATGGAGCGAACTCACATTGGATACTTCCCTCAAAAGGATGATAGAGAAAACACTCGCACAATCTGACATCAACAAGAAGACAGACCCACCACCAAAAGGATGATGGAGCGAAACGCACAACGGCTACTACCACCAAAAGGATGATAGAGCAAACACTCGCACAATCTGACATCAACAAGATGACAGACCCATCACCAAAAGGATGTCGGAGCAAACACACACCGGCTACTACCACCAAAAGGATGATTGAGCAAACACTCGCACAATCTAACATCAACAAGATGAAAGACCCACCACCAAAAGGATGATGGAGCAAACACACACTTGCTACTACCCCCAAATGGATGATAGAGAAAACACTCGCACAATCTGACATCAACAAGATGATAGACCCACCACTAAAAGGATGAAGGAGCAAAACTCACACTGGCTACTACCACCAAAAGGATGATAGAGCAAACACTCTCACAATCTGACATCAACAAGATGACAGACCCACCGCCAAGAGGATGATCGAGGAAACTCACACCGGCTACAACCACCAAAAGGATGATAGAGAAAAACCTCGTAATATCTTACATCAACAAGATGACAGACCCACCACCAAAAGGACGATAGAGCAAACTCACACCGGCTACTACCATGAAAAGGATGATAGAGCAAACACTCGCATAATCTGACATCCAAAAGATGATAGACCCACCACCAAAAGGATGCCGGAGCAAACTCACACCGGCTACTACCACCAAAAGGATGATTAAGCAAACACTCGCATAATCTAACATCAATAAGATTACAGACCCACCACCAAAAGGATGATGTAGCAAACACACACCGGCTACTACCAACAAAAGAATGATAGATATAACACTCACACAACCTAACATCAACAAGATGACAGACCCACCACCCAAAGGATGATGGAGCGAACTCACATTGGGTACTTCCCTCAAAAGGAAGATAGAGAAAACACTCGCACAATCTGACATCAACAAGAAGACAGACCCACCACCAAAAGGACGATGGAGCGAAACTCACATCGACTACTACCAC
Source organism: Lathyrus sativus (assembly GCA_963859935.3). NCBI lineage: Eukaryota > Viridiplantae > Streptophyta > Magnoliopsida > Fabales > Fabaceae > Lathyrus > Lathyrus sativus. The sequence goes on along the minus strand of OZ012740.1, from coordinate 201,841,427 downwards.
CAAAAGGATGATAGAGGAAACACTCGCACAATCTGACATCAACAAGATGACAGACCCACCACCAAAAGGATGCCAGAGCAAACTCACACCGGCTACTACCTACAAAAGGATGATTGACCAAACACTCGCACAATCTAACATCAACAAGATGACAGACCCACCACCAAAAGGATGATGGAGCAAACACACACTGGCTACTACCCTCAAAAGGATGATAGAGCAAACACTCGCACAATCTGAAATCAACAAGATGACAGACCCACCACTCAAAGCATGACGGAGCGAAAGTCACACAGGCTACTACCACCAAAAGGATGATAGAGAAAACACTCAAACAATCTGACATCAACAAGACGACAGACCCACCACACAATGGATGACGGGCGAAACTCACACCGGATACTACCACCAAAAGGATGATAGAGCAAACACTCGCACATTCTGACATCAAAAAGATTACAGACCCACCACCAAAAGGATGCCAGAGCAAACTCACATCGGCTACTACCACCAAAAGGATGATTGAGCAAACACTCGCACAATCTAACATCAACAAGATGACAGACCCACCACCAAAAGGATGATGGAGCAAACACACACTTGCTACTACCCCCAAAAGGATGATAGAGCAAACACTCGCACAATTTGACATCAACAAGATGACAGACGCACCACTAAAAGGATGACGGAGCAAAACTCACACTGGCTACTACCACCAAAAGGATGATAGAGCAAACACTCTCACAATCTGACAACAACAAGATGACAGACCCACCGCCAAGAGGATGATGGAGGAAACTCACATCGGCTACAACCACCAAAAGGATGATAGAGAAAAAGCTCGTACAATCTAACATTAACAGGATGACACACCCACCACCAAAAGGACGATGGAGCAAACTCACACCGGCTACTACCATCAAAAGGATGATAGAGCAAACACTCGCACAATCTGACATCAAAAAGATGACAGACCCACCACCAAAAGGATGTCGGAGCAAACTCACACCGGCTACTACCACCAAAAGGATGATTGACCAAACACTCGCATAATCTAACATCAACAAGATTACAGACCCACCACCAAAAGGATGATGTAGCAAACACACACCGGTTACTACCAATAAAAGGATGATGGAGCAAACTCACACCGGCTACTACCACCAAAGGAATGATAGATCTAACACTCGTACAACCTAACATAGACAAGATGACAGACCCACCACCAAAAGGATGATGGAGCGAACTCACATTGGATACTTCCCTCAAAAGGATGATAGAGAAAACACTCGCACAATCTGACATCAACAAGAAGACAGACCCACAACCAAAAGGATGATGGAGCGCAACTCACACCGGCTACTACCACCAAAAGGATAATAGAGCAAACACTCGCACAATCTGACACAATAAGACGACATACCCACCACCAAAAGGATGCCGGAGCAAACTCACACCGACTACTACCACCAAAAGGATGATTCAGCAAACACTCGCACAATCTAACATCAACAAGATGCCAGACCCACCACCAAAAGGATGACTGAGCAAACCCACACTGGATACTACCCCCAAAAGGATGATAGAGCAAACACTCGCACAATCTGACATCAACAAGATGACAGACCCACCACTCAAAGGATGACGGAGGGAAACTCACACCGGCTACTACCACAAAAAGGATGATAGAGCAAACACTCGCAATATCTGACATCAAAAAGATGACAGACCCACCACTAAAAGGATGTCGGAGCAAACTCACACCGGCTACTGCCACCAAAAGGATGATTGAGCAAACACTCACATAATTTAACATTAACAAGATTACAGACCCACCACCAAAAGAATTAAGTAGCAAACTCACACCGGCTACTACCACCAAATAGATGATAGAGCAAACACTCGCACAATCTGACATCAACAACATGACAGACCCACCACCAAAAGGATGATGGAGCAAACTCACACCGGCTACTACCACCAAAAGGATGATAGATCTAACACTCGCACAACCTAACATAGACAAGATGACAGACCCACCACCAAAAGGATGATGGAGAAAACTCACACCGGCTACTACCACCAAAAGGATGATTGAGCAAACAATCGCACAATCTAACATCAACAAGATGACAGACCCACCACCAAAAGGATGATGGAGCAAACACACACTGGCTACTACCCCCAAAAGGATGATCGAGCAAACACTCGCATAATCTAACATCAACAAGATGACAAACCCACCATGCAAAGGATGACGGAGCGAACCTCACACCGGCTACTACCACCAAAAGGATGATAGAGCAAACACTCGCACAATCTGACATTAAAAAGATGACAGACCCACCACCAAAAGGATGCCATAGCAAACTCACACCGGCTACTACCACCAAAAGGATGATTGTGCAAACACTCGCATAATCTAACATTAACATGATTACAGACCCACCATCAAAAGGATGATGTAGCAAATTCACACCGGCTACTACCACCAAAAGGATGATAGAGTAAAACACTCGCACAATCAAACATCAACAAGATGACAGACCCACCACCATAAGGAAGACGGAGTGAAACTCACACCGACTAATACAAACAAAAGGATGATATAGCAAACACTCGCACAATCTGACATCAACAAGATGGCATACCCACCACCAAAAGGATGACGGAGCGAAACTCACACTGGATACTACCACCAAAAGGATGATAGAGCAAACATTCGAACAATCTGACATAACAAGATGACAGACCCTCCACCAAAAGGATGATGGTGCAAACTCACACAGGCTACTACCACCAAAAGGATGATAGATCAAACATTCGCACAACCTAACATCGACAAGATGACAGACCCACCACCAACAGGATGATGGAGCGAACTCACATTGGATATTTCCCTCAAAATGATGATAGAGCAACCATTCGCACAATCTGACATCAACAAGAAGACAGACCCACCACCAAAAGGATGATGGAGCGAAACTCACATCGGCTACTACCACCAAAAGGATGATAGAGCAAACATTCGCACAATCTGACATCAACAAGATGACATACCCACCACTAAAAGGATGCCGGAGGAAACTCACACCGGCTACTACCATCAAAAGGATGATTGAGCAAACACTCGCATAATCTAACATCAACAAGATGATAGACCCACCACCAAAAAGACGATGGAGAAAACTCACCCCGGCTACTACAATCAAAAGGATGATAGAACCAACACTCGCACAATCTGACATCAATAAGATGACAAACCCACCACTAAAAGGATGACGGAGCAAAAGACACACCGGCTACTACCACCAAAAGGATGATAGAGCAAACACTCTCACAATCTGACATCAACAAGATGACAGACACACCGCCAAGAGGATGATGGAGGAAACTCACACCGGCTACTACCACCAAAAGGATGATAGAGAAAACCCTCGTACAATCTGACATCAACAAGATGACAGACCCACCACCAAAAGGACGATGGAGAAAACTCATACCGGCTACTACCATCAAAAGGATGATAGAGCAAACACTCGCACAGTCTGACATCAAAAAGATAACAGACCCACCACCAAAAGGATGCCGGAGCAAACTCACACCGACTACTACCACCAAAAGGATGATTGAGCAAACACTCGCATAATCTAACATCAACAAGATTACAGACCCACCACCAAATGGATGATGTAACAAACTCACACCGGCTACTACCACCAAAAGGATGATAGAGTAAAACACTCGCACAATCTGACATCAACAAGATGACAGAGTAACCACCAAAAGGAAGACAGAGTGAAACTCACACCGACTAATACAACCAAAAGGATGATATAGCAAACACTCGCACAATCTGACATCAACAAGATGGCAGACCCACCACCAAAAGGATGATGGAGCAAAACTCACACAAGCTACTACCACCAAAAGGATGATAGATCTAAAACTCGCACAACCTAACATCAACAAGATGACAGACCCACCACCAAAAGGATGATGGAGCAAACTCACATTGGATACTTCCCTCAAAAGGATGATAGAGCAAACATTTGCACAATCTGGCATTAACAAGAAGATAGACCCATCACCAAAAGCATGACGGGGCGAAACTCACACCGGCTACTACCACCAAAAGGATGACAGAGTAAAACACTCTCACAATCTGACATCAACAAGATGAAAGACCCACCACCAAAAGGATGACGGAGCGAAACTCACACCGGCTAATACCACCAAAAGGATAATATAGAAAACACTCGAACAATCTGACATCGACAAGATGACAGACCCACCACCAAAAAGGATGACGGAGCGAAACTCACACCGGCTACTACCACCAAAAGGATGATAGAGCAAACACTTTCACAATCTGACATCAACAAGATGACAGACCCAACACTAAAAGGATGATGGAGCAAACTAACACTGGCTACTACCACCAAAAGGATGATAGAGAAAAAGACTCGCGCTATCAGACATCAACAAGACGACAGACTCACCACCAAAAGGATGACGAAGGGAAACTTACACCGGGTAATACCACCAAAAGGATGATAGAGCAAACACTCTCACAATCTAACATCACCAAGATGACAGACCCACCACTAAAAGGATGACGGAGCGAAACTCACACCGGCTACTACCATCAAAAGGATGATAGAGCAAACATTCTCACAATTTGACATCAACAAGATGACAGACCCAACACGAAGAGGATGATGGAGAGAACTAACACTGGCTACTATCATCAAAAGGATGATTGAGCAAAAGACTCGTACTATCTGACATTAACAAGACGACAGGCCCACCACCAAAAGGATGACAGAACGAAACTTACACCGGCTACTACCATCAAAAGGATGATACTGCCAACCATCGCACAATCAGACATCCAAAAGATGGCAGACCCCCTACACCAAGGATGACGGAGCGAAACTCACACCGGCTACCACCACCAAAAGGATGTTAGACCAAACATTCTCACAATCTGACATCAACAATATGACAGACCCACCACCAAAAAGATGATAGAGCGAAACTCACACCGGCTAATACCACCAAAAGAATGATATAGCAACACTCGCACAATCTGACATCAACAAGATGACAGACCCACCACCAAAAGGATGATAGAGTGAAACTCACACCAACTACTACCATCAAAAGGATGATAGAGAAAACACTCCCACGATCTGACATCAACAAGATGTCAAACCCACCAACAAAAGGATGATGGACAAAACTCACACCGGCTACTACCACCAAAAAGATGACAGAGTAAAACACCCACACAATCTGACATCAACAAGATGACAGACCCACCACCAAAAGGAAGACGAAGGAAACTCACACCAGCTACTACCACCAAAAGGATGATTCAGCAAACACTCGCACAATCTGACATCAACAAGATGACAGACCCACCACCAAAAGGATTATGGAGCAAACTCACATTGGGTACTCCCCCCAAAAGGATGATAGAGCAAACACTCGCACAATCTGACATCAACAAGATGACAGACCCACCACCAAAAGGAAGACGGAGCAAAACTCACACCGGCTACTACCACCAAAAGGATGATAGAGCAAACACTCGCACAATCTGACATCAACAAGATGACAAACCCATCATCAAAAGGATGACGGAGCGAAACACACACCGGATAATACCACTAAAAGGATGATATAGCAAACACTCTCACAATCTGACATCAACAAGATGACAGACCCACGACCAAAAGGATGATGGAGCGAAACTCACACTGGCTACTACCACCAGAAGGATGATAGAGCAGACACTCACATAATCTGACATCAAAGAGATGACAGACCCACCATCAAAAGGATGATGTAGCAAACTCACATCGGATACTACCACCAAAAGGATGATACAGCAAACCATCGCACAATCAGACATACAAAAGATCGCAGACCCCCCACACCAAGGATGACGGAACGAAACACACACTGGCTACCACCACCAAAAGGATGATAGAGCAAACACTCTCACAATCTGACATCAACAAGATGACAGACCCAATACCAAAAGGATGATGGAGCGAACTCACACTGGCTACTACCATCAAAAGGATGATAAAGCAAACACTTGCACAATCTGACATCAACAAGATGACCGACCTACCACCAAAAGGATGATGGAGCAAACTAACACCGACTACTACCACCAAAAGGATGACAGAGCTAACACTCGCACAATCTAACATCAACAAGAGGACAGACCTACCACCAAAAAGATGATGCAACAAACTCACACCGGCTACTACCACCAAAAGGATGACAGAGTAAAACACTTGCCCAATCTGACATCAACAAGATGGCAGACCCACCACCAAAAGGATGACGGAGCAAAACTCACACCGGCTAATACCACCAAAAGGATGATATAGCAAACACTAGTACAATCTGACATCAACAAGATGACATACCCACCACCAAAAGGACGATGGAGAAAACTCACACCAGCTACTACCACCAAAAGGATGATAGAGCAAACATTCGCACAATCTAACATCAACAAGATGACAGACCCACCACCAAAAGGATGCCGGAGCAAACTCACACCGGCTACTACCACCAAACGGATGATCCAGCAAACACTCGCACAATCTGACATCAACAAGATGACAGACCCACCACCAAAAGAATAATGGAGCAAACTCACATTGGGTACTTCCCCCAAAAGGATGATAGAGCAAACACTCGCACAATCTGACATCAACAAGATGACAGACCCACCACCAAAAGGATGACGGAGTGAAACTCACACCGGCTACTACCACCAAAAGGATGATAGAGCAAACACTCGCACAATCTAACATCAACAAGATGACAGACCCACCATCAAAAGGATGACGGAGCAAAACTCACACCGGCTAATACCACCAAAAGGATGATATAGCAAACACTCTCACAATCTGACATCAACAAGATGACAGACCCACCACCAAAAGGATGATGGAGCGAAACTCACACTGGTGTCGCTTCCGCGAAAATGAGGTGCCGGAAAAACAGAAGAGTCGCTACCTTTCATTATTTATCCCTCGGAACGGGAAAGGAAAGGATCGGAAAATCCTGAGGAAAAGGTATAAGACAAGGTCATCGCAACCGTTGTCTGGGTTCGGGAGTCGGTTACGCAAGGGGAAGGTATTAGCACCCCTCACGTCCGTCATATTCGATGGGATCCAAGCTTTTTGTGTTTACTGGACGAGTTGGTTTATCTATCTACCTATCACGGCTGGCTTAAAAAGAAAAGAAAATGACTCGGCAAAGTGTTGCACCCCAAAATTTGACCAACATTTCTTTACCTAGCTTAGGTTTCATTTCATTCACATTAGCATTATCATTTGCATTTCATTGATATGTATGCAGGAGATCAAGAGGTATGACTACCAATCAAGAGCTATACAAGACTATGAAGCTAGCCAAGAAGGTTATTCAAGTGTTCAAGGGTTGATGTCCTTGTTAGAGAAGTGAAAAAATCCTCAGAGATAGTGGTTGAAGCCAAGTGTGTAGGTCTCCTAACTTGAGAGTTGCGGGAAGCTCCTCAGATGATTCTGAAGCTATGAAGAAAGACTTGAAGCCTTGAGAGAGCTTATGAGATGTATTGAAAGCCATCATGAGGCCTAGATAGGTCATTGTGCAAGATTAAGAAGCCTCAGCCATGAATGGTACAATTAGGGTTTGACTGAGTCAACCCTAGGTCAACTGATGATTTGAACAAGGTTGAGACCTAATCCAAGAGCCATGTTATCATGGATTGATACATTGAGATGTTATAAGGATGATTCCAAGGTCAACTCATCATGATTGAAGAGTTTGAGAAGTTTCAAGCTAGGGTTTCTAAGGCTTGACAGTGTAAAATCCCCTAGTTTGACCCTTATCTTCAAGACAGTTTAGCTCAAGATGTGATTGTCATCTCATCTCACCCCCAACATGAATGTTGTAGAGCTTGTTCCAAGCTTCAAATGGAAAAATCTTCAACATCAAACTTGTTCAAAATGATGTTTTAAGGCTAGTAAGGAGGCCATGAGATGTTGGAAATGTTTGTAGCTCATACTTATCAAAATGGTCAAAATAAAGGAGGATTTAATGTATTAAAGTGACCTATTTTTGGGAATTTTCAATACATAACCAAAACAATGCAAGTGACCTACCAAATTGAATGAAAAAATCATTTTAGAAACAATGGCATTATTACAATTTTGATTTGAGGTCAAATTAAGGGACTTATCATAACTTACTTGTAATCTAAGTTACATTTGCAAAACATAAGGGAGATCCATGTACAAGCTATCCAAGCATCCTAACACCTCATACATCTCATCTAAGAAGATTTTCAATTCAGAATTGGAGCTGTAAACAAGGGAAACATGGACTGGTGTGAGTATAGCTTGAAATGAGAAACCATGACATGAGATTTTCAAAATCTCCTTGGATGATTCCAGAAGGTGCTAGAGGGTTCTGAAGCATTCTATATAAGGTTTAGAAGAGGTCCATGGGAGAGGTTGGTGAGAGTTGAGGAAGGAGAGAGAGTTGGGATTCAGAATTTGTTCATTGCAAATTGAAATCCATTCTTCATTTCTGCACCATTTCAATCGATTCTTTCTATTGCAATCTCTTCCTTGTGAGTTACTGAGTGATTCCATAGCAAATTGAGAGCAAGAACATGGCTGAATCGTGCATAAGCTTTTGAGTTCCACCTACTACAAGTCACTATCGGGTTTGGAGTTGCAAGCATCTTCCATCAATTCTTTTGCAAACAGAAGCTATATCTTGATACAAGGAACGATTCTGGTAGGATTGAAGTGTTGAAGTGAAGATTTGGTGCATCTGTTATTCAAGAAATCTCAGGTTTGTAGTTTTCACCATACACCTTAATTTAAGTATTTCTAAGTCAAATTGTTAGGTTAGAATGGTTAGAGACAACTAGGGGATGGATTCTGGAGAGTTTGAGAGGAATTGGTTATGTTCAAGGTGATGACACCATTTCAGTTTGGATCAAGAACTTGGTGTATAGTGAGCAATAACATGAATTCTATAGGGGAAACTGATCAGTGTAACGTGATGAGCATTTTAGACCAAGAAATTTCAAGATTGGAGACAATTGATTCTTGGTCAGAATTTTGATCCCCGATCGTGTTTAGGGCTAGAGGATGTTTCAATTGTTTCTAAGACCATGGTTGTGATCAGTGTGGAATTTGGAGTGTGTTAGTACTTTAAACCATGCATTTTGATGGAGATATGATGAAGTTCGAATTGAGCAAGAACCATGTTTGAACCCTGGTTCTTCCCTCCATTTCCATGGCCAGAGGTAGGAGATGAAGTTTTCACCCTCAGATCGTGTTTTGACCCATTGACTGGGAGAAGATCCAACTGTTGTGTTTTAAGATTGAGTTGTGAAGGGTCTGAGCATGAAACGCTGCGTATCACTTAATTTCAGTTTTGGGCTTAAGTGATGAATCACTATGCGCACCCCCCAGCGAGCCCAACCCAGCTTTTTAACTGTAAATGATTGCTATCCACACCGCGCGCTTATTCATTTTTATTTGATTTTCATTTAATTTCCACTTAATTCATGATTCTTGCAAAAATCATAATTAATTGAATATTAATCATATTCAACCCATTCTTTTTGCATTTTACTCATGATTGAGTCTATTATGTTTTAGAAAAAAAATATTTTCATTTCATATAATTTCTGATTTAATTGGAATTTTGTATTTTAATTGATATTAAAATGTTTATGTTTGATGCATATTTTTGTAGAATTTTGTGTGATCTCATAGTGATGATTCTTGGCCTAATTTTTTGTGTGTGATTAGGTTAGATGTGTATGATCCCATAGAATTTTTCTCACATTTTTGTGATGAAAATAGGTGTGCTTTCTAGATTGATGTTTAGATGCTTCCTTTTTAGGGTTTTAGGTTGATGCCTTAGAATGTAGGATTTAGTTCTAGGTCCAAATTGATGATTTGATCTTTGAAACTAATGTGATGGAGTCATGATTGACCTAGGTTCCCATAGTAATTTTTGTAGGATTTTACAATTGATTTTAGTATTTTAGTTAGGACTAACTTTAGTACTAGGTTTTAGGTGATCCTAATTTGCTAATTCAATTAGTTTAACTTCCTTAGTCCCCTTAGATTAGGGTTTGTGCTTGGTTTGCCTTTGGTTGAGATTGAAGACAAGTTGAAGACAAGAGGAGGATGCTTGAAGTTGCTTGAAGTTGCTTGGAGTTTTGGATTTGTTTGTGCCTGAAGGTGTCTGATGAAGATTAGGAGATAGGACATAAGGGAGAGCCTTGTAGTTAGAATGATTTATTTCTCAAACATGGAAAACATCTTGTGCTTCCATTCCTCCCAATGACTAAAAGTCCTTCTCAGATATTCACATCCCTCCTTTGGAAGGATGAGTGGCTTTATCTGGGAAGTAGAACTTTGAGGGAACCAGTCTCTCACAATGATGAGATGTTGGGCTTCCTTTGGTTAAATCAATTGTCTTCTGGTTTGAGTATCTTGAGAGATGTTGGGCTTGAGCTTGAAGATGAAGACTCCACTGAAGAGTGTGGAAGAGGATGATTCCTTGAACATTGCCATTGCAGCTGAAGCTTGAAGGGCAAGAAGAGCAAGTTGATACTTGAAGATCCAATGGAGATTGAATGAAGAGCTGAGGCTTGAGAAAGAATTGAAGGATGAAGTTGACACTTCCATGTAATTGAAGATTACTCTGAGAAGCTGAAGCTTGTAGGAGAAGAAGGCCAAGTTGATACTGGTGAAGCAAAGAGAGCTGAAGCTTGAAGACTAAGTTGATACTTATGAAGAGGATTCAATTAAGATTGAGGGTAGAACTGAGGCATGAGGAGTAAGTTGACACTTGCATTGATGCATTGAGAGCCTGAAGGAATCAAGTTGATACTTGTAGTCATGAGTGAATCCTGAAGGTGGAATTGACTGGAAAGCTGCAGCTTGAAGAAGAAGATTAAGTTGAAACTTCTGTTTGATAGGTTGAAACCTTGGAGGAACAAATTGATATTTGCCAGTGAAGCTGATAGCCTTGAAGGGTGATTGAAGTCTGAATACTGAGTTGCTGTTAGAAGAGCTGAAGCTTGGAATTGAGAGAGGGGTTGATCTGTTTTCTTTCTTGTCTGTTTTCTTTTCTGTATTGCTGATGTGCCTTGTTTGACTTGCTTGATGCAGTAGAATAAGTTCATATCTAGACTGACTTTAATCTAGGAGCATGACTGCACTAGAGGTTGAGTTGCTCCCTCTGCTTGTATTGTTACTGTATGGCTTTGCTTGCGGGTATTCGGTAGAGCCCAGCTCCCTTGCCCATGTGGTTTAGTTTGCTTGATAGCATGTTTTGTGTTTCTTCTGTATGATTGCAGTTTACTGTATTTTTCTTGATGGCATGTTGTTATTTCCTCAGTATGATTACTGTTATTCATATCTGGCTTGAGGTTGAGATGAGCTTGTGGAGGCTGCTGCCCCACACACATTTCCTCCCTCACTTGCATTGCATGCATTTTACAGTCATTTACTATTTACTGTTTGAGCTGATGCTTTGTTTGTTTCTGTATCATTGATATGATCCCTTTGGAATCTCACTTCCTTTGACAAGGAAGTGATGATAGAACTTTAGGTTGAAACCTATGCATGACAACTTCTAGGAGTTCCCTGTTTCAAACTTCAACCATAGGATGAATCCTTGGCATGACAACAGTAGGACTTGATAGTCTTCCCTTTAGTTGAGCCTTTTCTCTTCTCATTTCAAAACAGCTTAAGATACAGTAATCATGAATGATTTCTTTTGTACGTTACGAGCCTTAAGCTATCTGAGAAAGGATTGTTGGAGAGCTTCTTTTCAACAGTCTGGATGTTTAGTATGGCGCCCTTTGGGTGACATGCGACGCATTCACTCTCAGGTCATAAGTCTTTAGTGCGATTGAAATTGCAAACACAATAAAAAACACTTCTTTCGTAAAAGACAGAAAACAGACTTCAAACCTTTTTGCCCCGTGGGCCCATAATTCAAAGGAAAGCTTTTTTGAAGAAAAGAGTGTTGTTAAACCTCAGCGCCAACGCAAACAGGCTTTGTCCCTAACTGCTGGAACTGCTGTTTAACCCTACTCGATAAAACAGATGAATCTGAATCCCCGTAACCCGTAATATCCCGAACTATGTAAGCTCTGATCTCTCATACCTGTTGAGAGTACGTAGGCACAATACTGACGTATTGGCGAGCCACCTTCCCCGTAACCCGTCGTAGGTTGAACTACGTTGACTCTGATTTCTCATTCTCTGATGAGAATACGTAGGCATAAAGCGCGACGCTTTGCCGAGTCATTTTCTTTTCTGTTTAAGCCAGCCTTGATAGGTAGATAGATAAACCAACTCGTCCAGTAAATACAACAAGCGTGGATCCCATCGAGTACGATGGACGTGAGGGGTGCTAATACCTTCCCCTTGCGTAACTGACTCCCAAACCCAGACAATGGTTGCGATGACCTTGTCTTATACCTTTTTGTCAGGTTTTTCCGATTGTTTCCTTTCCCGTTCTGAGGGATAAATAACGAAAGGTGGCGACTCTTCTGTTTTGCCGGCACCTTATTTTCGCGGAAGCGACACAAAGCGTCGCGCTTTATGCCTACGTATTCTCATCAGAGAATGAGAAATCAGAGTCAACGTAGTTCGGCTAACTATGGGTTACGGGGAAGGTGGCTCGCCAATACATCAGTATTGTGCCTACGTACTTGTCGCTTGCGCGAAAATAAGGTGCCGGCATGATAGAAGAGTCGCCACCTTTCGTTATTTATCCCTCAGAGCGGGAAAGGAAACGATCGGAAAAACCTGACGAAAAAAGGGTAAGACAAGGTCATCGCAACCCTTGTCTGGGTTCGGGAGTCGGTTACGCAAGGGGAAGGTATTAGCACCCCTCACGTCCGTCGTACTCGACGGGATCCTCGCTTGTTTGTTTACTTGGACGGGTTGGTTTTATTCTATCTACCTATCAAGGCTGGCTGAAAAAGAAAAGAAAAATGACTCGGCAAAGCGTCGCACTTTATGCCTACGTATTCTCATCAGAGAATGAGAAATCAGAGTCAACGTAGTTCGGCCTACGAAGGGTTATGGGGGAAGGTAGCTCGCCAAGACTTTGCCATCTTGTGCCTACGTGCTCTTAACAGGCATGAGAGATCAGAGCTCACGTAGTTCGGGAAACTACGGTTTATTTCCTGTTTTGAAAGAAGTGTTTTTTTATTGTGTTTGCGATTTCAACCGCACTAGAGACTATGACCTGAGAGTGAATGCGTCGCATGTCACCCAAAGGGTACCATACTAAACATCCAGACTGTGGAAAAGAAACTCTCCCACAATCCTTTCTCAGATAGCTTAAGGCTCGTAACGTACGAAAGAAATCATTCATGATTACTGTATCTTAAACTGTTTTGAGATGAGAAGAGAACAGGCCCAACTAGGAGGGAGACTATCAAGTCCTACTGTTATCATGCCATGGATTCATCCTATGGTTGAGGTTTGAACAGGGAACTCCTAGAAGCTGTCATGCATAGGTTTCAACCTAAAAGTCTATCATCAAATCCTTATCAAAGGAAATGAGAGTCCTAAGGGATCATGTCAATGATACACCAAAACAGACAAAGCATCAGCTTAACAGTAAAATGCATGCAATGCAAGTGAGGGAGGAAATGTGTGTGGGGCTTCAGCCTCCACAAGCTCGTCTCGACCTCAAGCCAGTCATGAAATAACAGTAATCATACTGAAAAATAAACAACATGCTATCAAGCAATAAACAGTAAACTGCAATCATACAGATAAAAGAAATGAAATACCATCAGGCAAACAAACCACATGGGCAAGGGAGCTGGGCTCTACCGAATACCCGCAAGCAAAGCCACGCAATAACAATACAAGCAGAGGGAGCAACTCAACCTCTAATGCAATCATGCTCCTAGATTCTACTTATTCTAGATGAACTTATTCTAATGCAACAGACAAATCAAACAAAACACACAATACAGAAAAGAAAAAACAGAAGAAAGCACCAGCTCCTCCAGCAGCCACTCAGTCCTCAGACTTCAATCATCAACTGCTTTCCAGGTATCAACCCTACAACATGAGTATCAACTCATCTTCTCCCCCTTAAGCTTCAGCTTCTTGATCAGCTCCACCTTCAGGCTTCACCATCTTCAGGGATCTTCAAGTATCAACTTGATCTTCACGCTCTTCAAGCTTCAGCTGGAATGGCAGTTTTCAAGGATTCATCCTCTTCAATAATCTTCAATGAAGTCTTCATCTTCATGCTCAGGCTCTGACAACTCTCAAGACAAATCAAATCAGAGAGAATTACTACTGGATAAGATGGGGATATTGAACTGCTTATTTGATCACCAAAGGTGACCTATAAGGGTTCAACATCAAGTGAAGGGTTCCCTCAAAAGTTCTACCTCCTGGGTATAACACTAATCCCTCCAAAGGAGAGAGGTGTATACCCTGGAAGGACTTTGAATCATAGGGAGGAATGGATGTGAAGGATACTATCCATGTTTGAGAAAGAATTTATCTACATCTAAGCTCTTCCTAATCCTAACCCTAAAACAAAACAAAAAGAAGAAGAACAAGCTCCTCAAGCTCTTCCATGCCTCCTCCAATCTTCTAGTATGCTCCACTAAGCTCCACAATGAGATGCCAAGCTCCTCAAATCAAAGGAATACTCCAAAGCAAAGCAAACTAACAAAACTTGCCCTAAAGGCCACACAAACAATCATTCAATTCAAAAATCAACTAAAAATAGTATATTATTCTATTAAATCCTAATATAAATTCTAGGGGACCCTACATAACTACCCTTAAGTCTCATATATTCCCCATAGACTAAATTGCCCTAAAAAACCTAAATCTAAAATTGTTATGATCCTATGTTAAAGCTTTAATCAAATTTTACACTACTTAGAACTACCTAATTAAAAAAACCCTAAAAGTTATACAAAATTATGAAATTAATTCAGGGGAACCCTAAACCATTCATCTAATTATCCTAAAAAAAATTGAATCAAAAATCCTAAGGGAACTATCCTAATTAAATTCTACAAGATAGCATACCAACTAAAAGAATTAAAAAAGCAATTAAAAGTAAAAATGCACAAAAAATATAAAACTGAAATAAAATGGCTATTTTATGATTTTATATTTTTCTAGACAGAAAATGAAAATTGGGAAAGATAGTTTCATTAAAAAATAATGATTTTTCATTTTGTTATGAATTTTTGAAGTTTAATAAAATTTGGAAGAAAATATAATATGGAAATTCATCATGGGGTGCAAGAAGTAGATATATCATGTTGAAAATGATAATGGGCCCAGGAGGGGGGGTGCGCCTAGCATGGCGCGCCTGGGCCTAGTGCAAGTCAGAAAAATCAATGAAAAATAAAAAGAAAAAGGTAAAAGGGACGGTGCGAATAGCAGGTTTTTCAGTTAAAAAGAGATGGGCCTTGGACAAGGGGGGTGGGAAGAGTAACATTTGTTGAAGCCCAACCAGTGCATTAAGTTGGAACGCTGCGTTTTGTAGAAGCTTCTCCTTCATATTTCCGTGCGCGAATCTGAGCCGTCCGATGGGCTCTCCAAGTCAAAAATTCAACGCGAATCCAACGGCCTACATGTATCATCTTCAACCTTTCTAGGGTTTGTAGCAAAACCTTGCCATGGATGAAGCTTCACACGGCCAAGCTTATACCACTCGTTCTCCCTCATCTTGGCACCAAATTCAATTCTGTAAAAAGGAAACTTGCTCTATTTCTTCCCCTGAACACAACTATGTCCATAGTTCACCTTGAAACGGCCTAAGACGCAGAACCCGATAGCACCATCTCCAAGAACACTCAACCTTCGACCTTCTCGTTTCCTTGTTTTCTTGATATCAAAACACTCTCCTCATTGCACTGAACACTCTAAGCTATAGCATGCATATTAACACTCACTAACCTATTAGTTCTTGGTCACTAAAGTAAGCATGTCAGATTTTCGACCTCCATAGAATGCACTCAAACCTTACAGATTTGTTCTCCTATTGGTCTCTAATACAACTATGCTAAAATCTTAACCTAACCATGCATAATTAAGGGTGTACGTGAGGTTTTGTAAACCTGGTGATTGATGATGGCAGAAGTAGTAATCCTTCAATTCACTGCTTGAAACCTTCCAAGATTGATCTTTGATGGATGATAAGTCTTCTGTATGCAAAAGGTTTGATGGATAATGCTTGTAGGCTTGAACTCGAGTGCAACTTGCTTTCTTGCAATTTCACCACCAAAGCTTCAATCTTCCATGGATCAACCTTCAACTCAGTATGCAAGTGCTCATCATGATCCAGAGGATGCGTTTGTGTAGAAGAAAGGAAAGAAATGGAGAGAAATGTGAAGTTTGATATTGAATTGCAAATGGAAGAAATTTGGTCTATTCTCTCTTTTTTGCACTAACCCTCACCAATTACCATCAACTATCACCAACCTTGAATCAATGGGCTTTGCAATCAATATATAGACTAATTTAGAAGGATCTAGAATCATCTAGATCAATCTAGATGGAACTTGAAGTTTCATGACTTGATATTTTGCATTTCCATTCTCACCACATGAGATATCATGACAAAAACCCCATAACATGAGTAATTATCTCCATTTTCTCCTTAGGTGGTATTTTGGACAATATACAATGCTTAACCACCTTGTTTATTAAGCTTTTCTTTGATTTGGCTAGGTACCCCATTATGCAAGTAAGACTTTTACAAAGCAACTCCAAAATTTAAGCCCCAAATCAAAATTGTGGCTGAACCATTGTTCTTAAAATATCATTTGGAGTCAAAATGACCTATCATATGCCATGGTTAGGGTTTATAGCTTGGATTTTAGGATTTTCCATTTCACTTGAATTAACTTATGCCCCATTTTTAGGCCATTTTTATCACTTTTTGCTATGA
Source organism: Lathyrus sativus (assembly GCA_963859935.3). Taxonomy (NCBI): domain Eukaryota; kingdom Viridiplantae; phylum Streptophyta; class Magnoliopsida; order Fabales; family Fabaceae; genus Lathyrus; species Lathyrus sativus. Next base: position 201,824,417 of record OZ012740.1, on the reverse strand, counting down.
TCCTTTCCAACATCTCATGACCACCCTACTAGCCTTAAAACATCATTCTAAGAAACTTTGATGTTGAAGGTTTTTCCATTTGAAGCTTGGAAGTAGGAGATATGGCCATATGCTTGAAATGACCTATAACTTCAAAATGACCAAAATGCCCTTGGCTTGTCAAAGCCATAACTTGAGTTATACAAATCCTATCAAGGACTTATAGTACTCTCTAGAAAGCTAAGAAGATGCTCTTCAACATTCATGTTGACCAAGAGACCATAGGAATCATCCTACTAGGGCAAAAGTTGTCTGCAAGTTGGGTGACTTTCAAGGACCCAGATTCACATACTTCAGGTGACCTGTAATTTGTCAAAACCATAACTTGAGCTCTGCAAATCCTATCAAGGACTTCTACCACTCAAATTAAAACTAAGAACAAGCTCTACAACATTCATGTTATGGGGAAGATGAGATGACAATCACATCTTGAGCTAAAACTTCCTGGAAGATAAGGATCAAACTAGGGGATTTTACACTGTCCATCCTTAGAAACCCTAGCTTAAAACTTCTCAAACTCCTCAATCATGATGAGTTGGTCTAGGAATCATCCTTATAGTATCTCAATACCTCATTCCATGATCACATGGCCCTTGGATTATGTCTCAACCCTCTCCAAAACATCAGCTGACCTAGGGTTGACCTAGTCAAAACCCTAATTCTACCACTCATGGTTGAATCTTCTGAATTCTTGCATAATGACCTCTATGGGCTTCATGATGACTTTCAAGACATCTCATAAGCTTCCTCGAAGCTTCAAGTCCATTCTCAGAGTCTCAGAATCATCTTAGGAGCACCCATAACTCTCAAGTTATGAGACACACAACCTTGGTTTCAACCAATTCCTCTGAGGATCTCTTGAACTTTCTGATGAAGGTATCAAGCTTCAAACACTTGATGGGTAAATAAATGTTGGTCAAATTTTGGGGTGCAACAGCTTCCCCTATTCAAACGGCTTGAACCTGACTGGGTGAGAAGCGAACGGCTCTTAGCCAATCAAGGTGCGAGACGGTTGAATACCGGTGAACTCGAAAATTTGCCAACTGCACGAGCACACGATACTCTGCGGGGAACAACTCTTCGAATACTGCAATACTAGCTGCACGGCAACTAGCTGGAGAAATACTGATCTGACATCGCCGTCATTTATCCACATTGAATCATCATCAGACAACCAAAACACCCAACATCGCCGCTGGAAGACTAAACCACCTGACATCACCGTCAGAAGCAGACAAAATTCTGAGGAACACCCAACATCGCTGCTGGAACACCAAATCACCTGACATCGCCGTCATAAACAACCATAACTAGGGGAAACAAACATCCAACATCGCCGCCGGAGAACTAAATTTGACATCGCCGTCGATCAACCAAAACACCCAACAACGCCGCTGGAGAACTAAATCTGACATCGCCATCGATCAACCAAAATACCCAACATCACTGCTGGAGAACTAAATCTGACATCGCCGTCGGACAATCAAAATACCCCGCATCGCCGCTGGAGAACTAAATCTGACATCGCCGTCGGACAATCAAAATACCCCGCATCGCCGCTGGAGAACTAAATCTAACATCGCCGTCGGACAATCAAAATACCCCGCATCGCCGCTGGAGAACTAAATCTGACATCGCCGTCGGACAATCAAAATACCCCGCATCTTCGCTGGAGAACTAAATCTGACGTCGCCGTCGGACAATCAAAATACCCCGCATCGCCGCTGGAGGACTAAATCTGACATCGCCGTCGATCAACCAAAATACCCAACATCACTGCTGGAGAACTAAATCTGACATCGCCGTCGGACAATCAAAATACCCCGCATCGCCGCTGGAGAACTAAATCTGACATCGCCGTCGGACAATCAAAATACCCCGCATCGCTGCTGGAGGACTAAATCTGACATCGCCGTCGATCAACCAAAATACCCAACATCACTGCTGGAGAACTAAATCTGACATCGCCGTCGGACAATCAAAATACCCCGCATCGCCGCTGGAGAACTAAATCTGACATCGCCGTCGGACAATCAAAATACCCCGCATCACCGCTGGAGAACTAAAGGATCTGCATCACCTAACATCGCCGTCAGAAGACTAGATCAACTTGACATGCCCAACATCGCCGCTGGAACACTGAATCTGACATCGTCGTCGGAAACAAACATAATCTGACCTCGCCGTCAAAGCAAACATCCAACCTCACCGCCGGAAACAAACATAATCTGACCTCGCCGTCAAAGCAAACATCCAACCTCACCGCCGGAAAACTACAAAGGAGCTGACATCGCCGTCAGGATGAAGAAACTTCATTGGGGAATTGGTTACACGGTAACCGGTAGTACATAGTCGATCATACCGCTTCACGGTCAGACTTCAATCATGGAGTCTTCAGGAGAGATTCTAACTTCGCCGTTGGAAAACCTGCTGGGGATGACGCTTCGCCGCTGGGGAATTTGGAGAACTATCACGTAACTCCGCTCCGGGGGTCCAGAACTCATTCTGGATAAATCAACTCTGCTGAGGACTGCAATAATCATCTTGAACTGATAACCGTTCTAAGCAAACACTTTGTTGGGGATTCCAGGAACTATCCTGGGCAACTCTTACTAGGGACAGACCGATCACGGCTTGAGCAGCTTCCAAGGACTCGGCTCTCTTGGGGCTTCAGGAACCGTCCTGGGCGATCTTAGTTGGAGACTCCAAGTATCAATTTGAGCGACCAACCCTGGAGACTGCACTGAGGTCTTAAGAATCATCTTAAGCAAACGGCCCTGCTGAGGAATTCAAGAATCATTTTGAACTGAAGACTTCGCTGGGGAGAATATCAGGAATCATCCTGAATCACTGATCCTTCGGCGGAACACCTACAAAACAGGAATGGTAACGACCTAGATCATGTTTATTATGCATATGCTTCGGCGCCATGCTCCACATGGTGGAAATGCTATGCGTTTATGCTAAATGCTATGCAATCATGCACAATGATATGATCCCGTCAGCAAAATAAATGTCGGGGGGGAGTCCTCCTGTCACGGGGGAAGAACTACTCAGATAGAGGAATCATCCTGCTGAGGAGAAAACTGCATGCCAATATCAATTGGACTCCGCCTGGGGAAATGATCTTCTGTTGACTGATGCAGGGGAAACAACTTCGGTTGATTACTGCAGGGTACGAAGCTTTACGAGAACCTGGACCTGCTGAAGGAAAGCGATGTCGATCGCGAGAATAAACTGCGTGGCCGCCATGGCTACTCTTCTGGGGATGATAACTCTGCAGGGAGACAACTTCAGCTGCTCAACACTCCACTGGGGAAAACCAATCATGGTCTGATCAACTTCCAAGGATTCGGCTCTCTTGGTGGTCTGCAAACTCGGCTGGGGAAGAAGAACTCATTCTGCTTCGCTGGAGAGAGTACGACTCTGGGGGAAATACAACATCAGCTGTTCAACGCTCTGCTAGGAGAAAACCAATCACGGTCCAACTGCTTCCAAGGATTCGGCTCTCTTGGGGACCTACGGACTCAGTCGGGGAGAGAGAAATCATTCTACTTCACTGGAGAGTATAACTCTGATGAGGAATTTCAATTCCGCTGGGGAAGAAGGAATCATCCGACTTCGGGGGAGAGTACAACTCTGTAGGGGAATACAGCATCCGTTGTTCCAACACTCTACTGGGGAAGAGGGAATCATCCGACTTCCGGAGAGAATACGGCTCTGGTGGGGAATTTCAATTCCGCTGGAGACTTCAGTCTGGCACCATCAGTTACTGCATCCTTCGGCGTAAGAATAGCTTCCTGCGAAACCTGCACTTGTGACCCGGTGCTGGGGAAAGAATTCTGTTTCGGTGACTTTACTGGGGAAAACACGAGCTTCGGCACCCGAACATTTCTACGAAATCTGCACTTGTGACCCGGTACTGGGGACATACGAGCTTCAGCGCGCGATTCAGCTGAGAAGATGACGTTCCTTCAGGATGCGTATGCTTGGGGAAGAGAATCCTCTCTGCCTGGGGAGACATATCAATGCTCACGGCCTCGCATTCAGACTCTGCGGAGGAGAGACTACTGAACTCTGCCGGAGAAGGAGGACTCGCCCTGCTTCGGGGATGCGCACGACACACCGTCTGGAAGGTGCTACACCTGCAACAACACAAACAAACAGACAAGATACCCTCCTCGAAGGGGCCTATCAAGGTTATTATCTCGTGACAATATTCAGGTAATTAATTGTTTCAACAATCAATGGGCCTAGGCCCGTAGGTTTATGTATGCGCATTTTGTCAAAAACATCGGCGTTTTCTTTCGCAAACAAAACAGATAAACGCTAAACAGGCAAACAGAATTGCTGAATAACATGCATTTTATTGATGGTGAACCCCTGAATGGGCAAAAAATGTTTTACAACAGAGGCAAGCTCCTGGAATGAGGAAGCCGCGCAAAGTTAAAACATAAATATACATCAGTATATACAAATGTCGGCAACGAGGCGTAGACGAACACCATGAGTTGATCCCTCTAAGACCCACTCGACTTTGATACTTCTCCGACGCTTCAGCTTCGGAAGAGATTGATTCAGATAAACGGCCCTCAGGTTCTCCAAACCACTAGACAATGAAAGTCCACACGCGGAACGCAGTCATTTGCTTATTCAAATCCCTAACTTTTGCGTGAACCTCCCTTTACGGGTTTTCAGTTCACCGGGATACCCTTTTTTGCCGAAGCCGCCCAGTGTAGGTTTTCGACTTCGCGGGTGTACATTTTTTCAATATATCCCTAATTTTTGCCCGAACCTTTTATTCTGTTTTTGGTTCGCCGGGATGCCGCTTTTTTGCCTGGACTCTTTCTTTTTTGTCCAGCGGGTCTCTTTCAAGCAAAGTATTTTTTAACTGCGTCCGCGTTCACCGGGGATGTAAAATCTTCACCATCCATCGTGGATAACAACAAAGCTCCTCCCGAGAAGACCTTGCTGACGACATACGGCCCTTCGTAATTCGGAGTCCACTTGCCCCGGTGATCGGAGTGTGGCGGAAGAATCTTCTTCAGGACAAGATCACCCGTCTGAAAGCTTCTAGGACGCACCTTCTTATCATAAGCTTTCTTCATTCGGCTTTGGTACAGACGACCAAATGCAATCGATGCTAACCTCTTCTCATCCATCAGGCTGAGTTGGTTCAAACGATTCGTAATCCATTCTGCCTCGTCGAGTTTCACATCAACCAACACTCGCAAAGAAGGGATCTCCACTTCTAACGGTAGGACAACTTCCATACCGTACACCAAGGAGAAAGGAGTTGCCCCGGTCGACGTACGCACCGTCGTACGATAACCGTGCAAGGCAAACGACAGCATCTCGTGCCAATCTTTGTACGTCACAACCATCTTCTGAACAATCTTCTTTATGTTCTTGTTGGAGGCTTCGACGGCGCCATTCATCTTCGGCCGGTAAGGAGATGAGTTGTGGTGTTCAATCTTGAAGCTCTGGCACAGCTCCTTCATCATCTTGTTATTCAAATTCGAACCATTATTAGTAATGATCCGCTCGGGAACTCCGTAACGACAAATGATGTCCCTCTTTATGAATTTAGCTACCACCTGCTTGGTCATATTAGCGTACGAGGCTGCCTCCACCCATTTGGTGAAGTAGTCGATAGCTACCAGAATGAAACGATGACCATTGGATGCAGTGGGCTCGATCTTGCCTATCATGTCGATGCCCCACATGGAGAACGGCCAAGGGGAGGACATGACATTCAATGGGCACGGCGGCACATGAACTTTATCAGCATAAATCTGGCATTTATGACATTTCTTCGCGAATCTGAAGCAATCCGACTCCATAGTCAGCCAGTAATATCCTGCTCTCAGGATCTTTCTCGTCATGGCATGCCCGCCGGCGTGCGTACCAAATGTGCCCTCATGGACTTCTTCCATGAGCATATTTGCCTCTTTCTCATCTACACATATGAGTAGCACGAGATCGTGGTTTCTCTTATACAACACTCCATCAAGATTGAGGTAAAAGTTTCCAGACAGCCTCCTCAGAGTCTTCTTATCCTGGGTTGACGCACCCGCAGGATACTCCTTAGTCATAAGGAAGGTCTGGATGTCGTGGAACCATGGCTTGCTGTCGGCGGCATCCTCGATTGCAAAAACAAATGCCGGTCTATCAAGACGCGAAAGCACAATTCTTGGAGCCTCATTCCAAAAATTGACCTTATACATTGAAGCCAACGTGGCTAAGGCATCAGCCATCTGATTTTCAGCCCTGGGTACATGATGGAGTTCCACTTGATCGAAGAACGGAAGCAGCCTCCTGGCATAATTCATGTACGGCACCAAATTCGCTTGACGAGTTTCCCATTCCCCTTTAATTTGATTGATTACAAGCGCTGAGTCACCATATACGTCTAGATTCTTGATTCTCAAATCAATTGCCTCTTCTAGACCCATAATACATGCTTCATACTCCGCCTCATTGTTGGTAACTGGAAACGTCAGTCTCGCAGTAAACGGGATGTGGGATCCGTGAGGAGTCGTGATGATAGCCCCGATGCCACTTCCATAGGAATTAACCGCTCCGTCGGATATCAACTCCCACTGAGATTTCCTATCTGGCCCCTCATCGGGCAATGGCTCATCGCAATCCTTCGCTTTGAGAAACATAATATCCTCGTCAGGGAATTCAAACTTCATCGGCTGGTAATCCTCGATCGGCTGCTCGGCAAGGTAATCAGACAATACGCTTCCCTTAATGGCCTTCTGGGAGACGTACTGAATATCATATTCCGTTAACACCATTTGCCATCTGGCAATCCTGCCCGAAAGAGCCTGCTTCTCGAAGACGTACTTGATCGGATCCATCTTCGAAATTAGCATAGTGGTGTGATTGAGCATGCACTGTCATAGACGTTTGGCAGCCCAAGCTAATGCACAACACGTCTTCTCCAGCATCGAGTATCGAGATTCACACTCAGTGAACTTTTTACTCAAATAATAAATGGCATGCTCTTTTCTGCCCGTCTCGTCGTGCTGACCGAGAACACACCCCATACTATTCTCCAGAACCGTCAGGTATATGATTAATGGCCGTCCAGCCATTGGGGGTATCAAGATTGGAGGTTCTTGAAGATACTGCTTTATCTTGTCGAATGCCTTCTGGCAATCCTCATTCCAAGTAATCGCCTGATCTTTCTTTAAAAGTTTGAACATCGGTTCCCAAGTGGCCGTGAGCTGAGAGATAAACCTTGCAATGTAGTTTATTCGGCCCAAGAAACCACGAACTTCTTTTTCTGTTTTCGGCGCTGGCATTTCTTGAATAGCTTTTATTTTCGCAGGATCAACTTCGATACCTCGTTCACTAACGATAAACCCCAATAACTTTCCGGACCGCACTCTGAAAGTGCACTTGTTAGGGTTCAGCCTCAGCCTGAACTTCCTAAGCCTCTCAAAAAGCTTCAATAAGTTGACCAGATGCTCTTCCTCTGTTTGGGACTTTGCAATCATGTCATCAACGTAGACCTCGATTTCATGATGAATCATATCATGAAACAAAGTTACCATTGCTCGCTGGTAAGTGGCCCCTGCGTTCTTCAGACCGAAGGGCATTACCTTATAGCAAAATGTTCCCCAGGGGGTGATAAACGTCGTTTTCTCCATGTCCTCCGGTGCCATCTTAATCTGATTGTAACCGGAGAAGCCATCCATGAACGAAAACACGGAGAACTGGGCTGTGTTGTCGACCAACACATCGATATGAGGCAACGGGAAATCATCCTTAGGGCTCGCCCTATTCAAATCCCGATAATCGACGCACATGCGTACCTTACCATCCTTCTTCGGTACAGGCACTATGTTGGCAACCCACGGAGGGTAAGTGGTAATGGCTAGAAATCCTGCGTCCAACTGCTTCTGGACTTCTTCTTTGATTTTTACAGCCATATCTGGTCTCGTCCTCCTAAGCTTTTGCTTGACTGGAGGGCAATCTTCTCGCAACGGCAAGCGATGAACCACGATGTCTGTGTCAAGTCCGAGCATATCTTCGTATGACCAAGCAAAGACGTCACTATACTCTCGAAGCATCTCGACCAGTCTATGCTTGACATCATTCTGCAGCACAGCCCCTACTCTGACATTTCTAACGAGCTCTTCAGAACCCATATTTACGATCTCAATATCTTCCTCATGAGGCATAATAACCTTTTCCTCTTGTCTCAACAAGCGGGCCAACTCTTCCGGAAGGTCTTCGTCTTCATCAATCTCATCCTCGGCTTGATAGATCGGGCAATCGAAGTCGTAGTGAGCCGTAGAGGGTCCAGAGTCGATGTCGTCTGTTATGTGGATCCTGCAATAACAAGGGTTAAGTTTAAAACAAGAATATGCAGGTTAGCACAAACCCCGTTGCCATTTTACTGTTTTTCAAAATAAACATAAAACAGGAATAACAGAGAACACAATATTTGAGTACGAAGAAAACGCCTTTGATTTATTAACAAAATGCATGTACATAATCCAACAAGGCCCTGACAATAAAACCACTATGCCCCGGGTAAGACATAGGGTTGTACAAAGATTGTAAAAAGTAAATCATTACTCTTCACTTGTCAGCTGGATAATTTCCTTGATGGTCCAATTGTTGAGGCGCTCGCCCGGCTTGCTTGGCTGAATCCAAGCGTCAAGATCACAATCACTATCCCCGCTGTCCTCAGACGTTGCGTTGATGCTCCCGAAGATCACTCCGCCACCGGTAAATAAGATCGGCCCCTTACCACGAGACGAACTACTAGACGAAGAAGATGAAGCTTCAGCTTCAGGAGAATACCCTAGTCCGAACTTATCCTGCTTGATCGGTATCTCCAAAACATGCCCCCAGCCTGGGGTGGAACCGGCTTCGACGACGGCCCGAGCTTCTCTAAACGAGGAGAGATTCATCTCTTGCTTCTCTGTGACGACAGGAGCTACCTCTTTCACCTTGACGGCTTCAAAGGCTTGGCAGAGAGTTTCATGGATTTCGCCACCCAATTCAACATACTTAAAGGATGACAAGTGGCTCACCATAATGTCCTCCTCACCACAGACGGTTACTATGCTTCCCCCGACAGCATATTTGAGCTTTTGATGCAGCGTGGACGTCACGGCACCAGCAGCGTGGATCCATGGCCGACCTAAGAGGCAACTGTAGGCAGGCATGATATCCATGATATAAAAAACCGTATCGAACGTCTCCGGGCCAACTTGAATCGGCAGGGTCAACTCCGAAAACGTGGCGCTTAGTTCCGTCAAATGCTTTCACCACCAGATCACTAGGCGTGCAAAGCAATCCACGAGTGTCCAACTTCATTAATGCCTTCTTCGGAAGCACATTAAGCGACGAACCCGTGTCCACCAGGACATGCGACATGATTGTGCCTCTGCATTCTATCGAGACGTGCAAGGCGCTGTTGTGATCTCTCCCTTTAGGAGTCAGCTCTAAATCTGTGAAACCTAGCCCATTGCCAGCATTAACATGGGCTACCACCTCTTCTAGCTGATTCACGGATATCTCTTGCGGTACGTAGGCAGCGTTCAATACCTTCAGTAACGCGTTGCGGTGCGCTTCAGAACACAGCAACAAGTTGAGAATAGAAATCTTTGATGGAGTCTGATGAAGATGGTCTACAATCTTGTAGTCGCTCTTTTTGATTAACCGCATGAACTCCTCGGCATCTTTGACAAGCAAATCTTTCTCTGCCCTACAAGGGACCTCTTCGACGGCTCTGCCTTTACCCTTATCGGCAGCATCAGCTCTTACCACTTTCTCTGCCACAACCTCTGTCGGCGCAAACACTCTTCCGCTTCGAGTAATACCACTGACTCCTGCGAGATTCTGCACAGTCGACCCATACGGCTCCAACTCTAACTTCTGACCATTGCAGTAGACTTCGGCGCCATAATGCCATGGAACGGCGTTAGTGCTCTCGAATGGGATCGGCCCGGCTCTGGTAATAGTGATTGTAGGCGATCGGGGCACATAAATAGTAATTGGTCGACGAGGAATGGTGATGGTAGCGACTTCATCTGCCTGCTTCAACACAACCTCTCCTGATACACTTTCAACTCTCCGGCTGAACTGCAAAATACCCTCAGACATCAGACTTTGGATACCTTCTACCAGCTGCTCACACCCATCAGGATGTGTAGCATAAGCCATGCATAACTCTCCGCATCCTGGAAAGAACCCCTTCTTCAACAACTTAGCTTTGACGAAACTAAGCGGCGTATTTAAGTCTTTGACATCGGTCAGCAGATCTGCACTCTCCTCTGTGATAATGGCGTTCACTCCGCCTCCCCTATGATGAGGCATGGGGTTTTTGGTAACATTGGCACATTATCGGAAAAGTTAATAATCTTGGCATCTACCAGGTCCTGCACCTTATGCTTAAAGGCTTTGCAGTTCTCAATCGTATGGCCTGGTGCCCCCGTATGGAAATTGCAAGTGGCATTTGCGTCGTACCCTGGTGGTGGTGCCCCTGTCAAGGGAGCCATCGTCCTCTTTAAGCAAAGTTTGCAAGAGCTGCGCATACGACATAGGTGGTGCTTCGAAGTGACGGTTTGTCAAAGGAGCCCAATTCTGATATTTTCTATATCCCTGCTGATTCTGTTGCTGCGGCTGCTGCTGCTGCGGTTGCGGAGCTGCTGGGATATTTATACTGGCTATCTGCTGCTGAGGGCCTTTGCCCTTTCACCGAGCGTTGGTAACAGCACTCGCATCCCCTTCTCGACGTTTACCAGCGTAAGGTTTCTTTCCACCTCCTCCAGCTGAGGATGACTCACCTTGAATTTTTCCGATCTTTATACCATTCTCGACGTGCTCGCCCATAGTGATGAGAGCCGAGAACGTCCCAGACATGCCACTGACTAGCTTTTCATAGTAGATTCCCGGGAGGGTAGCAACAAACATCTGCACGAGCTCGCGCTCAACCATCGGCGGTTGAACCCGAGCAGCCAACTCACACCACCGCTGGGCGTACTCCTTAAAGCCTTCATTATTCCACTGCGAAAGGTTCTGGAGTTGGACTCGGTTGGGGGCCAAGTCGCTATTATATTGATAGTGGAGGACAAACGCTTCATCGAGATCTTTCCATGTGCGCACGGTAGTGGGCTCCAAGCCCATATACCACTCGAGGGATGGACCAGAAAGACTATCTTGGAAGAAGTGCATCAGCAACTTCTCATCGTCGGAATAGGCGGACATCTTTCTATAGTAAGATCGAAGGTGGACACGAGGGCAAGTAGTACCCTTATACTTCTCAAAGACAGGCACCTTGAACTTATGAGGTACCTTGAAATCAGGAATTAACCCCAGCTTGGACATATCAACGCCCAAAGTATTCTGATTCTCAATGTCTCTCATTTTGTCTTCCAGTGCTTTGAATCTGAGCCGCGCTTCAGCATTCAACTCCGCTTCTGCACCTCTTTGAGAAAATACATCATCCTGATGGTCCTCAAGCCACGGTTGAGGCACCAACAGATTTCCGACGCCAGCATTGCCGTTGACCGGCCCGATGTTGACATTAGCTCCCAGACTACCATTGCCGACGCCCGTTGCATTGAGTCCGATATTGGCCATCACATTTCCATTAGCACTGCCGTTGCCCCCGGCAACAGGAACAACATTCTGCGGAGTATCAACTGGAGGAGGAGTAGGCACAGCCCCGCCATGAAGTATACCGTTACTATCAACCCTGGAGATCAAAGGTTGAACCAAAGTCCGGAGCTAGTCCTGACCATTAGCGACCACCTGCATCAGTTCCATAAAACGATCCATCCGTTCACGGAGCTCTTGAACATCTGACTGCACCTGATCCATGATCCTTGTCTGATTAGCTCGAGTTAAGTAACGGTGAATGAGTCTCTGATCAATCCTGGAGACCGGAAGCAGCTTGGAACCTGTGAACCTGAAAAACCTGCAAACATTAAAGGTTAGGAAAAGCAACAAAATGTACGCCATGCAAATGCTCATGCAGATGCATGCGTATGTCTGTGTGCTTGGGAGATTTCCCCCGATCCTAGTGCCTTAGTGCCAGTGTTGATAATAATAATAAGAAGAAGAAGTCCGAGCCCAATCATGGAAACATCAATCTCATATATATATGGAAAGCCTATCAAGGCAGTACATAGCATCAGCGAGTACAAAACAAATCAACAGCGTGACCTCAGCCAACAAGTCTGGTGATGGTCAGCATACAACAAAGATCAAAACAAAAGGAATACAAGCTAGTCAAGTACGGCCACGGGCGCGGTACTCTGCTAACAACTCTTTCGTCTCTGGATGATTTGGCAAAGTGAGCAACCCCTCGACGAGTAGTTCCCTCTGCATAATAGTATGCTGAAGTCCCTGAACTGAACTTTCCCATGCTCCTTCACCGAAGCAATCTTCCAATTTCCGCTTCTTAGACTCAAACTTCAGCTTGCACTCCTTCAGGTTGGCAAGGGCTTTGTTGAGTTGGCCTTCGGCGGCGTACCTGCGGGCAGTCTCTTCATCAAACCTTCGCTCACTGTCCTTCACCTCGGCTTCCAGCTTAGAGATCTGCAGCATCAGCTTGTCCTCTCGCTCCTTCCTGGTGGCCAGGGAAGTCTTCCAATGCTGGTCGAACTTAGATATCCTCCGATAGGCCTCGTCCAAATGCTGCTTCTTCGTAGCTAGTACATCATTAACAGCCCTGAAGTCCTGACCCAAGCGTTCCCGATCAGCAATCTGCTTTGCCAAGTCTGCACCCAGTTGGTTCACCGACTCTATTTGCTTTTTGAAGGCATGCACGACTTCGTTCTTCTCACTTCGAAGCTGAGCTAACTCCTTCTCCAGTTCTGCATTCGCCCGCTTCAGCTCATCCCGCTCAGCTAGTACCTGGTTATGCTGATGAATGGACACAGTAGTAGGCTCTTCGATTGGTGGAGGACTCTCTGGTATGGCATGAGGGAATGGCATCCCTATAGCGCTGGCTCTGGCTCTGATCCAAGCTAAATAAGGAGGGTAGGCTTGACTGTTGCTCTTTCCCAACAAAGGCTTTCCTCTCTTACTGATACTGTTCCACGCGCGCTGAAGCTTGGACAACAAATCCCCCTCTAGAGTACCCGTGAGGTGCAGAGATTCCTGTACTTCTTCCTCCTTCGGCGGAGTCCTCAAAGCATATGCGAACTGGAGAACTAGCAACGACGGATTATAGTTGATGCAACCCTTCCTACCTATCAGAGGTACATTAGGAAACCCACTACAACTGAAGATCACCTCAGTACCTAACCTGTCTCTGTAAACGAACCAATCAATATCTTCTGCAGACAAACTCATCAGACGCTCAGGCCACTTAGCTGTGGCTGCAGACAAGACGAAAGAACCCCTCTTGGGCAAATGACTATTAAACCATTTGAACAGCAACGGTACGCAGCATGAGACATTCTTCCCTCTCCGGTTCTCATTCTTGTAATGCACTGAGTGATAGACGTCCCCGGTCAAAGTAGGGACTGGATTCCCTGAGGCGAAGATGTGAAATGCATCAAATTTTACGAAATCAGGCATGTTGGGGAACAGGATAATGCCATATATGCATAAAGCGAGGATGGCATTGAATGCGTCCCAACATCTGTCCTTAGCACACTGCTGAGCCTTAGCTACCAGAAACTGCAAGGAGAACCCAGGAACCTTGTTCCAACTCGTCACTACTAACTCAGAGGCGTCCAAATGAAATGAAGAAGCTAAACCAGCCAGATCAGGCTCAGCATCCATGTGGACAAAAGGCACCTGCCTTTTGATAGGCACACCCAACAAGTCGGCATACTCTTCCAGCGTCGGCGCGAGAACGAAGTCCTGAAAAGTGAAACACCTCAGCGGAGGGTCATAGAACTGCAACAGAGCATGTAACCCATTCAACTCGGACGTAGAAGGTTTGCAAACCAGACTGAGCAACCTGCCATAAGACTTCCTGAACCCATCCTTCACAGAATCACCTGCTAGAGCTATCAAACCAGTCAACTTCGACACATCAGGGGTCGGGAACTTGTACGCAACGGTCTTCCTGAGAGAGGCCATAAGAATACAATAGGAGGCGAGAAATCCTGGATCGGGAAAACGGTACCTGCAACACAGACACACGTTAATGGAATGCAAATGAACATGCAAACTAATGCAAAATGCAGGCATGCAATAATATATCCAGGTAGCTGCTGTGGAGACTCTGTATCAACAATCACTGATGAGAAGAAAACTCCGGTGTAAGACCACTGATCTGATCTGCTAAGGACAATCATCTGATAGGACCATATACATAGGATCAAAATTCTGCTCTGTCGAGAACAAATGTCTGATAATAAGGACCTCGGATGTATGATCAAGAAACATCTGCTGATGAAGTCTTCAGACCCCAAATCAAAAATCTGCCCTATCAAGAACAAACATACAGCTGCTGATGAGATCTTCAGACCCCACTCAAAATCTGCTCTATCAAGAACAAACAACATCTGCTGATGAGATCTTCAGACCCCAAAAATCTGCTCTATCAAGAACAAACCACTGATGACAATACTCTGATCAAAACCTGCTCTATCAAGAACAGACATACACCTAATGATAAGATCCTCTGACCAAAACCTGCTCTATCAAGGACAGACAAATCTGCAACTGAGAAACCCTGGTACCAACATAACTGATCCACTGTCAAGAAAACCAGGTGGTCTGGAGGTCAAAGTTTCCTGCAATAAACCCAATCCCACTCACAGGTATGGACCTAAACTGACTCAAGGTACGACATCCTATGCGTTCATCAGCGTCACAGACTTTCAAAACTGACGATACGATTCCCAGAAGGAGTGGCATCATCAAGTCTTGAAGAGGCCTCACTTAGCTGAATCACAAATGATCGGTCCCCAGAGTCGACAATCCACCAAACCAGCAACCGTCTCAACCCAAAGGGTTGAAAGTGAAGCCAACCGGATGAACCCCGTCTGAGCGTGGATTTCATGAGACACTAGTTCCTGCAAAGCAAGCACGCGCCCACTAATTTCCACTCTAAGTCTATGGTGCACTCAAGCCTGGGTCTGGCTTCTCACTCATCAGGACTCCCATCCCACAACAGCACAAATAATCATATTATACTGAAAATAAAATGCGGGAAATAAAGTGCGAGTAGTAAAAAATGCGATAAATAAACGCAACCCAACAAGTAAACACACAAACGGTAGGATTGACTCGCACAGGGAACCGTTGGAGTCCCCAGCAGAGTCGCCAGCTGTCGCTTGCACGAAAATAAGGTGTCGGCATGACAGAAGAGTCTCCACCTTTCGTTATTTATCCCTCAGAGCGGGAAAGGAAACGATCGGAAAAACCTGACGAAAAAAGGGTAAGACAAGGTCATCGCAACCATTGTCTGGGTTCGGGAGTCGGTTACGCAAGGGGAAGGTATTAGCACCCCTCACGTCCGTCGTACTCGACGGGATCCTCGCTTGTTTGTTTACTTGGACGGGTTGGTTTTATTCTATCAACCTATCAAGGCTGGCTGAAAATGAAAAGAAAAATGACTCGGCAAAGCGTCGCACTTTATGCCTACGTATTCTCATCAGAGAATGAGAAATCAGAGTCAACATAGTTCGGCCTACGAAGGGTTA
The DNA here is from genome assembly GCA_963859935.3 of Lathyrus sativus. Taxonomy (NCBI): domain Eukaryota; kingdom Viridiplantae; phylum Streptophyta; class Magnoliopsida; order Fabales; family Fabaceae; genus Lathyrus; species Lathyrus sativus. The sequence goes on along the minus strand of OZ012740.1, from coordinate 201,808,740 downwards.
TGGGGGAAGGTAGCTCGCCAAGACTTTGCCATCTTGTGCCTACGTACTCTCAACAGGCATGAGAGATCAGAGCTCACGTAGTTCGGGAAACTACGGTTTATTTCCTGTTTTGAAAGAAGTGTTTTTTATTGTGTTTGCGATTTCAACCGCACTAGAGACTATGACCTGAGAGTGAATGCGTCGCATGTCACCCAAAGGGTACCATACTAAACATCCAGACTGTGGAAAAGAAAATCTCCCACAATCCTTTCTCAGATAGCTTAAGGCTCGTAACGTATGAAAGAAATCATTCATGATTACTGTATCTTAAACTGTTTTGAGATGAGAAGGGAACAGGCCCAACTAGGAGGGAGACTATCAAGTCCTACTGTTATCATGCCATGGATTCATCCTATGGTTGAGGTTTGAACAGGGAACTCCTAGAAGCTGTCATGCATAGGTTTCAACCTAAAAGTCTATCATTAAATCCTTATCAAATGAAATGAGAGTCCTAAGGGATCATGTCAATGATACACCAAAACAGACAAAGCATCAGCTTAACAGTAAAATGCATGCAATGCAAGTGAGGGAGGAAATGTGTGTGGGGCTTCAGCCTCCACAAGCTCGTCTCGACCTCAAGCCAGTCATGAAATAACATTAATCATACTGAAAAATAGACAACATGCTATCAAGCAATAAACAGTAAACTGCAATCATACAGATAAAAGAAATGAAATACCATCAGGCAAACAAACCACATGGGCAAGGGAGCTGGGCTCTACCGAATACCCGCAAGCAAAGCCATGCAATAACAATACAAGCAGAGGGAGCAACTCAACCTCTAATGCAATCATGCTCCTAGATTCTACTTATTCTAGATGAACTTATTCTAATGCAACAGACAAATCAAACAAAACACACAATACAGAAAAGAAAAAACAGAAGAAAGCACCAGCTCCTCCAGCAGCCACTCAGTCCTCAGACTTCAATCATCAACTGCTTTCCAGGTATCAACCCTACAACATGAGTATCAACTCATCTTCTCCCCCTTAAGCTTCAGCTTCTTGATCAGCTCCACCTTCAGGCTTCACCATCTTCAGGGATCTTCAAGTATCAACTTGATCTTCACGCTCTTCAAGCTTCAGCTGGAATGGCAGTCTTCAAGGATTCATCCTCTTCAATAATCTTCAATGAAGTCTTCATCTTTATGCTCAGGCTCTGACAGCTCTCAAGACAAATCAAATCAGAGAGAATTACTACTGGATAAGATGGGGGATATTGAACTGCTTATTTGATCACCAAAGGTGACCTATAAGGGTTCAACATCAAGTGAAGGGTTCCCTCAAAAGTTCCACCTCCTGGGTATAACACTAATCCCTCCAAAGGAGAGAGGTGTATACCCTGGAAGGACTTTGAATCATAGGGAGGAATGGATGTGAAGGATACTATCCATGTTTGAGAAAGAATTTATCTACATCTAAGCTCTTCCTAATCCTAACCCTAAAACAAAACAAAAAGAAGAAGAACAAGCTCCTCAAGCTCTTCCATGCCTCCTCCAATCTTCTAGTATGCTCCACTAAGCTCCACAATGAGATGCCAAGCTCCTCAAATCAAAGGAATACTCCAAAGCAAAGCAAACTAACAAAACTTGCCCTAAAGGCCACACAAACAATCATTCAATTCAAAAATCAACTAAAAATAGTATATTATTCTATTAAATCCTAATATAAATTCTAGGGGACACTACATAACTACCCTTAAGTCCCATATATTCCCCATAGACTAAATTTCCCTAAAAACCCTAAATCTAAAATTGTTATGATCCTATGTTAAAGCTTTAATCAAATTCTACACTACTTAGAACTACCTAATTAAAACTACCCTAAAAATTATCACAAAATTATGAAATTAATTCAGGGGGACCCTAAACCATTCATCTAATTATCCTAAAAAAATTGAATCAAAAATCCTAAGGGAACTATCCTAATTAAATTCTACAAGATAGCATACCAACTAAAAGAATTAAAAAAGCAATTAAAAGTAAAAATGCACAAAAAATATAAAACTGAAATAAAATGGCTATTTTATGATTTTATATTTTTCTAGACAGAAAATGAAAATTGGGAAAGAAAGTTTCATTAAAAAATAATGATTTTTCATTTTGTTATGAATTTTTGAAGTTTAATAAAATTTGGAAGAAAATATAATATGGAAATTCATCATGGGGTGCAAGAAGTAGATATATCATGTTGAAAATGATAATGGGCCCAGGAGGGGGGGTGCGCCTAGCATGGCGCGCCTGGGCCCAGTGCAAGTCAGAAAAATCAATGAAAAATAAAAAGAAAAAGGTAAAAGGGACGGTGCGAATAGCAGGTTTTTCAGTTAAAAAGAGATGGGCCTTGGACAAGGGGGGTGGGAAGAGTAACATTTGTTGAAGCCCAACCAGTGCATTAAGTTGGAACGCTGCGTTTTGTAGAAGCTTCTCCTTCATATTTCCGTGCGCGAATCTGAGCCGTCCGATGGGCTCTCCAAGTCAAAAATTCAACGCGAATCCAACGACCTACATGTATCATCTTCAACCTTTCTAGGGTTTGTAGCAAAACCTTGCCATGGATGAAGCTTCACACGGCCAAGCTTATACCACTCGTTCTCCCTCATCTTGGCACCAAATTCAATTCTGTAAAAAGGAAACTTGCTCTATTTCTTCCCCTGAACACAACTATGTCCATAGTTCACCTTGAAACGGCCTAAGACGCAGAACCCGATAGCACCATCTCCAAGAACACTCAACCTTCGACCTTCTCGTTTCCTTGTTTTCTTGATATCAAAACACTCTCCTCATTGCACTGAACACTCTAAGCTATAGCATGCATATTAACACTCACTAACCTATTAGTTCTTGGTCACTAAAGTAAGCATGTCAGATTTTCGACCTCCATAGAATGCACTCAAACCTTCCAGATTTGTTCTCCTATTGGTCTCTAATACAACTATGCTAAAATCTTAACCTAACCATGCATAATTAAGGGTGTACGTGAGGTTTTATAAACCTGGTGATTGATGATGGCAGAAGTAGTAATCCTTCAATTCACTGCTTGAAACCTTCCAAGATTGATCTTTGATGGATGATAAGTCTTCTGTATGCAAAAGGTTTGATGGATAATGCTTGTAGGCTTGAACTCGAGTGCAACTTGCTTTCTTGCAATTTCACCACCAAAGCTTCAATCTTCCATGGATCAACCTTCAACTCAGTATGCAAGTGCTCATCATGATCCAGAGGATGCGTTTGTGTAGAAGAAAGGAAAGAAATGGAGAGAAATGTGAAGTTTGATATTGAATTGCAAATGGAAGAAATTTGGTCTATTCTCTCTTTTTTGCACTAACCCTCACCAATTACCATCAACTATCACCAACCTTGAATCAATGGGCTTTGCAATCAATATATAGACTAATTTAGAAGGATCTAGAATCATCTAGATCAATCTAGATGGAACTTGAAGTTTCATGACTTGATATTTTGCATTTCCATTCTCACCACATGAGATATCATGACAAAAACCCCATAACATGAGTAATTATCTCCATTTTCTCCTTAGGTGGTATTTTGGACAATATACAATGCTTAACCACCTTGTTTATTAAGCTTTTCTTTGATTTGGCTAGGTACCCCATTATGCAAGTAAGACTTTTACAAAGCAACTCCAAAATTTAAGCCCCAAATCAAAATTTTGGCTGAACCATTGTTCTTAAAATATCCTTTGGAGTCAAAATGACCTATTATATGCCATGGTTAGGGTTTATAGCTTGGATTTTAGGATTTTCCATTTCACTTGAATTAACTTATGCCCCATTTTTAGGCCATTTTTATCACTTTTTGCTATGATCCTTTCCAACATCTCATGACCACCCTACTAGCCTTAAAACATCATTCTAAGAAACTTTGATGTTGAAGGTTTTTCCATTTGAAGCTTGGAAGTAGGAGATATGGCCATATGCTTGAAATGACCTATAACTTCAAAATGACCAAAATGCCCTTGGCTTGTCAAAGCCATAACTTGAGTTCTACAAATCCTATCAAGGACTTCTAGTACTCTCTATAAAGCTAAGAAGATGCTATTCAACATTCATGTTGACCAAGAGACCATAGGAATCATCCTACTAGGGAAAACGTTGTCTGCAAGTTGGGTGACTTTCAAGGACCCAGATTCACATACTTCAGGTGACCTGTAATTTGTCAAAACCATAACTTGAGCTCTGCAAATCCTATCAAGGACTTCTACCACTCAAATTAAATCTAAGAACAAGCTCTACAACATTCATGTTGTGGGGAAGATGAGATGACAATCACATCTTGAGCTAAAACTGCCTGGAAGATAGGGATCAAACTAGGGGATTTTACACTATCCATCCTTAGAAACCCTAGCTTAAAACTTCTCAAACTCCTCAATCATGATGAGTTGGTCTAGGAATCATCCTTATAGTATCTCAATACATCATTCCATGATCACATGGCCCTTGGATTAGGTCTCAACCCTCTCCAAAACATCAGTTGACCTAGGGTTGACCCAGTCAAAACCCTAATTCTACCACTCATGGTTGAATCTTCTGAATTCTTGCATAATGACCTCTCTGGGCTTCATGATGACTTTCAAGACATCTCATAAGCTTCCTCGAAGCTTTAAGTCCATTCTCAGAGTCTCAGAATCATCTGTGGAGCACCCACAACTCTCAAGTTATGAGACACACAACCTTGGTTTCAACCAATTCCTCTGAGGATCTCTTGAACTTTCTGATGAAGGTATCAACCTTCAAACACTTGATGGGTAAATAAATGTTGGTCAAATTTTGGGGTGCAACAGTACTCTCAACAGGTATGAGAGATCAGAGCTTACGTAGTTCGGGCTAATACGGGTTACGGGAACTCAGATTCATCTGTTTTATCGAGTGGGGTTAAGCAGCAGTTCCAGCAGTTAGGGACAAAGTCTGCTTGCGGTGGCTCTGAAGTTTAACGATACTCTTTTCTTCAGAAAAACTTCCTTTGAATTATGGGCCCACGGGGCAAAAAGGTTTGAAGTTTATTTTCTGTCTTTTACGAAAGAACTGTTTTTTATTGTGTTTGCAATTTCGATTGCACTAAAGACTATGACCTGAGAGTGAATGCGTCGTATGTCACCCAAAGGGTGCCATACTAAACATCCAGACTGTTGAAAAGAAGCTCTCCAACCATCCTTTCTCAGATAACTTAAGGCTCGTAACGTACGAAAGAAATAATTCATGATTACTGTATCTTAAGCTTTTTTGAGATGAGAAGAGAACAGGCTTAACTAAAGGGAGGCTATCAAGTCCTACTGTTGTCATGCCAAGGATTCATCCTATGCTTGAGGTTTGAAACAGGGAACTCCTAGAAGTTATCATGCATAGGTTTCAACCTAAAGTTATATCATCACTTCCTTATCAAAGGAACTGAGATTCCTAAGGGATCATGTCAATGATAAACAGAAACAGATAAAGCATCAGCTTAAACAGTAAACAGTAAATGGCTGTAAAATGCATGCAATGCAAGTGAGGGAGGAAATGTGTGTGGGGTGTCAGCCTCCACAAGCTCATCTCAACCTCAAGCCAGATATGAATAACTGTAATCATACAGAAGAAATAAAATAAAGTGCTATCAAGCAAGATACCATAAACTGCAATCATACAGATAAAATGAAACGCTATCAAGCAAGACAACCCACATGGGCAAGGGAGCTGGGCTCTACCGAATACCCGCAAGCAAAGCCATACAGTAACAATACAAGCAGAGGGAGCAACTCAACCTCTAGTGCAATCATGCTCCTAGTTTAAAGTCAGTCTAGATATGAACTTATTCTAATGCATCAAGCAAGTCAAACAAGTCACATCAGCACAGAAAAGAAAACAGACAAGAAAGCAGGTCAACCCCTCTCTTTTTCCATTCCAAGCTTCAGCTCTTCTAACAGCAACCCAATCTTCAGACTTCAATCACCCTTCAAGGCTATCATCCCCCATGCCAAGTATCAACTTGCTTCTCCAGGGTTTTAATCCATCCAACATAAGTATCAACTTATTCTCTCTTCTCCAAGCTTCAGCTCCTCAGTCAATTCCACCCTCAGGCTTCACTCCTAATTGCAAATATCAAATGGATTCCTTCAGGCTCTCAATGCATCAATGTAAGTGTCAACTCACCCTTTATTCCTTAGCTTCAGCTTTACACTCAATCTCAATTGAATCCTCTTCATAAGTATCAACTTGGTCTTCAAGCTTCAGCTCTCTTTGCTTTGCCAGTATCAACTGGGTCTTCCTCAGAGTAATCTTCAATCACATGGAAGTGTCAACCCCATCCTCCAATTCTTTTAAGCCTCAGCTCTTCACTCAATCTCCATTGGATCTTCTTCACAAGCATCAACCTGCTCTTCTTGCTCTTCAAGCTTCAGCTGCAACGGCAATGCTCCAGGAATCATCCTCTTCCACACTCTTCAACGAAGTCCTCATCTTCAAATTCAAGTCCAACATCTTTCAAGATACTCAAACCAGAAGACAATTGATTTAACAGAATGAGTGGAAATGATAAACAGCTTATTGACAACCAAAGGAAGCCTGTAAGGGTTCATCATTATGAGAGACCGGTTCCCTCAAAGTTCTACTTCCCAGATAAAGCCACTCATCCCTCCAAAGGAGGGATGTGAATATCTTAGAAGGACTTTTAGTCATTAGGAAGAAATCATTCTATACCATAAGGCTTTCCATATTTGTGAAAGAAATCATTCTAACTATAAGGCTCTCCCTATGTTTCCTACCTCCTAAATCTTCATCAGACACCTTCAGGCACAAGCAACTCCTAGCTCCAAGCAACTTCAAGCAACTTCAAGCATCCTCACCTTGTCTTCAACTTGTCTTCAATCTCAACCAAAGGCAAACAAAGCAAAACCCTAATCTAAGGGGACTAAAGAAGTTAATCTATTTGAGTTAGTAAGTTAGGATCACCTAAAACCTAGTACTAAAGTTAATCCTAACTAAAATACTAAAACCAATTGTAAAATCCTACAAAAATAACTATGGGAACCTAGGTCAATCATGACTCTACCATATTAATTCCAGAGATCAAATCATCAAATAAGACCTAGAAATAAATTCTATACCATAAGGTACTAAACCTAAACCCTAAAAGGGAGCACCTAAATATCAATCTAGAAAACACACCTATTTTCATCACAAAAATATGAGAAAAATGCTATGGGAGCATACATGTCTAACCTAATCACACACAAACAATTAGGATCAAAATCATCACCATATGATCACACAAAATTCCACAAAATTAGGTATCAAACATAATCATTTTAATATCAATTAAAATACAAAATTCCCATAAAATCAGAAAAATCATGAAATGAAAATATTTTTTCTCTAAAAAATACTAGACTCAATCATGAGTACAATTCAAAAAGAATGGGATTAATTGGATTAATTTTCAATTAATTATGAATTTTTCAAGAACCATGAACAAAATGAAAAAATAATGAAAATCCAATTAAAAAAGATAGATGCGTGGTGCTGATAGAAACTAAAATCAGTTCAAATAATGGATTGGGCCTTCAGGGGGGGGGGGGGTGAATATCAAAGTTTCAACTAAGCCCAAAACCAGCTGATTAATGAAACGCTGCGTTTCATAATCAGAACTCCTTCACAAATTGAAATCAATACGTGGCCGTTGGATCATGCCTTCAGTCAAAGTCCAACCCCCATCCAATGGCCCTAGAGTCATCTTCAACCTTTTGAATGTCTGAACTTCGCGCGTAGCTCCGGCCACCACCGGTGGTGCTCCGGTCACCACTCCACAACCCTAGTTCATCATAGAGTCCACCATAGGCCACGATCCCTTAATGAAACATGTCCCAAATTCCCTCACGAATTCATTCATGCCTTTAATTCTCTCTGAAACCTCAAGATTCGCCATAACCAACTCTCAACCGAAAATGGTAATACCCTAAATTGGTCACTAATTCTCAAATTAATGGTCTGAAACCGTTCCTACACCGTTCTACAATGCATCTAGCACCCTAATTCATCTTGATTCTACCTAATTCGTGTTGGAGGAAGAAAGTTACTAACCTGAAAATCTTGGATGAACAGATGCACTAAACCTTCAAATCATGCACTCCAACCTTCTAGACACGATCAATGGATCCTTTCCTTGCTTCTGTATGCAATAGAACTGGTTGAAAGCTCCTAAATCTTGAAACCCGATGGTGAGTTGCAGGTGGAAAAATTCAATGGCTTATACACGATTCAACCACGAATTCTCTTGGATTATGATCTGGATTCAATCCCTAGCATCCATGGAAGAAGTTGCAATCAAGAAAATGGATGGAAAGTGAAGAAATTGGTGAAACCGAATTCAATTGCAAGCTATGAAATCTCAATCTCAATCTATGCTCTCTTCTTCAATCATCACCAACCTTTCATCTGAACCTCTTCTACTCAATATATAGATGATGTATGAATGATCTAGAACCCTCTAGATCCTTCTAATGAGAGTTTCAATCTCTCATGTCATGAGATTTTCAATCATATGTCATGCTATGCATAATGCTGCAAACAGCTTGAAACCAATCTCATTTACTTCCAATTTCTCCCCTAGTGACATTTTGAAAGTGTTTAGCTTGCAAAGGGCCTTGCTCATGCCTTGATTCTAGGTTTTGCACATGTTACTTAATATGCAAGCAATTACTTTTCAAAGCAAGTCCACAAACTAGACCTCAAATAAAAAATGTGGCTAAACCAATGTTCTTAAAATGTTTTCTAGAGTCAAAATGATATATTACATGCCTTGGTTTGGATGTGTAGATTGAAAATATCAATTTCCAACTTTGGTTTATTTAACTTATACCCTTATTTTAGGTCATTTTTGCAACTTTGAGCTACAAGCATTCCCAACATCTCATGACATCCTTACTAGCCTTAAAACATCATTTTGAACAAGTTTGATATTGAACATTTTTCCATTTGAAGTTTGGAAATAGGAGTTATGGCCTTATGCTTGGAATGACCTGTAATCTCCAAATGACCAAAATACCCTTGACTTGTCAAAGCCATAACTTGAGTTCTACAAATCCTATCAAGGACTTCTAGTACTCTCTAGAAAGCTAAGAGGATAAGGAACAACATTCATGTTGACCAAAAGTCCATAGGAATCATCCTTCTTGGGAAAACGTTTGATGCAAATTGGGTAACTTTCAAGCCCCCAGATTCACACACCTCAGATGACCTGTAACTTGTCAAAGTCATAACTTGAGTTCTACAAATCCTATGAAGAACTTATAGTACTCAAATTAAATCTAAGATCATTCTCTATAACATTCATGTTGAGGGAAAGATGAGATGACCATCACATCTTGAGATAAACTGCCTTGAAGATAGGGGTCAAACTAGGGGATTTTACACTGTCAAGCCTTAGATACCCTAGCTTGAAACTTCTCAAACCCTTCAATCATGATGAGTTGACCTTGGAATCATCCTTATAACATCTCAATGTATCAATCCATGATCACATGGCCTTTGAATTAGGTCTCAACCTTGTTCAAATCATCAGTTGACCTAGGGTTGACCCAGTCAAACCCTAATTGCACCACTCATGGCTGAGTCTTCTTAATCTTGCATAATGACCTGTATAGGCTTCATGTTGGCTTCCAAGACATCTAATAAGCTCTCTCAAGGCTTCAAGTCCATATTCCTGGCTTCAGAGTCATTTGAGGAGCTCCCACAACTCTCAAGTTAAGAGGCACACACTCTTGGTTTCAACCATTCTCTCTGAGGATCTTTTAACTTCTCTGACAAGGATATCAACCCTTGAACACTTGAATAACCTTCTTAGCTAGCTTCAAACTCTTGTGTAGCCCTTGATTGGTAATCATACCTCTTGATCTCCTGCATACATGTCAATGAAATGCAAATGACAATGCTAATGTGAATGAAACATAAGCTAGGTAAAGAAAAGTTGGGCAAATTTTGGGGTGCAACAGCTGCCCCTATTCAAACGGCTTGAACCTGACTGGGTGAGAAGCGAACGGCTCTCAACCAATCAAGTTGCGAGACGGTTGAATACCGACAAACCCAGAAATTTGCCAACTGCACAAGTACACGGTACTCTGATGGGAACAAATCTTCGAAAACTGAAATATTAGCTGCACGACAACTAGCTGGGGGATTGGTCACACGTTAACCAATGATACATGGTCGATAATGTTGTCCGGCATCAAGATTCCTCGGGACTCATCAGGTCAAGAATCAAGTTAATCATGCCATCGGGCATTCAAAGAACTTTCGGGCGTCAGCCGGACTTCGTTGGTAAGTCGGGAATAGCATTCTCGGTCAATCATGGACCAATTGGGGATATCCACTTCTGCCATCAGGCACTTTGCATCAGCTGAGAGAACTGCTTCGTTAATACGGTTGGACTTCAATCATCAAGTCTTCAAGGGAAGTTTCAACTTCGCTATTCAGAAACCTGCTGGGGATGACGCATCTCTGCCGGGGATTCTGGAGAACTGTCAAGTCACTCTGCTTCGGGGTTCCAGAAATTATTCTAGGTGAATCAACTCTATTGAGGACTTCAAGAATCATCTTGGACAAAAAACTCCGTCGGGGACTTCAAGAATCATCCTGAACCAATAACTCTGTTGGAGATTTCAGGAATCATCCTGAGCAATCACTCTGCCGGGGATTTCAAGCATCAACTTGAGCAACCAACTCTGGCGACTTCACTGGGGATTTTAAGAATCATCTTGAGAAAACGACTTTGCTGGGGAGAATTCGAGAATCATCTTGATCAAACAATTCCGCGGAGGAACACCTGCAATCAAGAACGGTAACGACCTAGCTCATGTTTCATATGCATATGCTTTGACAATGGAGCAATGCTCCACACGGTGGAAATGCTACGCGTTTAAGGTAAATGCTATGCAATCATGCAAAATGCTGCGATCCCGTCAGCGAAATAAATGCCGGAGGGAGAATCTTCCTGTCAAGGAGAAAGAACCACTCTGGTGGGGGAAGGAATCATCCTGTCAAGGAGAAGAAGTCACGCCAATCTCAATCGGACTCCGCATGGGGAAGAAAACTTCAGTCGACTGCTGCAGGGGAACGATGCTCTACGAGAACCTGGACCTGCTGAGGAAAACGATGTCAATCGCAGAAATAAACTGCACGACGTTCGCAGCCAAACCTTCCTGGAGGTAACGACTCCGGCGGGGAAATACAGCATCAGCTATTCAACACTCTACTGGGGAAAACCACTCATGGCTTCAACGGCTTTCCGAGACTCGGCTCTCTTGGGGATCTGCAAACTCGGCTGGGGAAGAAGGAATCGTCCTGCTTCGGGGGAGAGTACAACTCTGCGGGGAATTTCAATTCTCCTGGAGACTTCAGTCTGGAACTTTCGAGTGCTGCACACTTCAGTGAATAGTCTCCTACGAGACTTGCACTTGTGACCCGGTGCTGAGGGATGAACACACGCTTCAGCGCCTGACTCAGCTGGGGAGATGACGTTCCTTCAGGATACATCTGATTGGGGAGAGAATCTTCTCTGCCTGGGGAAACATACTAACGCTTGACGATCTCCGGTTCAGACTCTGCGGGGAGAGGCTGCTGAACTTTGCTGGAGAAGAAGGAATCATCCTGCTTGGGGACGCATACGGCGTACCACCTGGTATATGCTGCACCTGCAACAACACAAACAAACAGACAAGATACCCTTCTCAAAGGGACCTATCAAGGTTATCATCTTGTGACGATGTTCAAGTAATTCATTGTTTCAACAATCAGTGGCCTAGGCCAGTAAGTTTATGTATGCGCATTTTATCAAAAACATCGGCGTTCTTTTTCGCAAACAAAACAAATAAATGCTAAACAGACAAACAGAATCGCTGAATAGTATACATTTTATTGATAACGAACCCCTGAATGGGTAAAAATGTTTTACAACAGATGCAAGCTCTTGGAATGAGGAAGCCACGCAAAAATAAAACATAAATATACATCAGTATATACAAATATCGGCAACGAGGCGTAGACGAACACCATGAGTTGATCCCTCTATGACCCACTCGACTTCGATACTTCTCCGACGCTTCAGCTTCAGAAGAGATTGATTCAGATAAACGGCCCTCAGGTCCACTAAACAATGAAAGTCCACACGCGGAACGCAGTCATTTGCTTTTTCAAATCCCTAACTTTTGCCTGAATCGCCCTTCCGGGTTTTCGACTCACCGGGATACCCTTTTTTGCCAAAGTCGCCCATCCGGGTTTTCGACTTTGCGGGTGTACATTTTTTTTCAATTTATATCCCTAATTTTTGCCCGAACCTTTTCCTTTTTTATGGTTCGTCGGGATGCCCCATTTTTGCCTGGATATTCTTTTTCTTTTCAGCGGGTCATTTTTAAGCAAAGTATTTTTTAACTGCGTCCGCGTTCACCGGGGATGCAAAATCTTCGCCATCCATCGTGGATAACAACAAAGCTCCTCCCGAGAAGACCTTGCTGACGACGTACGGACCTTCGTAATTGGGAGTCCACTTGCCCCGGTGATCGGAGTGTGGAGGAAGAATCTTCTTCAGGACGAGATCACCCGTCTGAAAGCTTCTAGGACGCACCTGTCGCTACTGCGAAAATCGGCGCCGGCTGACAGAAGAGTCGCCACCGTGCGTTATTTATCCCTCAGAGCGGGAAAGGAAACGCTCGAAGTAAACCTCGCAAAAACGGGGAAAAGGTATGGTCATCGCAACCATAGCCTGGGTTCGGGAGTCGGTTACGCAAGGGGAAGGTATTAGCACCCCTCACGTCCGTCGTACTCGACGGGATCCACGCTTGCTTGGTTGTCTACTGGATGCAAAACAATCTATCTACGGCTGCTAAATCTAAAGGGAAGGGAATTGACTCGATAGAGCGTCGCACTCTATGCCTACGTATTCTCAAGAGAGAAAGTCAGAGTCAACGTAGTTCGGGACTACAGGGAAAATTGGCTCGCCAAGACATCGCGTCTTGTGCCTACGTACTTCCACTGGATGGAAGATCAGAGCTTACGTAGTTCGGCTAACTACGGCTAAACAAACATTCTCACACAGCAGTGAGAAAAACAACTGGTTTCACAGGGTCGGGAACCTATGGTCACAACTATGGCTGAGTCTCAAATGCACTTGGGCAAGAGAGAAAAAGGGTTTCAATTAGTCGTCAACGGGAAAGTCTCGATCGCACAGCCGCGAGAGAACAAAAGTCAGTCGTTAGTGTGCTCGCTAGGATATCGCATCCTATGCCTACATATCTTCGTCTGGTACGAAGAATCAGAGCAGCTGTAGTTCGGCTACTATCGGACCACAGCTCAAATCTCGTTTTATTCATCTCGGAAAAATGATTACAATGGGTGCATACTGAAATAAATCTCCTAGGAAACGCTATCCTATTCTATCTTGAAAAAATCGAATGAAAATGACCCCCTAACAAGTGGGCCTCTAATTCTATCCTAAAAGTCGAAACAATAAGGTCTATGAAAATATCCTAAAAGAAAATGCTTAAAAATATTAAACTACTTTTTAATATTTTTCCTCCTTTTTCTCCTTTTCTTTTCTCCTATTTTCCTTTCTCAATATTTCTTTTTTTTGAATATTTTCTCAAATATATTTCTTTTCATATATTTTTTGAATATTTTTCAAACATATTTTCTTCTTTTCTTTTTCTTATTTTCAAATCAATTCTTTTTTCTATTTCAAAATATTTTCTTTTCATCTCTATTTTTTTCTTTCTTTTTTTTTCAAATATATTTCTTTTCATCTCTCTTTTTCTTTTTTTATTTTTTTTTGTATAACCAACAAAATAAAAGGAAAATAAAGGAACTGGGGGGGTGAATACAATACAGGGGGAGTATAATAGAAAAATAAAATAAAAACTGAACTTGAAATGGGCCCAGCCCAATCCTCTCCACAAACAGAGCGCAGGGGGAGGTGTAGTGTGATTCTGGGTGTGTAAGCCAGAAAAATTAGGGCCCAGGCCCAGAGCTGCCCAAAAACGGAGGGTGAGGTGCCACAAAAATTGGTTGGGCCTGAAGCCCAACGGATCAGCCTTCTCTTTCCTCTCCCTTCCAAGTTCAGAAAACAAACCCTAATCTTCAGCGCCGCCGCCGCCTTCTCACCGTCCACTCTTCCTCTAATTCTTCCTATCAACTCAGATGGATTTGGAGAAGCTCTCATGGATCTGTGAAATAACACCAAGAACACCAAGTGATACTCTAGCGGCATTAAACTCTTCACCAACTGATGGATTTTTGATGTGAACCCTCGTGGATGTTGATGATGGAGGATTCTGGTGACGCGTTCTTGGATCTGGAAAAATAAGAGTGTGATTGTGGCTGAACACGTTTGTTGTTGACGCTTGTGGATGAACGCGTTTGTGGATTAGGAGAACTTGTGTTGAAGGCAGTTGAAATCTGGAAGCGATGGAGGTTTCTGGTAGTTTTTCTGGATTTGGTGATGAGTGTTGTTGATTCTGGTAATTGATGAACGAGACGAACCCCTTGAAGAAAGTCCTTTGAAGATTTGCTGAGTTACTGATGATTATTGATGATGATCAGTGTTGAATTTCTGGAGGATACAGAAGAACGTGATGAACGTTCGATGAAGGTGGATGAACATGGAAGAGATCTGGAAAAATGACGATGAATGATGTTGAAGCGTTCTTGTTGTGGATCGGTTGTTCCATGGTGGTGAATCGGAGGAAAGGATGGAAGTTTCTGGAATCTGATGGTTGAACGATGAAGATCATAGGTTTTCTGGTGATGAGGGTTAGGGATTTGTGGTGGCCGGATTCTGAATTTGGTGGTGGAGGCGATGAAGGTTGAGGTTGATGATGAAGACGGTGGTTCGGTTGAAGAGGAAGGGGAAGATGATGAACGGAATCTGGGCTTGGAGATCGCCGGTGGGGGTTGTGGTGGCCGCCGGCCATGCAGGCCGGCCGGCGATGGCTTTTCTGGTGAAGAGTGTGGGAAGGACGCGTGGGGGGAGGGACGGTGGAGGAGCTCTGCATGTGTGCCACGTGGTGGCAGCGTGGCTGAGAGAGAGAGGGTTGGGGGTACGCGTGGCGTGCTGAAATGTGAAAAGGTGGGGCCTCCCATTTTCCAACACGTGGCGACTATTTATGCTGAGAAGCTTGCTGGCATATTCTGGAACCTTCTAGTGTTCGCTGGAAATTGCTGGAAACGCTGGATGATTCTGCATATTTTTTTGGACTGACTTGGACCCATTTTTGGACTAATCTGGACAACAAAAACTGCAATACTGGGCTTTGGCTGAAAAAGCCCAAAACGAAAAATGAGTAAAAACTTGAAAAAAAGCCTGCATTGAATCTAACTAATCCCTAATTAGTCCTAAAAATCTAATTAACTCCTAATTAAAAATCTAGTAAGAACATTTACTAATCTTTTATTAAATTCTAAAAACAAACTATTTTTATAAAAGTAAAGTTATATTTCTATTAACCTTTTTAATATCTAATATATGGAAAATCTATTCACTTATTATTTCTATAAAAGAAAATCAATAAAATCTATCTATTATTCTATATCTAATATTAAAACAATTGATTTCTATTAACAAAAAATATTCTAAAAAATATTAAAGTCTATTTAATCTCTAATAAATCCTAAAATGAATTTAAATTCTATAAAATGCTAAGAATTGATTTAAAAAAGAATTAAAAATATTAAAAATTCTATTAAATCCTAGAAAATGATTTAAAAACTATTTAAAGCCCTAAAAAATCCTATAAAATCCAGAAAAATCACAATAATTCCCAGAGGGACAAAATGAGCACCAAACGACACAAAAATAATCGGTAAAAATAAACGGGCCCCGAAATAACCCAAAAATCAATTCTACTGATCAAAAACATCTGAAACACGAGACGGGAGCTGTGATCCCTGATAAAATCAAAACAAATGAACAATGCAATGTATGTGATATGCAGATGCGAATGCGATTATGCGTCGAAACATCGAGCCAAATGCGAGACCCGGTTGGTCAAATTTTGGGGTGCAACAGCTGCCCCTATTCAAGCGACTTCGACCTGAATGGGTGAAGAGCGCTCAGCCTTCAGACATTCAAGGTAGATGACGGTTGAATACAAATGGAACCCTGAAATTTGCCAACCGCAAGAATATACCGCAAAGCTGCTTGAGGAATAGCTTCCAATAAACTGAAGTTTGGTTATCACGGCAACATCTGGTCAATTTTCTGATAAAATTTTCTTCTCCAAAACCTGTGTGACGCCACAAGTATTGAAATAATGCTTCATAAAGCAAACACTTTGATTCCCATCTATCTCATGGGATCAAATCTGGTCAACTCACAGTTCATTGCGAACTTGAGGACAATTCTCCTGGGGAATTCTGAATAGAACTGCCTTGCACCTGTTTTGACAAAGGGGGCAGCTTCAGAAGTCTGATATATGTCAATCTTTGTTGTTGTTGTTGTTTTTTTTTTTCCCGATGCTGACGTAACAATCAAATGAAGAATCACTCCGCTGGGGAAGACAAGAAGCTGAACCACACAACTCTGCAGGTGAACAAATTCGAAATCCAATAGGTAACCATCTTGGTCTATGTTTCGACATGCGTATGCTTGATAATGATGCCATGCCCTATATGACATGTAAATGCTATGCGTTTTGTTTGAAAATGCGATGCCCAGACGGCATGGATATACTATATGCTTGTATAAATGCAATGACTATATATACAAATGCTAATGCAAGCTCGAGCTGCCAGAGAACACCAGGTCTGAAAACCACTTGGCAAAATAAATGCCGAAGATGACGTCAATTCTACTGGGGATGACCTGAAGTCACAGAACCCTCTCAGCAAAATAAATGCTGGAAACGAGAAATCAAATCCTCTGGGGATAACTGCCCTGCTGGAGACATGAAAAGGCAACCCTGCTTGAAGACTTCACTGGGGAAATAAAGACAACTCTGCTCGGCTCTTCAAACCATTGACAACTGATTGTACTCTGTGGGGATTGACCCAAACTGAGGTTGATTACGCGCAGCACACTGCTGGAAATGCTCATACTATCAAAGATATCACTCTTAATCTGCTGAAGACACTCCTGATCCTACTCTGATACGGGGTAAAAGACAATCTCGACTCTTCCGGGGATAATAGGCAACTTTCATCTGCTGAAGAGTGGCAATTCTGATTTGACAATATCTGCAAGGAGTTCAAACATTACTCGGGGCATTGGTATCCGTCGAGCTTCGTATCGGGGAACATGACGACATGCAAGTCATTGGGAAATATTGTGTCAGATACCTCTTAGGTTTTTCTTGCTTTTCTGGTTTAGAATAATCATGGACTATGTACACAGTGGAAGATATGAGAAATACTAGACGAGAACTAGCATTCAAAGGTAGACTATCAGGCGAGAACTGATAGGGAAATAGGTTAGGAAAAATTGATTTTTGTGTTTTTTGAACATCAGACAGGGCTGACTGGATAACAGACTAAGGTATAGACAACCAGGCGAGAACTGGCTGAAAGCTAACGTACACCAGGCGAGAACTGGTATAACACATAGGGTAAAACACATGAGAACTAATTACGCGATGACATGTACCAGGCGAGAACTGATACAACGCTTGAAGAAACGGTGACCAAACGAGAATTGGTTACCAATAAACTGCACCAGGACGGGAACTGCTGCTTACAATAAACTGCACCAGGACGGGAACTGATGCTTATAATAAACTGCACCAGGACGGGAACTGATGCTTACAGAAGGTGGGCCAGACGAGAACTGGTCACCGATTTGCCAGGCGAGAACTGGACTTTGGAAACGACTGGTTACTGACACGCAACAGGTTTGAACTGCAGGATAATGATCCAACGACACCAAGACCTTCTTATTCGAAAGGTTCAGGCTTTTGGTAAGGGTATTGACATGATTCCCCGATACTCAACTCTGGCTGGGGATAAACGAGCGGGTTTGAATGACTTGCCCCTGGTACACTCAGCTGGGAATAGAAAGACTGGCTTGCACAACTTGCCCCAGTACAATTCACCTTGCCCCCATCTAACTCTTGGGAATGTTGCTCTGAACAACTTGCTACGAGAAGACTTCGAGAATACTTGACCCGGCATCTGCACGACAAAAGAATTCAATCTCCAATTAAACACCTAACAATCCAGTTGATTTCAACATTCTCAGCGATGACTTTCCCCTGAATGAGCGTTCTAGCGACTTAACCCGATCTGATTATCCACCTGAAGTACTTGCTTTCAACTCTCAGCGCTCTGCATAATTGCCCCTGATTGGGTCTTGAGAAGACTCACCTCTTGATTAACTGCTTCTCAAACAACTGCCCCTGCTCAACTGAAGCTTCGGGACTTGTCCTCAGACTGACTGATACTGAACTTATCGGAAGATAATGCCCCTGATTCACAAGGCTTCACAACATTCACCATTCTGGTTCAGACTGCTGGATTACTCAGTCCTGCTCGATTATTTCCTACTGGAATCTCTTTCATGCCAACTACTAACCTGCAATTAGAATTGTCTGTCTACGAATGGTAATCTTAATGCAATGCTCATGCAGATTCTGAAAAATTTTGAGCTGTCACTCATTTATATGCATATGATTGTGAGTGACGAATGAACCAAAGTTCAAACGCAGTGCTTACGTGGTCAATGAAAATACAACAAGATGTGACTAGCAAGTCAAGAAGGAGTCAGGTTACTCAACCTTATAGTAATGCGCTTCAGACTACCCTACCTCAATTAGGTCTTTTGAGGGTTGTATCGTGGTCGGGTTCACGGTTCGTGAAACAAAGGATATTCGGCTCAAATTTGATTTGTACCCACCCCTTCTACGTGATGATCTCCGATCCTAAGGTTCAGTTAACCTGGCACAAGTACTCGCCTCTTCGAGAAGTATGTTGAATGGTAAGAACCACAGTTAAGGAATTCACAAGCTTTTCTTCTAGAGTGATAGTTACTCCTTCTTCGCTTTCGGTGTCTGTGTACACGACTTTGTGATTTGCTGGGGAAAATTTCTTTTTAATCCCTTCTTTTTCATTCTTTTGATTCCCTAATTTTTGCCTGGACTGACTCATTTTGAGTTCTTTTCGATTTTTCTCGATTTCTTTTGAAGTCCAGCGGGATGCCCTAATTTTTGCCTAAGTATTTAGCTTTCCAGCTTTTCTTTCTTTTTACTTAGCGGGCTTTCTTTCTTCTTTCTTTTGGAACAAAGCCGTGTGACACTGGTTGTCTTGATTGCTCCGAAAGGATTGTAACTGTCTCACTCCTGATTGGTGAGGTTTGACCTCTTGAAGGTATAAACTGATTGGTCCTTGAAAGACAACACTCCTCTGCAAGACTTGAATGCTCGGTCAAGCTAACTGCCAACTACCCTGCCCCGGGTTAAGATGTGAGGGTTTTTAAAAGTCCGAAAAAACTTCTACTTCCTGGCTCGAAGTGGTTAACAAGGGACTAACTCCTTATATCTCCAGTGTTTGGGGAATTTGAAACAATGCCTTGTACGTCATCGGTACGGTCTTATCTGAAAGCATACAATCATTGGTTATGAGTTTCAGTTTCGTCATCCTCCCTCCTAACTTTGCTAGTCACAGCGAAAAAATGGAGTGAGTAAAATACAAGTGTCAGTGCAATGCAATAAATGAGCGACAGCGACATGATTAATTCAGAAAAATGCATAGTCACTTTATTATTGTCACCATTCAAAACATACAATGCTAAAAAGCAGGTAGTAACTAACAGAAGAAGAAACTACAAATGCAAATGATGTAAAAGCTTGAGAACTGCCAATGCTGAGGCGCCTGCCTGTCTGAACCACTGGCTTATGCTGGGGAATAGACCCTCTGAATCTACGAGCTTAGACAGCTGAGCGGTTAGGGATGAACAAACAGAAACCCTTCTCGAAAGGAAATGCGATCCTGATCAATCAACTGCTGTACCTTCGCCTGAAATGCTTTACAATCTTCTGTCGAATGCCCCGGAGAGCCACCATGATAACCACACTGAACGTGGGGATTGTACCCAGGAGGGTAAGGTTCTGGAACTGGCTTAAGAGCTTTCGGCTCCACCAAAGACTTCTGGATCAAAGATGGTAGCAACTGGCTATACGGCATTGGCACTGGGTGAGAAGGACCATTCCTTCGTTCCAAGTTGTTGCGAGGTCTGTTCTGATTCTGACGCTGATTCTGGTAACCTCGGCCACGAGTTCGCTGATTTGCAATGGAAGCGACATAAGATTCCTGATATGGTGCCCTAGGCACGGCTGTCTGTTCAGTATAACAAGCCACGGGAGGTACTGATCTCTGATAAGATGACGAACCAACAAAATTCACTGATTCGCTTTGAGGATATTCAATCTTTGGCATGACTGAGTTGATCACAACTTCTTCTTCACTCTGATAGTCACAAGGGTATTCAGTTTCATCAGCTTGATCATATGGAGTAATCTGAATTTTCCCCATTCTTATGGAGTACTCAAGGCGTTCTCCTAATGCTACCACGTCAGAGAAACTTGCCGGAACTCCGAGCAATCTTTTGAAGTACGGATATTGTAGGGAATCTACAAACATGCTTGCCAGCTCTTGGTCTAACAGCGGGGGACGCACTCTAGCAGCAAATTCTCTCCATCTCTGAGCATATCTCCTGATAGGTTCATTGATCTTTTGAGACAACTCTTGCAAATGCATGCGATAAGGAGCAATGTCTAGGTTGTAATCATACTGCTTCAGAAAAGCTCTGGCTAAATCCATCCATGACTGAATCTGATTCCTCTCCAACTGCATATACCACCTCAAAGATGCCCCAGTCAGACTATCTTGAAAGCAATGGATCATCAACTTGTCATCTCGCGCAAACGCAGTCATTCTTCGACAGAACATCATCAAATGCAGCTTCGGACAGCTATCTCCCGTGTACTTCTCAAATTTCGGCACTTTGAACTTGTAAGGCAACACCAGGTCAGGAACCAAACACATGCCTACAGCATCCAGGTTGACAGCATCTTTGGCTTTCAAAGCTTTCATTTGCTCTTCCAACACTCGGACTCTTCTACCTTCGTCAAGGGCTCTTGGATCTACCATCCCAGCTGCTGGAATATCTCTTCGGTAATTCATCACAGGGAAAGCAACACCTTGATTGTTGACAGGAGGAGGACGCTCATTCTGGGCAACAAACTGCTCATGCCGATCTTGGTTCTCAACAGAAGGCTGTACAACTTGGTCTGCAGCAACATTGTTCACTTGCGGGAAGTCTTCCGTAGAGTCATACAGAGGGTTGGACGCCATAGTGAACCCTGTCAGGGTGTTAGGAGACTGGAAATTGCCTTCAGACATGGCTACCAATAATCTTCAGCTGACTTTGACACTTGATTCTGCTCAAATCTACTCAACCCCTAGGTAGGTCTTCTGACAATCAACAGCTGCTCAATCCAAACTCCGGGTAATCACCTTCAGGAAACAAAGGCTGGATCAGAACTCTGGCTAGCTGGAGGATGATATGCAATGCAACGCTGGTATGCATATGATATGCAAAATGCAGCAAACAATGGGACCACAGCCCCCACACAAAATCTAAATACTGCTGCGCTGCTGACGGAGACGTTCTCTGAAAAGAAGACCAGAATAACGGGTAGGTTGAAAGTCAAGTTTCCTGCATAAAAAAACCCCCCCACTCACAGGTATGGACCTATATCTGACAAGGTACGGCATCCTATGCGGTCGTCAGCGTCACAGACATTCAGAACTGACGATACGATTCCCAGAAGGAGTGGCATCATCGAATCCTGAAGAGGCCTCACTCAGCTAACTTCCAAATGATCGGTTCCCAGAGTCGACAATCCAACTAACCAGCAACCCACGCCAACCAAAGGAAGGGACAGGAGGCCAACCAGCAGAACCTCGTCTGAGTGTAGATTTCATGGGACACCAAAGCAAGGCAAAGCAAGCGGGCGCCCACTAATTTCTACTCTAATTCTAGGGTGCACTCCAAGCCCAGGTCCGGCTTCTCACTCAATATCATAGAACACCCGTAACACCCCAACAGCAACAGATAATATCGATAAATAGGCCCCAAACAAGCGCTAGGATTGACTCTCTCTTAGGGGACGTTGGATCCCACATGCATAAGAACTATCGCAGTCCTTAGCAGCCAGGGGACGTTGAATCCCCAGCAGAGTCGCCAGCTGTCGCTACTGCGAAAATCGGCGCCGGCTGACAGAAGAGTCGCCACCGTGCGTTATTTATCCCTCAGAGCGGGAAAGGAAACGCTCGAAGTAAACCTCGCAAAAACGGGGAAAAGGTATGGTCATCGCAACCATAGCCTGGGTTCGGGAGTCGGTTACGCAAGGGGAAGGTATTAGCACCCCTCACGTCCGTCGTACTCGACGGGATCCACGCTTGCTTGGTTGTCTACTGGATGCAAAACAATCTATCTACGGCTGCTAAATCTAAAGGGAAGGGAATTGACTCGATAGAGCGTCGCACTCTATGCCTACGTATTCTCAAGAGAGAAAGTCAGAGTCAACGTAGTTCGGGACTACAGGGAAAATTGGCTCGCCAAGACATCGCGTCTTGTGCCTACGTACTTCCACTGGATGGAAGATCAGAGCTTACGTAGTTCGGCTAACTACGGCTAAACAAACATTCTCACACAGCAGTGAGAAAAACAACTGGTTTCACAGGGTCGGGAACCTATGGTCACAACTATGGCTGAGTCTCAAATGCACTTGGGCAAGAGAGAAAAAGGGTTTCAATTAGTCGTCAACGGGAAAGTCTCGATCGCACAGCCGCGAGAGAACAAAAGTCAGTCGTTAGTGTGCTCGCTAGGATATCGCATCCTATGCCTACATATCTTCGTCTGGTACGAAGAATCAGAGCAGCTGTAGTTCGGCTACTATCGGACCACAGCTCAAATCTCGTTTTATTCATCTCGGAAAAATGATTACAATGGGTGCATACTGAAATAAATCTCCTAGGAAACGCTATCCTATTCTATCTTGAAAAAATCGAATGAAAATGACCCCCTAACAAGTGGGCCTCTAATTCTATCCTAAAAGTCGAAACAATAAGGTCTATGAAAATATCCTAAAAGAAAATGCTTAAAAATATTAAACTACTTTTTAATATTTTTCCTCCTTTTTCTCCTTTTCTTTTCTCCTATTTTCCTTTCTCAATATTTCTTTTTTTTGAATATTTTCTCAAATATATTTCTTTTCATATATTTTTTGAATATTTTTCAAACATATTTTCTTCTTTTCTTTTTCTTATTTTCAAATCAATTCTTTTTTCTATTTCAAAATATTTTCTTTTCATCTCTATTTTTTTCTTTCTTTTTTTTTCAAATATATTTCTTTTCATCTCTCTTTTTCTTTTTTTATTTTTTTTTGTATAACCAACAAAATAAAAGGAAAATAAAGGAACTGGGGGGGTGAATACAATACAGGGGGAGTATAATAGAAAAATAAAATAAAAACTGAACTTGAAATGGGCCCAGCCCAATCCTCTCCACAAACAGAGCGCAGGGGGAGGTGTAGTGTGATTCTGGGTGTGTAAGCCAGAAAAATTAGGGCCCAGGCCCAGAGCTGCCCAAAAACGGAGGGTGAGGTGCCACAAAAATTGGTTGGGCCTGAAGCCCAACGGATCAGCCTTCTCTTTCCTCTCCCTTCCAAGTTCAGAAAACAAACCCTAATCTTCAGCGCCGCCGCCGCCTTCTCACCGTCCACTCTTCCTCTAATTCTTCCTATCAACTCAGATGGATTTGGAGAAGCTCTCATGGATCTGTGAAATAACACCAAGAACACCAAGTGATACTCTAGCGGCATTAAACTCTTCACCAACTGATGGATTTTTGATGTGAACCCTCGTGGATGTTGATGATGGAGGATTCTGGTGACGCGTTCTTGGATCTGGAAAAATAAGAGTGTGATTGTGGCTGAACACGTTTGTTGTTGACGCTTGTGGATGAACGCGTTTGTGGATTAGGAGAACTTGTGTTGAAGGCAGTTGAAATCTGGAAGCGATGGAGGTTTCTGGTAGTTTTTCTGGATTTGGTGATGAGTGTTGTTGATTCTGGTAATTGATGAACGAGACGAACCCCTTGAAGAAAGTCCTTTGAAGATTTGCTGAGTTACTGATGATTATTGATGATGATCAGTGTTGAATTTCTGGAGGATACAGAAGAACGTGATGAACGTTCGATGAAGGTGGATGAACATGGAAGAGATCTGGAAAAATGACGATGAATGATGTTGAAGCGTTCTTGTTGTGGATCGGTTGTTCCATGGTGGTGAATCGGAGGAAAGGATGGAAGTTTCTGGAATCTGATGGTTGAACGATGAAGATCATAGGTTTTCTGGTGATGAGGGTTAGGGATTTGTGGTGGCCGGATTCTGAATTTGGTGGTGGAGGCGATGAAGGTTGAGGTTGATGATGAAGACGGTGGTTCGGTTGAAGAGGAAGGGGAAGATGATGAACGGAATCTGGGCTTGGAGATCGCCGGTGGGGGTTGTGGTGGCCGCCGGCCATGCAGGCCGGCCGGCGATGGCTTTTCTGGTGAAGAGTGTGGGAAGGACGCGTGGGGGGAGGGACGGTGGAGGAGCTCTGCATGTGTGCCACGTGGTGGCAGCGTGGCTGAGAGAGAGAGGGTTGGGGGTACGCGTGGCGTGCTGAAATGTGAAAAGGTGGGGCCTCCCATTTTCCAACACGTGGCGACTATTTATGCTGAGAAGCTTGCTGGCATATTCTGGAACCTTCTAGTGTTCGCTGGAAATTGCTGGAAACGCTGGATGATTCTGCATATTTTTTTGGACTGACTTGGACCCATTTTTGGACTAATCTGGACAACAAAAACTGCAATACTGGGCTTTGGCTGAAAAAGCCCAAAACGAAAAATGAGTAAAAACTTGAAAAAAAGCCTGCATTGAATCTAACTAATCCCTAATTAGTCCTAAAAATCTAATTAACTCCTAATTAAAAATCTAGTAAGAACATTTACTAATCTTTTATTAAATTCTAAAAACAAACTATTTTTATAAAAGTAAAGTTATATTTCTATTAACCTTTTTAATATCTAATATATGGAAAATCTATTCACTTATTATTTCTATAAAAGAAAATCAATAAAATCTATCTATTATTCTATATCTAATATTAAAACAATTGATTTCTATTAACAAAAAATATTCTAAAAAATATTAAAGTCTATTTAATCTCTAATAAATCCTAAAATGAATTTAAATTCTATAAAATGCTAAGAATTGATTTAAAAAAGAATTAAAAATATTAAAAATTCTATTAAATCCTAGAAAATGATTTAAAAACTATTTAAAGCCCTAAAAAATCCTATAAAATCCAGAAAAATCACAATAATTCCCAGAGGGACAAAATGAGCACCAAACGACACAAAAATAATCGGTAAAAATAAACGGGCCCCGAAATAACCCAAAAATCAATTCTACTGATCAAAAACATCTGAAACACGAGACGGGAGCTGTGATCCCTGATAAAATCAAAACAAATGAACAATGCAATGTATGTGATATGCAGATGCGAATGCGATTATGCGTCGAAACATCGAGCCAAATGCGAGACCCGGTTGGTCAAATTTTAAGCAAAGTATTTTTTAACTGCGTCCGCGTTCACCGGGGATGCAAAATCTTCGCCATCCATCGTGGATAACAACAAAGCTCCTCCCGAGAAGACCTTGCTGACGACGTACGGACCTTCGTAATTGGGAGTCCACTTGCCCCGGTGATCGGAGTGTGGAGGAAGAATCTTCTTCAGGACGAGATCACCCGTCTGAAAGCTTCTAGGACGCACCTTCTTATCATAAGCTTTCTTCATTCGGCTTTGGTACAGACGACCATATGCAATCGATGCCAACCTTTTCTCGTCCATCAGGCTGAGTTGGTTTAGTCGGTTCTTAATCCATTCTGCCTCGTCGAGTTTCACGTCAACCAAAACTCGCAAAGAAGGGATCTCCACTTCTAACGGTAGGACAGCTTCCATACCGTACACCAAGGAGAAAGGAGTTGCCCCGGTTGATGTACGTACCGTTGTACGATAACCGTGCAATGCGAATGGCAACATCTCGTGCCAATCTTTGTAGGTCACAACCATCTTCTGTACAATCTTCTTGATGTTCTTATTGGCCTCTTCAATGGCGCCATTCATCTTCGGACGGTAAGGAGATGAGTTGTGGTGTTCAATCTTGAAACTCTGGCACAACTCCTTCATCATCTTGTTATTTAAATTCGAACCATTATCAGTAATGATTCGCTCGGGAATTCCGTAACGACAGATGATGTCCCTCTTTATGAATTTAGCCATACCTTCTTGGTCACACATGCTGCCTCCACCCACTTGGTGAAGTAGTCGATAGCTACTAGAATGAAGCGGTGACCGTTAGATGCAGTGGGCTCGATATTGCCTATCATGTCGATGCCCCACATGGAGAACGGCCACGGGGAGGACATGACATTTAACGGGAACGGCGGCACATGAATCTTATCAGCATAAATCTGGCATTTATGACATCTCTTCGCGAATTTAAAGCAATCCGATTCCATCGTCAGCCAGTAGTATCCTGCTCTCAGGATCTTTCTCGTCATAGCATGCCCGCCGGCGTGCGTACCAAATGTGCCTTCATGGACTTCTTCCATGAGCATCCCCGCTTCTTTCTCATCTACACATCTGAGTAGCACGAGATCGTGGTTTCTTTTATACAAAACTCCATCAGGATTGAGATAAAAATTTCCAGACAGCCTCCTTAGAGTCTTCTTATCCTGGGTTGACGCTCCCGCAGGATACTCCTTAGTCATAAGGAAGGTCTGGATATCATGGAACCATGGCTTGCCGTCGGAGGCTTCCTCGATCGCAAAGACGAATGCAGGTCTATGAAGAAGAGAAAGAATAATTCTTGGAACTTCATTCCAAAAATTGACTTTATACATCGAAGCCAACGTGGCTAAGGCATCAGCCATCTGATTTTTTGCTCTGGGCACATGATGGAGTTCCACTCGATCAAAGAACGGAAGCAGCCTTCTGGCATAATTCATGTACGGCACCAAATTCGATTGACGAGTCTCCCACTCCCCTTTAATCTGGTTAATCACAAGTGTCGAGTCACCATATACATCTAGGTTCTTGATTCTCAAATCAATTGCCTCTTCTAGTCCCATGATGCATGCTTCGTACTCCGCTTCGTTATTGGTGACCGGAAACGTCAGTCTCGCAGTGAACGGGATGTGGGATCCGTGGGGAGTCGTGATGATCGCCCCAATGCCACTTCCATAGGAATTAACCGCCCCGTCAAATATCAATTTCCACTGGGATTTCCTATCTGGACCCTCGCCGGGCAGCGATTCATCGCAATCTTTCGCTTTAAGAAACATGATATCCTCATCAGGGAATTCAAATTTCATTGGCTGGTAATCCTCGATCGGCTGTTCGGCAAGGTAATCAGACAATACGCTTCCCTTGATGGCCTTCTGGGACACGTACTGAATGTCATATTCTGTCAACACCATTTGCCATATGGCAATCCTGCCCGAAAGCGCTTGCTTCTCAAAGACATACTTGATCGGATCCATCTTCGAAATTAGCATGGTGGTGTGGTTGAGCATGTACTGTCGTAAACGTTTGGCCGCCCAGGCTAGTGCACAACACGTCTTCTCCAGCATCGAGTAACGAGATTCACAGTCTGTGAACTTTTTACTCAAATAGTAAATGGCATGCTCCTTTCTGCCTGTCTCGTCGTGCTGACCGAGAACACCCCATACTATTCTCAAGAACTGTCAAGTACATGATTAAGGGTCGTCCGGCCACTAGGGGTATCAAGATTGGAGGTTCCTGTAGATACTGTTTTATCTTATCAAATGCCTTCTGGCAATCCTCGTTCCAGATAATCGCCTGATCTTTCTTCAACAGCTTGAACATCGGTTCACACGTGGCCGTAAGCTGAGAAATAAACCTTGCAATGTAGTTTATTCTGCCCAGGAAACCACGAACTTCTTTTTCTGTTCTTGGCGCTGGCATTTCTTGTATCGCTTTAATCTTCGCAGGATCAACCTCGATGCCTCTTTCATTCACGATAAACCCCAGTAACTTTCCGGACCGTACTCCGAAAGTACACTTGTTAGGATTCAACCTCAACCTGAACTTCCTAAGCCTCTCAAAAAGCTTCAGCAAATTGACCAGATGTCCCTCCTCCATTTGGGACTTCGCAATCATGTCATCAACATAGACTTCAATCTCATGATGAATCATGTCATGAAACAAAGTAACCATTGCTCGTTGGTAAGTGGCCCCTGCGTTCTTCAGACCGAAAGGCATTACCTTGTAGAAAAATGTTCCCCAAGGAGTGATAAACGTAGTTTTCTCCATGTCCTCCGGCGCCATATTGATCTGATTGTAACCGGAGAAGCCATCCATGAATGAAAATACGGAGAACTGTGCTGTATTGTCGACCAAAACATCAATATGAGGTAGCGGGAAATCATCTTTAGGGCTCGCCCTATTCAAATCCCGATAATTGACGCACATTCGCACCTTACCATCCTTCTTCGGTACAGACACTATGTTGGCGACCCACGGAGGATAAGTGGTGACCGCTATGAAGCCAGCATCAAGCTGCTTCTGCACTTCTTCTTTGATCTTAACGGCCATATCTGGTCGCGTCCTTCTAAGCTTCTGCTTAACGGGAGGACAATCTTCTCGCAGCGGCAAGTGGTGGACCACGATGTCAGTGTCAAGTCCGGGCATATCTTCGTATGACCAAGCAAAGACGTCACTATACTCTCTTAGCATCTCGACCAATCTCTGCTTGACATCACTCTACAACGCAGCCCCTATCCTGACGTTCCTGACAAGTTCTTCAGAACCCAGATTCACGATCTCAATCTCTTCCTCATGAGGCAGAATAACTTTCTCTTCTTGTTTCAACAAGCGGGCCAACTCTTCAGGAAGGTCTTCGTCTTCATCAATCTCTTCTTCGGCTTGATAGATCGGGCAATCGAAGTTGAAGTGAGTCGTAGAAGGTCCAGAGTCGATGTCATCTGCTATGTGGATCCTGCAATAACAAGGGTTAAGCTTAAAACAAGGATATGCATGTTAGCACAAACCCCATTGTCATTTTATTCTTTTTCAAAACAAATATAAAACAGGAATAACAGAGATCACAATATTTGAATGCGAAGAAAAACGCCTTTTGATTTATTGATAAAATGCATGTACATAATCAAACAAGGCCCTGACAATAAAGCCACTATGCCCCGGGTAGGACATAGGGTTGTACAATGATTGGAAAAAGTAAATCATTACTCTTCGCTTGTCATCTGGATGATATCCTTGACGGACCAGTTGGTAAGGCCCTCGCCTGGCTTGCTTGGCTGGATCCAAGAGTCTAGGTCACAGTCGCTATCTCTGCTGTCTTCAGACACCGCATTGACACCTTCAAATATCACCCCGCCACTGGTAAATTGGATCGGCCCTTTACCTCGCGACGCACTGCTAGAAGAGGAGGCTTCAGCTCCAGGAGAGCATCCCAACCCGAACTTGTCTTGCTTGTTAGGTATCTCCAAAATTCGCCCCCAGCCTGGGGTAGATCCGGCTTGGACAACAACCCGGGCTTCCTTGAAGGAGGAGAGAGTCATCTCTGGCTTCTCAGTGACTACAGGAGCTACGTCCTTGACTTTAACAGCTTCGAACGCTTGGCATAGGGTTTCGTGG
The DNA here is from genome assembly GCA_963859935.3 of Lathyrus sativus. Taxonomy (NCBI): domain Eukaryota; kingdom Viridiplantae; phylum Streptophyta; class Magnoliopsida; order Fabales; family Fabaceae; genus Lathyrus; species Lathyrus sativus. Next base: position 201,778,947 of record OZ012740.1, on the reverse strand, counting down.
ATTTCCCCATCCATCTCAACATACTTGAAGGACGACAAATGGCTCACCATTATGTCTTCCTCGCCACAAACAGTCACGATGCTACCTCCGACAGCGTACTTGAGCTTTTGGTGCAACGTGGAGGTCACAGCACCTGCGGAATGGATCCATGGCCGACCTAAGAGACAACTATAGGCAGGCATGATGTCCATAATGTAAAAGACTGCGTTGAATGTTTCCGGCACAACTTGGATTGGCAGGGTCACCTCCCCGAAAACATGGCGTTTGGTTCCATCGAACGCCTTCACAACCAGATCACTGGGTGTGCAAATCACTCCGCGAGTATCTAACTTCATTAATGCCTTCTTCGGAAGAACATTGAGTGACGACCCCGTGTCCACCAACACGTGAGACATAATCGTTCCCATACACTCTATCGAGATGTGCAGGGCGCTATTGTGGTTCCTCCCCTTCGGCGTCAGCTCTAGGTCAGTGAACCCTAACCCATTTCCAGCATTCACGTGGGTTACGACCTCTTCCAGCTGGTTTACCGATATTTCCTGCGGTACATATGCAGCGTTCAACACCTTTAGCAGTGCGTTGCGGTGTGCTTCAGAACACAGCAACAAATTCAGGATGGAAATTTTCGAGGGTGTTTGATGGAGATGATCCATGATCTTGTAGTCACTCTTTTTAATCAACCTCATAAATTCCTCAGTGTCTTTAACAAGTAAGTCTTTTTCTACCCCACGAGGGATCTCTTCGACGACTTTACTCTTCCCTTTATCAGTTGCATCAGCTCTGTCCGCTTTGTCCGTCATGACCTCAGGTGGTGCAAACACTCTCCCGCTGCGAGTGATTCCGCTAACGCCCGCTAGGTTCTCTACAGACGACCCAAATGGTTCTAATTCCAACTTCTGTCCGTTGCAGTAGACCTCTGCCCCGTAATGCCATGGGACAGCATTAGTGCTTTCGAACGGTATTGGCCCAGCTTTGGTGATGGTAATCGTGGGCGGTCTGGGTGCAGAAATAGTTATCGTCTGGCGAGGGATGGTGATGGTGGCAACCTCATCATCTTGCTTCAGCATTACCTCTCCCGATCCGCTTTCGGCCCTTCGGCTGAACTGTAATATTGTCATACCCTAAATTTGTCCTACCCATTTGTAAATATTTTCGCATTTTTATTTTGCATTTTCCATTTGATTTCATACCGCTTAGACACGTGTCCGTCCCGATTGGGCATTCTTCAAATCTCGACTTTTTTACCCAATAGGAGCGCGACACGTGGCCTAAGGGCATTCTTGTAAATTTTATATCCATGTTTATTTACTCATTCTTCTTTTCAAATATTTATTTCCCGTATATATTTTTATTTTGACTTTTTATTTTAATTAAGTTTAGAAATTTTATTAGTATTTAGTTGTATTATTATTATTATTATTTTTAAATAGTTTAGAATTAGTTTAAATATGTTTCTTTTTAATATTGATTAAAAAATAAGTGGATAGAACAATGTTTAGTGTATTTTTATTTTTAGGAATTAATTAGAGTTTCATTTTATTTTAATATAGAATTTTATTCTGTGTGAATTTTTTTTAAAGATTTTTAGAATTAATTAAAGTTATTTAAAGTTATTAGCTTATTTATTTATTTATTATTTTATTAGAATATTTAGTTTAATTAGAATAGATTATTTATTTAAATTATTTATTAATTAGATTTTTTATTTTCTTTTTTAATTATTTATTTAGATTATTTATTAATTAAGATTATAAGTTTTATTAGTTGTTATTTTTCATTTGGCTTTAGATTAGTTTAGTTAGATTATTATATTAGGATTTTATTTTAATTTAATTAGGATTATTTTTTTTAAATTAGGAGTTAGTTAGTTAGGGTTAATTGTCATTAATTTGTTTTATTAGGGTTTTATTAATCAGTATTCTCGTTAAGTTACATTTAATTTCGGTTTGTTTCATCATCAGTCTAATTAATTATTAGTTTATCAATTAATCCATTGCCACGTGTCATCTGTCTATAAATACAGACACTATTCATTGTCCCCCTTCTTGGGGACTGAAACCCTAACCCTAGGTCAGCCGCCCTTTCCTTGAGTCACTGAAACCCTAACCCCAAGGACGCCACCTCACCACCGGCCATGCAAACGCCGGAACCCTCACCGGAAAAATCCACACGGATCAAACACCACCAGAATACACGCCGGAAAACTCATCATTCAACGGAAACTGCTTTGTGTTCATCATGTTCATCTCAATCATCAAGTCTTTCCCAGAAAACCTTCAAGACCTTCCTCTAAGTTCATCCTTTTCCAGCAAAACACATGCGTTCTTCATCATTTTCCCAGATACTCATCGTGTTCATCCTGTTTTTCCCAGAAACTTCATATCTTCATCCACCTTCATCATATTTTTTCCAGAAATTTCTCAGAAATCATCATCCACATTCAAACGTTCACTCTAACGTTTTCCAGAACTCATACTAAATTTCATCACGTGTTCATAAATGATTTCCAGAACTTCATCCTCTTAACTCCATCCTTCACCAACATTAACAATCGTCCATATCTACAACACAACCTTCATAAATCTACTCAGATCTACATCCAAATTATCAACATTCAAACACCATCGTCATCATCGCTACCAAACTCCATATCCCTCACCTTCATCGTCATTTTTCCATCGTCATTTTTCCAGCTTCCTCAAACAAAACCACAACAGAAATCCAGATCCAAACTCTCCGTCAATTTCAAAACCTCTGAAAATCCCCAGAAAATGATGAACAAACCTCAACAAACAAAACATTCAACCGATCTACAAATCTCAGCAAACAAACTTCAATCAAATCCTCCGCCAACTCTAAACCCTCCGTTCTCATTGTTTTCGTCATCAAAACCCAGATTCTGTTCAACGATCCTTAATAAACTCAACATGCAAGCCACAGATCCACTATTTTCTTCGCGAGCCAACAACCTTCAAACTCGTAGATCTCCAGATCGTCTTCATCCATCATGTCCGACCTCATGCGACATCCAATTCTCACTTATTATGGCGGCGATTAACAGAAACTGGATTATGGTGGATTTGTGTTTTGTCTATTTTTGTAGGTTGAACATAGGTGATGATGGTGATGTCTGAAGAAGATAGGACTGAATTGAGAGGGATAAAGGTTTTTGTGTTCATTGAAGGAAATTTTAGGAAGAAGAATTGAGAATGAGGCGGACGAAGGAGATAGAGGACGGCGGCGGTGAACAGAGAAGGAGAAAGAGTTAGGGTTTGACCAAAGTGGAAGGAAGAGGGTGACTTGAGTTGCCTCGTATGGGTTAGTGGGCCTTGGGCCCAATTTTTATTTTTGCTATACCATACCCTCGAGTTCCCCGTGCACCCCCTGTTTGTTTTTTAGGTTTTTTTGTGACGTTGGGCCAAGCCCAACCGGTCATTGTGGATTCACACCACCCGTTCTCATTGTTGCGCCCCCATCTGCTGTTTATTTTGTTTTATTATTATTGCTGTTTTGTGGATTTGGAGGCCCAACTGCGTTTTTTTGGATTGCACCCCTGATTTTGGGCTACACCCCTTTGTTTTTTTTATTTTTTATAACTATTTTGTAAATATATTTGTACATAGATTTTTGTATTATATTTTTGCATATATTTTAATACACTTTGCCATTTCCTTTTTTAGAAATTTATATTTTGTATTTCTTTTATAATATTATAATATGTATATAATTTTTTTTTATATTCTATTTTCTATCCATTTCTTTTAATATTTCTTTTAGGATTTATTTTTCCTTTAGAAACTTCATTTCAATTTTAAAATTTGAATTCTTATTTTCATTTTATTATTGGATTTTTCTCACCATTTCATTTTTTTAGGTCGGTGACGACATTTCCATCGTTTAACCGTCAAATTATTGACGTGAAACAAAGGATCTGAGACCACCTCTTTTCTTTCTTATTTTTTATTCCGATTCGATTTTATTTATGACTTGTGGATCGATGAAGTCTTTTTATCCGCAAGCGTCAGATTTTCAGAGTTGATAACCTTCTCGATTTCAAATCTATGGTGAATAACCGTTGGTGTCATTTTCCGTACTTTGGGATCGTGATAGGCTACCTTTGATTAATCGGCATTATGTTTGCGATTAAGACGAGATCCATTCTTTCGTGTCCCGATTCGATTCACTAACCATTAAATTTAATTGCCGTTAAATATTATTGTGAATATTATTGTCATATTATTATTCATATTGTCATTATTCATTCGTTCACCCATATTCGAAAATACCTAATAAATTATCGAAACTCCTAAAAGTCAAATTGGTGGACTGTTGGATCTTTGGTCATTTGCAGGTATCCTAACTTTGAGTCGTGCCCGACTCTGCTCAAGGCGTAGTTTAGGACACAAATGCACACACACGGCTTTCTCTTGGGCTACCTGACAATGAGACCCCTTTATTTCGTGCAATCCCGTGTAACTTACATGTATCCCTTCCATATTCCGATGTATGTTTCGTATTTCTTTGATTATTAGTTTATCTCCTAGGAGCACCCATAGGGACTAGAGCGGATTCAAACTATTTTCAAACTAATTCTCGATTCATCATCGAGCCATTTTCAAACCTCGTAATTCGAGTGCTCATACGCATTCGCCATCGACCTATTACAACTCGACCCTTGATGCGTAAGTCAAGTCGGTCTCTTTTTTCAAACAATTTCATTTTCAACACGCTTTGCACGCGATAATGTGTCAAACCCTTGATCCAACGTCAAGAGGATTTTCAAAACAAACTATCAATCAACTAACAACTATTCAATTCTTTTGCAAGGTGTAAAGAGTGGGTTCAAGTCTTTGAGCTTGCTTTCGATTGTTTGGATGCGAGTTATCTTATTCGTGTGTGAGCAATTGATGCCTTTAAATAATATTAACAAACTCGACAACATTCAACCACCTTTCAATTACTCATCCTTTCACTCATCTTTCAAACAACTTCTTTTACGATGAAAAAGAGAGTGTCCCAAGTCTTTGGTTCGCTCTCCCGACTACTTGGATCCGAGAAGTCTTTCTTAAGCTTCAAGTAGTTGTCATCCGACCAATCTCATCTTTCAAACGCCATTCAAACAATTCCTTTAGCGATGAAAAAGGGAGTGTTCCAAGTCTTTGGTTCGCTTTCCCGATTACTTGGGTCCGAGAAGTCTTTCTTAGGCTTCAAATAATCGTCATCCGTTCAACTATGCAAACCTATCTTCTTGTCTAAACCAAAATACTTAACCAATCAAACTCTATTCCTCGCCCCCGTGCGATCCACAACTCAAACATACCTCTTACCAAGAACATTGTTTAGTCCCTTCTTCCGCGCATAACAAACTCGTGCTTCAGCCTCCCCTAGCGAGCAGACAAGCCCACGTTTAGCAGTTAGAATGCGACCTAAACTCTCGTTCATTCCAAACACAAACCTTTTAGCAAACTGTAGGCCGAACTACGGCTGCTCTGATTCTTCATTCTCTTTTGAATGTAAGATACATAGGCACAAGATTGTGACGATCTTGGCGAGCACATTCCCCACAATCCCCTCTTTACCCGTAGTCCCATGAACTACGAACGCTCTGATTTTCCACTTCTTACAAGTGAAGATACGTAGGCACAAGGGCCCCAATCCTTGGCGAGCACCCTATCTTAATAATCACCCCCTTTTCCTATTAGCAAGCAATTCCTTAGAAGATAAACAAACATAGTTAACTTTCTCTCGCGAATCGAATCAAGAGGTTCCCATTGAGTACAACGGACGTAGAGGGTGCTAATACCTTCCCTCTATGTAACCGACTCCCGAACCTAGAATATTGGCTGTGATGACCATGTTCTTATCCCTTTTAAGGTTTTATCGATATTTTCCTATTCCATCCTTGGAATGAATAAAGTTCGGTGGCAACTCTGTTTCGAACAGTATTTTCCGCGTCCATCGCGAGGATCGTATTTTTCGAGGTACGACAAATATCCCTTCAGTCATCAGACTTTGAATCCCTTCTATCAACTGTTCACATCCATCAGGACTTGTCACACAGCCCATACACAGCTCTCCGCAACCTGGGAAGAAACCTCTTTTCATCAGTTTAGCTTTAACGAAGCTAAGCGGTGTCTTCAGATCTCTGACGTCAGTCAATAAATCTAAGCTCTCGTCTTCAATAATGGCGTTTACTCCACCTCCCCTATGATTCGGAATAGGGTTCTTCGTGACGTTTGGCACATTATCTGAGAAGTTGATGATCTTAGCATCCACCATGTCCTGCACCTTGTGCTAGAAGGCTTTGCAATTCTCTGTTGTGTGGCCTGGTGCCCCTGAGTGAAACTCACAAGTCGCATTCGCGTCATAACCCAGCGGAGGTGCCCCTGTCAAGGGAGCCAAGGTTCTCTTCTGGATCAACTGTAGCTGGAGCAGAGTCTGCAATAGTTGAGCATACGACATGGGCGGAGTTTCGAGGTGACGGCTCGACAGAGGTGCCCTGTTCCGATATTTTCTGTACCCTTGTTGATTCGACTGCTGCTGATGTGGCTGTTGAATGGCCGGGATAGTTATGCTGGCCACCTGTTGGTGAGGGCCTTTACCCTTCCTTCGAGCGTTGGTCACGGCGCTCGTTTCTCCTTCCCGTCTTTTGCCACCATAAGGTTTCTTTCCGCCTCCTCCAGCTGAGGATGACTCACCTTGAATTTTCCCCAGTTTGATCCCATTTTCGATGTGCTCACCCGTGATAATGATATCTGAGAAGGTTCCAGACATACCGCTGACCAATTTCTCATAATAAACCCCTGGGAGGGTGGCTACGAACATCTGCACAAGCTCACGCTCAACCATCGGCGGCTGAACCCTGGCTGCCAATTCACGCCACCGCTGGGCGTATTCCTTAAACCCTTCGTTGTTCCTTTGCGACAGATTCTGCAGTTGGACTCGGTTTAGGGCCAAGTCGCTATTGTATTGGTAGTGATGCACAAATGCTTCTGCAAGGTCCTTCCACGTGCGCACACTGGTAGGTTCCAGACTCATGTACCATTCGAGGGAGGGTCCGGACAGACTGTCCTGAAAGAAGTGCATCAGCAACTTCTCATCATCAGAATGAGCTAACATTTTTCTGTAATATGATCTCAGGTGGACGCGAGGGCAAGTGGTGCCCTTGTACTTTTCAAAGTCAGGTACCTTGAACTTAGGAGGCACCTTGAAATCAGCAATCAGTCCCAACTTGGACATATCAACACCCAAGGTGTTCTGGTTCTCGATATTTCTCATCTTGTCCTCAAGTGCCTTGAACCTTAGACGTGCTTCAGCAGTCAGCTCCCCTTCAGCACCTCTCTGAGAGAACACATCGTCTTGGCGGTCTTCTAACCACGGCTGAGGCCCGAACAGATTCCCAACACCTGCGTTGCCGTTGCCCAGTCCAACATTGACGTTAGCTTCAAGACTCCCATTACCGACGCCCGTCGTATTGCCATTGAGTCCCATGTTAGCTATCACATTGCCGTTGGCACTGCCATTCCCCCCGGTCACGGGGACGCCATTCTGAGGAGTTTCAACTGGTGGAGGGGTAGGCACGGTCCCACCGTGGAGTACGCCATTGCTATCAACCCTTGAAATCAAAGGCTGAACCAAGGTTCTGAACTGATCCTGGCCATTGGCGACCGCTTGCATGAGCTCCATGAAGCGATCCATTCTTTCGCGGAGTTCTTGAACATCAGTTTGCACTTGTTCCATGATTCTGGTTTGATTTGCTCTGGTCGGATAGCGGTGGATAGGTCTCTGATCAATCCTGGAACAACCTGAAACAACCTGAAAACACAAAAGGGTTAGGAAAAAACGACAAAGTGCTCGTCATGCAAATGCAAACGTGTGTCTGTGCGTTAGGGAGATTTCCCCCGATCCTAGTACCTGAGTGCCAGTGCTGATAATAAGAAGTCCGAGTCCAGTCATGGAAATCACATCTCATATATATGAAGAAAGCCCATCAAGGCAGTACACAACATCAGTGAGTGCAAGATGAATCAACAGCATGACCTCAACCAACAAGCCTGGTGATGGTCAGCATACAACAATGATCAAACAAAAGGAATACAAATAGTCAAGTACGTCCACGGGCGCGAAACTCTTCTAACAAATTCCTCGTTTCTGGATGATCAGGCCGAGTGAGTAACCCTTCGACGAGTAACTCTCTCTGCATAATGGTGTATTGAAGACCTTCGATCGAATCTTCCCATGCTCCTTCGCCGAAACAATCTTCTAGCTTCCGCTTCTTGGATTCAAACGTCAATTTGCGCTCCTTCAGGTTAGCAAGAGCTTTGTTGAGCTGGCCTTCAGCGGCATATCTGCGAGCGGTTTCTTCATCAAACCTCTTCTCACTAGCCCTTACCTGGGCTTTCAGCTTGGAGATCTGTTGCATCAGCTTATCCTCCCGCTCTTTCCTATTGGCTAGGGTGACCTTCCAGTGCTGATTGAACTTGGATATCCTCCGATACGCTTCGTCCAAGTGTTGCTTCTTCGTGGCCAGTACGTCGTTGACAGCTTTGAAGTCTCGACCCATGCGTTCACGCTCGGCTATCTGCTTAGTCAAATCTATCCCCAACTGGTTCACCAGTTCTGTCTGCCTCTTGAAGGAATGAACAACTTCGTTTCTCTCGCTTCTGAGCTGAGCCAATTCTTTCTCCAATTCTTCATTTTCCTTTTTCAGCTCGTCTCTCTCAGCTAACACCTGGTTATGCTGCTGAATAGGCACAGTAGTAGGCTCTTGTATCACTGGAGGGCTTTTTGGCTTGGCAGGAAGAAACGGCATCCCTATAGCATCTGCTCTGGCTCTGATCCAAGTTACATACGGAGCGTAGGCTTGCTTATTACTTTTCCCCAGCAATAGTTTTCCCCTCTTACTGATACCATTCCAAGCGCGCTGAAGCTTAGATAACATATCCTCCTCTAGAAGACCAGTGAGGTACAGAGATTCCTGTACCTCTTCATCCTTCGGCGGAGCTCTCAAAGCATAAGCAAACTGTCGGACCAGCAGAGACGGATTATAGTTTATATAGCCCTTCCTGCCTATCAAAGGCACGTTCGGAAACCCGCCGCAGCTGAAGATAATCTCGGTACCCAACCTATCTCTGTCAAACCAGTCAATATCCTCCGCTGATAGACTCATCAAACGCTCGGACCACTCAGCTGTGGCTGCAGACGAAACAAAGAGACCCCTCTTGGGCAGATGACTATTAAGCCATTTATAAAGCAAGGGCACACAACACGAGACATTCTTGCCCCTTCTGTTCTCGTTTTTGTAGTGGATAGAATGGTAGACATCTCCTGTCAAGGTAGGGACTGGATTCCCTGAAGTGAAGATGTGAAATGCGTCGAAGTCTACAAAGTCGGGCATATTGGGGAACAAAATGATGCCATATATGCACAGAGCGAGAATGGCGTTGAACACGACCCAACATCCGTCTTTGGCGCGCTGCTAAGCCTTTCCCACTAAGAACTGCAAGGAGAAACCGGGAACCTTGTTCCAACTAGACAATACCAACTCGGAGGCATCCAGATGAAGTGAAGGAGCTAGACTAGCCAGATTAGGCTCAGCATCCATATGAATAAAAGGCATCTGCCTCTTGATAGGCACACCTAACAAATCAGCATATTCCTCTAGCGTGGGTGCGAGAACAATATCCTGGAAAGTAAAGCATCTCAACGGAGGATCGTAGAACTGCAGCAGAGCGTGCGACCCATTCAACTCGAACGCAGAAGGTTTACGAACCAAACTGAGCAATTTGCCGTAAGACTTTCTGAATTCATCCCTCACAGAATCATCTGCTAAAGCAATCAGACCACTCAGCTGAACCACATCAGGGGCAGGGATCTTGTAAGCCACGGTCTTCCTCAGAGAACCCATAACAATACAACAGAAGGCAAGAAATCCTGAGTCGGGGGGAAACGGTACCTGCAACACAGACACACGTTAATGAAATGCAAATGGGTATGCAAAGCAATGTAAAATGCAATCATGCAGCAGGAGATCAAGGCAACTGTGCTGTGGAGATTCTGTATCAACAAAACCATAATCCTGCTCTATCAAGAACAACCACTATCTCTGATAATAAGAAAACCCTGGTATCGGACCACAAATCTGCTCTGTCAAGAACAATCATCTGATAATAAGGACCCCTGATACAGGACCAAAACTCTGCTCTGTCAAGAACAATCATATATTTGATGATGAGAACCTCTGGTACCAACAAAACTGATTCACTATCAAGAAAACCAGGTAGTCTGAAGGTCAAAGTTTCCTGCAATAAACCCAACCCTGCTCACAGGTATGGACCTAACCTGACTCAAGTTCGGCATCCTATGCGGTCCTCAGCGTCACAGACATTCAAGAGGGTGATACGATACATAGAAGGTGTGGCATCACCCGCTCAAGAAGCGGCCTCACACAGCTGAATCCTAAATGATCGGTCCCCAGAGTCGACAATCCTCCAAACCAACAACCCCCTCAACCCAAAGGGTTGAAAAAGAATTCAACCGGGAGAACCTCGTCTGAGCGTGGATTTCATGAGACACTAGTGCCTGCCAAGCAAGCACGCGCCCACTAATTTCCACAACTAATGCTATGTTCACTCAAGCCTGGGTCTGGCTTCTCACTCATCAGAATGCCCCTCCCACAATAGTATAGATAATCATATCATACTGAAAAATATAGTGCGGGAAATGAAATGCGATAAATAAACACAACCCAACAAGTAATCATACAAGCGCTAGGATTGACTCTCGCAGGGGATGTTGGATCCCCAAACTGACTCGCATACGGGACGTTGGATCCCAGGAAACTATCAATTCCCCAGCAGAGTCGCCAGCTGTCGCTTCCGCGAAAATGAGGTGCCGGCAAAACAGAAGAGTCGCCACCTTTCGTTATTTATCCCTCGGAACGGGAAAGGAAACGATCGGAAAAACCTGACGAAAAGGTATAAGACAAGGTCATCGCAACCGTTGTCTGGGTTCGGGAGTCGGTTACACAAGGGGAAGGTATTAGCACCCCTCACGTCCGTCGTATTCGACGGGATCCACGCTTGTTGTGTTTACTGGACGAGTTGGTTTATCTATCTACCTATCAAGGCTGGCTTAAAAAGAAAAGAAAATGACTCGGCAAAGCGTCGCGCTTTATGCCTACGTACTCTCATCAGAGAATGAGAAATCAGAGTCAACGTAGTTCGGCTAACTACGGGTTACGGGGAAGGTGGCTCGCCAATACATCAGTATTGTGCCTACGTACTCTCAACAGGTATGAGAGATCATAGCTTACGTAGTTCGGGCTAATACGGGTTACAGGAATTCAGATTCATCTGTTTTATCGAGTGGGGTTAAGCAGCAGTTCCAGCAGTTAGGGACAAAGCCTGTTTGCGGTGGCTCTGAAGTTTAACGACACTCTTTTCTTCAGAAAAACTTTCTTTGAATTATGGGCCCACGGGGCAAAAAGGTTTGAAGTTTGTTTTCTGTCTTTTACGAAATACTTTTTTTTATTGTGTTTTCAATTTCAATCGCACTAAAGACCATGACCTGAGAGTGAATGCGTCGTATGTCACCCAAAGGGTGCCATACTAAACATCCAGACTGTTGAAAAGAAGCTCTCCAACCATCCTTTCTCAGATAACTTAAGGCTCGTAACGCACGAAAGAAATCATTCATGATTACTGTATCTTAAGCTGTTTTGAGATGAGAAGAGAACAGGCTCAACTAAAGGGAGGCTATCAAGTCCTACTGTTGTCATGCCAAGGATTCATCCTATGGTTGAGGTTTGAAACAAGGAACTCCTAGAAGTTATCATGCATAGGTTTCAACCTAAAGTTCTATCATCACTTCCTTATCAAAGGAACTGAGATTCCTAAGGGATCATGTCAATGATAAACAGAAACAGATAAAGCATCAGCTTAAACAGTAAACAGTAAATGACTGTAAAATGCATGCAATGCAAGTGAGGGAGGAAATGTGTGTGGGGTGTCAGCCTCCACAAGCTCATCTCAACCTCAAGCCAGATATGAATAACTGTAATCATACAGAAGAAATAAAATAAAGTGCTATCAAGCAAGATACCATAAACTGCAATCATACAGATAAAATGAAATGCTATCAAGCAAGACAACCCACACGGGCAAGGGAGCTGGGCTCTACCGAATACCCGCAAGCAAAGCCATACAGTAACAATACAAGCAGAGGGAGCAACTCAACCTCTAGTGCAATCATGCTCCTAGTTTAAAGTCAGTCTAGATATGAACTTATTCTAATGCATCAAGCAAGTCAAACAAGTCACATCAGCACAAAAAAGAAAACAGACAAGAAAGCAGATCAACCCCTCTCTTTTTCCATTCCAAGCTTCAGCTCTTCTAACAGCAACCCAATCTTCAGACTTCAATCACCCTTCAAGGCTATCATCCCCCATGCCAAGCATCAACTTGCTTCTCCAGGGTTTTAATCCATCCAACATAAGTATCAACTTATTCTCTCTTCTCCAAGCTTCAGCTCCTCAGTCAATTCCACCCTCAGGCTTCACTCCTAACTGCAAGTATCAAATGGATTCCTTCAGGCTCTCAATGCATCAATGTAAGTGTCAACTCACCCTTTATTCCTTAGCTTCAGCTTTACACTCAATCTCAATTGAATCCTCTTCATAAGTATCAACTTGGTCTTCAAGCTTCAGCTCTCTTTGCTTTGCCAGTATCAACTGGGTCTTCCTCATCTACAAGCTTCAGCTTCTCAGAGTAATCTTCAATCACATGGAAGTGTCAACCCCATCCTCCAATTCTTTTAAGCCTCAGCTCTTCACTCAATCTCCATTGGATCTTCTTCACAAGCATCAACCTGCTCTTCAAGCTTCAGTTGCAATGGCAATGCTCCAGGAATCATCCTCTTCCACACTCTTCAATGAAGTCCTCATCTTCAAACTCAAGTCCAACATCTTTCAAGATACTCAAACCAGAAGACAATTGATTTAACAGAATGAGTGGAAATGATAAACAACTTATTGACAACCAAAGGAAGCCTGTAAGGGTTCATCATTATGAGAGACTGGTTCCCTCAAAGTTCTACTTCCCAGATAAAGCCACTCATCCCTCCAAAGGAGGGATGTGAATATCTTAGAAGGACTTTTAGTCATTGGGAAGAATAGAAGCACAAGATGCTTTCCATATTTGTGAAAGAAATCATTCTAACTATAAGGCTCTCCCTATGTTTCCTACCTCCTAAATCTTCATCAGACACCTTCAGGCACAAGCAACTCCTAGCTCCAAGCAACTTCAAGCATCCTCACCTTGTCTTCATCTTGTCTTCAATCTCAACCAAAGGCAAACAAAGCAAAACCCTAATCTAAGGGGACTAAAGAAGTTAATCTATTTGAGTTAGTAAGTTAGGATCACCTAAAACCTAGTACTAAAGTTAATCCTAACTAAAATACTAAAACCAATTGTAAAATCCTACAAAAATAACTATGGGAACCTAGGTCAATCATGACTCTACCACATTAATTCCAGAGATCAAACCATCAAATAAGACCTAGAAATAAATTATATACCATAAGGTACTAAACCTAAACCCTAAAAGGGAGCACCTAAATATCAATCTAGAAAGCACACCTATTTTCATCACAAAAATGTGAGAAAAATGCTATGGGAGCATACATGTCTAACCTAATCACACACAAAAAATTAGGATCAAAATCATCACCATATGATCACACAAAATTAGGTATCAAACATAATCATTTTAATATCAATTAAAATACAAAATTCCCATAAAATCAGAAAATGCATGAAATGAAAATATTTTTTCTATAAAAAATACTAGACTCAATCATGAGTACAATGCAAAAATAATGGGATTAATTGGATTAATTTTCAATTTATTATGAATTTTTCAAGAACCATGAACAAAATGAAAAAATAATGAAAATCCAATTAAAAAAGATAGATGCGTGGTGCAGATAGAAACTAAAATCAGTTCAAATAATGGATTGGGCCTTCAGGGGATGTGAATATCAAAGTTTCAACTAAGCCCAAAACCAGCTGATTAATGAAACGCTGCGTTTCATAATCAGAACTCCTTCACAAATTGAAATCAATATGTGGCCGTTGGATCATGCCTTCAGTCAAAGTCCAACCCCCATCCAATGGCCCTAGAGTCATCTTCAACCTTTTGAATGTCTGAACTTCGCGCGTAGCTCCGGCCACCACCGGTGGTGCTCCGGTCACCACTCCACAACCCTAGTTCATCATAGAGTCCACCATAGGCCACGATCCCTTAATGAAACATGTCCCAAATTCCCTCACGAATTCATTCATGCCTTTAATTCTCTCTGAAACCTCAAGATTTGCCATAACCAACTCTCAACCGAAAATGGTAATACCCTAAATTGGTCACTAATTCTCAAATTAATGGTCTGAAACCGTTCCTACACCGTTCTACAATGCATCTAGCACCCTAATTCATCTTGATTCTACCTAATTCGTGTTGGAGGAAGAAAGTTACTAACCTGAAAATCTTGGATGAACAGATGCACTAAACCTTCAAATCATGCACTCCAACCTTCTAGACACGATCAATGGATCCTTTCCTTGCTTCTGTATGCAATAGAACTGGTTGAAAGCTCCTAAATCTTGAAACCCGATGGTGAGTTGCAGGTGGAAAAATTCAATGGCTTATACACGATTCAACCACGAATTCTCTTGGATTATGATCTGGATTCAATCCCTAGCATCCATGGAAGAAGTTGCAATCAAGAAAATGGATGGAAAGTGAAGAAATTGGTGAAACCGAATTCAATTGCAAGCTATGAAATCTCAATCTCAATCTATGCTCTCTTCTTCAATCATCACCAACCTTTCATCTGAACCTCTTCTACTCAATATATAGATGATGTATGAATGATCTAGAACCCTCTAGATCCTTCTAATGAGAGTTTCAATCTCTCATGTCATGAGATTTTCAATCATATGCCATGCTATGCATAATGCTGCAAACAGCTTGAAACCAATCTCATTTACTTCCAATTTCTCCCCTAGTGACATTTTGAAAGTGTTTAGCTTGCAAAGGGCCTTGCTCATGCCTTGATTCTAGGTTTTGCACATGTTACTTAATATGCAAGCAATTACTTTTCAAAGCAAGTCCACAAATTAGACCTCAAATCAAAAATGTGGCTAAACCAATGTTCTTAAAATGTTTTCTAGAGTCAAAATGATATATTACATGCCTTGGTTTGGATGTGTAGATTGAAAATATCAATTTCCAACTTTGGTTTATTTAACTTATACCCTTATTTTAGGTCATTTTTGCAACTTTGAGCTACAAGCATTCCCAACATCTCATGACCTCCTTACTAGCCTTAAAACATCATTTTGAACAAGATTGTTGTTGAACATTTTTCCGTTTGAAGTTTGGAAATAGGAGTTATGGCCTTATGGTTGGAATGACCTGTAATCTCCAAATGACCAAAATACCCTTGACTTGTCAAAGCCATAACTTGAGTTCTACAAATCCTATCAAGGACTTCTAGTACTCTCTAGAAAGCTAAGAGGATAAGGAACAACATTCATGTTTACCAAAAGTCCATAGGAATCATCCTTCTTAGGCAAACGTTTGATGCAAGTTGGGTAACTTTCAAGCCTCCAGATTCACACACCTCAGATGACCTGTAACTTGTCAAAGTCATAACTTGAGTTCTACAAATCCTATCAAGAACTTCTAGTACTCAAATTAAAGCTAAGCTCATTCTATACAACATTCATGTTGAGGGAAAGATGAGATGACCATCACATCTTAAGCTAAACTGCCTTGAAGATAGGGGTCAAACTAGGGGATTTTACACTATCAAGCCTTAGAAACCCTAGCTTGAAACTTCTCAAACCCTTCAATCATGATGAGTTGACCTTGGAATCATCCTTATAACATCTCAATGTATCAATCCATGATCACATGGCCTTTGAATTAGGTCTCAACCTTGTTCAAATCATCAGTTGACCTAGGGTTGACCCAGTCAAACCCTAATTGCACCACTCATGGCTGAGTCTTCTTAATCTTGCACAATGACCTGTCTAGGTTTCATGATGGCTTCCAAGACATCGCATAAGCTCTCTCAAGGCTTCAAGTCCATATTCCTGGCTTCAGAATCATCTGAGGAGCTCCCATAACTCTCAAGTTAAGAGGCACACACTCTTGGTTTCAACCATTCTCTCTGAGGATCTTTTAACTTCTCTGACAAGGATATCAACCCTTGAACACTTGAATAATCTTCTTAGCTAGCTTCAAACTCTTGTGTAGCCCTTAATTGGTAATCGTACCTCTTGATCTCCTGCATACATGTCAATGAAATGCAAATGACAATGCTAATGTGAATGAAACATAAGCTAGGTAAAGAAAAGTTGGGAAAATTTTGGGGTGCAACAACTGGCTACTACCACCAAAAGGATGATAGAGCAAACACTCACACAATCTGACATCAACAAGATGACAGACCCACCACCAAAAGGATGATGGAGCGAACTAACACCGGCTACTACTACCAAAAGGATGACAGAGCTAACACTCGCACAACATAACATCAACAAGAGGACATACCCACCACCAAATGGATGATGTAGCAAACTCACACCGGCTACTACCACCAAAAGGATGACAGAGTAAAACACTCGCACAATCTGACATCAACAAGATGACAGACCCACCACCAAAAGGATGACGGAGCGAAACTCACACCGGCTAATACCACCAAAAGGATAATATAGAAAACACTCGAACAATCTGACATCAACAAGATGACAGACCCACCACTAAAAGGATGATGGAGCGAAACTCACACCAGCTACTATAATCAAAAGGATGATAGAGCAAACACTCACACAATCTGACATCAACAAGATGACAGACCCAACACCAAAAGGATGATGGAGCATACTAACACTGGCTACTACCACCAAAAGGATAATAGAGCAAAAGACTTGCACTATCAGACATCAACAAGACGACAGGCCCACCACCAAAAGGATGACGAAGCGAAACTTACACTGGCTACTACCACCAAAAGGACAATACAACAAACCATCCCATAATCAGACATCCAAAAGATGACAGACCCCCTACACCAAGGATGACGAAGCGAAACTCACACCAGCTACCACCACCAAAAGGATGATAGAGCAAATACTCTCACAATCTGATATTAACAAGATGATAGACCCAACACCAAAAGGATGATGGAGCGAACTCACACTGGCTACTACCATCAATAGGATGATAGAGCAAACACTCGCATAATCTGACATCAACAAGATGACAAACCCACCAACAAAAGGATGATGGAGCGAACTAACACCGGCTACTACCACCAAAAGGATGACAGAGCTAACACTCGCATAATCTAACATCAATAAGAGGACAGGCCCACCACCAAAAGGATGATGTAGCAAACTCACACTGACTACTACCACCAAAAGGATGACATAGGAAAACACTCGCACAATTTGACATCAACAAGATGACAGACCCACCACCAAAAGGATGACAGAAGGAAACTCACACCGACTAATACCACCAAAAGAATGATATAGCAAACACTAGTACAATCTGACATCAACAAGATGACATACCCATCACCAAAAGGACGATGGAGCAAACTCACACCAGCTACTACCACCAAAAGGATGATAGAGCAAACATTTGCACAATCTAACATCAACAAGATGACAGACCCACCACCAAAAGGATGTCGGAGCAAACTCACACTGGCTACTACCACCAAAAGGATGATTCAGCAAACACTCGCACAATCTGACATCAACAAGATGACAGACCCACCACCAAAAGGATGATGGAGCAAACACACATTTGGTACTTCCCCGAAAAGGGTGATAGAGCAAACACTCGCACAATCTGACATCAACAAGATGACAGACCCACCACCAAAAGGATGACGGAGCGAAACTCACATCGGCTACTACCACCAAAAGGATGATAGAGCCAACACTCGCATAATCTGACATCAACAAGATGACAGTCCCACCATCAAAAGGATGACGAAGCGAAACTCACACCGGCTAATACCACCAAAAGGATGATATAGCAAACACTCTCACAATCTGACATCAACAAGATGACAGACCCACCACCAAAAGGATGACGGAGCGAAACTCACACCGACTAATACCACCAAAAGGATGATATAGCAAACACTAGTACAATCTGACATTAACAAGATGACATAGCCACTACCAAAAGGACGGTGGAGCAAACTCACACCAGCTACTACCACCAAAAGGATGATAGAGCAAACATTTGCACAATCTAACATCAATAAGATGACAGAGACACCACCAAAAGGATGCCGGAGCAAACTCACACCGGCTACTACCACCAAAAGGATGATTCAGCAAACACTCGCACAATCTGACATCAACAAGATGACAGACCCACCACCAAAAGGATGATGGAGAAAACTCACATTGGGTTCTTCCCCCAAACGGATGATAGAGCAAACACTCGCACAATCTGACATCAACAAGATGACAGACCCTTTACCAAAAGGATGAGGGAGCGAAACTCACACTGGCTACTACCACCAAAAGGATGATAGAGCAAACACTCGCACAATCTGACATCAACAAGATGACAAACCCACCATTCAAGGATGACGAAGCGAAACTCACACCGGCTAATACCACCAAAAGGATGATATAGCAAACACTCTCACAATCTGACATCAACAAGATGAAAGACCCACCACCAAAAGGATGATGGAGCGAAACTCACACTGGCTGCTACCACCAAAAGGATGATAGAGCAAACACTCACACAATCTGACATCAACAAGATGACAGACTCACCACCAAAAGGATGATGGAGCGAACAAACACCGGCTACTACTACCAAAAGGATGACAGAGCTAACATTCGCACAACATAACATCAACAAGAGGACATACCCACCATCAAATGGATGATGTAGCAAACTCACACCGGCTACTACCACCAAAAGGATGACAGAGTAAAACACTCGCACAATCTGACATTAACAAGATGACAAACCCACCACCAAAAGCATGACGGAGCAAAACTCACACCGACTAATACCACCAAAAGGATGATATAGAAAACACTGGAACAATCTGACATCAACAAGAT
Source organism: Lathyrus sativus (assembly GCA_963859935.3). Lineage (NCBI taxonomy): Eukaryota > Viridiplantae > Streptophyta > Magnoliopsida > Fabales > Fabaceae > Lathyrus > Lathyrus sativus. Next base: position 201,759,775 of record OZ012740.1, on the reverse strand, counting down.
GAAAGACCCACCACCAAAAGGATGATGGAGCGAAACTCACACCAGCTACTACAATCAAAAGGATGATAGAGCAAACACTCACACAATCTGACATCAACAAGATGACAGACCCACCACCAAAAGGATGATGTAGCAAACTCACACCGGCTACTACCACCAAAAGGATGACAGAGTAAAACACTCGCACAATCTGACATCAACAAGATGACAGACCCACCATCAAAAGGATGATGGAGCGAAACTCACACCGGCTAATACCACCAAAAGGATGATATAGAAAACACTCGCACAATCTGACATCAACAAGATGACAGACCCACCACCGAATGGATGATGGAGAGAAACTCACACCAGCTACTACCATCAAAAGGATGATAGAGCAACCGCTCACACGATCTGACATCAACAAGATGATAGACCCATCACCAAAAGGATGATGGAGCAAACTCACACCGGCTACTACCACGAAAAGGATGACAGAGTAAAACACTCGCACAATCTGACATCAACAAGATGGCAGACCCACCACCAAAAGGATGACGGAGTGAAACTCACACCGGCTAATACCACCAAAAGGATGATATAGAAAACACTCGCATAATCTGACATTAACAAGATGACAGACCCACCACCATAAGGATGATGGAGCGAAACTCACACCAGCTACTACCATCAAAAGGATGATAGAGCAAACACTCACACGATCTAACATCAACAAGATGACAGACCCACCACCAAAAGGATGATGAAGCGAACTCACACCGGCTACTACCACCAAAAGGATGATAGATCTAACACTCGCATAATCTAACATCAATAAGATGACAGACCCACCACCAAAAGGATGATGGAGGAAACTCACACCGGCTACTACCACTAAAAGGATGATAGAGAAAACCCTCGTACAATCTGACATCAACAAGATGACAGACCCACCACCAAAAGAACGATGGAGCAAACTCACACCAGCTACTACCACCAAAAGGAAGATAGAGCAAACATTTGCACAATCTAACATCAACAAGATGACAGACCCACCACCAAAAGGATGCCGGAGCAAACTCACACCGGCTACTACCACCAAAAGGATGATTGAGCAAACACTCGCACAATCTGACATCAACAAGATGACATACCCACCACCAAAAGGATGATGGAGCAAACTCACATTTGTGGAGGCAAATCGCCACACATCACACAAGTCTGCAAGACATTGGTCAAAACAGGTTTCGATGATGATAAATTACAGCCTTGGATAGATTTGAAATTGTAAACTCCAGATCTACTAAACAGATGCAATGTATCACCTACCATATCCTTTTATACTTGTCTTAAAACTGCTGTAATAAATATACTATGTGTAGACAAAATGCAATCATGTCCAGAGGCATGAAAGACCAAAAAATGATGAAGTTTTGCAGTTTGCAGGGCATGAGTCGACCATAGGGTCGGCGCATGCATCGGAGCAATTCTCCACTGGCCAGTGCACAAGGCAATGAGTCGACCATAGGGTCGGCGCATGAGGGAAAAAATTTCCAACAGGTCAGCACGTAAAGGCATGAGTCGACCATAGGGTCGGCACATAAGGGAAATAGTTTTCAACGGGTCAGCGCACGCCGACTGTATGGTCGACGCATACTGATGAATTTTCCAGATTTCCAAACAACACAGGCCATGTTGTGGTCGACCGTTCGCGCGGAAATTCTGTTTTTAAATGATTCCCTCTTATATTTGAAATACTGTTATGTCTAAAATTGGGTTGGTACTATATATACTTGTTTAACCACTTGTGTCATATTAACATTTGACAATCTTTGATTCATGTGTTCAAAAACAAGAAAGAGTGAAATAGGTGTCCAAGATTCATCATCTTCATCTTTAACATCTCAAAACATTTCAATTACACACAATCATTTTTGAAATGAATTTGTGAGAGATTTAAGGTGATAAGGTTTGAAGCTTAGATTGGAGAATCAAGTTTGGGTTGAAGCTTGAGACGGGTTCTTTCTTGAATAAAACCGTTGGGGTTTTACCCTCCAAGATTGGTCTGAATTTTGGGGGTTTTTGGACGAGATTCTTCATCAAGGGTCAACTGAGCGAAGGTGATTAAGAAGAGGCGTTCTTCACAAGTCTAGTAGCGGATTCAGTGATACTGGGCCTAGCGTGCTTTCCTATTAGCACCCCCTTTTGGGCCCAGTTGGCTGATTGCATTGATTTTTATTACTATTTGACACGCATCCTTTTCATTTTCTTTTATTTCCGTCATTTTATTAGGATAATTGAAAAAATCATAATAAATTGGAAAATTAATATTTTTGCATGGGAGTTTTTTCCACATTTTCCTCAAGACATCAAGAAAATTATAAAAGAATAAAAATGTTAATTCATGCATTTTTATATTTTTGGTTTATTTTTACTTTTAATAGTTTTTATTTCATTTTCATTTGGTATATGTTACTTGTTGAATTTAGTATGACCATTTTATTTTGGTTTTTGATGTGATTCTTTTTGCTATAGCTAGATTATAGTATTAGGTTCCCCCTGGAATTTTATCACATTTTTGTGATTTAATTTAGGTTAGTTTTGAACATCAAACTTTAAGTGTCCTAGAATTAGGGTTTCAACTTGACATAGGTGCACTTCAACACATAGTTTTTGGGTTTTTAGATTGATTTAGGCCTTGGGGTGTATGTGGGGTATAGGGTACCTAGTTAGGGTCCCTTAGAAATTAATTTAGGATTTTTAGATTGATTTAGCTCTTCTGTCAAACATGGAGAGCTTCTTGTGCCTCTATTCCATCCTATGACACAAGGTCCCCTAAAAGAGTTCCATCTCTCCTTAGGAGAGATGTAGAGCATGCTTTGATTTGGTAGAACCTTGAGGATACCTCTCCCTTGCTATGATAAGATCTTAGTGATTTCCCTGGGTTATCATTAAGCATCTTAACATTCCAACTTCATCTGTTAGTTGGTTCTCTCCTGTGAGTGTCTGCATTGAAGATTGTAAGCCCATTAAAGAAAAGAGGTGCATTGATGACTAGAGAAGGTGAAGCTTGTATCTGTCAAAGCTGAATATCTGTTGAAGACTAGGGTTTTGCTGCCAACTGAAGATGTTTACTGGTTAGAGTTCAGTGCTTGCTAAAGCTGAAGATTATTGGAGATAAGAGCTTATCTGAAGCTTGAATATCATTGGAAAGTCAAGATGGGATCTTGTCTGAAATTGTTACTGTCAACCTTTTGCTGTTAATCAACTGTAGCTGCCAGAGCTGGTGCTGTTTGAACTGTTTGCTGTAAGAGCTGGTGTTGCTATCTGAGCTGGTGTTGGGTATGGTCTTCCTTTTCTGTATTGTTTGTTGGCTTGTTCAGATTACCCCTTAGGTTTGAAGTGAAGCTGTTTCACTTTGCCTATTGTTTTCCCAGGTTCGAGGTTGAGTGGGATTCCCTTGCCTCGCTTATTTTGCTGCATCTCATGGATATTTACTGTTTACTGTATATCTGCTGTTTCTTTTCTGTTTATCCCCTAGGATCTTTGATTTCCTCTGTGCAGGAGGGGATTATGACAGACATTAGGTTGTAATCCATGCATGACAACATTAGGGTAGTTTTGATTCCCCTTTTTAACCCTAGGTTTTAGACTTCTTTCTCTTCTATCTCAGAACAATTCAAAACACAGTAATAAGGACAATCAATGTCGTACGCTACGAGCCTTAAGCTATTTGAGAAAGGTTGCTGGAGGGTCACTCTTCAGTAATCTGATTGCTTAGTGTGTTACCCTTAGGGTGACATACGACGTAGTCACTCTCAGATCATAGTCTCTAGTGCGTCAAAGATTGCAAACATCATAAAAGACAGTTCTTGCATAAAAGACTGAAAACCAATCAAAGTGTCATTTTTGTCCGCTTAGACTCTTAATCAAGAAAAACCCTTTCATAAGGAGATAAAAACATTCAGACAAGCTTGTGTCTTCCGTGGCCCGAACTACGTTTGCTCTGATCTTTCATGTTGTATGAAAGTACGTAGGCATAGGATGCGATATCCTAGCGAGCAACCTTCCCCTCCTTTCCCGTAGGTAGGCGAACTACGTTGACTTTGATTTCTCGTTCCAGACGGGAATACGTAGACATAAAGTGCGATACTTTGCCGAGTCATTTTATTTTCTTTTAACCCCAGACCTGTAGAGGAGATAGAATAACAATCCGTACTAGAAAACAAGCGTGGATCCCGTCGAGTACGACGGACGTGAGGGGTGCTAATACCTTCCCCTTGCGTAACCGACTCTCGAATCCAGGATTTGGTTGCGATGACCATTCCTTTCCCGTCTTTGCGTGAGGTTTACTCTGAGCGTTTCCTTTCCCTCCTTTGGGATAAATAACGCACGGTGGCGACTCTTCTGTTTAGCCGGCGTCGATTTTAGCAGTAGAGACAGCTGGCGACTCTGCTGGGGACAGGAATATCCCCTATACGAGTCAATCCTAGCGCTTGTTTTCCCGTCATGGGTGTTGTATAGATTTACTTTTCTATCTTTACTTTTCGCATTTTATTATCAGCCTTATATTATTATTGCTGTTGTGGGAAGGGGGTAATCTATTGAGAGATAAGCCGGACCTGGGCTTGAGGTTACACATAGACTTAGAAGTAGAGAGTAGTGGTTAGCATGCTTGCTTAGCTCGCACCAGCTAGCCACGAAATTTACGCTCGGACGAGATACTCTTTGATGCTTCTTGCCTGGCCCTTAGGGCTCGACAAGTTGTCTGACCCGAGGATTGTCGACTCTGGGAACCTATCAATTGGGATTTAACTAAGTGAGGCCGCTTCAAGGGATGATGATGCCACACCTTCTGGGTATCGTATCATCGCTCTTGAAAGTCTGTGACGTTAAACCCACATAGGATGCCGTGCCTCGTCTGCGAGTTAGGTACATACCTGTGAGGGGTAGGTGGGTCTGTTTGCAGGAAACCTTTGACCTCAGAACACCTGGTTTATCTCTGTCAGTGAGATGTGGTTACAAGGTTATTTTGAGTGGTTGGTTTGAGATGAAGATTGGATGGTTCTCAGGCTTCAGTACAGAGCATCCTAGTCTATCAGCATTGCACTTGATCCCTTGTTTGCATATGCATGAGCATTTTCATGATTGCATTTCATTAACATGTATTTATGTTGCAGGTGATCATTTCCCTCTGATTTTAGTATATCCTCTAGCCAGACATGGAGTCCCTGAAGAAGACAGTTGCTTACCGGTTGCATTCGCCAGATATCAGTTCCTTGTTGGGTCTAGTTGCTCTAGCAGATGAGAGTGTGAGGGCTGAGTTCAGAGTATCTTATGGGAGATTGCTTAGCTTGTTATACAGACCTTCAGCATTCGAGACGACTGGGGTGTATACTTTGTTGCAGTTTTATGAGCCGCAGCTGAGATGTTTCTTATTCCCTGACTATATTCTAGCACCCACTTTGGAGGAGTATTCTGCGATGTTGGGAGTTCCTGTGCTAGACCAGATGCCCTTTGTTCATGTTGATACCGAGCCTGAGTTGGCTACGCTCGCTGAGATTGTCATTTTAGACGCTTCTGAGTTCCCGGGAGGCTTGGTCAAGTTGAATGGAGCTTATGGTTTGCATCTATCTGTCCTGGTTGAGAAGGCTGCACAGTGCGCGAAGAGTGGATGTTGTGTTGCCTTCAGTGCTATTCTAGCTGTCTGCATCTATGGGATTGTTTTGTTTCCTAATGTGCCAGATTTTGTCGACTCAGACGCCTTCCTGATTCTTGCCTCGAAGAATCCAGTTCCTACTCTCTTGGGCGATGTTTATCATTCCATTCATTACAAGAATGAGAAACGTCGTGGCAAGAATGTTTCCTGCTGTCTTCCCCTCTTGTACAGGTGGTTCCAGGGGCACCTTCCAAAGACAAGACCTTTTGTGGATGCTGTTGATACTTTGGATTGGCCTTCCCGGTTGATGGGGCTGTCTGCTGAGAACATCATTTGGTTTGATCGGAGCATGCTTGGTACTGACATCATATATAGTTGCAGTGGCTTTCCGAATGTTCCCTTGATTGGACGGAAAGGTTGTATTAACTATAACCCTTCATTGCTGGTACGACAGTTCGGTTATGCTTTGAGGGATGCTCCTATTGAGAAGGAGATACAGGAATCTCTGTATTTCACAGGGTCATTAGACACGACTGTTTTGATCAGATTGAGACATGCATGGGCTAACATCCATAGGAGAGGGAAAGCTTTTCTCGGTAAGAGCAACAACAGAGCTTATGATCCCTATTTGGCTTGGGTCCGCGAGAGAGCTAGTACTTCTTTGATGCCTTATCCTGCTGTGGAACCCCTGTATCTTCCATTGATTGAGGTACATCCTTCAGAAGAGAGTGAGAAGTATAACAAATTGTTGACTGAAAACGAGGAATTGAAGAAGGCCAATGAGGAGTTAGAGAAGGAGATCTTCCAGTTACGTCGTGAGAAGAAGGAAGCCACCTTCACTGTGAAGGAACAGATTGAATTGATTAACAGGTTGGGATCAGAGCTGACAGAAGAGACCAACAAGAAAGAAAAAGTGGGGATAGCTTTGAACGGTGTTAGCAAGGTGCTTACTTCTAAGAAGGAACTTCTAGGCAAAGCTTATGCTCGTCTCAACAAGTGGGAAGCTTTGTGGAGTACCACGCTTACCAAGCGGAAGGAACGCGAAGACGAACTGAAGCTGCAGATTGCCACGCTAGAGGCACAGATTAGAGCCCAAGACGCAAAGATTGTTGAAGAGACATCACTTAGGAGTGCTGCGGAGCTCAGAGTAAGTGACATTGACGAGAAGCTGAGAGGTGATGAAGAGAAGGCCGGTTCCAAAAGGTACAGATTTGACGAGAGTTCTGGCAAAGGAGCTTACCAGGACGAGGCCAAAAAGCTGAGATCCACTATCGAGCGGCATGCTTTACTGATTCAGGAGCTAATCTCCAGACTAGGGCACTTGGAGACGATGAGGATATTGGAAGACGTCAGAGCACGCCACTTGGCCTGATTTATCTTTGCCTTGCCTTTGTTATTTGTACTTGTATTTGGACCATCGCCAGGCTTGTTGGCCGAGGTCTCTTCAGTTGTATTCAGTTGTACTCTTATACTCAGCCTCTTGGCACATGGTTATATATGAGGGTTTTCTGATTCCTTGCTTGCTGGATAGGGACTCCATTGTCGTGATGACCTTCTCTCCGAAACTAGAATCGGGGGGAATATAACCTATAGCATATTTACACATTTGCATCTGCATTCATATTGCATAACCGGTATTCTCGAATCTGTGTCTTATTTCCTGCATTTCCAGGTTTCCAGGATTGACGAACAAAGAGTTCACCGCTACTCAACCCGAAACAACTTCAAGAGAATCATGGATCAAGTCCAAGTGGAGATGCAGGAAATTCACGAGAAGTCGAACCTGTTCATGCAGGCCATGGAGAGCATTGCTAAAGGCCAGGAGAATCTCCAGACTTTGGTGCAGCCGCTGCTGACGCGGGCTAATGGGAACGGCAACAATGACCACCATTCTGCGCACGTTGAGACTATTCCTGAAGATGGGCCCCCTACGCCTGTGGTTCCTCCTGTGGTGACCCCACCTGTGGTGGTTGTGAACAATGACGCTGGCGCTGGCAATGGTAACACAGGGAATGGAAATGAAATTGTTGTTAACAATGTTGGATTTGGAGACGCCAATCTGGGCGGTGGTAACTTCAATGGCGATAATGGTTTTGGTAACAATGGGTTCGGCTATAATGACCAGGGGTTTAAATACGGCAATCAGGGCGGTAAGTTCGGCTTCAACACTCAGGGTTTCGGCTATGACGATTTTGGTAACACTAACCAGGGTTATGGTGGAAATGGTGCGAGATTGATTCCTGTCAACACTGGTTTCGGGCATGCTGGGGTCAACCTAGGTTATGGTAATGGGGGACGAGGTCCGATGGCTAATCAGCAAGGGTTTGGTCGCAACACTGGTTATAACGGGTACGAAAATGAAAATGTGAACTGGGGCGAAGATTGTCAAGAGGACGCCTTTTCTAGAAGAGGTATGGGATTTGAAGGACCCGTTGACAATACTCAGAGAATCAAAATGCTTGAAGAACAGGTGAAGGGTATGGCTAATCAGAATTCTACCGGACTAGACATGACTGCTATGGGCTTGGTGCCTGGGCTGAGGGTACCACTGAAATTCAAAGCCCCCACTTTCGACAAATATAAGGGGGATACTTGCCCTAAGGTGCATGTCCGCACTTATTACAGAAGGATGTCCGCGTATTCAGACGACGAAAGGATGCTTATGCATTTCTTTCAAGACAGCCTGTCAGGACCGTCACTCGAGTGGTACATGGGGTTGGAGCCCGCTCAAATCAAAACCTGGAAGCAATTGGCAGATGCTTTCGTCCTGCATTATAAATATAACAGTGATCTGGCACCGAACCGAGTTCAATTGCAAGGCTTGTCGCAGAAGAAAGAGGAAAGCTTTAAAGAGTATGCGCAGAGATGGCGCGATATGGCAGCAAGAGTACATCCTCCGTTAGCTGAAAGAGAAATAAATAGTATGTTCATTGGGACATTTACGGGGATATATTACAAAAAATTGTTCAATGTTTCGTTGAGCAGTTTTTCAGATTTGATTCTTATGGGTGAGATGGTCGAAGACAGTATTAAGGTTGGAAGATTCCAAGCAGGTGAGTCTGCCCCCGCAGGAGGTACAAGGAAAGCATTCAGTGGTAGACGGCAAGGTGATACTAGTGTCGTGTTTGGTGGCAGGGGCCGGGGCAGAGGACGAAGTCAGTATGCTCAGCATCAACAGGTCGCTAGTGTTACCATCCCTTTTCCACAACAACAACAACAACAACAACAACAGCCGCAGCAGCAGCAACAACAAAGGCAACACCCTGCCCAACGCAGAATCCTAGAGGGCAAGCCGAGGAGAGTATTTGAAACGCCTCCTTCAATATACGCCGAATTGCTTCAGACACTGTTAGGGTTAAAGTTGGTCGAGAAAAGGACTATGGCGCCGTTAACGGGCACTCCTCCGTTTGGCTATGATGCTGGTAAACACTGTGATTTTCACTCCGGGGCGCCCGGACATGATATTGAAGGCTGTCATGCATTTAAACATAAAGTCCAAGACTTGTTGGACAACAAAGCTATTAACTTTGGACAGGCGGGTCCAAATATAGTACAACAGCCTATGCCCAATCACAGGGCAAACGCCATCCTGACCGAGGAGAATTTGAATCTAGTGAAGGATGTCAATGAGTTAAAGACACCGTTGGGTGAGATAAAAGCAGGTTGTTAAAAGGGGGTGTATTCCCGGGGTGCGACGAATTTTGCTTGGATTGTTGGATACAGCTAGAGGGTTGTAATGAGCTGAAACAGGGTATTCAGGCTATGATGGATGAAGGAACATTGCAGTTTGATAGAACCGCAGTTGAAGAGCCTGTAGAGGCATTGTGTGATGAGCGGAACGATGTTGCAACGGTAACAATTCTGAGGAAAAAAATAACGATAACGGCGCCCGCCAGGCGGCCGACGATCACTATTACCAAAGCAGGGCCAGTCCCTTTTGAAAGTACCAAAGCAGTGCCATGGACTTACGGGTTGGAAGTATATTGCGATGGTGAGAAAATTGAAGTAAATAAACAACCAGCTGGGGTTGTAGATAATGTTGTTGGAACAGGAGGTATGACTAGAAGTGGGAGAATCTTCACATTGCCTGAGGTAGAGGAAGAAAGATTGGCAAAGGGGAAAGCCAAGGTAGACGAGAGTGGCCCCTCGTAGATAAAGGAAAAGGAAACGTCACTTAAGGATATGGAAGAGTTTATGAGGCTCATCCGTAAAAGTGATTACAAAATCGTTGAGCACCTCCAGCAAACGCCGTCAAAAATTTCCATCCTATCATTGTTACTATGTTCCGAGGCCCATCGGAACACTTTGCTGAAGATCCTAGACACGTCATTCGTTCCTCAAGACGTTTCGGTTAATCAATTAGAAGGGGTGATGGCGCATGTTAATGCAGGGCACAGTTTGGGCTTTACAGATTTTGATTTGACCCCAAGAGGGAGAGAGCATAATATGGCGCTGCATGTATCAGTAGAATGTCAGGGCATGGTCATGTCCCATGTTTTAGTGGATACTGGGTCTTCCCTGAATGTGCTACCGAAGAAAGCCATGATGAAGTTGGACATCAGAGGGATTCTCTGCACACCCAGTGATTTAGTGGTAAGGGCGTTTGATGGAACGAGGAGGTCAGTTTTCGGATCGATAACATTACCATTGCAGGTGGGGCCGGAAATTTTTGAAACTGAATTCTATATAATGGACATCCAGCCAGCGTATAGTTGCCTCCTTGGGCGCCCATGGATTCATGTTGCTGGGGCAGTCACATCCACGTTGCACCAAAAGTTGAAGTATATGGTGGGGGATAGTGTCGTCACTGTTTGTGGAGAAGAAGACATTCTGGTTAGCCATCTGTCTTCATTCAGATACGTGGAGGTCGACGGCGAGATTCATGAGACACCCTGTCAAGCATTTGAAGGGCTAAAGATTAAAGACAAAGCTCCAGTGCCCAAGATGTCAGATGTGGCGGTGTCATCGTACAAAGAGGCTCAGGCTCTAGTGCAGGCAGGTGAGACCAAGGGTTGGGGTCAGGTGTTGGAGATTCCCGTGAAGAACGACAGATTCGGGCTTGGATATCATCCTTCGTCATCAGCATCCTCTTCAGGAATGCCCAAATTCAGAGGACTGATAACCATTACGCCAAGCGGGGTGAGCTTCGAGACTATCAACGTTGTTTCCGATTCTGAGGAAGGAGATAACGACTGTGATATGGACGCATGGATCAAGCCAAGCGTGCCAGGACAAAGTCTCTGCAATTGGTCAATCCGAGAAACTGTTCCCGTGACAACTAAACAGTAATGCTTTGTTTTATTAATTGTTGAATAATCCGGTGCCCTGCTCGGGGCATCGTAATTTTGCTTAGGGCCATTTGGTTATGTACAGTACATTGTTTAATCATGAATAAAGGCGTTTTTTTCATATACAAATGTTGTGATCCCTGTTTTTCCTGTTTTTATCTTTTACAATAATATGGCAACGTGGTTATTTGCTTTATACGTTTTTTGAAGCATTTAACCATTTCCTTTGCAGGATTACTATTTCAGATGACATCTATGAACCGCCTATGACTCACTTCGACTTCGAGCACCCGGTATTTCAGGCTGAGGAAGAGATTATGGAAGATGGCGACGTACTAGAAGAGCTGACTTGGTTATTGAAACAAGAAGAAAGAATCATTCTGCCTCATGAGGAAGTCATCGAGATTATCAATTTGGGGTCGGAAGGAGTTGAAAGGAACATCCGTATAGGGGCTGCGCTGCAAAGTGACGTCAAGCAAAGATTGGTTGAGATGCTCAAAGAGTACAGTGATATATTTGCTTGGTCGTACGAGGATATGCCTGGGCTGGATACGGATATGGTTGTTCACCGTCTGCCATTAAAAGAAGAATGCCCACCGGTTAAGCAGAAACTCCGAAGAACTAGACCGGACATGGCTGTGAAGATTAAGGAGGAGGTTCAAAAACAGTGGGATGCTGGTTTCCTAGCTGTTACAAAATATCCCTCATGGGTCGCTAACATTGTGCCAGTGCCAAAGAAAGACGGTAAAGTGCGAATGTGCGTAGACTACCGTGATTTGAATAGGGCGAGCCCGAAAGATGACTTTCCACTTCCTCACATCGATGTGCTGGTTGATAACACTGCTCAATTCTCCGTATTCTCCTTCATGGATGGCTTCTCGGGCTACAATCAGATCAAAATGGCGCCCGAAGACATGGAGAAGACTACCTTCATTACTCCCTGGGGAACATTTTGTTACAAAGTGATGCCCTTCGGATTGAAGAACGCTGGGGCAACATATCAACGTGCTATGACGACTCTCTTCCATGACATGATGCATAAAGAGATCGAGGTTTATGTTGATGATATGATTGCCAAATCCCAGACGGAGGAGGAGCGTTTGGTTAATCTGCTGAAGCTGTTCAAAAGGCTTAGGAAGTTCAGGCTGAGACTGAACCCTAACAAGTGCACCTTCGGGGTGAGATCGGGTAAACTGCTGGGGTTTATCGTGAGCGAAGAAGGAATAGAGGTTGATCCTGCGAAAATAAAAGCAATCCAAGAAATGTCGACGCCTAAAACAGAAAAAGAAGTGCGTGGATTTTTAGGGAGGTTGAACTATATCGCTCGGTTCATATCTCACTTAACTACGACATGCGAGCCGTTATTCAAGCTGTTAAAAAAGGACCAGGTTGTGACCTGGAATGAAAATTGTCAAAAGGCGTTCGACAAAATAAAACAATACTTGCAGGAGCCTCTGGTGTTGATACCCCCAGTGGCCGGGAGACCTTTGATTATGTATTTGACAGTTCTTGAGGAAAGTAAGGGTTGTGTTCTCGGTCAACACGACGAGACTGGGCGCAAAGAGCATGCGATCTACTATTTGAGTAAGAAGTTCATAGACTGTGAGTCTAGATACTCAATGCTCGAGAAAACGTGTTGTACGCTAGCATGGGCCGCCAAACGTTTAAGACAGTACATGCTAAATCATACAACCCTGCTAATTTCAAAGATGGATCCAATCAAATACGTGTTCGAGAAGCAAGCACTCTCCGGAAGAATTGCCCGATGGCAGATGGTGTTAACCGAATATGATATTCAGTATGTCTCGCAAAAGGCTATTAAAGGTAGCGTCTTGTCAGAGTACCTTGTGGAGCAGCCTGTTGAGGACTACCAATCGATGAGGTTTGATTTTCCTGACGAGGATATCATGTACCTGAAGATGAAAGATTGTGAGGAACCGTTGTCGGACGAAGGACCGGAGTTGGGTTCCAAATGGCAGTTAATATTTGACGGAGCTGTAAATTCTTACGGTAGCGGAATAGGTGCAATTATTACTACTCCCCATGGGTCGCATATCCCATTTACTGCTCGATTGACCTTTCCGGTTACCAATAACGAGGCTGAATACGAGGCTTGCATCATGGGTCTTGAAGAAGCTATTGATTTGTGAATCAAACATCTGGATGTATATGGAGACTTAGCTCTAGTGGTGAATCAGATTAAAGGAGAATGGGAGACACGTCAGCCCAATTTGATATCATATATGAACTATGCAAGGAGATTGTTGCCTTTCTTTGACAAGGTGGAATTGCATCATGTGCCGCGAGCAGAAAATCAAATGGTTGACGCCCTGGCGACGCTGTCTTCGATGTCTAAAGTTAACTTCTGGAACGAGGCTCCCCGGATTGTTATCTCTCGGCTCGATAGGCCTGCTTTCATATTTTCTATCGACGAAGCATCTGATGATAAACCCTGGTACTTTGACATCCAGAATTTCCTGAAGAACAAGGAGTACCCGGTTGGGGCATCTAGTCGAGATCAGAAGACTCTCAGGAGATTGGCTGGAAATTTCTATTTGAACCCGGACGGTGTCCTATACAAAAGAAACCACGACTTGGTGTTGCTACGATGTGTAGACGAGAAAGAAGCAAAGTTGCTCATGGAAGAGATACATGAGGGTTCATTTGGTACACATGCTGGTGGGAATGCTATGACGAGAAAACTGCTGCGGGCAGGTTATTACTGGCTAACTATGGAAACAGACTGTTTCAAGTTTGCAAAGAGGTGTCATAAATGCCAAATTTATGCGGACAAAGTCCATGTACCCCCAAGTCCTCTGAATGTGATGTCATCACCGTGGCCATTCTCAATGTGGGGAATTGATATGATTGGGAAGATTGAGCCTACAACATCCAACAGACACCGGTTCATTTTGGTGGCAATTGATTACTTCACCAAATGGGTGGAAGCAGTATCATATGCCAATGTCACCAAGCAAGTGGTTTCCAGATTTATCAAGCGAGATATTATCTGCAAATATGGAATCCCTGAGCGGATCATCACCGACAACGGTTCGAATTTGAATAACAAGATGATGAAGGAGCTGTGTCAGAATTTTAAGATTGAGTATCACAACTCTTCTCCTTACCGACCCAAGATGAATGGCTCTGTTGAAGCGGCCAATAAGAACATAAAGAAGATTGTTCAGAAGATGGTTGTGACGTATAAGGACTGGCATGAGATGCTACCTTTCGCTTTGCACGGTTATCGTACGACGGTACGCACATCAACCGGGGAAACCCCTTTTTCATTGGTATACGGAATGGAGGCAGTGTTACCGTTGGAGGTTGAGATTCCTTCCTTGAGGGTTTTACGAGATGTCCAACTTGACGAGGCAGAATGGGTTAAAGACAGGTTGAATCAGCTGAGCTTAATGGATGAGAAGAGGCTAGCTTCTCTCGCATACGGTCGGTTATATCAGAGCCGGATGAAGAAAGCGTACGATAAGAAGATATGTCTGTGAAGCTTTTAGACGGGTGACCTTGTGCTGAAAAGGATTCTCCCGCCATAAACAGATCACAGGGGCAAGTGGACCCCTAATTACGAAGAGCCATACGTTGTCAGAAAAGTCTTCTCTGGAGGAGCTTTGCTACTATCTACCATGGATGGTGAAGACTTTTCGTCTCCTGTGAATTCAGACGCAGTTAAAAAATACTTTGCTTGAAAGAGACCCGCTGGACAGTAAAAAGAGAGTCCAGGCAAAAATGGGGCACCCCGGCGAACCAAAAACAGAATAAAAGGTTCGGGCAAAAGTTAGGGATAAAATTGAAAATATGTACACCCGCGAAGTCGAAAATTTGCATTGGGCGGCTTCGGCAAAAAAGGGTATCCCGGTGAATCGAAAACCCACAAAGGGCGGTTCACGCAAAAGTTAGGGATTACAAAAGCGAATGACTGCGGTCCGAAGTCGATACCTGCATTTCTTAGTGGTTTGGGAGCACCTGAGGGTTCGTTTATCCAACACAATCTCTTCCGAAAATTGAATACCGGGCAAGCAACGAAGTCAGGCGAGTCATAGGAGGATCAACTCACGATGTTTGTCTGCACTACGTTGCCGACATGTGTACAAATTCGAGTTGTATTTGTATTTTTATGCTTTTTGTGCATATATGTATGTGTGTGTACGTAACTTCCTCTTTTCAGGAGTTGCATCTGATGTACAAAGCTTTGCCTATTTAGAGGCCCAATCAATAAAACATGTTATTCAGTATTTGATACTTGTTCTTTACTATTTTGTATGTGGACAACGCCGATGTTCCAATGAACTTGCATGTGCATAACTTTGCTGGCCCTTGCCAATAATTGCTAAAACTTCGAATTGACTGAAGTAATGTCACGGACACTAACCCGAATAGATTTGGTTGTATAGATTTGTCTTGTCCCGTTTGTGTTTTGCAGGGTTCTCACCTTTAAAGCGGACAATCAGAACTTGTGGCCCCAGCCGGAGGTTCGTGGTGAAAGACTTGACTTTGTGCGACGCCAATCTCCATGCAGGCCGCACATCATCTTCAAAAGTTGAGATGATTTTGTTCCTTACCGAAGAGATCAATTTCCCCAGCTAGTCGCAGCTCATCCCCAGAGGATATCCCCAGCCAGTCAAGATCAGTATCCTCTGCAAAGGTTGCACTCCCCAGAGAGTCGAGTATGTGAACGATCAATCCCCATCTTGGAGGATTCCTGTAGAGTTTAGCCAAGTCATAGTTGGTTCAGAAGGATTATTCCCATAGAAGATGGTTTTCTTCCCGCAGGTCGTCATGCCTTCGTCAGGATGATTATCCCCAGCGGAGCGGTAACTCCGAGTTTGTAAGTTGTGCCCAGACAGCATCGGTTCCTCCATGAGGATTTCATCGTTCCTCAGCTGAGTCGTTTCTTGCTCAGTCAGTTTACTTTCCCCAGGAGAGTCGATTCTTCCCCAGCGGAGTTACTCTCCCCAGAATGTGTTATTCTTTCCTCCCAGTGGGAGTCGAAGTTTAAATCTCTCCCCCGGCGGAGTTGGTTGTATGTCCGGCATTTATTTTTCCGGAGGACTTTATGATACTCGTTCATCCCCAACATGGTGGTATTTGCTCTCAACAGTCGTGTTGAAGCAAGCTTGTCAGAGTTTCCCCAGCAACTTGAACCTGCATTCGCATTTGCATATAGTGTCATATTTGCATCTACCCAAAAACGCGTAGCATATCCGTGCAGTACGGAGCATTACGCCATTGTCAAACATGTGCATTTTGGAACATAAGCCAGGTTGGTTAACCTTTTGTTTTCAAGTGTTGTTTCCCTTACAGGTGGAGAGAGCTCTTACTCAGAGCAATTACCAAATATTCCAAATTTCAGCATAAGACATGTGATGATAATGTTCGTCTTGTTATTTCCCACATAGTTGCTTGTTTAAGTTTCTCTTACCTCTCCAGCGGAGTATTTCTTCAAGATTGTTGTTATGTCGTTATCAAAAGATTTCGTGAATCAATTTGTGAAAGTTGCCGCCTATGTCGAAGTATGTGTCTGGCCGTGTGATTTCAGAAAATCCCCAGTAGAGTCCTTCTCAGATTTGCTGCCATATCCGCACTGAAAATTGGAAGACTAGACTCGTATTGTGTTACCCATTTGATTGATGGAGTTAGCTACTGCAAAGATAGGCAGAGAAGCTGTAAACAGAGTATTACCCGTAGCGATGGCGGTGTTATTTTCCTATAGCGGTGGCAGAGTATTACCCGTAGCGATGGTGGTGTTATCTTCCCGTAGTGATGGCGGAGTTATTACCCGTAGCGATGGCGGTGTTATCTTTCCGTAGTGATGGCGGAGTTATTACCCGTAGCGATGGCAGTGTTATCTTCCCGTAGTGATGGCGGAGTTATTACCCGTAGCGATGGCGGTGTTATCTTCCCGTAGTGGTGGCGGTGTTATTACCCGTAGCGATGGCGGTGTTATTTTCTTATAGTGGTGACAGAGTATTACCCGTAGCGATGGCAGTGTTATTTTCCTGTAGAGATGAACCCATGGCGATGGCGGTGTTATTCCCCGTAGTGATGGCGGAGTTATTTTCCTATATCGTTGGCAGAGTCATGTTTTGTTGACAGAAGTACTTCCCCCAGTGAAGTCGTCCAAGTTATTCCTATATCGACGAGTTTGGTGCTGCGCAGGCGGTTAATGTTGAAATCAGATCTGTATCAGGTGGTTGATCAATTGTTACCGTAACAATCAAGTTCAATTGATGGAGGGGGTTCCCCAAGCAGTGGTGCAGTTTATTTCTGCGGTTGGCAAATTTCCGGGTTCTTGGTATTCAACCGTCTCGTACCTCGAATGTTTGAAGGCCGTTCACTCTTCACCCAGTCGGGTCCAAGTCGCTTGAATAGGGACAATTTTTGCACCCTAAAATTTGCTCAACCTATTTCACCTGGTTTATTTGCATTGTCATTTGCATAATAAGTCATGTACATAGTCTAATCATTTGCATAGCATAGCATAACAAGTCATCTAGCAAGGGATCAAGTGCCTTTCTTATCAGAAAGAGGCCCATCAAGGGGTTTTATATAAGTTCAAGACCATCCAAGTAATCAAGAAATGAGTTGAAGCTTTGAGGAGTTTGAGGGTCAACCAGTGGATTTTTCTCCTAATCTTGGGGGGTTGAAGGTCATCAATGAATGTGTGAGTCAGGGCTGAGGGTATGGAAGGTGTACAAAGATCATGGAAGACCTAGAGGGTCATTTTGAAGATGATACAAGTCATTAATACAAGTACAAGAGCCAAAGTTGAAGTGCAGTCAACTAGGGTTTCATCTGGGTCAACCCTAGGTCAATCCTAGGTCAACTGAGTGATTGAAGAGCATCAAGGCTTAATTGGAGGATGTGGGATTCATGAATTGATATGGGGATACAAGTGTGGTGTTGTGCCAAGGATAAATCAAGAAGAATCAAGAGTAAGAGGAGTTACTAAATTAGGGTTTTAGTGAAAAAAACCCTAATTTAGGCCTAACTTCCAAGCCAGATAAGTCAAAATGCATGTTTCAAATGAGTTCTTGGTCAACATGAAACTTGTAGAGCTTCTCAATAGCTTTAATTTGAGTACTAGAAGTCTTCAAGAAGATTTGTAGAACTCAAGTTATGGTTCTTGCAAGTTATGGGTCCCCAGAGGACATTGAAATTTATTTGTGAAAGTCACTTGACTTCCAAGAAACTTTTTCCTATTAAGGAGTTTTCAAATGGATTCTTGGCCAACATAAGAGTTTTAGATATTGATCTTAGCTTTAATTTGAGTACTATAAATACTCAAGAGGATTTGTAGAACTCAAGTTATGGTCTTGGCAATCCAGGGGTATTTTGGGAAAGTTGAATTACAGGTCATTTTTCAACATAGGTCCAAATCTCCATCTTCCACTCTTCAAATGGAAAAATGTTCAACATGAGATGTGTTCAAAATGATGTTTTTAGGCTAGATAATAGGTCATGAGAGTTTGGAATGGCTTTCTTCACAAAGTCACCAAAATGGCCTAAAATGAAGGTGAATTTTAAATGAACCAAGGTTGGAAATTAGGGTTTTTGATCTACAAATCCAAACCAAGCCATATGACATACCAATTTGATTGTAAAATGCATTTTGAGAACATTGACATTGCCACAATTTTGAATTGAGGGTTATTTTTATGACTTGCTTTGTAAATGGGCTACTTGCATCATAAGGCACATATGCAAAATCACTTTTCAAGGCAAATGCAAGGCTTCCTTCCATCCTAACACATCCAATATCTCATTAGAAGACAATTTGGATCATAATTGAGTAGAATTGCAAGCTGCTACATGAGCTGGTATGAGTGCATAGCATGACATGATATCTCATGACATGAGAAGTTGATTTTCTCATAGGATCAATCTAGAACTTTCTAGGGTCTTCAAACACATCCTATATATACATATGAAGAGATTCAGAGAAAGAGTTGGAGAGAATTGAGAGAGATTTGTGAGATTGCATTTTCAATCTTCCTTTGGCAAATCAAATTGTGTTACACAGTTACAAGCACTTTCAATCCCTTCTTTTGATCTCAGAAGCTTGCTCTAGCACTGGTAGATGATTTCAGATAGAATCCATAGCAAGATTGGTGGAGAATCGTGTGATAGCCTTTGAAATTTTTCATCTGCAACTCAAGATCGAATTCAACAATCCAAGCCATTTCAATCTCTCTCTTTGCATACAGAAGCTTGATTTGGTGTTGGTGAAGGTGTCTGGAAAGTATTGAAGCTTATCTTGAAGCTTTGATCACTCTGTTCACACAAATTTTTCAGGTATGTAAATTGCAATCCACATCATGGTATGAGCATGATCTATAGGCTTTGAATGGTTAGATCCAATGTAGATGATCATGTGGAGCTTTCTGGTAGCATTAGGGTTGATTTAGAGACAATTAAGTGAATGATGCAATTTCTGTTCATGCGATTATCTTGGTGTTCTTGGTGTCAGAACTTTAGTTTGATAGCTAGAATTGATCAGGGTGAAGTGGTGAAGAGATTGAGCTACTCAATTTCAAGTTTGGTGAGTTTTGATGATTGACCAATTTCTGAGATTCCCATCGTGTTTTAAGGAGGAGTATGTTTCAATGATTGTGGATGCCATAGTTAGATTCCTTGTGAAAAATGGAGCAAGTTAGGGTTTTCATTTTTGAGTTTTGATGAAGATTTGAGGGAGCGCGATTGGGAAGAAGTTGAAGATCATAGCTCTGAGTTTCCATGGCTTCATTTCCCTCCAAGGTTCAAATGAAGAAGATGACCTGACCACCATTGGATGTGAGTGAGACCTTTGACCAGAACAACATCCAACGGCCACGGATTCGTTTCCATTTGTGAAGGAGAAGTCTGATTTACCAAAGCGCACCGTTTCATTAAAGTGCCAGCTTGGGCTTAAGCGCAAAACTTGATCCCCACACCCCACTTGGGAGGCCCACTGAGGAATACACTGATCTCAGTTGCTATTCATACCGTGGATTTTTCTTTTTTCTAGTTATTTTCATTTTATTTTCTGATGGATAACTGGGCCTAGCGCGCTTTCCTATTAGCACCCCCTTTTGGGCCCAGTTGGCTGATTGCATTGATTTTTATTACTATTTGACACGCATCCTTTTCATTTTCTTTTATTTCCTTCATTTTATTAGGTTAATTGAAAAAATCATAATAAATTGGAAAACTAATATTTTTGAATAGGAGTTTTTTCCCCATTTTCCTCAAGACATCAAGAAAATTATAAAAGAATAAAAATGTTAATTCATGCATTTTTCTATTTTTGGTTTATTTTTACTTTTAATAGCTTTTATTTCATTTTCATTTGGTATATGTTACTTGCTGAATTTAGTATGACCATTTTATTTTGGTTTTTGATGTGATTCTTTTTTCTATAGTTAGATTATAGTATTAGGTTCCCCCTGGAATTTTATCACATTTTTGTGATTTAATTTAGGTTAGTTTTGAACATCAAACTTTAAGTGTGCTAGAATTAGGGTTTCAACTTGACATAGGTGCACTTCAACACATAGTTTTTGGGTTTTTAGATTGATTTAGGCCTTGGGGTGTATGTGGGGTATAGGGTACCTAGTTAGGGTCCCTTAGAAATTAATTTAGGATTTTATGATGAGTATTTCCATTTTATCTGATTTTTGCAATTTGGTTGATATTGGTGTGTTCCCTCTTGGGATATTGGGTTGTTTGTTGAGTTTTAGGCCTCTTCTTTGGGTGTTGGGGCTTGTGCTTGGCTTGAGCAGTCTATGAAGACCTTTGAGGAAGATTGAAGACAAATGAAGTTGCTTGTGATTGAAGATGCTTGATGAAGACTTAGGAGATAGGAGATATAGGGAGAGCTTTAGAGTAGACTGATTTCTTCTGTCAAACATGGAGAGCTTCTTGTGCCTCTATTCCATCCTATGACACAAGGTCCCCTAAAAGAGTTCCATCTCTCCTTAGGAGAGATGTAGAGCATGCTTTGATTGGGTAGAACCTTGAGGATACCTCTCCCTTGCTATGATAAGATCTTAGTGATTTCCCTGGGTTATCATTAAGCATCTTAACATTCCAACTTCATCTGTTAGTTGGTTCTCTCCTGTGAGTGTCTGCATTGAAGATTGTAAGCCCATTAAAGAAAAGAGGTGCATTGATGACTAGAGAAGGTGAAGCTTGTATCTGTCAAAGCTGAATATCTGTTGAAGACTAGGGTTTTGCTGCCAACTGAAGATGTTTACTGGTTAGAGTTCAGTGCTTGCTAAAGCTGAAGATTATTGGAGATAAGAGCTTATCTGAAGCTTGAATATCATTGGAAAGTGAAGATGGGATCTTGTCTGAAATTGTTACTGTCAACCTTTTGCTGTTAATCAACTGTAGCTGCCAGAGCTGGTGCTGTTTGAACTGTTTGCTGTAAGAGCTGGTGTTGCTATCTGAGCTGGTGTTGGGTATGGTCTTCCTTTTCTGTATTGTTTATTGGCTTGTTCAGATTACCCCTTAGGTTTGAAGTGAAGTTGTTTCACTTTGCCTATTGTTTTCCCAGGTTCGAGGTTGAGTGGGATTCCCTTGCCTCGCTTGTTTTGCTGCATCTCATGCATATTTGCTGTTTACTGTATATCTGCTATTTCTTTTCCGTTTATCCCCTAGGATCTCTGATTTCCTCTGTGCAGGAGGGGATTATGACAAACATTAGGTTGTAATCCATGCATGACAACATTAGGGTAGTTTTGATTCCCCTTTTTAACCCTAGGTTTTAGACTTCTTTCTCTTCTACCTTAGAACAATTCAAAACACAGTAATAAGGACAATCAATGTCGTAGGCTACGAGCCTTAAGCTATTTGAGAAAGGTTGCTGGAGGGTCACTCTTCAGTAATCTGATTGTTTAGTGTGTTACCCTTAGGGTGAGATACGACGTAGTCACTCTCAGATCATAGTCTCTAGTGCGTCAGAGATTGCAAACATCATAAAAGACAGTTCTTGCGTAAAAGACTGAAAACCAATCAAAGTGTCATTTTTGTCCGCTTGGACTCTTAATCAAGAAAAACCCTTTCATAAGGAGATAAAAACATTCAGACAAGCTTGTGTCTTCCGTGGCCCGAACTACGTTTTCTCTGATCTTTCATGTTGTATGAAAGTACGTAGGCATAGGATGCGATATCCTAGCGAGCAACCTTCCCCTCCTTTCCCGTAGGTAGGCGAACTACGTTGACTCTGATTTCTCGTTCCAGACGGGAATACGTAGACATAAAGTGCGATACTTTGCCGAGTCATTTTATTTTCTTTTAACCCCAGACCTGTAGAGTAGATAGAATAACAATCCGTACTAGAAAACAAGCGTGGATCCCGTCGAGTACGACGAACGTGAGGGGTGCTAATACCTTCCCCTTGCGTAACCGACTCCCGAATCCAGGATTTGGTTGCGATGACCATTCATTTCCCGTCTTTGCGTGAGGTTTACTCTGAGCGTTTCCTTTCCCTCCTTTGGGATAAATAACGCACGGTGGCGAATCTTCTGTTTAACCGGCGCCGATTTTCGCAGTAGCGACACAAATCGGATAGGAAAAGCACCAGTGGTACGTGTAACTTATTTTCAAATTCCTTGGTCAGTTGGCACAGCAAGAAACAAGTGTATGTTGCTCTGTCAACCGCCGAAGCGGAATACGTAGCCACCGGTAGTTGTTGTGCGCAAGTCCTATGGGTTAAACAACAACTATTGGACTTCAATTTGAAGCTAGAACATGTTCCAATATTTTGTGACAACACCAGTGCTATAAATCTTACCAAAAATCCGGTGTTACATTCGCGTACCAAACACATAGAAATTCGACACCATTTTCTGAGGGACCATGTAGAGAAGGGTGACGTTGTCTTTGAACACGTTGATACCAAAAACCAACTAGCGGACATTTTCACAAAGCCGCTAGCCAATGAGCCCTTCTTTCATATCCGTCGAGAACTTGGTATTCTCGACATTTCTGATCGGGTTTAACAATTACTAAGTTCATAATTAATCTATTTACAACTATGCTTTTGTACTACTAACAAGTTTAGCTTTTGTTGCAAGTACAAATATGTGTTTAACAAGTGTGGTCGGTATAGAGGTGATATTGCTCCTTTTTCTCTCTCTTTATATCTCTCTCTCTAAACATTCATGACGTGAAACTAACTATATCATTTGACAATCATGGTACTTATATATGTCTATGATCTTTGCTGCTAATACTATGTGTGTTGAATGCAAATCATATTGTGAAAGGGTGAATAGGCATGATAAATAGGCAAGTGTGGCATTCTGCATAATATGAAACTAAAAAATTGGGTTTTTGAAGGTTATGAGTCGACCTAAACAGGACAACGGTTGACGCATGCTGTAGACTTTCAAAATTATCAAAAAATGCACAGTATGTGTCGACGCATGCAGGGGATATGGTCGACGGCTCGCGCAAAAACCCAGAATTTTTTTTCTTTTGAAAACCGTTCCAAGTTTCTTTTCTTCTCTATTTAATGTGCAGTCAACTTTTGTTATGATTTGATATGGCATTTGTCTTGTAAATTGCATCTAGGCATCTATTGTGTCCTCTTGTTTCCTCCCTCTTCCCAAAAACCCTAAAACCTCTCTCTATTAAAGGGAATAGTCTTCATCTTCTCCAAAATCATCCTCAACTACTCTCTTCAAAGTTCATCTCTACAAATTCTCCAAAAATCATCATCAATGGCTTCTCTTATTCGCAAAAATACAGGTAAGAGATCAAGGGCCTCATCATCATCTGCTTCAGTCCCCATTACCATTGTCTCACTAGTTCATCCACCCGCTGTTGAAAACTTCAACAAGAGTCTCAGCAAAAGAGCAATCGTTCCACAGCATGCCTTCTACCAGGCCATGGGGGAGCGCTTGCATCTCACCCAAATTCTGTCTCTGCTGGAGGTTCAGGGGTTCTTTAATTTTCTGGAGTGCAACACAAAGTACAGTGAGGATTTGGTCCGGGTGTTCTACACAAATCTGCGGGGTAACTTTCAAGATCAACATTTCCACACTTCTGTCGGCAATAAACTGGTAAACATAAATTCTGAAGTATGGAACAAGTATTTTGATTTGACTGTCGATGCTGATGCACCACCTATTCATGAGGTAACGGACACTCGTACGGTGCCAGGGTATGAATTTAAGAGCGCTCTGAATGACATGCTCAAAAGACCCTATCCAGATGCTATTGTCAACAGTGATGCCTTTCCTAGAACGGTCACAACCGGGAAACTCAGTACAGGGGAGCGCATCCTTCAGTGGATTGTCGCTCGCATACTACGACCGAAAAAAGGTGGATTGTCCCGTGTCGAACAAGCTGAGGTACATCTCATCTATATATTAAAACATAGGATCAAAATAAACTGGCCATACTATATTGCAAGCAGGATTTTTGCTCTGAGAGACTCAAGTAGAGGCACTGCTTTAGCCTATGGGTCGTTTATTTTGGAAATTCTTGCCGCAGCAAATGTTGTATACCCAACATTTCCTTGTGTTTCAGTCCCCTCTGACAAAGAATTTAGCACCAAAACCCTTGCAATGATGGGGTATTTTTGGTGTGCTGAACGACGATCATACAGATTTGCCCGTCGCGCCAATATTCCTCGGGTGACTCGTGACAGTTCCGATGACAGCTTTGAAGAAGAAAGTGAAGAACAAGGTGAAGAAGACGATGATGAAGAAGATATAGCTGCAGAGGTATAAGAACCTGTATGTGAGCCGCAAGACTATCAACAATCTCCAGTTCAAGATACGCCTCCAAATACCGATTGGGTCCAGTATTCAGCTCCATCAGAAGCACAAGAAGACGATTATACAAATCAGGGATGGGGTGAATGGAAATACATAGGCTGGACTACCCTGGGTAGATTCTACGACCCATATCACGGCTACCCTCAAGACTATCAACCGTCCCAGCACTCATCACCTCCTCCACCTTCGGACAACTCTGAAGTCATTAGTATGCTGCAGTCCATGCAGTTAGATCAACACACCTTCATGAGGAGTCAAGATACGCAAATGGAGCATATTAGAGCTGAGATTCATACCCAAAATGAAAGGTTAAATTCATTTTCGACTCGGATGGACGCCCGTATTGAAGCTCTGGTTGAATCACATGAAAGGCAAGACTTGGAAATCACCGACTTTCTTCATCACCTCAACATGTCCGTAGAAGCATTTCTGGACTTCTCGGATCCTTACCGCAATCCCGATACTGCATACCGGGGGAGGGGCCGAGGTCGGGGTCGGGGATATTAGTTTCATAGTTGCATATGTGTTTCTTCTATGTACTTTTCATTTTTCCGTATTATGTTTGCCTGAATATTCACCTACTTTGCATGTTCTCGTAATTATCTTTTAATTTAAGTTACTTTTGTTCATTATAATTCTTATGTGTGAAGTTTGGTAATTAACTATCACCTATTGTATGTTTTCTGTTAATTGATGCGTTCTCCTTCTCTTTTTGATGGTGTCAAAGGGGGAGAAGAACATGTAGCAAAAGAACATGTAGCAAGCCAACACCAAAGCCAAGTCAGGATATTAACAACAGTTGATGGTTGTTTGTCCTACAGCCTTATATTACAAAAGAAAGGGGGAGCTTGGGTATACATTTGTGTATACATTGCATATTTGGTGTTTTGGTTGTATACAGGTTGTCATCATCAAAAAGGGGGAGATTGTGGAGGCAAATCGCCACACATCACACAAGTCTGCAAGACATTGGTCAAAACAGGTTTCGATGATGACAAATTACAGCCTTGGATAGATTGGAAATTGTAAACTCCAAATCTACTAAACAGATGCAATGTATCACCTACCATATCCTTTTATACTTGTCTTAAAACTGCTGTAATAAATATACTATGTGTAGACAAAATGCAATCATGTCCAGAGGCATGAAAGACCACAAACTGATGAATTTTTGCAGGTTTGCAGGGCATGAGTCGACCATAGGGTCGGCGTATGCATCAGAGCAATTCTCCACTGGTCAGCGCACAAGGGAAAAATTTTCCAACGGGTCAGCGCGTAAAGGCATGAGTCGACCATAGGGTCGGCGCATAAGGGAAATAGTTTTCAACGGGTCAGCGCACGCCGACTGTATGGTCGACGCATACTGATGAATTTTCCAGATTTCCAAACAACACAGGCCATGCGTCGACGCACAGTCCTGCTGCGGTCGACCGTTCGCGCGAATATTCTGTTTTTAAATGATTCCCTCTTATATTTGAAATACTGTTATGTCTAAAATTGGGTTGGTACTATATATACTTGTTTAACCACTTGTGTCATATTAACATTTGACAATCTTTGATTCATGTGTTCAAAAACAAGAAAGAGTGAAATAGGTGTCCAAGATTCATCATCTTCATCTTCAACATCTCACAACATTTCAATTACACACAATCATTTTTGAAATGCATTTGTGAGAGATTCAAGGTGATAAGGTTCGAAGCTTAGATTGCATAATCAAGTTCGGGTTGAAGCTTGAGACAGGTTCTTTCTTGAATAAAACCGTTGGGGTTTTACCCTCCAAGATTGGTCTGAATTTTGGGGGTTTTTGGATGAGATTCTTCATCAAGGGTCAACTGAGCGAAGGTGATTGTGAAGAGGTGTTCTTCACAAGTCTAGTAGCGGATTCAGTGATATTGAAGGGAAGATCTCGGGTTCGATTTGCTGTTGTTGAGATCAGCTGGAGCCAAAGGTTTGAACAATAACGTGTTATTCAATAAGGAGGCTGGAATCGGAGGTCCATCAACACAAATCGGAGGACTTGATTCATCTTGAATCAAGGGGCAAGGAGTGAAAGCAACTTTCAACACATTGAGATTTCTGTTGTATATTTGCTGCTCAATCCTTGTATAAACTGTTAAATTCAACAGGTGATATCTATAAAATCTATCTCAATTCTAGTTTTAGAATTGAGGGCAGACGTACCCCGAAGCGAGGACGATGGGGGAACTGCCTCACCAAATACTTGTCTTCTCTATTTTTCAGCATTTACGTTATAGCTCAAAATAAGTGATTTTTGTATAAGCACTATTTGTCAAAATTGTGATATCAATTGAGTAAGCGGTTAAAACTCTGTTTTTGACTCCAAAGTACAATAAGACATTGTACTAGGCTAGTTGGAATCACTTACTCAACATAAATATCACTTGGAGTGTTTTGCACACCAAGTGTTTGACAAATTACTTAAACCAAAATTATCTTACTTGTGTATTTAGTTTTGGTTTGCTCCTTGATCATAGGAACTAGGAATCCTAACAACTGAAGTAAATAATTGATAAGTGTGAGTAGTGTTATGATTCTATTTTCCAAATTGTCATTAATCCAAAGGCTTACACATATCTGGTTTTCCAATAACCGTTCGTTTTAGACTATATTTTCTTCGGCCTCTTCCGCACATAAAACATTTTTAAAACCAATTTCTAATTGGTAGCGCCGACTCAAATTATAATTGGGGATCTATTCAACCCCCCTTCTAGATCCGTGCCATAGTCTAACAACATTGAGTACTTCCCCCAAAAGGATGATAGAGCAAACACTCGTACAATCTGGCATCAACAAGATGACAGACCCACCACCAAAAGGATGACAGAGCGAAACTCACACCGGCTACTACCACCAAAAGGATGATAGAGAAAACAATCTCACAATCTGACATCAACAAGATGACAGACCCAACACCAAAACGATGATGGAGCAAACTAACACTGGCTACTACCACCAAAAGGATAATAGAGCAAAAGACTTGCACTATCTGACATCAACAAGACGACAGGCCCACCACCAAAAGGATGACGAAGCGAAACTTACACCGGGTACTACCACCAAAAGGATAATACAGCAAACCATCCCACAATCAGACATCCAAAAGATGACAGACCCCCCACACCAAGGATGACGGAGCAAAACTCACACAGACTACTACCACCAAAAGGATGATAGAGCAAACACTCTCACAATCTGACATTAACAAGATGATAGACCCAACACCAAAAGGATGATGGAACAAACTCACACTGGCTACTACCATCAATAGGATGATAGAGCAAACACTCGCACAATCTGAATTCAACAAGATGACAGACCCACCAACAAAAGGATGATGGAGAAAACTAACACCGACTACTACCACCAAAAGGATGACAGAGCTAACACTCGCATAATCTAACATCAACAAGAGGACAAGCCCACCACCAAAAGGATGATGTAGCAAACTCACACTGACTACTACCACCAAAAGGATGACATAGGAAAACACTCGCACAATCTGACATCAACAAGATGACAGACCCACCACCAAAAGGATGACGGAGCGAAACTCACACCGACTAATACTACCAAAAGGATGATATAGCAAACACTAGTACAATCTGACATCAATAAGATGACATACCCGCCACCAAAAGGACGATGGAGAAAACTCACACTAGCTACTACCACCAAAAGGATGATAGAGCAAACACTCACACAATCTGGCATCAACATCATGACAGACCCACCACCAAAAAAATAACGGAGCGAAACTCACACCGGCTACTACCACCAAAAGGATGATAGAGAAAACACTCTCACAATCTGACATCAACAAGATGACAGACCCAACACCAAAAGGATGATGGAGCAAACTAACACTGGCTACTACCACTAAAAGGATAATAGAGCAAAAGACTTGCACTATCTAACATCAACAAACCGATAGACCCACCACCAAAAGGATGACGAAGCGAAACTTACACTGGCTACTACCACCAAAAGGACAATACAGAAAACCATCCAATAATAAGACATCCAAAAGATGACAGACCCCCCACACCAAGGATGACGGAGCAAAACTCACACCGGCTACCACCACCAAAAGGATGATAGAGCAAACACTCTCAAAATCTGACATCAACAAGATGACAGACCCACCACCAAAAGGATGACAGAGCCAAACTCACACCGGCTACTACCACCAAAAGGATGATAGAGCAAACACTCGCACAATCTGACATCAACAAGATGACACACCCACCATCAAAAGGATGACGGAACGAAACTAACACCGGCTAATACCACCAAAAGGATGATATAGCAAACACTCTCACAATCTGACATCAATAAGATGACACACCCACCACCAAAAGGATGATGGAGCGAAACTCACACTGGCTACTACCACCAAAAGGATGATAGAGCAAACACTCACACAATCTGACATCAACAAGATGACAGACCCACCATCAAAAGGATGATGTAGCAAACTCACAACGGCTACTACCACTAAAAGGACGATACAGAAAACCATCGCACAATCAGACATCAAAAAGATGACAGACCCCTCACACCAAGGATGACGGAGCGAAACTCACCCCGGCTACCACCACCAAAAGGATGATAGAGCAAACACTCTCACAATCTGACATCAACAAGATGACAGACCTAACACTAAAAGGATGATGGAGCTAAGTCACACTGGCTACTACCATCAAAAGGATGATAAAGCAAACACTCGCACAATCTGACATCAACAAGATGACAGACCCACCACCAAAAGGATGATTAAGCGAACAAACACCGGCTACGACCACCAAAAGGATGACAGAGCTAACACTCGCACAATATAACATCAACAAGAGGACATACCCACCACCAAATGGATGATGTAGCAAACTCACACCGGCTACTACCACCAAAAGGATGACAGAGTAAAACACTCGCACAATCTGACATCAACAAGATGACAGACCCACCACCAAAAGGATGACAGAGCGAAACTCACACCGGCTAATACCACCAAAAGGATGATATAAAAAACACTCGAACAATCTGACATCAACACGATGACAGACCCACCACCAAAAGGATGATGGAGAGAATCTCACACCAGCTACTACCATCAAAAGGATGATAGAGCAAACACTCATACAATCTGACATCATCAAGATGACAGACGCACCACCAAAAGGATGATGGAGCAAACTCACACCGACTACTACCACGAAAAGGATGACTTAGTAAAACACTCGCATAATCTGACATCAACAAGATGGCAGACCCACCACCAAAAGGACGACGGAGTGAAACTCACACCGGCTAATACCACCAAAAGGATGATATAGCAAACACTCGCACAATCTATCATCAACAAGATGGCAGACCCACCATCAAAAGGATGATGTAGCAAACTCACATCGGATACTACCCCCAAAAGGACGATACATCAAACCATCGCACAATCAGACATCCAAAAGATGACAGACCCCCCACACCAAGGATGACGGAACGAAACTCACAACGGCTACCACCACCAAAAGGATGATAGAGCAAACACTCTCACAATCTGACATCAACAAAATGACAGACCCAATACCAAAAGGATGATGGAGCGAACAAAAACTGGCTACTACCATCAAAAGGATGATAAAGCAAACACTTGCACAATCTGACATCAACAAGATGACCGAACTACCACCAAAAGGATGATGGAGCGAACTAACACCGGCTACTACCACCAAAAGGATGATAGAGCTAACACTCGCACAATCTAACATCAACAAGAGGACAAACCCGCCACCAAAAAGATGATGTAGCAAACTCACACCAGCTACTACCACCAAAAGGATGACAGAGTAAAACACTCACACAATCTGACATCAACAAGATGACAGACCCACCACCAAAAGGATGACAGAGCGAAACTCACACCGGCTAATACCACCAAAAGGATGATATAGCAAACACTAGTACAATCTGACATCAACAAGATGACATACCTACCACCAAAAGGACGATGGAGCAAACTCACACCAGCTACTACCACCAAAAGGATGATAGAGCAAACATTTGCATAATCTAACATTAACAAGATGACAGACCCACCACCAAAAGGATGCCGGAGCAAACTCACACCGGCTACTACCACCAAAAGGATGATTGAGCAAACACTCGTACAATCTGACATCAACAAGATGACATACCCGCCACCAAAAGGATGACGGAGCGAAACTCACACCGGCTACTACCACCAAAAGGATGATAGAGCAAACACTCGCATAATCTGACATCAATAAGATGACAGACCCACCATCAAAAGGATGACGGAGCAAAACTGACACCGGCTAATACCACCAAAAGGATGATATAGCAAACACTCTCACAATCTAACATCAACAAGATGACAGACCCCCCCCCACCAAAAGGATGATGGAGCGAAACTCACACTGGATACTACCACCAAAAGGACGATAGGGCAAACACTCACACAATATGACATCAACAAGATGACAGACCCACCACCAAAAGGATGATGGAGCGAACTAACACCGGCTACTACCACCAAAAGGATGACAGAGCTAACACTCGCACAACATAACATCAACAAGAGGACATACTGTCGCTACCGCGAAAATAAGGTGTCGGCAAAACAGAAGAGTCGCCACCTTTCGTTATTTATCCCTCAGAACGGGAAAGGAAACGATCGGAAAAACCTGACGAAAAGGTATAAGACAAGGTCATCGCAACCGTGTCTGGGTTCGGGAGTCGGTTACGCAAGGGGAAGGTATTAGCACCCCTCACGTCCATCGTACTCGATGAGATCCACGCTTGTTGTGTTTATCTGACGGATTAGTTTTTATCTATCTACCTATCAAGGCTGGCTTAAAAAAGAAAAGAAAATGACTCGGCAAAGCGTCGCGCTTTATGCCTACGTATTCTCATCAGAGAATGAGAAATCAGAGTCAACGTAGTTCGACTAACTACGGGTGATGGGGAAGGTGGCTCGCCAATACATTAGGATTGTGCCTACGTACTCTCAACAGGTATGAGAGATCATAGCTTACGTAGTTCGGGATAATACGGGTTACGGGAATTCAGATTCATCTGTTTTTTCGAGTAGGATTAACAAACAGTTCCAGCAGTTTGGTGTACGCAGCTCGACCCTTGGAGACTTAAGCGTTACCATTTGTGGTAGAACTGGGAGTTAACGACACTCTTTTCTTCAAAAAAGCTTCCTTTGAATTACGGGCCCACGGGGCAAAAAGGTTTGAAGTTTGTTTTCTGTCTTTTACGAAAGAACTGTTTTTTATGGATGTTTGCAACTAATATCGCTAGAGACTATGATCTGAGAGTGAATGCGTCGCATGTCACCCAAAGGGTGCCATACTAAACATCCAAGCTGTCGAAAAGAAACTCTCTGACAACCCTTTCTCAGATAGCTTAAGGCTCATAATGTACGACATCAGTTAACCTTTATTATTGTATTTTAATTTGTTTTGAGATGAGAAGAGAGCAGGCTCAACTAAAGGGGGGGGCTATCAAGTCCTAATGTTGTCATGCCAAGGATTCATCCTATGGTTGAAGTTTGAAACAGGGATCTCCTGGAGGTTATCATGCATAGGTTTCAACCTAAAGTTCTAATCATCACTTCCTTATCAAAGGAAGTGAGATTCCTAGGGAATCATGTCAATGATAAACAGAAAGAGATAAAGCATCAGCCTAAACAGTAAACAGATAAAATGCATGCAATGCAAGTGAGGGAGGAAATGTGTGTGGGGCATCAGCCTCCACAAGCTCGTCTCGACCTCAAGCCAGATATGAATAACTGCAATCATACAGAGGAAATGAAAATAAAATGCCATCAAACAAACACAAACCACATAGGCAAGGGAGCAGAGCTCTACCGAATACCCGCAAGCAAAGCCATACAGTAAAAATACAAGCAGAGGAAGCAACTCAACCTCTAGTGCAATCATGCTCCTAGCTTAAATCAATCTAAATATGAACCTATTCTAATGCATCAAGCAAATCAAACAAGTCACACCAATACAGTTCCACAGAAAGAAAACAGACAGTCAAGAAAGCAAATCAACAGCTTCCCCAGCTTCACAGCAAAGCAATCTTCTGACAGCAGTTCAGTCCACAGTCTGTAACTGTTCTTCAAGTCCATCATCTTCAAGAGAATGAAAGATACTCCATCTTCAAGCTTCAATCTTCAACAGCAAATATCAACTTACTTCTTCAAGCTTCTAATACATCAAACATAAGTATCAACTTATTCTTCTTCTTCAGGCCTCATCCCCAAAGTAGACTCCACCTTCAGGCTTCAATCCCCATTGCAAGTATCAACTTGTTCCTTCAGGCTCTCAAAGTATCAAACACAAGTATTAACTTGTTTTCCTTAAGCTTCAGCTCTTCATCTGATCCCAACTGGATTCCCGTCACAAGTGTCAACTTGTTCTTCTGGATCTTCAAGCTTCAGCTTCAATGGCAGTCTTCAATAGCAAGTGTCAACTTCTAGCATCTTCAATCTTCTAACAAGGAACTCCATCCTCAAGCAAGGGAGAAAGATTCATCTAACAAGAGCAGGGTTTGGATAATAGACAGCAGAGTGAAGACCAAAGGTCACCACTGAGCACTCCATCATCAAAGAAGGGAACCCTCAAAGGTTCTACCAACTTGTGAAGAGCCACACATCCTACCAAATGAGGGATGAGGCCTTTACAAGGGGACCTTATATCATAGGGAAGAATGGAAGTGATCAACACCTTCCATGTTTATGAAAGAAGAGAATCTATCTAGAAACTCTGCCTGCAAACCCTAATCTTAACACCTAATCAACACTACACCAAAAGAAGGGAAGTCTCCACATCCAACCCTCTTCAAGCATTCCATGGTAGCCCACACAAGCCTTCAACATCATCCAAGAGCAAGCAAAGCAAAATCCTAACCTAAGGGAACTAAAGAAATCAATCTAATTGGATTAGCAAGTTAGGATCACCTAAAACTTAGTACTAAAGTTAATCTTAACTAAAATACTAAAACCAATTGTAAAATCCTACAAAAATAACTATGGGACCCTAATTCAATCATGAATCTACCATACCAAATCCAAAGGTTGAATCATCCACCAAGTTCTAGAAATAAAACCTAAATCATAAGGTACTAAGCATAAACTCTAAAAATAGAGCACCTAAAGTTTCAACTTAAAACTACCACCTACATTCATCACAAAAATGTGAGAAAAATCTAGGGGGAACATGCATATCTATGCTAGCTACACACAAAAAAATCAAGTCAAGAATCATCACCAAAGGCTCAAACCAAATTCAACAAAACAAGGTATCAACCATGGCCATTTTAATATCAATTAATATTCAAAAAATGCAAATAAAATCAAAAATGCATGAATTATTATTTTTAATCTACAAAATTCTAGATTCAATCATGAATCAGGGGAAAAAAGTTTGGAATTAATTGAGTTAATCTCCTATTTTTTATGAATTAATTTCTAAGTCATATGAAATAATGAAAAATAAAAGAAAACAAAAGAAATTAATAAAAACGCGTGGCAAATAGCAATCCAATACAGTTCATATCAAGAATTGGGCCCAGGGGGGGTGTGGATATCACTCTGAGTGCTAAGCCCAAAACCAGTCAATTAATGAAACGGTGCGTTTCATTTGGAACTCTCTCTTCAGATTTGAGAAGCAATCCTGGCCCTCCAACGCACGCCTGAGTCCAAGGTCAAACCCTAATCTGAGGGCCCTTGTTCATCGTCCCCAATTTGAACCTGCAACCTGCGCACGAACCAGCCATCGCCGGTGGCTTTTCCGGCCACCCCTGCAGAACCCTAACTTCCTCTACAGCCAACCATTTGCCACGATTCCTGAATGAATCTTGACCAGAATCTTCCCAGCAATTCAACCATACCAATTATTCATCCTCAAAGCGCATGAATCATGAAATATCAATCTCAACCGAAAATGGTATCTGACCTAAATCATCTCTAATCAAGCAATTAAACATCCTAAATCCAACTACTCATCATCAGGATCCTAACCGCATATGAATTTCTATCTATCACTGCCTAAATCATGCATAATCAAGAAATTCACCAACCTGTGTTCAAGCTTGCAACAGAAGTGGTTCTTGCACGATTCAACCTCCACAACAATCCAGATTCACTCCAAATTTCCCTCTGAAGCTAACGCACACCGCAAATTGGCTTGATTCTTCCTTGAATTGAAAATTCGATCTCAACTTGCATTCATGAGACTTTGATCTCCCTCTCTGCAACCAGCTTCAATTCCTTCCAAAAAAAAAGCACTGAACTCACTCAATGACTTATATAGAAGTGATTAAACTCATCTAGAAACTTATGGATCCATCCAAATGAGATTTTGGATTTTCAATTTCTCCTCCAAATATCATTCATGGCATATGCAATATCTCCTCTGTTTTGGGCCTCAACAAACATGGTTTTCACTCCTCATGAGCTAAGGAATTGAATGGTGATGATTGTTTCCTTGTTGGCAAGCCAAAGGTGTGAGTTGGATATGTTGCTTCATCATGAAGAAATGAAATGGAATGTTATTCAAATGACCTCAAATCAAAATTCTAACATTGCCATTGTTTCTAAAATCATTTTTCCAATCAATTTGACCTATAATTTTGTTTCATTTGGTCACAAAATGAATTATTTAAATTTTTGGCCATTAAATCCTTTTAATTCTTCCTTTTTTCAAATTTCTTGAACCAAGTCTCTCCTTGAGCCATTTCAATGCCTCCTTGATGCATGGTAAAAGTTAAAACCCCATTTTGATCAACTTCCTAGTTGAACAAAATTCCATTTGAGACCTCTAAGTTGGTGAAAATGGCCTATGGTCACAAATGACCTATAATCACCAATTGTCCAAAATACCCTTGACTTGTCCAAGCCATAACTTGAGTTATACAAATCCTATCAAGGACTTCTAGTACTCTCTAGAAATATAAGAGAATAAGGAACAACATTCATGTTGACCAAAAGTTCATAGGAATCATCCTTCTAGGGAAAAAGATTCATGCAAGTTGGGTAACTTTCAAGCCCCAAATTCACATACCTCAGATGACTTGTAACTTGTCAAACCCATAACTTGAGTTCTACAAATCCTATCAAGGACTTTTAGTACTCAAATTAAAGCTAAGATCATGATCTACAACAATCATGTTGGGGGTAATATGAGATAACAATCACATCTTAAGCTACATTGCCTTGAAGATAGGGGTCAAACTAGGGGATTTTACACTGTCAAGTCTTAGAAACCCTAGCCTGAAATTTCTCAAACTCCTCAATCATGATGAGTTGACCTTGGAATCATCCTTATAACATCTCAATGCATAAATCCATGATCACATGGCTCTTGGATTAGGTCTCAATCTTCTCCAAATCATCAGTTGACTTAGGGTTGACCCAGTCAAACCCTAGTTGCACCACCCATGGCTGAGCCTTCTTAATCTTGCACAATGACCTGTCTAGGCCTCAAAGTGATCTTCAAAACTTCTCATGAGCTCCCTCAAGACCTCAAATCTAACTTCATGGCTTCAAAATCATCTGATGGCTTTCCACAACTTTCAAGTTAGGAGACACACACTCTTGGTTTCAACCACCCTCTCTGAGGCTCTTTTAACTTCTCTGACAAGGACATCAACCCTTGAGCACCTGAATAACCTTCTTAGCTAGCTTCATAGTCTTGTATAGCTCTTAATTAGTAATCAAAACTCTTGATCTCCTGCACACATGTCAAAGAAATGCAAATGATAATGCTAATGTGAATGAAATGAAACACAAGCTAGGTGAAGAAATGTTGGGCAAATTTTGGGGTGCAACACATACCCACCACCAAATGGATGATGTAGCAAACTCACACCAGCTACTACCACTAAAAGGATGACAGAGTAAAACACTCGCACAATCTAACATCAACAAGATGACAGACCCACCACCAAAAGGATGACGGAGTGAAACTCACACCGGCTAATACCACCAAAAGGATGATATAGAAAACACTCAAACAATCTGACATCAACCAGATGACAGACCCACCACCAAAAGGATGATGGAGCGAAACTCACACCAGCTACTACAATCAAAAGGATGATAGAGCAAACACTCACACAATCTGACATCAACAAGATGATAGACCTACCACCAAAAGGATAATGTAGCAAACTCACACCGGCTACTACCACCAAAAGGATGACAGAGTAAAACACTCGCACAATCTGACATCAACAAGACGACAGACCCACCATCAAAAGGATGACGGAGCAAAACTCACACCGGCTAATACCACCTAAAGAATGATATAGAAAACACTTGCACAATCTGACATCAACAAGATGACAGACCCACCACCAAATGGATGATGGAGAGAAACTCACACAAGCTACTACCATCAAAAGGATGATAGACCAAACACTCACATGATCTGACATCAACAAGATGACAGACCCACCACCAAGAGGATGATGGAGGAAACTCACACCGGCTACTACCACCAAAAGGATGACAGAGTAAAACACTCGCACAATCTGACATCAACAAGAAGGCAGACCCTCCACCAAAAGGATGACGGAGTGAAACTCACACCGGCTAATACCACCAAAAGGATGATATAGCAAACACTCGCACAATCTGACATCAACAAGATGGCAGACCCACCACCAAAAGGATGACGGAGTGAAACTCACACCGGCTAATACCACCAAAAGGATGATATAGCAAACACTCACACAATCTGACATCAACAAGATGACAGACCCACCATCAAAAGGATGATGTAGCAAACTCACACCGGATACTACCACCAAAAGGACGATACAGCAAACCATCGCACAATCAGACATCCAAAAGATGACAGACCCCCCACACCAAGGATGACGGAACGAAACTCACACCGGCTACCGCCACCAAAAGGATGATAGAGCAAACACTCTCACAATCTGACATCAACAAGATGACAGACCCAATACCAAAAGGATGATGGAGCGAACTCACACTGGCTACTACCATCAAAAGGATGATAAAGCAAACACTTGCACAATCTGACATGAACAAGATGACCGACCTACCACCAAAAGGATGATGGAGCGAACTAACACCGGCTACTACCACCAAAAGGATGACAGAGCTAACACTCGCACAATCTAACATCAACAAGAGGACAGACCCATCACCAAAAAGATGATATAGCAAACTCACAGCGGCTACTACCACCAAAAGGATGACAGAGTAAAACACTCGCACAATCTGACATCAACAAGATGACAGACACACCACCAAAAGGATGACGGAGCGAAACTCACACCGGCTAATACCACCAAAAGGATGATATAGCAAACACTAGTACAATCTCACATCAACAAGATTACATACCCACCACCAAAAGGACGATGGAGCAAACTCACACCAGCTACTACCACCAAAATATTGATAGAGCAAACATTTGCACAATCTAACATCAACAAGATGACAGACCCACGACCAAAAGGATGCCGGAGCAAACTCATACCGGCTACTACCACCAAAAGGATGATTGAGCAAACACTCGCACAATCTGACATCAACAAGATGACAGACCCTTCACCAAAAGGATGATGGAGCAAACTAACATTGGGTAACTCCCCCAAAAGGATGATAGAGCAAACACTCGCATAATCTGACATCAACAAGATGACAGACCCACAACCAAAAGGATGACGGAACGAAACTCACATCGGATACTACCACCAAAAGTATGATAGAGCAAACACTTGCACAATCTGACATCAACAAGAGGACATACCCACCACCAAATGGATGATGTAGCAAACTCACACCGGCTACTACCACCAAAAGGATGACAGAGTAAAACACTCGCACAATCTAACATCAACAAGATGACAGACCCACCACCAAAAGGATGACGGAGCGAAACTCACACCGGCTAATACCACCAAAAGGATGATATAGAAAACACTCGAACAATCTGACATCAACAAGATGACAGACCCACCACCAAAAGGATGATGGAGAGAATCTCACACCAGCTACTACCATTAAAAGGATGATAGAACAAACACTCACACGACCTGACATCAACAAGATGACAGACCCACCACCAAAAGGATGATGGAGCAAACTCACACCGACTACTACCACCAAAAGGATGACAGAGTAAAACACTCGCACAATCTCACATCAACAAGATGGCAGACACACCATCAAAAGGACGACGGAGTGAAACTCACACTGGCTAATACCACCAAAAGGATGATATAGCAAACACTCACACAATCTAACATCAACAAATGACAAACCCACCATCAAAATGATGATGTAGCAAACTCACACCGGATACTACCACCAAAAGGACGATACAATAAACCATCGCGCAATCAGACATCCAAAAGATGACAGACCCCGCACACCAAGGATGACAGAACGAAACTCACAACGGCTACCACCACGAAAAGGATGATAGAGCAAACACTCTCACAATCTGACATCAACAAGATGACAGACCCACCACCAAAAGGATGATGGAGCGAACTAACACCGGCTACGACCACCAAAAGGATGACAGAGCTAACACTCGCACAATATAACATCAACAAGAGGACATACCCACCACCAAATGGATGATGTAGCAAACTCACACCGGCTACTACCACCAAAATGATGACAGAGTAAAACACTCGCACAATCTAACATCAACAAGATGACAGACCCACCACCAAAAGGATGACGGAGCAAAACTCACACCGGCTAATACCACCAAAAGGATGATATAGAAAACACTCGAACAATCTGACATCAACATGATGACAGACCCACCACCAAAAGGATGATGGAGAGAATCTCACACCAGCTACTACCATCAAAAGGATGATAGAGCAAACACTCACACGATCTGACATCAACAAGATGACAGACCCACCACCAATAGGATGATAGAGCAAACTCACACCGACTACTACCACCAAAAGGATGACAAAGTAAAACACTCGCACAATCTCACATCAACAAGATGGCAGACACACCACCAAAAGGACGACGGGGTGAAACTCACACCGGCTAATACCACCAAAAGGATGATATAGCAAACACTCACACAATCTAACATCAACAAATGACAGACCCACCATCAAAAGGATGATGTAGCAAACTCACACCGGATACTACCACCAAAAGGACGATACAATAAACCATCGCGCAATCAGACATCCAAAAGATGACAGACCCCCCACACCAAGGATGACAGAACGAAACTCACACCGGCTACCACCACCAAAAGGACGACAGAGCAATCTCACAATCTGACATCAACAAAATGACAGACCCAATACCAAAAGGATAATGGAGCGAACAAACACTGGCTACTACCATCAAAAGGATGATAAAGCAAACACTTGCACAATCTGACATCAACAAGATGAACGACCTACCACCAAAAGGATGATGGAGCGAACTAACACCAGCTACTACCACCAAAAGGATGACAGAGCTAACACTCACATAATCTAACATCAACAAGAGGACAGACCCACCACCAAAAAGATGATGTAGCAAACTTACACCGGCTACTACCACCAAAAGGATGACAGAGTAAAAAACTCGCACAATCTGACATCAACAAGATGACAGACCCACCACCAAAAGGATGACGGAGCGAAACTCACACCGGCTAATACCACCAAAAGGATGATATAGCAAACACTAGTACAATCTGACATCAACAAGATGACATACCTACCACCAAAAGGACGATGGAGCAAACTCACACCAGCTACTACCACCAAAAGGATGATAGATCAAACATTTGCACAATCTAACATCAACAAGATGACAGACCCACGGCCAAAAGGATGCCGGAGCAAACTCACACCGGCTACTACCACCAAAAGGATGATAGAGCAAACACTCGCACAATCTGACATCAACAAGAAGACAGACCCACCATCAAAAGGATGACGGAGCCAAACTCACACCGACTAATACCACCAAAAGGATGATATAGCAAACACTCTCACAATCTGACATCAACAAGATGAAAGACCCACAACCAAAAGGATGATGGAGCGAAACTCACACTGGATACTACCACCAAAAGGATGATAGAGCAAACACTCACACAATCTGAAATCAACAAGATGACATACCCACCACCAAAAGGATGATGGAGCGAACTAACACCGGCTACTACCACCAAAAGGTTGACAGAGCTAACACTCGCACAACGTAACATCAACAAGA
The DNA here is from genome assembly GCA_963859935.3 of Lathyrus sativus. Classification (NCBI taxonomy): domain Eukaryota; kingdom Viridiplantae; phylum Streptophyta; class Magnoliopsida; order Fabales; family Fabaceae; genus Lathyrus; species Lathyrus sativus. Next base: position 201,718,771 of record OZ012740.1, on the reverse strand, counting down.
GGACATACCCACCACCAAATGGATGATGTAGCAAACTCACACCAGCTACTACCACCAAAAGGATGACAGAGTAAAACACTCGCACAATCTGACATCAACAAGATGACAGACCCACCACCAAAAGGATGACAGAGCGAAACTCACACCGGCTAATACCACCAAAAGCATGATATAGAAAACACTCGAACAATCTGACATCAACAAGATGACAGACCCACCACCAAAAGGATGATGGAGCGAAACTCACACCAGCTACTACAATCAAAAGGATGATAGAGGAAACACTCACACAATCTGACATCAACAAGATGACAGACCCACCACCAAAAGGATGATGGAGCGAAACTCACACCGGCTACTACCACCAAAAGGATGACAGAGTAAAACACTCGCACAATCTGACATCCACAAGATGACAGACCCACCATCAAAAGGATGACGGAGCAAAACTCACACCAGTTAATACCACCAAAAGAATGATATAGAAAACACTCGCACAATCTGACATCAACAAGATGACAGACCCACCACCAAATGGATGATGGAGAGAAACTCACACAAGCTACTAACATCAAAAGGATGATAGAGCAAACACTCACACGATCTGACATGAACAAGATGACAGACCCACCACCAAGAGGATGATGTAGCAAACTCACACCGGCTACTAGCACCAAAAGGATGACAGAGTAAAACACTCGCACAATCTGACATCAACAAGATGGCAGACCCACCACCAAAAGGATGACAGAGTGAAACTCACACTGACTAATACCACCAAAAGGATGTTATCGCAAACACTCGCACAATCTGACATCAACAAGATGGCAGATCCACCACCAAAAGGATGACGGAGTGAAACTCACACCGGCTAATACCACCAAAAGGATGATATAGCAAACACTCGCACAATCTGACATAAACAAGATGACAGACCCACCATCAAAAGGATGATGTAGCAAACTCACACCGGATACAACCACCAAAATGACGATACAGCAAACCATCACACAATCAGACATCCAAAAGATAACAGACCCCCCACACCAAGGATGACGGAACGAAACTCACACCAGCTACCACCACCAAAAGGATGATGGAGCGAATTCACATTGGCTACTACCATCGAAAGGATGATAAAGCAAACACTTGCACAATCTGACACCAACAAGATGACTGACCTACCACCAAAAGGATGATGGAGCCAATTAACACCGGCTACTACCACCAAAAGGATGACAGAGCTAACACTCGCACAATCTAACATCAACAAGAGGACAGACCCACCACCAAAAAGATGATGTAGCAAACTCACACCGGCTACTACCACCAAAAGGATGACAGAGTAAAACACTCGCACAATCTGACATCAACAAGATGACATACCCACCACCAAAAGGACGATGGAGCAAACTCACACCAGCTACTACCACCAAAAATATGATAGAGCAAACATTTGAACAATCTAACATCAACAAGATGACAGACCCACAACCAAAAGGATGCCGGAGCAAACTCATACCGGCTACTACCACCAAAAGGATGATTGAGCAAACACTCGCACAATCTGACATCAACAAGATGACAGACCCACCACCAAAAGGATGATAGCGCAAACTCACATTGGGTACTTCCCCCAAAAGGATGATAGAGCAAACACTCGCACAATCTGACATCAACAAGTTGACAGACCCACCACCAAAAGGATGACGGAGCGAAACTCACACCAGCTACTACCACCAAAAGGATGATCGAGCAAACACTCGCACAATCTGACATCAACAAGATGACAGACCCACCATCAAAAGGATGACGGAGCAAAACCCACACCGGCTAATACCACCAAAAGGATGATATAGCAAACACTCTCACAATCTGACATCAACAAGATGACAGACCCACCACCAAAAGGATGATGGAGCAAAACTCACACTGGCTACTACCACCAAAAGGATGATAGAGCAAACACTCACACAATCTGACATTAACAAGATGACAGACCCACCACCAAAAGGATGATGGAGCGAACAAACACCGGCTACTACCACCAAAAGGATGACAGAGCTAACACTCGTACAACATAACATCAACAAGAGGACAGACCCACCACCAAATGGATGATGTAGCAAACTCACATCGGTTACTACCACCAAAAGGATGACAGAGTAAAACACTCTCACAATCTGACATCAACAAGATGACATACCCACCACCAAAAGGACGATGGAGCAAACTCACACCAGCTACTACCACCAAAAAGATGATAGAGAAAACATTTGAACAATCTAACATCAACAAGATGACAGACCCACAACCAAAAGGATGCCGGAGCAAACTCATACCGGCTACTACCACCAAAAGGATGATTGAGCAAAGACTCGCACAATCTGACATCAACAAGATTTCAGACCCACCACCAAAAGGATGATAGGGAAACTCACATTGGGTACTTCCCCCAAAAGGATGATAGAGCAAACACTCGCACAATCTGACATCAACAAGTTGACAGACCCACCACCAAAAGGATGACGGAGCGAAACTCACACCAGCTACTACCACCAAAAGGATGATCGAGCAAACACTCGCACAATCTGACATCAACAAGATGACAGACCCACCATCAAAAGGATGACGGAGCAAAACTCACACCGGCTAATACCACCAAAAGGATGATATAACAAACACTCTCACAATCTGACATCAACAAGATGACAGACCCACCACCAAAAGGATGATGGAGCAAAACTCACACTGGCTACTACCACTAAAAGGATGATAGAGCAAACACTCACACAATCTGACATTAACAAGATGACAGACCCACCACCAAAAGGATGATGGAGCGAACTAACACCGGCTACTACCACCAAAAGGATGACAGAGCTAACACTCGTACAACATAACATCAACAAGAGGACAGACCCACCACCAAATGGATGATGTAGCAAACTCACATCGGTTACTACCACCAAAAGGATGACAGAGTAAAACACTCGCACAATCTGACATCAACAAGATGACAGACCCACCACTAAAAGGATGATGGAGCGAAACTCACACCGGCTAATACCACCAAAAGGATGATATAGAAAACACTCGAACAATCTCACATCAACAAGATGACAGACGCACCACCAAAAGGATGATGGAGCGAAACTCACACCAGCTACTACAATCAAAAGGATGATAGAGCAAACACTCAAACAATCTGACATCAACAAGATGACAGACCCACCACCAAAAGGATGATGTAGCAAACTCATACCCGGCTACTACCACCAAAAGGATGACATAGTAAAACGCTCGCACAATCTGACATCAACAAGATGGCAGACCCACCATCAAAAGGATGACGGACCGAAACTCACACCGGCTAATACCACCAAAAGAATGATATAGAAAACACTCGCACAATCTAACATCAACAAGATGACAGACCCACCACCAAATGGATGATGGAGATAAACTCACACAAGCTACTACCATTAAAAGGATGATAGAGCAAACACTCACACGATCTGACATCAACAAGATGACAGACTCACCACCAAAAGGATGATGGAGCAAACTCACACCGGCTACTACTACCAAAAGGATGACAGAGTAAAACACTCGCATAATCTGACATCAACAAGATGGCACACCGACCACCAAAAGGATGACAGAATGAAACTCACACCGGCTAATACCAGCAAAAGGATGATATAGCAAACACTCGCATAATCTGACATCAACAAGATGTTAGACCCACCACCAAAAGGATGATGGAGCAAAACTCACACCAGTAACTACCATCAAAAGGATGATAGAGCAAACACTCGCCTAATCTGACATCAACAAGATGACACACCCACCACCAAAAGGATGATGGAGAGAAACTCACACTGGATTCTACCACCAAAAGGATGATAGAGCAAACACTCACACAATCTGACATCAACAAGATGACAGACCCACCATCAAAATGATGATGTAGCAAACTCACACCGGCTACTACCACCAAAAGGACGATACAACAAACCATCGCACAATCAAACATCCAAAAGATGACAGACCCCCCACACCAAGGATGACGGAGGGAAACTCACACCGGCTACCACCACCAAAAGGATGATAGAGCAAACACTCTCACAAACTGACATCAACAAGATGACAGACCTAACACCAATAGGATGATGGAGCGAACTCACACTGGCTACTACCATCGAAAGGATGATAAAGCAAACACTCGCACAATCTGACATCAACAAGATGACAGACCCACCACCAAAAGGAAGATGGGGCGAACTAACACCGGCTACGACCCCCAAAAGGATGACAGAGCTAACACTCGCACAATATAACATCAACAAGAGGACATACCCACCACCAAATGGATGATGAGGCAAACTCACACCGGCTACTACCACCAAAAGGATGACTGAGTAAAACACTCGCACTATCTGACATCAACAAGATGACAGACCAACCACCAAAAGGATGATGGAAAGAATCTCACACCAGCTACTACCATCAAAAGGATGATAGAGCAAACACTCACACGATCTGACATCAACAAGATGACAGACCCACCACCAAAAGGATGATGGAGTAAACTCACACCGACTACTACCACCAAAAGGATGACATAGTAAAACACTCGCACAATCTCACATCAAAAAGATGGCAGACCCACCACCAAAAGGACGACGAAGTGAAACTCACAGCGGCTAATGCCACCAAAAGGATGATATAGCAAACACTCACACAATCTAACATCAACAAGATGACAGACCCACCATCAAAAGGATGATGTAGCAAACTCACACCGGATACTACCACCAAAAGGACGATACAACAAACCATCGCACAATCAGACATCCAAAAAATGACAGACCCCCCACACCAAGGATGACGGAACGAAACTCACACCGGCTACCACCACCAAAAGGATGATAGAGCAAACACTCTCACAATCTGACATCAACAAAATGACAGACCCAATACCAAAAGGATGATGGAGCGAACAAACACTGGCTACTACCATCAAAAGGATGATAAAGCAAACACTTGCACAATCTGACATCAATAAGATGACCGACCTACCACCAAAAGGATGATGGAGCAAATTAACACCAGCTACTACCACCAAAAGGATGATATAGCAAACACTAGTACAATCTGACATCAACAAGATGACATACCTACCACCAAAAGGACGATGGAGCAAACTCAAACCAGCTACTACCACCAAAAGGATGATAGAGCAAACATTTGCACAATCTAACATCAACAAGATGACAGACCCACCACCAAAAGGATGCCGAAGCAAACTCACACCGGCTACTACCACCAAAAGGATGATTGAGCAAACACTCGCACAATCTGACATCAACAAGATGACAGACCCACCACAAAAAGGATAACAGAGCGAAACTCACACCGGCTACTACCACCAAAAGGATGATAGAGCAAACACTCGCACAATCTGACATCAACAAGATGACAGACCCACCATCAAAAGGATGACGGAGCAAAACACACACCGGCTAATACCACCAAAAGGATGATATAGCAAACACTCTCACAATCTAACATCAACAAGATGAAAGACCTACTACCAAAAGGATGATGGAGCGAAACTCACACTGGATACTACCACCAAAAGGATGATAGAGCAAACACTCACACAATCTAACATCAACAAGATGACATACCCACCACCAAAAGGATGATGGAGCGAACTAACACCGACTACTACCACCAAAAGGATGACAGAGCTAACACTCGCACAACATAACATCAACAAGAGGACATACCCACCACCAAATGGATGATGTAGCAAACTCACACCAGCTACTACCACCAAAAGGATGACAGAGTAAAACACTCGCACAATCTGACATCAACAAGATGCAGAATCACCACCAAAAGGATGATGGAGCGAAACTCACACCGGCTAATACCACCAAAAGGACGATATAGAAAACACTCGAACAATCTGAAATCACCAAGATGACAGGCCCACCACCAAAAGGATGATGGAGCGACACTCACACCAGCTACTAAAATCAAAAGGATGATAAAGGAAACACTCACACAATCTGACATCAACAAGATGACTGACCCACCACCAAAAGGATGATGGAGCGAAACTCACACCGGCTACTACCACCAAAAGGATGACAGAGTAAAACACTCGCACAATCTGACATCCACAACATGACAGACCCACCATCAAAAGGATGACAGAGCGAAACTCATACCGGCTAATACCACCAAAAGAATGATATAGAAAACACTCGCACAATCTGACATCAACAAGATGACAGACCCACCACCAAATGGATGATGGAGAGAAACTCACACAAGCTACTACCATCAAAAGGATGATAGAGCAAACACTTACACGATCTGACATGAACAAGATGACAGATCCACCACCAAGAGGATGATGGAGCAAACTCACACCAACTACTACCACCAAAAGGATGACAGAGTAAAACACTCGCACAATCTGACATCAACAAGATGGCAGACCCACCACCAAAAGGATGACGGAGTGAAACTCACACCGACTAATACCACCAAAAGGATGATATCGCAAACACTCGCATAATCTGACATTAACAAGATGGCAGACCCACCAACAAAAGGATGACGGAGTGAAACTCACACCGGCTAATACCACCAAAAGGAAGATATAGCATACTCTCGCACAATCTGACATCAACAAGATGACAGACACACCATCAAAAGGATGATGTAGCAAACTCACACCGGATACTACCACCAAAACGCCGATACAGCAAACCACCGCACAATCAGACATCCAAAAGATGACAGACCCCCCACACCAAGGATGACGAAACGAAACTCACACCGGCTACCACCACCAAAAGGATGACAGAGCTAACACTCACACAATCTAACATCAACAAGAGGACATACCCACCACCAAAAAGATGATGTAGCAAACTCACACTAGCTACTACCACCAAAAGGATGACAAAGTAAAACACTCGCACAATCTGACATCAACAAGATGACATACCCACCACCAAAAGGACGATGGAGCAAACTCACACTAGCTACTACCACCAAAAGGATGATAGAGCAAACATTTGCACAATCTAACATCAATAAGATGGCAGAACCACCTCCAAAAGGATGCCGGAGCAAACTCATACCGGCTACTACCACCAAAAGGATGATTGAGCAAACACTCGCACGATCTGACATCAACAAGATGACAGACCCACCACCAAAAGGATGATGGAGCAAATTCACCTTGGGTACTTCCCCCAAAAGGATGATAGAGCAAACACTCGCACAATCTGACATCAACAAGATGACAGACCCACCACCAAAAGGATAACGGAGCGAAACTCACACCAGCTACTACCACCAAAAGGATGATCGAGCAAACACTCGCACAATCTGACATCAACAAGATGACAGACCCACCATCAAAAGGATGACGGAGCGAAACTCACACCGGCAAATACCACCAAAAGGATGATATGGAAACACTCTCACAATCTGACATCAACAAGATGACAGACCCACCACCAAAAGGATGATGGAGCGAAACTCACATAATCTGACATCAACAGACCCACCACCAAAAGGATGATGGAGCGAACTAACACCGGCTACTACCACCAAAAGGATGACAGAGCTAACACTCGCACAACATAACATCAACAAGAGGACATACCCACAACCAAATGGATGATGTAGCAAACTCACACCGGTTACTACCACCAAAAGGATGACAGAGAAAAACACTCGCACAATCTGACATCAACAAGATGACAGACCCACCACCAAAAGGATGACGGAGCAAAACTCACACCGGCTAATACAACCAAAAGGATGATATAGAAAACACCCGAACAATCTCACATCAACAAGATGACCGACGCACCACCAAAAGGATGATGGAGTGAAACTCACACCAGCTACTACAATCAAAAGGATGATAGAGCAAACACTCACACAATCTGACATCAACAAGATGACTGACCCACCACCAAAAGGATGATGGAGCGAAACTCACACCGGCTACTACCACCAAAAGGATGACAGAGTAAAACACTCGCACAATCTGACATCCACAACATGACAGACCCACCATCAAAAGGATGACAGAGCGAAACTCATACCGGCTAATACCACCAAAAGAATGATATAGAAAACACTCGCACAATCTGACATCAACAAGATGACAGACCCACCACCAAATGGATGATGGAGAGAAACTCACACAAGCTACTACCATCAAAAGGATGATAGAGCAAACACTTACACGATCTGACATGAACAAGATGACAGATCCACCACCAAGAGGATGATGGAGCAAACTCACACCAACTACTACCACCAAAAGGATGACAGAGTAAAACACTCGCACAATCTGACATCAACAAGATGGCAGACCCACCACCAAAAGGATGACGGAGTGAAACTCACACCGACTAATACCACCAAAAGGATGATATCGCAAACACTCGCATAATCTGACATTAACAAGATGGCAGACCCACCAACAAAAGGATGACGGAGTGAAACTCACACCGGCTAATACCACCAAAAGGAAGATATAGCATACTCTCGCACAATCTGACATCAACAAGATGACAGACACACCATCAAAAGGATGATGTAGCAAACTCACACCGGATACTACCACCAAAACGCCGATACAGCAAACCACCGCACAATCAGACATCCAAAAGATGACAGACCCCCCACACCAAGGATGACGAAACGAAACTCACACCGGCTACCACCACCAAAAGGATGACAGAGCTAACACTCACACAATCTAACATCAACAAGAGGACATACCCACCACCAAAAAGATGATGTAGCAAACTCACACTAGCTACTACCACCAAAAGGATGACAAAGTAAAACACTCGCACAATCTGACATCAACAAGATGACATACCCACCACCAAAAGGACGATGGAGCAAACTCACACTAGCTACTACCACCAAAAGGATGATAGAGCAAACATTTGCACAATCTAACATCAATAAGATGGCAGAACCACCTCCAAAAGGATGCCGGAGCAAACTCATACCGGCTACTACCACCAAAAGGATGATTGAGCAAACACTCGCACGATCTGACATCAACAAGATGACAGACCCACCACCAAAAGGATGATGGAGCAAATTCACATTGGGTACTTCCCCCAAAAGGATGATAGAGCAAACACTCGCACAATCTGACATCAACAAGATGACAGACCCACCACCAAAAGGATAACGGAGCGAAACTCACACCAGCTACTACCACCAAAAGGATGATCGAGCAAACACTCGCACAATCTGACATCAACAAGATGACAGACCCACCATCAAAAGGATGACGGAGCGAAACTCACACCGGCAAATACCACCAAAAGGATGATATGGAAACACTCTCACAATCTGACATCAACAAGATGACAGACCCACCACCAAAAGGATGATGGAGCGAAACTCACATAATCTGACATCAACAGACCCACCACCAAAAGGATGATGGAGCGAACTAACACCGGCTACTACCACCAAAAGGATGACAGAGCTAACACTCGCACAACATAACATCAACAAGAGGACATACCCACAACCAAATGGATGATGTAGCAAACTCACACCGGTTACTACCACCAAAAGGATGACAGAGAAAAACACTCGCACAATCTGACATCAACAAGATGACAGACCCACCACCAAAAGGATGACGGAGCAAAACTCACACCGGCTAATACAACCAAAAGGATGATATAGAAAACACCCGAACAATCTCACATCAACAAGATGACCGACGCACCACCAAAAGGATGATGGAGTGAAACTCACACCAGCTACTACAATCAAAAGGATGATAGAGCAAACACTCACACAATCTGACATCAACAAGATGACAGACCCACCACCAAAAGGATTATGTAGCAAACTCACACCGGCTACTACCACCAAAAGGATGACAGAGTAAAACACTCGCACAATCTGACATCAACAAGATGACAGACCCACCATCAAAAGGATGACGGACCGAAACTCACACCGGCTAATACCACCAAAAGATTGATATAGAAAACACTCGCACAATCTGACATCAACAAGATGACAGACCCACCACCAAATGGATGATGGAGAGAAACTCACACAAGCTACTACCATCAAAATGATGATAGAGCAAACACTCACACGATCTGACATCAACAAGATGACAGACTCACCACCAAAAGGATGATGGAGCAAACTCACACCGGCTACTACCACCAAAAGGATGACAGAGTAAAACACTCGCATAATCTGACATCAATAAGATGGCAGACCGACCACCAAAAGGATGACGGAATAAAACTCACACCGGCTAATACCACCAAAAGGATGATATAGCAAACACTCGCATAATCTGACATCAACAAGATGACAGACACACCACCAAAAGGATGATGGAGCAAAACTCACACTGGCTTCTACCACCAAAAGGATGATAGAGCAAACACTCACACAATCTGACATCAACAAGATGACAGACCCATCATCAAAAGGATGATGTTGCAAACTCACACCGGCTACTACCACCAAAAGGACGATACAGCAAACCATCGCACAATCAGACATCCAAAAGATGACAGACCCCCCACACCAAGGATGACGGAGCGAAACTCACACCGGCTACCACCACCAAAAGGATGATAGAGCAAAAACTCTCACAATCTGACATCAACAAGATGACAAACCTAACACCAAAAGGATGATGGAGCAAACTCACACTGGCTACTACCATCAAAAGGATGATAAAGCAAACACTCGCACAATTTGACATCAACAAGATGACAGACCCACCACCAAAAGGATGATGGAGCGAACTAACACCGGCTACGACCACCAAAAGGATGACAGAGCTAACACTCGCACAATATAACATCAACAAGAGGACATACCCACCACCAAATGGATGATGTAGCAAACTCACACCGGCTACTACCACCAAAAGGATGACCGAGTAAAACACTCGCACAATCTGACATCAACAAGATGACAGACCCACAACCAAAAGGATGATGGAGAGAATCTCACACCAGCTACTACCATCAAAAGGATGATAAAGCAAACACTCACACGATCTGACATCAACAAGATGACAGACCCACCACCAAAAGGATGATGGAGCAAACTCACACCGACTACTACCACCAAAAGGATGACAGAGTAAAACACTCGCACAATCTCACATCAACAAGATGGCAGACCCACCACCAAAAGGACGACGGAGTGAAACTCACACCGGCTAATACCACCAAAAGGATGATATAGCAAACACTCACACAATCTAACATCAACAAGATGATAGACCCACCATCAAAAGGATGATGTAGCAAACTCACACCGGATACTACCACCAAAAGGACGATACAACAAACCATCGCTCAATCAGACATCCAAAAGATGACAGACCCCCCCACACCAAGGATGACGGAACGAAACTCACACCGGCTACCACCACCAAAAGGATGATAGAGCAAACACTCTCACAATCTGACATCAACAAAATGACAGACCCAATACCAAAAGGATGATGGAGCGAACAAACACTGGCTACTACCATCAAAAGGATGATAAAGCAAACACTTGCATAATCTGACATCAACAAGATGACCGACCTACCACCAAAAGGATGATGGAGTAAACTAACACCGGATACTACCACCAAAAGGATGACAGAGCTAAAAATCGCACAATCTAACATCAACAAGAGGACAGACCCACCACCAAAAAGATGATGTAGTAAACTCACACCGGCTACTACCACCAAAAGGATGACAGAGTAAAACACTCGCACAATCTGACATCCACAAGATGACATACCCACCATCAAAAGGATGACGGAGCGAAACTCACACTGGCTAATACGACCAAAAGAATGATATAGAAAACACTTGCACAATCTGACATCAACAAGATGACAGACCCACCACCAAATGGATGATGGAGAGAAACTCACACCAGCTACTAACATCAAAAGGATGATAGAGCAAACACTCACACGATCTGACATCAACAAGATGACAAAGCCACCACCAAAAGGATGATGGAGCAAACTCACACCGGCTACTACCACTAAAAGGATGACAGAGTAAAACACTCGCACAATCTGACATCAACTAGATGGCAGACCCACCACCAAAAGGATGACGGAGTGAAACACCGGCTAATACCACCAAAAGGATGATATCGCAAACACTCGCACAATCTGACATCAACAAGATGGCATACCCACCATCAAAAGGATGACAGAGTGAAACTCACACCGGCTAATACCACCAAAAGGATGATATAGCAAACACTCGCACAATCTGACATCAACAAGATGACAGACCCACCATCAAAAGGATGATGTAGCAAACTCACACCGGATACTACCACCAAAAGGACGATACAGCAAACCATCGCACAATCAGACATCCAAAAGATGACAGACCCCCCACACCAAGGATGACGGAACGAAATTCACATCGGCTACCACCACCAAAAAGATGATAGAGCAAACACTCGCACAATCTGACATCAACAAGATGGCAGACCCACCACCAAAAGGATGACGGAGTGAAACTCACACCGGCTAATACCACCAAAAGAATGATATAGCAAACACTCGCACAATCTGACATCAACAAGATAACAGACCCACCATCAAAAGGATGATGTAGAAACTCACACCGGCTACTACCACCAAAACGACGATACAGCAAACCATCGCACAATCAGACATCCAAAAGATGACAGACCCCCCACACCAAGGATGACGGAGCGAAACTCACACCGGCTACCACCACCAAAAGGATGATAGAGCAAACACTCTCACAATCTGACATCAACAAGATGACAAACCTAACACCAAAAGGATGATGGAGCAAACTCACACTGGCTACTACCATCAAAAGGATGATAAAGCAAACACTCGCACAATCTGACATCAACAAGATGACAGACCCACCACCAAAAGGATGATGGAGCGAACTAACACCGGCTACGACCACCAAAAGGATGACAGAGCTAACACTCGCACAATATAACATCAACAAGAGGACATACCCACCACCAAATGGATGATGTAGCAAACTCACACCGGCTACTACCACCAAAAGGATGACCGAGTAAAACACTCGCACAATCTGACATCAACAAGATGACAGACCCACAACCAAAAGGATGATGGAGAGAATCTCACCCCAGCTACTACCATCAAAAGGATGATAGAGCAAACACTCACATGATCTGACATCAACAAGATGACAGACCCACCATCAAAAGGATGATGGAGCAAACTCACACCGACTACTACCACCAAAAGGATGACAGAGTAAAACACTCGCACAATCTCACATCAACAAGATGGCAGACCCACCACCAAAAGGACGACGGAGTGAAACTCACACCGGCTAATACCACCAAAAGGATGATATAGCAAACACTCACACAATCTAACATCAACAAGATGACAGACCCACCATCAAAAGGATGATGTAGCAAACTCACACCGGATACTACCACCAAAAGGACGATACAACAAACCATCGCTCAATCAGACATCCAAAAGATGACAGACCCCCCACACCAAGGATGACGGAACGAAACTCACACCGGCTACCACCACCAAAAGGATGATAGAGCAAACACTCTCACAATCTGACATCAACAAAATGACAGACCCAATACCAAAAGGATGATGGAGCGAACAAACACTGGCTACTACCATCAAAAGGATGATAAAGCAAACACTTGCACAATCTAACATCAACAAGATGACCGACCTACCACCAAAAGGATGATGGAGTAAACTAACACCGGATACTACCACCAAAAGGATGACAGAGCTAAAAATCGCACAATCTAACATCAACAAGAGGACAGACCCACCACCAAAAAGATGATGTAGCAAACTCACACCGGCTACTACCACCAAAAGGATGACAGAGTAAAACACTCGCAAAATCTGACATCCACAAGATGACATACCCACCATCAAAAGGATGACGGAGCGAAACTCACACTGGCTAATACGACCAAAAGAATGATATAGAAAACACTTGCACAATCTGACATCAACAAGATGACAGACCCACCACCAAATGGATGATGGAGAGAAACTCACACCAGCTACTAACATCAAAAGGATGATAGAGCAAACACTCACACGATCTGACATCAACAAGATGACAGACCCACCACCAAAAGGATGATGGAGCAAACTCACACCGGCTACTACCACCAAAAGGAGGACAGAGTAAAACACTCGCACAATCTGACATCAACAAAATGGCAGACCCACCACCAAAAGGATGACGGAGTGAAACACCGACTAATACCACCAAAAGGATGATATCGCAAACACTCGCACAATCTGACATCAACAAGATGGCAGACCCACCACCAAAAGGATGTCAGAGTGAAACTCACACCGGCTAATACCACCAAAAGGATGATATAGCAAACACTCGCACAATCTGACATCAACAAGATGACAGACCCACCATCAAAAGGATGATGTAGCAAACTCACACTGGATACTACCACCAAAAGGACGATACAGCAAACCATCGCACAATCAGACATCCAAAAGATGACAGACCCCCCACACCAAGGATGACGGAACGAAACTCACATCGGCTACAACCACCAAAAAGATGATAGAGCAAACACTCGCACAATCTGACATCAACAAGATGGCAGACCCACCACCAAAAGGATGACGGAGTGAAACTCAAACCGGCTAATACCACCAAAAGAATGATATAGCAAACACTCGCACAATCTGACATCAACAAGATGACAGAACCACCATCAAAAGGATGATGTAGCAAACTCTCACCGGATACTACCACCAAAAGGACGATACAGCAAACCATCGCACAATCAGACATCCAAAAGATGACAGACCCCCCACACCAAGGATGACGGAACAAAACTCACACCGGCTACCACCACCAAAAAGATGATAGAGCAAACACTCTCACAATCTGACATCAACAAGATGACAGACCCAATACCAAAAGGATGACGGAGTGAAACTCACACCGGCTAATACCACCAAAAGAATAATAAAGAAAACACTTGCACAATCTGACATCAACAAGATGACAGACCCACCACCAAATGGATGATGGAGAGAAACTCACACAAACTACTACCATCAAAAGGATGATAGAGCAAACACTCACACGATCTGACATCAACAAGATGACAGACACACCACCAAGAGGATGATGGAGAAAACTCACACCGGCTACTACCACCAAAAGGATGACAAAATAAAACACTCGCACAATCTGACATCAACAAGATGGCAGACCACCACCAAAAGGATGACAGAGTGAAACTCACACCGGCTAATACCACCAAAAGGATGATATCGCAAACACTCGCACATTCTGACATCAACAAGATGGCAGACCCACCACCAAAAGGATGACGGAGTGAAACTCACACCGGCTAATACCACCAAAAGAATGATATAGCAAACACTCGCACAATCTGACATCAACAAGACGACAGACCCACCATCAAAAGGATGATGTAGCAAACTCACACCGGATACTACCACCAAAAGGACGATATAGCAAACCATCGCACAATCAGATATGCAAAAGAAGACAGACCCCCCACACCAAGGATGACGGAATGAAACTCAGACCGGCTACCACCACCAAAAAGATGATAGAGCAAACACTCTCACAATCTGACATCAACAAGATGACAGACCCAATACCAAAAGGATGATGGAGCGAAACTCACACCGGCTAATACCACCAAAAGAATGATAAAGAAAACACTCGCACAATCTGACATCAACAAGATGACAGACCCACCACCAAATGGATGATGGAGAGAAACTCACACAAACTACTACCATCAAAAGGATGATAGAGCAAACACTCACACGATCTGACATCAACAAGATGACAAACCCACCACCAAGAGGATGATGGAGTAAACTCACACCGGCTACTACCACCAAAAGGATGACAAAATAAAACACTCGCACAATCTGACATCAACAAGATGGCAGACCCACCACCAAAAGGATGACGGAGTGAAACTCACACCGGCTAATACCACCAAAAGGATGATATCGCAAACACTCGCACAATCTGACATCAACAAGATGGTAGACCCACCACCAAAAGGATGACAGAGTGAAACTCACACCGACTAATACCACCAAAAGAATGATATAGCAAACACTCGCAAAATCTGACATCAACAAGATGACAGACCCACCATCAAAAGGATGATGTAGCAAACTCACACCGGATACTACCACCAAAAGGACGATACAGCAAACCATCGCACAATCAGACATCCAAAAGATGACAGACCCCCCACACCAAGGATGACGGAATGAAACTCACACCGGCTACCACCACCAAAAAGATGATAGAGCAAACACTCTCACAATCTGACATCAACAAGATGACAGACCCAATACCAAAAGGATGACGGAGCGAAACTCACACCGGCTAATACCACCAAAAGAATGATAAAGAAAACACTCGCACAATCTGACATCAACAAGATGACAGACCCACCACCAAATGGATGATGGAGAGAAACTCACACAAACTACTACCATCAAAAGGATGATAGAGCAAGCACTCACACGATCTGACATCAACAAGATGACAGACCCACCATCAAAAGGATGATGTAGCAAACTCACACCGGATACTACCACCAAAAGGACGATACAGCAAACCATCGCACAATCAGACATCCAAAAGATGACAGACCCCCCACACCAAGGATGACGGAATGAAACTCACACCGGCTACCACCACCAAAAAGATGATAGAGCAAACACTCTCACAATCTGACATCAACAAGATGACAGACCCAATACCAAAAGGATGACGGAGCGAAACTCACACCGGCTAATACCACCAAAAGAATGATAAAGAAAACACTCGCACAATCTGACATCAACAAGATGACAGACCCACCACCAAATGGATGATGGAGAGAAACTCACACAAACTACTACCATCAAAAGGATGATAGAGCAAACACTCACACGATCTGACATCAACAAGATGACAGACCCACCACCAAGAGGATGATGGAGCAAACTCACACCGGCTACTACCACCAAAAGGATGACAAAATAAAACACTCGCACAATCTGACATCAACAAGATGGCAGACCCACCACCAAAAGGATGACGGAGTGAAACTCACACCGGCCAATACCACCAAAAGGATGATATCGCAAACACTCGCACAATCTGACATCAACAAGATGGCAGACCCACCACCAAAAGGATGGCGGAGTGAAACTCACACCGACTAATACCACCAAAAGAATGATATAGCAAACACTCGCACAATCTGACATCAACAAGATGACAGACCCACCATCAAAAGGATGATGTAGCAAACTCACACCGGATACTACCACCAAAAGGATGAAACAGCAAACCATCGCACAATCAGACATCCAAAAGATGACAGACCCCCCACACCAAGGATGACGGAATGAAACTCACACCGGCTACCACCACCAAAAAGATGATAGAGCAAACACTCTCACAATCTGACATCAACAAGATGACAGACCCAATACCAAAAGGATGACGGAGCGAAACTCACACCGGCTAATACCACCAAAAGAATGATAAAGAAAACACTCGCACAATCTGTCATCAACAAGATGACAGACCCACCACCAAATGGATGATGGAGAGAAACTCACACAAACTACTACCATCAAAAGGATGATAGAGCAAACACTCACACGATCTGACATCAACAAGATGACAGACCCACCACCAAGAGGATGATGGAGCAAACTCACACCGGCTACTACCACCAAAAGGATGACAAAATAAAACACTCGCACAATCTGACATCAACAAGATGGCAGACCCACCACCAAAAGGATGACGAAGTGAAACTCACACCGGCTAATACCACCAAAAGGATGATATCGCAAACACTCGCACAATCTGACATAAACAAGATGGCAGACCCACCACCAAAAGGATGACGGAGTGAAACTCACACCGACTAATACCACCAAAAGAATGATATAGCAAACACTCGCACAATCTGACATCAACAAGATGACAGACCCACCATCAAATGGATGATGTAGCAAACTCACACCGGATACTACCACCAAAAGGATGATACAGCAAACCATCGCACAATCAGACATCCAAAAGATGACAGACCCCCCACACCAAGGATGACGGAATGAAACTCACACCGGCTACCACCACCAAAAAGACGATAGAGCAAACACTCTCACAATCTCACATCAACAAGATGACAGACCCAATACCAAAAGGATGACGGAGCGAAACTCACACCGGCTAATACCACCAAAAGAATGATAAAGAAAACACTCGCACAATCTGTCATCAACAAGATGACAGACCCACCACCAAATGGATGATGGAGAGAAACTCACACAAACTACTACCATCAAAAGAATGATAAAGCAAACACTCACACGATCTAACATCAACAAGATGACAGACCCACCACCAAGAGGATGATGGAGCAAACTCACACCGGCTACTACCACCAAAAGGATGACAAAATAAAACACTCGCACAATCTGACATCAACAAGATGGCAGACCCACCACCAAAAGGATGACGGAGTGAAACTCACACCGGCTAATACCACCAAAAGGATGATATCGCAAACACTCGCACAATCTGACATCAACAAGATGGCAGACCCACCACCAAAAGGATGACGGAGTGAAACTCACACCGACTAATACCACCAAAAGAATGATATAGCAAACACTCGCACAATCTGACATCAACAAGATGACAGACCCACCATCAAATGGATGATGTAGCAAACTCACACCGGATACTACCACCAAAAGGATGATACAGCAAACCATCGCACAATCAGACATCCAAAAGATGACAGACCCCCCACACCAAGGATGACGGAATGAAACTCACACCGGCTACCACCACCAAAAAGATGATAGAGCAAACACTCTCACAATCTGACATCAACAAGATGACAGACCCAATACCAAAAGGATGACGGAGCGAAACTCACACCGGCTAATACCACCAAAAGAATGATAAAGAAAACACTCGCACAATCTGTCATCAACAAGATGACAGACCCACCACCAAATGGATGATGGAGAGAAACTCACACAAACTACTACCATCAAAAGAATGATAAAGCAAACACTCACACGATCTAACATCAACAAGATGACAGACCCACCACCAAGAGGATGATGGAGCAAACTCACACCGGCTACTACCACCAAAAGGATGACAAAATAAAATACTCGCACAATCTGACATCAACAAGATGGCAGACCCACCACCAAAAGGATGACGGAGTGAAACTCACACCGGCTAATACCACCAAAAGGATGATATCGCAAACACTCGCACAATCTGACATCAACAAGATGGCAGACCCACCACCAAAAGGATGACGGAGTGAAACTCACACCGACTAATACCACCAAAAGAATGATATAGCAAACACTCGCACAATCTGACATCAACAAGATGACAGACCCACCATCAAATGGATGATGTAGCAAACTCACACCGGATACTACCACCAAAAGGATGATACAGCAAACCATCGCACAATCAGACATCCAAAAGATGACAGACCCCCCACACCAAGGATGACGGAATGAAACTCACACCGGCTACCACCACCAAAAAGATGATAGAGCAAACACTCTCACAATCTGACATCAACAAGATGACAGACCCAATACCAAAAGGATGACGGAGCGAAACTCACACCGGCTAATACCACCAAAAGAATGATAAAGAAAACACTCGCACAATCTGTCATCAACAAGATGACAGACCCACCACCAAATGGATGATGGAGAGAAACTCACACAAACTACTACCATCAAAAGGATGATAGAGCAAACACTCACACGATCTGACATCAACAAGATGACAGACCCACCACCAAGAGGATGATGGAGCAAACTCACACCAGCTACTACCACCAAAAGGATGACAAAATAAAACACTCGCACAATCTGACATCAACAAGATGGCAGACCCACCACCA
This sequence comes from Lathyrus sativus, assembly GCA_963859935.3. NCBI lineage: Eukaryota > Viridiplantae > Streptophyta > Magnoliopsida > Fabales > Fabaceae > Lathyrus > Lathyrus sativus. The sequence continues at coordinate 201,698,686 of OZ012740.1, read as the reverse complement.
AAAGGATGACGGAGTGAAACTCACACCGGCTAATACCACCAAAAGGATGATATCGCAAACACTCGCACAATCTGACATAAACAAGATGGCAGACCCACCACCAAAAGGATGACGGAGTGAAACTCACACCGACTAATACCACCAAAAGAATGATATAGCAAACACTCGCACAATCTGACATCAACAAGATGACAGACCCACCATCAAATGGATGATGTAGCAAACTCACACCGGATACTACCACCAAAAGGATGATACAGCAAACCATCGCACAATCAGACATCCAAAAGATGACAGACCCCCCACACCAAGGATGACGGAATGAAACTCACACCGGCTACCACCACCAAAAAGATGATAGAGCAAACACTCTCACAATCTGACATCAACAAGATGACAGACCCAATACCAAAAGGATGACGGAGCGAAACTCACACCGGCTAATACCACCAAAAGAATGATAAAGAAAACACTCGCACAATCTGTCATCAACAAGATGACAGACCCACCACCAAATGGATGATGGAGAGAAACTCACACAAACTACTACCATCAAAAGAATGATAAAGCAAACACTCACACGATCTAACATCAACAAGATGACAGACCCACCACCAAGAGGATGATGGAGCAAACTCACACCGGCTACTACCACCAAAAGGATGACAAAATAAAACACTCGCACAATCTGACATCAACAAGATGGCAGACCCACCACCAAAAGGATGACGGAGTGAAACTCACACCGGCTAATACCACCAAAAGGATGATATCGCAAACACTCGCACAATCTGACATCAACAAGATGGCAGACCCACCACCAAAAGGATGACGGAGTGAAACTCACACCGGCTAATACCACCAAAAGGATGATATAGCAAACACTCGCACAATCTGACATCAACAAGATGGCAGACCCACCATCAAAAGGATGATGTAGCAAACTCACACCGGATACTACCACCAAAAGGACGATACAGCAAACCATCGCACAATCAGACATCCAAAAGATGACAAACCCCCCACACCAAGGATGACGGAATGAAACTCACACCGGCTACCACCACCAAAAAGATGATAGAGCAAACACTCTCACAATCTGACATCAACAAGATGACAGACCCAATACCAAAAGGATGACGGAGCGAAACTCACACCGGCTAATACCACCAAAAGAATGATAAAGAAAACACTCGCACAATCTGACATCAACAAGATGACAGACCCACCACCAAATGGATGATGGAGAGAAACTCACACAAACTACTACCATCAAAAGGATGATAGAGCAAACACTCACACGATCTGACATCAACAAGATGATAGACCCACCACCAAGAGGATGATGGAGCAAACTCACACCGGCTACTACCACCAAAAGGATGACAAAATAAAACACTCACACAATCTGACATCAACAAGATGGCAGACCCACCACCAAAAGGATGACGGAAGTGAAACTCACACCGGCTAATACCACCAAAAGGATGATATCGCAAACACTCACACATTCTGACATCATCAAGATGGCAGACCCACAACCAAAAGGATGACGGAGTGAAACTCACACCTGCTAATACCACTAAAAGGATGATATAGCAAACACTCGCACAATCTGACATCAACAAGATGACAGGCCCACCAACAAAAGGATGATGTAGCAAACTTACACCAAATACTACCACCAAAAGGACGATACAGCAAACCATCGCACAATCAGACATCCAAAAGATGACAGACCCCCCACACCAAGGATGACGAAACGAAACTCACACCGGCTACCACCACCAAAAGGATGATAGAGCAAACAATCTCACAATCTGACATCAACAAGATGACAGACCCAATTCCAAAAGGATGATGGAGCAAACTCACACTGGCTACTACCATCAAAAGGATGATAAAGCAAACACTTGCACAATCTGACATCAACAAGATGACCGACCTACCACCAAAAGGATGATGGAGCCAACTAACACCGTCTACTACCACCAAAAGAATGACAGAGCTAACACTCGCACAATCTAACATCAACAAGAGGACAGACCCACCACCAAAAAGATGATGTAGCAAACTCACATCGGCTACTACCACCAAAAGGATGACAGAGTAAAACACTCCCACAATCTGACATCAACAAGATGACATACCCACCACCAAAAGGACGATCGAGCAAACTCACACCAGCTACTACCACCAAAAGGATGATAGAGCAAACATTTGCACAATCTAACATCAACAAGATGACAGACCCACCACCAAAAGGACGTCGGAGCAAACTCATACCGCCTACTACCACCAAAAGGATGATTGAGCAACACTCGCACAATCTGACATCAACAAGATGACAGACCCACCACCAAAAGGATGATGGAGCAAACTCACATTTGGTACTTCCCCCTGTTGCACCCTAAAATTTGCTCAACCTATTTCACTTGGTTTATGTTTCAATTGCATTAGCATTTGCATATAGAGTCATGTACATAGTCTAATCATCTGCATAACATAGCATAGCAAATCATCCAACAAGGGACCAAGTACTATTCTCATCTCTATGAGCCTATCAAGAGGTTATTATTAAAATTCAAGCATATCCAAGTCATCAGAAAGAATTGGAGAGCTAAAGAAGTCAGTGGATCAAGCAGTGCATCTATCTCCTATCTGAGGGTATTTGAAGATCATCAAAGAAGTTGTGAGCTGTGGATTGAGCATGGAGAGTATGTAGACATCATGGAAGACTTAGAAAGTCATTTGGAGAAGGAGGCAAGTCATGGATATGATCACAAAGGTTGTAATTGAAGACAATCAACTAGGGTTTCATCTGGGTCAACCCTGGGTCAACCCTAGGTCAAATGATTGATTGAAAGGCATTAAGGTCTATTTGAGAGATGTGGGGTTCATCATTTGACACGTAAATAAGGATATGGTGATGTGCCAAGAAGAAATCAAGAGAAATCAAGAAGAAGGGGAGTTTCTAAATTAGGGTTTCTGTGTAAAATCCCCTAGTTTAGGTCAAACTTCCAAGCAAGATAAGTCAAAATGCAAGCTTCAAATGGATCCTTGGCCAACATTAAACTTGTAGAGGATCTCAAGACCTTTAATTTGAGTTGTGTAAGACATCAATTAGATTTATAGAACTCAAGTTATGGTCCTTGCAAGTTACAGGTCATCTGAGGTATCTGAAATTTTGTCTGTGAAAGTTACTTGTCTTCCAAGCAACCTTTACCCCTCAAGGAGATTTCAAATGAATTTCTGGTAAACATAAGAGTTGTTCCTCATTGTCTTAGATTTCTAGAATGGTATGGTATGCCTTCATATGATTTGTTGAACTCTACTTATGGTCTTGGCAAGCAAAGGGTATTTTGGTCATTTGAGAATTATATGTCATTTCAAGCCTATGTGCAAAACTCATACAAGGAAGCTTCAAATGAAAAACTTCACAACATCAAACTTGCTCCAAATGACATTTTGAGTCTAGAAAAGTGATCATGAAGGATTGGAAAGGCTCATAGCTCAAGGTTTCAAATTTGGTGAATTTAATGAATATAAAGTGACATAAAATTGAGATTTTTCATAATTTGGCCAAATGGGATGAAATTATAGGTCATTTTGATTGGAAAAAATGTTTTAAGAACATTGGCAAAAGTGGATTTTTGAGTTTGGTTCAAGATTTGGGAGTTATGCTTGGTTACTTACAAAAGAAGTTACATAATCCAAAATTCAAGGAAAATGTGCATGGGAAGTTTCTACAAAGTTCTAGGGCTTTCTAATGTCATCTATATATTGCATTGAGTAGCTTCATGCATTGGTTGGTGATTCATTTTGTTCATAATACCAAGTTACACTTCATTCTTCCATTTTGCAAATTCATCTCAAACTTCATCAAATCTCCATCAATTCCCAAATTTCTTGATCTGATCATCATCTACATCATTCATATATCCAATTTCCATCAAAGATTTGTTTGAATTGAAGAGAAATCGTGCTATCCATCTTCATCATCCAAGGTGCAAGAAGTTGGTGATTGCAAGATTCAAGGCATTGGAGCAAGATCTATTGCATACAGAACTCAGAATCAAGTTCACTGATCAATTCCCAAGCATTGCAAGCATTGGATCTGAAGAATTCCCCACCTGTTTCATCATTTACACCAGGTTAGTTTTCTCTTCGAATTGCTTGAATTAGTTAGCATGTTAGAGAATTTTAGGGTTAGAACTGTTAGGTTAGGTTAGATGATGGAATTCAGAAAGTTTGAGAAGGTTTCATGGATGTTGCCATTGGAGTGCAAGAACTGTTAGGGTTTAGAACTCATAGTTTATGGCACGATAATCCTAGATGAATAGCTCAGGTTGATCAGCATAAGGTGTAGATCGTGTTAGGGTAATAATTAGAAGGAATCCTCATGATTGATATCAGTGCAAGATGGTGGAATCAGAATCTTCTACCTATCGGGTTTGACATTTGAGTGAGTTTTAGAGAAAGATGATGCCATGGCTGTGTAGAGGGAAGAAAATAGATCGTTTTTGGTTTTTACATCGTGTGATTTCATTGAGGTTTGAGGGAGAACAGAAAGGTGGAAGGTTCGCGCATGGTGAGGTTTTTCTGCAACCTAGGGTTTCTGAGGTAGACGATGGAGGTGGACCTTTGGATGATCATGAGACCATTGACCTGAGTACGAATCCGAGGGCTCTCATTTAATTGAAATTTGGAGGGAATGGTTGTGTGTGGAACACAGCGTTCCATTTAACTGAACGTTGGGCCTGAACCAAGCTTGCTATTCGTACCCCTATCTGCAAGGCCCAATCCCAATCTAACTGAAATCCTTGCTATATGCACCGTTTCCCTCTTTTTTATTTTTTGTTGTGTTTTCTGTTTGATTGGGCCCAGACGCGCATTGCTAGGCGCGCCCCCCAGTCTGGGCCCATCCTATTATTTTAACTGCTTTTAATTACTTGTTGCACCCCATAACCAATTAATCCACATTATTTTCTCTCATTTTTTTAATTTCTTTGAAAAATCATAAATAATTGAAAAATGCTTATTTTTAATTGGTTGTTTTTGCATATTTTTCATATTTTGGTTAAGAAAACTATCACATAAAAAAATTAGCATTTCATTTTATTTTTCTATTTTTAGTATATTTTTATTTTAAATAGCTTTTTTAAGTGTTTAGTTCAATGCATGATATTGTTGATTTTGGTTTAATTAGATGCTTTAATATTTTTGACCCATTCTTTTTAGGTTGATTAGCTTAGACCTTTAGCTTGTATATAAAATTTAATTCATGATTTTAGGATTTAATTTTAGATGATTTGTTTAGGTGTGGTTAGAAGAACCAAAACTAGGGTTTAGGAGATAACATAGGTGTAATAGATCAATTCTTTCAGGAGTTGTAGTTGGGGTATGGGACTATAGGGGTTATGGGTAGATAGTAGATCCCTTAGAAATTACTAGGTTTCCCCTATTCTACTATTACTATCAGTACTGCTTGTATTTGCTTGACTGTGTGGTGTGCCCTCTCTAGGGTTATTTCATTTGTCTGTGTGTGGGGTATTGGGTTTGTTTGGGGATTGGGTGAGCTGAATACCTTGATGATGAGGACCATTGGAGATCAAAGAGAATGAAGACCAACTTCCAGAGTTGATGAAGGGTACCTCTTGTTGGCAGCTGTTGAAGAGTATAGGATTTAGGAGCTAGGCAGAGCTCTAGAGTAGAGAACTTGATTCACAAATATGGAAGGTCTTGTCTGCCTCCATTCTTTCTCTATGATTCAAAGTCTCTTTCAAATATCCACCTCCTTCCTTTGGAAGGATTAGTGAATGTATTTGAAAGGTAGAACTTTTGAGGGGAAATTGTCTGTATAATGTTAACAGTTAATGAGCCACCCTTGGTAGGAAATTGACTGTTTAACATTCATTCCATCTTGTTGATTGATATTCATCTTGGAGATTGAGACTTGAAGAAAAGCCATTGCAGATTGAAGACTGATGATAAAGACCTTGCTTGAAGGCTGTGAAGATAAAGAATGATGCTTGCTTGAAGCTGGTAGCTGTTTGGAGATGACTTGAAGACAGATGTTGATGCAGAGCTGCTGTTGCTGTTTCTCTTTTTGCTGTTTTTAATTCTTGATGTATTGATTGGTTTTCCCTGACTGTATTGTTTGCTGTTTAACCTGTTAGGTTGAAAGTGAATTCTGTTCACTTTTGCCTATTGTTTTCTAGGTTCGAGGTTGAGTGGGACTCCCTTGCCTCGCTTGTATTGCCGCATTCATGCATTTTACTGCTTTATTGTATATATGCTATTGTTTCTGTTTCCGTTTATCCCTTAGGATCTCTGTTTCTCTCTGCGCAAGAGAGGAACATGATAGACATTAGGTCTTAACCCATGCATGATAACACTAGGTTAGTTTGATTCCCTTTGCAACCATAGGTAGAGTTCTGTCTCTTCTTTCTCAAAACAAACAGAAAAACACAATAAGATTTCAAACCCAATAAAAGACACTTCTTCCGTAAAAGAATGTGAACTCATCAAAACGTCAATTTTTGTCCGCTTGGACTGTTAATCAGAAAAACCCTTTTTCAGAAGGAATAAAACAATCAAGACAGACTTGTGTCGTACGTGGCCCGAACTACGTTTGCTCTGATCTTTCATGTTGTATGAAAGTACGTAGGCATAGGATGTGATATCCTAGCGAGCAACCTCCCCCTCCTTTCCAGTAGGTAGGCGAACTACGTTGACTCTGATTTCTCGTTCCAGACGGGAATACGTAGGCATAAAGTGCGATACTTTGCCGAGTCATTTTCTTTTCTTTTAACCCCTGACCTGTAGAGTAGATAGAATAACAATCCATACCAGAAAACAAGCGTGGATCCCGTCGAGTACGACGGACGTGAGGGGTGCTAATACCTTCCCCTTGCGTAACCGACTCCCGAATCCAGGATTTGGTTGCGATGACCATTCCTTTCCCCTTTTTGCGGTAGGTTTACCTCGAGCGTTTCCTTTCCCTCCGTTGGGATAAATAACGCACGGTGGCGACTCTTCTGTTCAGCCGGCGCCGATTTTCGCAGTAGCGACAGCTGGCGACTCTGCTGGGGATCCATCGTCCCCTGGCTGCTAAGGACTGCGATAGTTCCTTATGCATTTGGGATCCAACGTCCCTTAAGCGAGTCAATCCTAGTGCTTATTTTCCCGTCGAGGATTTTGTATGGATTTACATTTCTGTCATTTACTTTCAGCATTATATTATTGATTATTATTGCTGTATTGGAGTGTGACGGGTGTTCTATGATTGAGAGATAAGCCGGACCTGGGCTTGAGTGCACCTAGAATTAGAGTAGAAAGTAGTGGGCGCGTGCCGGCTTTGCTTGCATTAGTGTCTCACGAAATCTACACTCGGACGAGGTTCTTCTGGTTGACTTCTTTTTCTACCCTTTGGGTCAAAGGGGTTGTTGGTTAGCTGAATTGTCGACTCCGGGAACCGATCATTTGGAAGTTGGCTAAGTGAGGCCTCTTCAGGAATTGATGATGCCACTCCTTCTGGGAATCGTATCATCAACCCTGAAAGTCTGTGACGCCGACGACCGCATAGGATGCCATACCTTTGTCAGTTACTAGGACACCTACCTGTGAGAGGGTTCGGGGTTATGCAGGTAACTAGACCTTCAGATACCGTTTATTTCTTGATCTGAGATCCTGGGTATTTATGGACAGTTATGAGGTCTGTCAGAGACCAGTCAGAGTTATGGTTGAGGTCTATCAAAGACCAGTAAGAGTTATGATATGGGGTCTATCAGAGACCGGTGTTGGAGCCTTTGTATTGGGTCTGTCAGAGACCAGGACTTGAGGAATTCTGGAGGGTCTATCTGAGACTTCTTGATATGGTTCAAGCTTCTCAGCCACGACATTTGGTCCCTGTTGCATGTTACTTGTATTGCATTGTTTGCATAACCATTATCATTGCATCCCATTAACGTGTGTCTGTGCTGCAGGTGCATTTGCATTTTCCCTGGTTCTAGTGCCCGGAATTCTGCTTATTGATCATGGCTGGGTTGAGGAAGACAGTTGCGTATAAGTTGCCTACACCTGACATTACTCCCTTACTTGGTCTGATGTCCCTTGCTGATGAGGAGGTTAGGAGAAGTTTCAGGATGAGTCATGGAAGGTTGTTGAGACTAGTCTGCAAGCCAACTGCTGTTGAGATGAATGGGCTGTACACCCTGATGCAATTCTATGACCCGACATTGAGATGTTTCACGTTTGCTGACTTTATTTTGGGGCCGACCATTGAAGAGTATGTAGAGTTTACTGAGCTACCAGTACAAAACAGGGTTCCCTTTATTCACTCTGCTGCTGAGCCCAAGTTGGAGGACTTAGCTAAGGCCTTGCACATGAACGCTGCTGAACTATTAGTGACTTCTTGGCTTGGGGTTCCAGGTTTCTCCCTTGATTTTCTGGTTTGCAAAGCTCAAGAGTATGCCAAGAACGGGTGCTGGATAGTCTTTAATGCTATCTTGGCTTTATGCATTTACGGAATAGTGTTGTTCCCCAACTTGCCCAATTTTGTGGACTTAGACGCTTTCCATCTGTTCGCTGCTGGCAACCCGGTGCCCACTTTGATTGGAGACTTCTATCATTCATTTCACTACAAAAATGAAAATAGGAGGGGAAAGACCGTTTACTGTTGTGCACCGCTGTTGAACATGTGGTTTAAGAGCCATCTTCCCCTGAAGGGACCTTTTGTGGATAATGCAATTACAGCTGACTGGCCAGAGCGCATGATGAGGCTATCTTCTGAAGACATTGAGTGGTTTGACCGAGACTTGCTGGGGTCTGAGCTTATTTTCAGTTGTTCTGGGTATCCTAATGTTCCGTTGATAGGAAGAAAAGGGTGTATCAATTACAACCCATCTTTGTTTGTTCGCCAGTTTGGATATGCGCTGAAGAACCCACCTCAAGAGGAAGAAGTGCAGGAATCTCTGTACTTCACCGGCGATTTGAAGGGAGAGTTACTAGCTAAGCTGCAGCATGCCTGGATGCGTATTAACAGAAGAGGGAAGCCACTGTTAGGGAAGAATGATTGTCAGGCTTATGCACCCTACAAAGCTTGGGTCCAAGAGAGAGCAAGACAGTTATTGATGCCATTTCCAGCTGCACCAGTCCCTGTTCATATTCCAGTAGAAGAACCAACTACTGTTACTAGGGAGGCCTACGAGCAAGTTGTTAAAGAAAAGGAAGCCTTGATGAAGATCAATGAAGGGTTAGAAAAGGAACTGGCTCAGATGCGTAGCGAGAAAAACAAGGTTGTGCATGCTTTCCAACAGCAGATCGAGCTAGTAAACAGGCTGGGTGCTGAGTTGACTGAAGAGAAAAAGAAGCGCGAACGTCTGGGTCAAGAGTTCAGAAGCTCTCATGACATGCTGGAGTCCAAAAAGAAAGCACTCGATGCCGCTCACCGAGAAATCTCTTCTTGTAACAAGACTTGGAATGCTACGCTGACCAACAACAAAAAGAGGGAAGATAAGTTGAAGCAGCAAATCTCTGACCTCGAAGAGCAGTTGAAGGCTAGCATCAAGAAGTATGAAGAAGAAGTGATGACCAGGTATAGTCTCCAGAATGCATTGAACAAGGCCATCGAAGGCAGGAACGAAGCAGTGTCTCAGAAGCGGAAGCTAGAGGATCGCTTCGGAGAAGGGGCATGGGAGGAAACCGCTGGTGACGTGCGACGTGTTCTCAACAGAAGAAACCAACTTGTTGAGGGTTTGCTTACCCGACCAAGTCATCCAGAAACCAAGAAGTTACTAGAAGAGTACCAGGCTTATGAGTGTATTTGACCATTTCATGTATTGATGCTTTATTTGTATAGTGCTGACCATCACCAGGATTGTTGGTTGAGGTCATGCCTTCTTATTGTACTCAGTGATATTGTATTCTTGGTTTAATGGATTTCTCTGCAATATATGAGGCTTCCTATGATTCGGCTCCGATCTCCGTATTGCTAGCACTGTCACTGCACTGGCACATTCACACTAGAATCGGGGAATGATATTCCCTAATGCACAGACACATATTGCATTGCATTCATATTCATATTGCATTACAGGTGATTATTGCATGGTATCTCATTCCTTGCACTGTACCAGGTCTTTTCAGGATTGAAGATCAGCGCCCGCACCGATACTCCACTCGCACCAACTGCCGAAGAATCATGGATCAAATGCAGAATGAGATGCAAGATATGCGTGAGAAGCTGGCGCTCTTCATGCAGACAATGGAGACTATTGCAAAAGGTCAGGAGAATTTGCAAGCTCTGGTGCAGCCTCTGTTGGCCAGAAATGCTGGGCACGGGAATGAGGATCATCAGTCTGTGCGAGTCGACACTGTTCATGGGGATGGTACTCCCACACCAGTGGCTCCACCTGTAGTCAACATACCTGCTGTTAATGTCAACAACGGTACTGCTGCTGGGAACGGTAACGTTGGAATTGGGAACGAGACTATCGTTAACAATGTTGGACTTGGAGATGTTAACCTGGGTGATAATATGGGAGGCAATGGCTTCGGTAATGCTGGATTCGGGTTCAATGACCAGGGATTCGATAATGCGGGGAAATATGGTTTCAATGCTTAAGGCTTCGGGCAGGACGGGTTCGGTATGACTAATCAGGGTTATGGAGGATTCGGAAATGGAAATGGCGCTGGGTTAATGGCTTTTGGACCTGCTGGAGTTGCTCCGGGGTACGGCAACAGAGGGCGAGGCCCGGTGATGAATCAGATTAGAGCTGGCCGTAACAACGGATACGACGGGTATGGAGCTGGGAATGGTAATTGGCAGGAAGATCAGCAAGAGGACGCTTTCTCCGGAGGAGGTTTCGAAGGGCCGATGGATGACTCCCAGAGGATCAGAATGCTAGAGGAGCAGATGAGGGGGGTCGTGAATCAAAGTGCTGTCGGCTTAGACATGTCAACAATGGGTCTGGTGCCTGGCCTGAGGGTGCCAATCAAATTCAAAGCTCCCACATTCGACAAGTATAAAGGGGACACCTGTACTAAAGTGCACGTGCGGTCATATTACAGAAGGATGTCGGCATATTCAACTGATGAGAGGATGCTAATGCATTTCTTTCAAGATAGCTTGTCTGGTCCTTCCCTCGAGTGGTATATGGGATTGGAACCAACTCATATAAAGACATGGAAGCAGTTGGCAGAAGCATTTGTAGCTCACTATAAGTATAACAGCGACTTGGCACCCAACCGGGTCCAATTGCAGGGGCTGTCCCAGAAGAAGGGTGAGAGCTTCAAAGAGTATGCGCAGAGATGGCGCGACATGGCTGCTAGGGTCCATCCTCCTCTAGAGGACAAGGAAATGAATGACATGTTCATAGGAACATTCACCGGCATGTTTTATGACAAGTTGTTTCACACATCTTTGGGCAGTTTCTCAGACTTAATTCTGATGGGAGAAAAGATTGAAAGCAACATTAAGCAGGGAATATTCCAAGCTGAGGAATCCACTTCGGCTGGCAATAATAGAAAGGCTTTTGGTGGGCGCCGTCAGGGCGATGCAAGCGCAGTGTTTGGGGGCCGAGGCCGGGGCAGAGGTCGAAACCAGTATAATCAGCCGCAGCAGGTGGCAAGCGTTACTATTCCGTTTCAGCAACAACCATTTCAACAACAACAACAACAGCAACAGCAGCCACAGCAGGGGGCACAGCCTGCCCAGCGCAGATTCCAGGGGGTAAACCAAGGAGAGTGTTTGAAAAGCCTCCTTCAACGTATGCAGATTTGCTACAGACGCTATTGGGTTTGAACTTGGTGGAGAAGAGAACTCTGGCACCAATAACGGGAACTCCTCCGTATGGCTATGATGCAAGCAGGCACTGTGAATTCCACTCTGGGGCTCCGGGCCACGATGTAGAGGGTTGCCATGCGTTCAAGCATGTAGTGCAGGATCTATTGGATAGTAAGGCTATCAATTTTGGAACAGCGGGTCCGAATATAGTGCAAAAGCCCATGCCTAATCATGGGGCAAACGCAATTTTAACTGAGGAGGGCTTGAATTTGATTATGCATGTTGATGACCTCAAGACACCGTTGTGCGAGATAAAGAGCAGATTATTGCAAGGTGGTGTGTATCCAGGTTGTGACGAGTACTGCTTAGAGTGCTGGACTCAAGCTGGGGGGTGTACCGATTTAAAGAAAGGTATTCAGGCTTTAATAGATGGCGGCACACTGCAATTTGACCGAGCAGCAATTGAAGAACCTGCAGGGGTATTAGCAGACAAGCAAAGTGATGTGGCCACTGTGACGATTTCTCGAAAGACAATCACTATAACGGCACCGGCCCAGCGACCACCGATCACTATCACTAAGGCCGGACCAATCCCGTACGAAAGCACCAAGGAAGTCCCCTGGTCCTATGGTTTGGAAGTGTACTGTGACGGAGTAAAAATTGATGTTAATAAGCAGCCAGCGGAGACTGTAGACAACGTTGTTGGTACAGGAGGTATGACAAGAAGTGGAAGGATCTTCATATCTCCTGAGGTAGAGGCTGAGCGACTGGCGAAGGGAAAGGGAAAGATGAATGAGACCGTCCCTGTGCAGGCAAGAGGAAAAGAAACGGCATCGAAAGATGTGGAAGAGTTCATGCGCTTGATTCGTAAAAGTGATTATAAGATTGTGGAGCATCTGCAACAGACGTCGTCAAAGATATCTATACTGTCGTTGCTATTGTGCTCTGAAGCTCACAGAAATGCATTGTTGAAAGTCCTGGATACTTCCTTCGTACCCCAAGATGTTTCCGTGAATCAACTGGAGGGGGTGTTGGCGCATGTGAATGCAGGCCATAGCTTGGGCTTTACAGACTTCGATTTAACCCCTAAGGGGAGAGATCATAATATGGCACTGCACGTCTCTGTTGAGTGTAGAGGGTCAGTCATGTCTCACGTGCTGGTCGATACCGGATCGTCTCTGAACGTGCTGCCCAAGAAAGCGATGATGAAACTGGATGTCAGGGGAATCTTGTGTACGCCCAGTGACTTGGTGGTCAGGGCATTTGATGGCACGCGAAGAACAGTTTTTGGGTCTATAACATTACCTTTACAGGTGGGGCCGGAGGTTTTCGCGACTGAGTTTTATATCATGGATATCCAGCCAGCATACAGCTGCCTCCTCGGACGACCTTGGATCCATGGGGCTGGGGCAGTCACATCTACTTTGCATCAAAAGTTGAAATATATGATGGGGGACAGTGTGGTCACTGTATGCGGAGAAGAAGATATACTGGTCAGCCATCTGTCATCATTTAAGTATGTGGAGGTCAATGGCGAGATTCACGAAACACCCTGCCAGGCATTTGAAGGGTTGCGCATTAAGGACAAAGGTCCCGGGCCGAGCAAAGCGTCGGAGATAGCCGTCTCGTCGTATAAGGAAGCTCAAGCTCTAGTAGAGACTGGTGAGACAAAGGGCTGGGGCAAAGTGCTGGATATTCCTGTGAAGATGGACCGATTCGGGCTGGGATATCAACCGTCGTCATCAACACCTGCTGTGGGGGCACCCCGTTTCAGAGGACCGATAACCATCACTGCTGGTGGAGTGTGTCATGAGACCGTCAATGCTGCTTCAGAGTCTGACGAAGGAGACAGCGATTGCGATATGGACGCCTGGATTCAGCCTAGCGTGCCAGGACAGGGATTGTGCAATTGGTCTATTCAGGAGTTTGTTCCTGTGACTCTTAAACAGTAATGCTTTGTTTTATTAATTGTTGAACAATCTGGTGTCTTGCCCGGGGCATCATGATTTGCTTAGGGCTGTGCTGTTATGAACATTGTGTGTTTATCATTAAATAAAAGGCGTTTTTTCATGTGCAAATATTGCGATCTCTGTTTTTCTTGTCTTGTGTTTTACAATAAAATGGCAACGCGGTTATTCGCTTTATACGCATTTTGAAGCATTTAACCATTCCTTTTGCAGGATAACATTTTCAGATGACAGCATTGAACCACCTATGACTCGTCCCGACTTTGAGCGCTCGGTATTTCAGACCGAAGAAGAGATTGTTGAAGATGGTGACGTTCCCGAAGAATTGTCTTGGTTGGTGAAGCAAGAAGAGTGTGTCATTCTGCCTCATGAGGAGGTCATTGAAATTATTAACCTGGGGTCGGAAGGGGTTGAAAAGAATATCCGTATAGGAGCCGCGCTGCAGAGCGACATCAAGCGAAGACTGGTTGAAATGCTCAGAGAGTATAGTGATGTGTTCGCTTGGTCGTATGAGGACATGCCTGGGCTCGATACAGATATGGTTGTGCACCGTCTGCCGTTGAAAGAAGAATGCCCGCCGGTCAAGCAGAAACTTCGCAGAACTAGACCCGATATGGCAGTGAAGATTAAAGAGGAGGTTCAAAAACAGTGGGATGCTGGTTTCCTAGCTGTGACAAAATATCCCTCATGGGTCGCTAACATTGTACCAGTGCCAAAGAAGGACGGTAAAGTGAGAATGTGCGTAGATTACCGTGATCTGAATAAAGCGAGCCCAAAAGACGATTTTCCACTTCCTCATATCGATGTGCTAGTTGACAACACTGCTCAATTATCCGTATTCTCCTTCATGGATGGCTTCTCAGGCTATAATCAGATTAAAATGGCGCCAGAGGACATGGAGAAGACTACTTTCATTACGCCTTGGGGAACATTTTGTTATAAAGTGATGCCCTTCGGATTAAAGAATGCTGGGGCAACGTATCAGCGTGCAATGACGACTCTTTTTCATGATATGATGCATAAGGAGATCGAAGTTTATGTTGACGATATGATTGCCAAATCCCAGACGGAGGAAGAGCATTTGGTGAATCTGCTGAAGTTATTCAAAAGGCTTAGGAAGTTCAGGCTGAGGCTGAACCCTAACAAGTGCACCTTCGGGGTGAGATCGGGTAAACTGCTGGGGTTTATCGTGAGCGAAAGAGGAATAGAGGTCGATCCTGCAAAAATAAAAGCAATACAAAAGATGCCGACGCCTAAAACAGAGAAAGAGGTGCGCGGGTTTTTAGGGAGGCTGAACTACATCGCTCGGTTCATATCTCACCTAAATGCTACGTGTGAACCATTATTCAAGCTGTTGAAGAAAGACCAAGATGTAACGTGGAATGAAAATTGTCAAAAGGCGTTCGATAAAATAAAGCAGTATTTGCAGGAGCCTCCTATTTTGATACCCCCAGTGGCAGGGAGACCCTTGATTATGTATTTGACAGTTCTTGAGGGAAGTATGGGTTGTGTTCTCGGTCAACACGACGAGACAGGAAGAAAAGAGCATGCGATCTACTAATTGAGTAAAAAGTTCACTGAATGTGAATCTCGATATTCAATGCTGGAAAAAACTTGTTGCGCGCTAGCCTGGGCCGCCAAGCGTTTGAGGCAATACATGCTGAATCATACAACCATGCTCATCTCGAAGATGGATCCTATCAAATATGTATTCGAAAAGCAGGCATTATCGGGGAGAATTGCCCAGTGGCAGATGGTCTTGACTGAATATGACATCCAGTATGTCTCGCAGAAGGCCATAAAGGGGAGTGTATTGTCTGAGTACTTGGCAGAGCAGCCTATTGAAGATTACCAATCGATGAGGTTTGATTTTCCTGACGAGGATATCATGTACCTAAAGATGAAAGATTGTGAAGAGCCGTTGCCAGACGAAGGACCGGAATTGGGTTCCAAATGGAAGTTGATTTTTGACGGAGCTGTGAATGCTTACGGTAGCAGAATAGGGGCAATCATCACTACTCCACACGGGTCGCACATCCTGTTTACTGCTCGATTGACCTTTCCGGTTACCAATAATGAAGCCGAATACGAAGCTTGTATCATGGGGCTTGAAGAAGCCATTGATTTGCGAATCAAAAATCTGGACGTATACGGAGACTCAGCTCTGGTGGTGAATCAAATAAAAGGAGAATGGGAGACACGTCAGCCCAATTTGATACCGTACATGAATTATGCAAGGAGATTGTTGCCTTTCTTCGACAAGGTTGAATTGCATCATGTACCGCGAGCGGAGAATCAGATGGCTGACGCCTTGGCCACATTGTCTTCTATGTACAAAGTCAACTTCTGGAACGAGGCTCCCAGAATTGTCATCTCTCGGCTTGACAGACCAGCCTTCGTGTTTGCCATTGACGAAGCATCCGATGATAAACCATGGTATTTTGATATCCTTAATTTCCTGAAGAACAAAGAGTATCTGGCTGGGGCATCCAGTCAAGACCAGAAGACTCTCAGGCGATTAGCGGGTAATTTCTATTTGAATCCGGATGGTGTCTTATACAGGAGAAATCACGACTTGGTGCTGTTACGTTGTGTAGACGAAAAAGAGGCAAAGCTGCTCATGGAGGAAATACATGAGGGTACCTTTGGTACGCATGCTGGTGGGCATGCTATGACAAGGAAGTTGCTGCGGGCAGGTTATTTTTGGCTGACTATGGAAACTGATTGTTTCAAGTTTGCGAGGAAGTGCCACAAGTGCCAAATCTATGCTGATAAGATCCATGTGCCTCCGAGTCCTCTGAATGTGATGTCGTCGCCATGGCCATTCTTGATGTGGGGAATCGATATGATTGGAAAGATCGAGCCGACGACTTCTAATGGACATCGGTTCATTCTAGTAGCAATCGATTATTTCACCAAGTGGGTGGAAGCGACGTCTTACGCAAATGTAACTAAGCAGGTGGTAGCCAGATTCATCAAGAGAGATATCATTTGCAGATATGGGATCCCCGAGCGGATAATCACTGACAACGGTTCAAACCTGAACAACAAAATGATGAAGGAGCTCTGTCAGAATTTCAAGATCGAGCATCATAATTCCTCCCCTTACCGACCCAAGATGAATGGCGCTGTTGAAGTGGCCAATAAGAATATAAAGAAGATCGTTCAAAAGATGGTGGTGACCTATAAGGATTGGCATGAGATGCTACCTTTTGCTTTGCACGGTTATCGTACGACGGTACGCACATCAACTGGGGCAACCCCGTTGTCGTTGGTATATGGAATGGAAGCGGTGCTACCAATAGAAGTCGAGATTCCTTCTCTGAGAGTGCTACGAGACGTCCTACTAGACGAGGCAGAATGGGTGAAAGACAGGTTGAATCAGCTAAGCTTAATGGATGAGAAGAGGCTAGCTTCTCTAGCATACGGTCGTTTGTACCAGAGCCGAATGAAGAAAGCATATGATAAGAAGATACATCCTCGGAGCTTTCAGACGGGCGACCTTGTGCTGAAAAGGATTCTCCCGCCACAGGCAGATCACAGGGGCAAGTGGACCCCCAACTACGAAGGGCCATATGTTGTCAGAAAAGTCTTTTTAGGAGGGGCTTTATTGTTGTCCACCATGGACGGTGAAGACTTTACGTCGCCTGTGAATTCGGACGCAGTTAAAAAATACTTTGCTTAAAATTGACCCGCTGGACAGAAAAAAAGAGAGTCCAGGCAAAAATGGGGCGTCCTGGCGAACCAAAAACAGAATGAAAGGTTCGGGCAAAAGTTAGGGATAAATTGAAAAAATGTACACCCGCGAAGTTGAAAACCTACACTGGGCGGCTTCGGCAAAAAAGGGTATCCCGGTGAACTGAAAACCCGTAAAGGGCGGTTCACGCAAAATTTAGGGATTTGAAAAGCAAATGACTGCGGTCCGAATTTGATACTGCAGTGAGCATTGGTGCGGGAGAATATGCCTGAGGGGTCGATTATCAGATACAATCTCTTCGGAAGTGTGAATACCGGGAAAGCATTAGAGTCGGGCGAGTCATAGGAGGATCAGTTCGTGATGTTCGTCTGCATCCCGTTGCCGACATGTGTACAAATTTGATTTGTCAACATATTTATGCTTCTTGTGCATACTTGTATATTTGTTGTGCGTAGCTTCCTCTTTTCAGGAGTTACATCCCGTGTACAAAAATCCACCCATTTAGGGGCCCAATCAATAAAACATGTTATTCAGCACTTGATGTTGGTTCTTTACTGTTTTGTGCATGATAAACGCCTAGGTTTAATGAAACTAGCAAGTACATAACGTCGCTGGCCCTTGCCAATAATTGCTAAAACTTTGAATTAACTGAAGATGATGTCACTAACGCTAACCTGAATAAATTTGGTTGCGTAGACTTGTCTTGTCTTGTTTGTGTTGTTGCAGGGTTCGTAGCCGTATGAAACGGACGATCAAAAGATTGCAGTAACGAAAGACTCACTCCCCACGCAGGTTGCGCTTCCAAGATAGCAATGTTCCTTACCGGAGAAGGGTCAAATTCCCCAGCTAGTCGTAGCTTATCCAAAGGACATTCTCCAGCAAAGTCGTTTATCCTCAGCAGAGTTTGATGATTCCAAGATCGAAGACTGTATTCAGACAGTATGGTGTCCCCCAAAAGGATTCCCCTTCTCAAGCAGAGTGGTTTAGCCTCTGAAGATTAATATTTCCAACCCGTGAGCTGTATTCAGACAGTCTACCCTTCTCAGTAGGGTCATTTATTCTCCCCCAGCGGAGTCAGTTAATTTCCCCCAAGAGAATCGTTTCGTCCCCAGCGGAGTTCTCTTTCCAGCAAGTGTTTTCTTTCTTCCCAGTGGAAATCGAAGATTAAGACTCTCCCAGGCAGAGTTGGTTGCGCCCTGGCATTTATTTTGTCAGAATACCGTGTGATACCCGTTCATTCCCCAGCAGAAGTCCACTCATACCGGGCGCATCTGCTATTCTCCAACAGAGTTATATTCCCCAACAGGGTTGACTTCACTCTTCCAGCATTTATTTTGCTGAAATAATTCTATAGCACCTGGCTATCCCCAGCGGAGTCGGCATTGTCTTCAGCATTTATTTTGCTGAAGCGGTTTCCTGTATCCCAGCAGTTCGAGTCTGCATTTGCATCGGCATATAGTGTCATACCTGCATCCACCAAATAAAAGCGCATAGCATTTCCATGTCGAATGGATCATTGCGTCATTGTCAAACATATGCATTTTGAAACATGAACCAGGTTGGCTAACCGTTTGTTTCAGGTATTGTTATCTTGCAGGTGGAGAGAGCTCTTGCTTAAATAAATTACCAAGCATTCAAGATCTCGACGTGAGACATTCAACCGATAATGTCAGTTTCGGCAGTGTTCCCCACAGAGTTATTTGGTTAAGTTCTCTTTTTCTCCGAGCAGAGTTATTTGTGTAAATTTCTCTTGTTTTCCCCGCCAGAGTTAGTAGGCAAAATCTCTCCTTGTCCCCAAGCAGAGTTATTTGTCATCAACGGGTGTCAGGAATCAGAATTTCAGAGGCTACCGCCGGTTATCAGAACAGGCGTCCGGTAGTTTGGGTTTCCAAATACTCCCAGTAGAGTCCGCCCCAAAGTTGTTGTCACGTCAGTATTAAGAAGTTTGTGGTTTGGGACCAATGGAGAAACGAGGCCTGACGTGGACAATTTATTCCTATATTGACGGGATTTCTTCGTGCTAGAGAAGTGGGTGTCCTAACGTGGACAATTTTTATTTCCCCGGGTTGATAAGAGGTGCTAGTCCTAACGTGGACAAGTTCGATTACTCAGAATTGATGGAATGTGAAGTCCTGACGTGGACAAATTGATTTCCTCAAGTTGATGAGATGTGCTAGTCCTAACGTGGACAAATGTGATTTCTCCGTATTGATTGAATGTGAAGTCCTGACGTTGACAAAATCGATTACTCTTCGTGTTGGTGTCCTGACGTGGACAAGTTTATAGTTCTTCGTGTTGACAAGACACGCGAGTCCTGACGTGGACAAATTTATCCTTCTTCATGCTGGCGCGTGTGTCCTGACGTGGACGAGTTTTATTTCCCCAGCGAGTCGAAGGTGCGCAAGTCCTGACGTGGACGGATTTATCTTCCTTCGTGTTGACGCAGCGTGAGTCCTGACGTGGACAAGTTTTATTTCCTCAGCAAGTCAAGAGGTGAGTCCTGACGTGGATAAATCAAGACGAAGCGTGAGTCATGACGTGGACAAATTTTATTTCCTCAGCGGGTCGAAGATGTGAGTCCTGACGTGGACAAATCAAGACGAGATGTGAGTCCTTACGTGGACAAATCAAGATAAAATTGATTCCTTACGTGGAAAGATTGTATTCCTTACGTGGAAAGATGGATTCCTTACGTGGAAAGATTGTATTCCTTACGTGGAAAGATGGATTCCTTACGTGGAAAGATGGTATTCCTTACGTGGAGAGAAGTTTTAGTTCCTTACGTGGAAAGATTGATTCCTTACGTGGAAAGATGGATTCCTTACGTGGAAAGATTGTATTCCTTACGTGGAAAGATTGTATTCCTTACGTGGAAAGATGGTATTCCTTACGTGGAGAGAAGTTTTAGTTCCTTACGTGGAAAGATTGATTCCTTACGTGGAAAGATGGATTCCTTACGTGGAAAGAAGATGTATTCCTTACGTGGAAAAGTTTAGTCCTGACGCGGACAGATCCAGAAGAGATTTATTCCTCACGTGGCAAGAGGCGATTCCTTACGTGGAAAGGTGGGTCCTTACGTGGACGAAGTTTTGTTCCTTATGTGAAAAAAAAGATTGATTCCTTACGTGGAAAGATGGTATTCCGTACGTGGAAAGAAGATGTATTCCTTACGTGGAAAGATTGATTCCTTATGTGGAAAAACGATGTATTCCTTACGTGGAAAGATTGATTCCTTATGTGGAAAAACGATATATTCCTTACGTGGAAAGGTGGGTCCTGACGTGGACGATGTATTCCTGACGTGGACGAAGAAAGGTTATTCCTAACGTGGAAAGGTTATTCCTAACGTGGAAAGTTTATTCCTAACGAGGGCAGGTTATTCCTAAAGTGGACAGTTTATTCCTAACGTGGAAGAGTTTATTCCTAACGTGGACGATTTATTCTTGACGAGATGTTCTAGTCCTAACGTGGACAATGTATTCCTATGTTGATAGAATTCCCTCGTGCTGACGAAATGCAGACGAGTTATCCCCAGCGAAGTCGCCGGGATTTCTCCGGGTTGACAGCAGGTGGAGTCCTAACGTGGACAAGTTTAGTTGAGATTTCTTCGTGTTGACGACACAGGCGTCCTAACATGGACAAAGTTCTATCCTTGCGATGATAGAATCTTTTTCAAGCTGATAAAAATAATCCCCAGCACGGTCGCTAATGGATCAGTTGGTTGCTGTAAACAGTTAGATTCAGTTGATGAATGTCGTTCCCCAAGCAGTGGTGCAGTTTATTTCTACGGTTGGCAAATTTTCGGGTTCTTAGTATTCAACCGTCTCGTACCTCGAATGTTTGAAGGCCATTCGCTCTTCACCCAATCGGGTCCAAGTCGCTTGAATAGGGGCAGCTGTTGCACCCTAAAATTTGCTCAACCTATTTCACTTGGTTTATGTTTCAATTGCATTAGCATTTGCATATAGAGTCATGTACATAGTCTAATCATCTGCATAACATAGCATAGCAAATCATCCAACAAGGGACCAAGTACTATTCTCATCTCTATGAGCCTATCAAGAGGTTATTATTCAAATTCAAGCATATCCAAGTCATCAGAAAGAATTGGAGAGCTAAAGAAGTCAGTGGATCAAGCAGTGCATCTATCTCCTATCTGAGGGTATTTGAAGATCATCAAAGAAGTTGTGAGCTGTGGATTGAGCATGGAGAGTATGTAGACATCATGGAAGACTTATAAAGTCATTTGGATAAGGAGGCAATTCATGGATATGATCACAAAGGTTGTAATTGAAGACAGTCAACTAGGGTTTCATCTGGGTCAACCCTGGGTCAACCCTATGTCAAATGATTGATTGAAAGGCATTAAGGTCTATTTGAGAGATGTGGGGTTCATCATTTGACATGTAAATAAGGATATGGTGATGTGCCAAGAAGAAATCAAGAGAAATCAAGAAGAAGGGGAGTTTCTAAATTAGGGTTTCTGTGTAAAATCCCCTAGTTTAGGTCAAACTTCCAAGCAAGATAAGTCAAAATGCAAGCTTCAAATGGATCCTTGGCCAACATGAAACTTGTAGAGGATCTCAAGACCTTTAATTTGAGTGGTGGAAGACATCAAGGAGATTTATAGAACTCAAGTTATGGTCCTTGCAAGTTACAGGTCATTTGAGGTATCTGAAATTTTGTCTGTGAAAGTTACTTGTCTTCCAAGCAACTTTTACCCCTCAAGGAGATTTCAAATGAATTTATGGTAAAAATAAGAGTTGTTCCTCATTGTCTTAGATTTCTAGAATGGTATGGTATGCCTTCATATGATTTGTGGAACTCTACTTATGGTCTTGGCAAGCAAAGGGTATTTTGGTCATTTGAGAATTATAGGTCATTTCAAGCCTATGCCCAAAACTCATACAAGGAAGCTTCAAATGAAAAACTTCACAACATCAAACTTGCTCCAAATGACATTTTGAGTCTAGAAAAGTGATCATGAAGGATTGTAAAGGCTCATAGCTCAAGGTTTCAAATTTGGTGAATTTAATGAATAAAAAGTGACCTAAAATTGAGATTTTTCATAATTTGGCCAAATGGGATGAAATTATAGGTCATTTTGATTGGAAAAAATGTTTTAAGAACATTGGAAAAAGTGGATTTTTGAGTTTGGTTCATGATTTGGGAGTTATGCTTGGTTACTTACAAAAGAAGTTACATAATCCAAAATTCAAGGAAAGTGTGCATGGGAAGTTTCTACAAAGTTCTAGGGCTTTCTAATGTCATCTATATATTGCATTGAGTAGCTTCATGCATTGGTTGGTGATTCATTTTGTTCATAATACCAAGTTACACTTCATTCTTCCATTTTGCAAATTCATCTCAAACTTCATCAAATCTCCATCAATTCCCAAATTTCTTCATCTGTTCATCATCTACATCATTCATATATCCAATTTCCATCAAAGATTTGTTTGAATTGAAGAGAAATCGCGCTATCCATCTTCATCATCCAAGGTGCAAGAAGTTGGTGATTGCAAGATTCAAGGCATTGGAGCAAGATCTATTGCATACAGAACTCAGAATCAAGTTCACTGATCAATTCCCAAGCATTGCAAGCATTGGATCTGAAGAATTCCCCACCTGTTTCATCATTTACACCAGGTTAGTTTTCTCTTCGAATTGCTTGAATTAGTTAGCATGTTAGAGAATTTTAGGGTTAGAACTGTTAGGTTAGGTTAGATGATGGAATTCAGAAAGTTTGAGAAGGTTTCATGGATGTTGCCATTGGAGTGTAAGAACTGTTAGGGTTTAGAACTCATAGTTTATGGCACGATAATCCTAGATGAATAGCTCAGGTTGATCAGCATAAGGTGTAGATCGTATTAGGGTAATAATTAGAAGGAATCCTCATGATTGATATCAGTGCAAGATGGTGGAATTAGAATCTTCTACCTATCGGGTTTGACATTTGAGTGAGTTTTAGAGAAAGATGATGACATGGTTGTGTAGAGGGAATAAAATAGATCGTTTTTGGTTTTTACATCGTGTGATTTCATTGAGGTTTGAGGGAGAACAGAAAGGTGGAAGGTTCGCGCATGGTGAGGTTTTTCTGCAACCTAGGGTTTCTGAGGTAGACGATGGAGGTGGACCGTTGGATGATCATGAGACCATTGACCTGAGTACGAATCCGAGGGCTCTCATTTAATTGAAATTTGGAGGGAATGGCTGTGTGTGGAACGCAGCGTTCCATTTAACTGAACGTTGGGCCTGAACCAAGCTTGCTATTCGTACCCCTATCTGCAAGGCCCAATCCCAATCTAACTGAAATCCTTGCTATATGCACCGTTTCCCTCTTTTTTATTTTTTGTTGTGTTTTCTGTTTGACTGGGCCCAGACGCGCATTGCTAGGCGCGCCCCCCAGTCTGGGCCCATCCTATTATTTTAACTGCTTTTAATTACTTGTTGCACCCCATAACCAATTAATCCACATTATTTTCTCTCATTTTTTTTAATTTCTTTGAAAAATCATAAATAATTGAAAAATGCTTATTTTTAATTGGTTGTTTTTGCATATTTTTCATATTTTGGTTAAGAAAACTATCACATAAAAAAATTAGCATTTCATTTTATTTTTCTATTTTTAGTATATTTTTATTTTAAATAGCTTTTTTAAGTGTTTAGTTCAATGCATGATATTGTTGATTTTGGTTTAATTAGATGCTTTAATATTTTTGACCCATTCTTTTTAGGTTGATTAGCTTAGACCTTTAGCTTGTATATAAAATTTAATTCATGATTTTAGGATTTAATTTTAGATGATTTGTTTAGGTGTGGTTAGAAGAACCAAAACTAGGGTTTAGGAGATAACATAGGTGTAATAGATCAATTCTTTTAGGAGTTGTGGTTGGGGTATGGGACTATAGGGGTTATGGGTAGATAGTAGATCCCTTAGAAATTACTAGGTTTCCCCTATTCTACTATTACTATCAGTACTGCTTGTATTTGCTTGACTGTATGGTGTGCCCTCTCTAGGGTTATTTCATTTGTCTGTGTGTGGGGTATTGGGTTTGTTTGGGGATTGGGTGAGCTGAAGACCTTGATGATGAGGACCATTGGAGATCAAAGAGAATGAAGACCAACTTCCAGAGTTGATGAAGGGTACCTCTTGCTGGCAGCTGTTGAAGAGTATAGGATTTAGGAGCTAGGCAGAGCTCTAGAGTAGAGAACTTGATTCACAAATATGGAAGGTCTTGTCTGCCTCCATTCTTTCTCTATGATTCAAAGTCTCTTTCAAATATCCACCTCCTTCCTTTGGAAGGATTAGTGAATGTATTTGAAAGGTAGAACTTTTGAGGGGAAATTGTCTGTATAAT
Source organism: Lathyrus sativus (assembly GCA_963859935.3). Taxonomy (NCBI): domain Eukaryota; kingdom Viridiplantae; phylum Streptophyta; class Magnoliopsida; order Fabales; family Fabaceae; genus Lathyrus; species Lathyrus sativus. The sequence continues at coordinate 201,673,873 of OZ012740.1, read as the reverse complement.
GTTAACAGTTAATGAGCCACCCTTGGTAGGAAATTGACTGTTTAACATTCATTCCATCTTGTTGATTGATATTCATCTTGGAGATTGAGACTTGAAGAAAAGCCATTGCAGATTGAAGACTGATGATAAAGACCTTGCTTGAAGGCTGTGAAGATAAAGAATGATGCTTGCTTGAAGCTGGTAGCTGTTTGGAGATGACTTGAAGACAGATGTTGATGCAGAGCTGCTGTTGCTGTTTCTCTTTTTGCTGTTTTTAATTCTTGATGTATTGATTGGTTTCCCCTGACTGCATTGTTTGCTGTTTAACCTGTTAGGTTGAAAGTGAATTCTGTTCACTTTTGCCTATTGTTTTCTAGGTTCGAGGTTGAGTGGGACTCCCTTGCCTCGCTTGTATTGCCGCATTCATGCATTTTACTGCTTTATTGTATATATGCTATTGTTTCTGTTTCCGTTTATCCCTTAGGATCTCTGTTTCTCTCTGCGCAAGAGAGGAACATGATAGACATTAGGTCTTAACCCATGCATGATAACACTAGGTTAGTTTGATTCCCTTTGCAACCATAGGTAGAGTTCTGTCTCTTCTTTCTCAAAACAAACAGAAAAACACAATAAGATTTCAAACCCAATAAAAGACACTTCTTCCGTAAAAGAATGTGAACTCATCAAAACGTCAATTTTTGTCCGCTTGGACTGTTAATCAGAAAAACCCTTTTTCAGAAGGAATAAAACAATCAAGACAGACTTGTGTCGTACGTGGCCCGAACTACGTTTGCTCTGATCTTTCATGTTGTATGAAAGTACGTAGGCATAGGATGCGATATCCTAGCGAGCAACCTCCCCCTCCTTTCCAGTAGGTAGGCGAACTACGTTGACTCTGATTTCTCGTTCCAGACGGGAATACGTAGGCATAAAGTGCGATACTTTGCCGAGTCATTTTCTTTTCTTTTCTTTTAACCCCTGACCTGTAGAGTAGATAGAATAACAATCCATACCAGAAAACAAGCGTGGATCCCGTCGAGTACGACGGACGTGAGGGGTGCTAATACCTTCCCCTTGCGTAACTGACTCCCGAATCCAGGATTTGGTTGCGATGACCATTCCTTTCCCCGTTTTGCGGTAGGTTTACCTCGAGCCTTTCCTTTCCCTCCGTTGGGATAAATAACGCACGGTGGCGACTCTTCTGTTCAGCCGGCGCCGATTTTCACAGTAGCGACACCCCCAAAAGGATGATAGAGCAAACACTCGCACAATCTAACATCACCAAGATGACAGACCCACCACCAAAAGGATGATGGAGCGAAACTCACACCGGCTATTACCACCAAAAGGATGATCGAGCAAACACTCGCACAATCTGACATCAACAAGATGACAGACCCACCATGAAAAGGAGGACGGAGCGAAACTCACACTGGCTAAAACCACCAAAAGGATGATATAGCAAACACTCTCACAATCTGACATCAACAAGATGACAGACGCACCACCAAAAGGATGATGGAGCGAAACTCACACTGGCTACTACCACCAAAAGGATGATAGAGCAAACACTCACACAATCTGACATCAACAAGATGACAGACCCACCATAAAAAGGATGATGGAGAGAACTAACACCAGCTACTATCAACAAAAGGATGACAGAGCCAACACTCGCACAACATAACATCAACAAGAGGACATACCCACCATCAAATGGACGATGTAGCAAACTCACACCGGTTACTACCACCAAAAGGATGACAGAGTAAAACACTCGCATAATCTGACATCAACAAGATGACAGACCCACCATCAAAAGGATGACGGAGCGAAACTCACACCGGCTAATACCACCAAAAGGATGATATAGAAAACACTCGAACAATCTGCCATCAACAAGATGACCGACCCACCACCAAAAGGATGATGGAGCGAAACTCACACCAGCTACTACAATCAAAAGGATGATAGAGGAAACACTCACACAATCTGACATCAACAAGATGACAGACCCACCACCAAAAGGATGATGGAGCGAAACTCACACCGGCTACTACCACCAAAAGGATGACAGAGTAAAACACTCGCACAATCTGACATCCACAAGATTACATACCCACCATCAAAAGGATGACGGAGCAAAACTCACACTGGCTAATACCACCAAAAGAATGATATAGAAAACACTCGCATAATCTGACATCAACAAGATGACAGACCCACCACCAAATATATGATGGAGAGAAACTCACACAAGCTTTTACCATCAAAAGGATGATAGAGCAAACACTCACACGATCTGACATCAACAAGATGACAGACCCACCACCAAGAGGATAATGGAGCAAACTCACACCGGCTACTACCACCAAAAGGATGACAGAGTAAAACACTCGTACAATCTGACATCAACAAGATGGCAGACCCATCACCAAAAGGAAGACGGAGTGAAACTCACACCGGCTAATACCACCAAAAGGATGATATCGCAAACACTCGCACAATCTGACATCAACAAGATGGCAGACCCACCACCAAAAGGATGACGGAGTGAAACTCACACCGGCTAATACCACCAAAAGGATGATATAGCAAACACTCGCACAATCTGACATCAACAAGATGACAGACCCACCATCAAAAGGATGATGTAGCAAAATCACACCGGATACTACCACCAAAAGGACGATACAGCAAACCATCGCACAATCAGACATCCAAAAGATGACAGACCCCCCACACCAAGGATGACGGAACGAAACTCACACCGGCTACCACCACCAAAAAGATGATAGAGCAAACACTCTCACAATCTGACATCAACAAGATGACAGACCCACCACCAAAAGGATGATGGAGCGAACTAACACCGGCTACTACCACCAAAATGATGATAAAGCAAACACTTGCACAATCTGACATCAACAAGATGACCGACCTACCACCAAAAGGATGATGGAGCCAACTAACACCGGCTACTACCACCAAAAGGATGACAGAGCTAACATTCGCACAATCTGACATCAACAAGATGACAGACCCACCATCAAATGGATGACGGAGCGAAACTCACACCGGCTACTACCACCAAAAGGATGACAGAGTAAAACACTCGCACAATCTGACATCAACAAGATGACATACCCACCACCAAAAGGACGATGGAGAAAACTCACACCAGCTACTACCACCAAAAGGATGATAGAGCAAACATTTGCACAATCTAACATCAACAAGATGACAGACCCACCACCAAAAGGATGCCGGAGCAAACTCATACCGGCTACTACCACCAAAAGGATGATTGAGCAAACACTCGCACAATCTGACATCAACAAGATGACAGACCCACCACCAAAAGGATGATGGTGCAAACTCACATTGGGTACTTCCCCCAAAAGGATGATAGAGAAAACACTCGCACAATCTGAAATCAACAAGATGACAGACCCACCACCTAAAGGATGACGGAGCGAAACTCACACCGGCTTCTACCACCAAAAGGATGATCGACCAAACACTCGCACAATCTGACATCAACAAGATGACAGACCCACCATCAAAAGGATGACGGAGCGAAACTCACACCGGCTAATACCACCAAAAGGATGATATAGCAAACACTCTCACAATCTGACATCAACAAGATGACAGACCCACCACCAAAAGGATGATGGAGCGAAACTCACACTGGCTACTACCACCAAAAGGATGATAGAGCAAACACTCACACAAACTGACATCAACAAGATGACAGACCCACCACCAAAAGGATGATGGAGCGAACTAACACCAGCTACTACCACCAAAAGGATGACAGAGCTAACACTCGTACAACATAACATCAAGAAGAGGACATACCCACCATCAAATGGATGATGTAGCAAACTTACACCGGTTACTACCACCAAAAGGATGACAGAGTAAAACACTCGCACAATCTGACATCAACAAGATGACAGACCGCCCACACCAAGGATGACGGAACGAAACTCACACCGGCTACCACCACCAAAAAGATGATAGAGCAAACACTCGCACAATCTGACATCAACAAGATGGCAGACCCACCACCAAAAGGATGACGGAGTGAAACTCACACCGACTAATACCACCAAAAGAATGATATAGCAAACACTCGCACAATCTGACATCAACAAGATGACAGACCCACCATCAAAAGGATGATGTAGCAAACTCACACCGGATACTACCACTAAAAGGACGATACAGCAAACCATCGCACAATCAGACATCCAAAAGATGACAGACCCCCCACACCAAGGATGACGGAACGAAACTCACACCGGCTACCACCACCAAAAAGATGATAGAGCAAACACTCTCACAATCTGACATCAACAAGATCACAGACCCAATACCAAAAGGATGACGGAGCGAAACTCACACCGGCTAATACCACCAAAAGAATGATAAAGAAAACACTCGCACAATCTGACATCAACAACATGACAGACCCACCACCAAATGGATGATGGAGAGAAACTCACACAAAGTACTACCATCAAAAGGATGATAGAGCAAACACTCACACGATCTGACATCAACAAGATGACAGACACACCACCAAGAGGATGATGGAGCAAACTCACACCGGCTACTACCACCAAAAGGATGACAAAATAAAACACTCGCACAATCTGACATCAACAAGATGGTAGACCCACCACCAAAAGGGTGACAGAGTGAAACTCACACCGGCTAATACCACCAAAAGGATGATATCGCAAACACTCGCACATTCTGACATCAACAAGATGGCAGACCCACCACCAAAAGGATGACGGAGTGAAACTCACACCGGCTAATACCACCAAAAGAATGATATAGCAAACACTCGCACAATCTGACATCAACAAGATGACAGACCCATCATCAAAAGGATGATGTAGCAAACTCACACCGGATACTACCACCAAAAGGACGATACAGCAAACCATCGCACAATCAGACATCCAAAAGATGACAGACCCCCCACACCAAGGATGATGGAATGAAACTCACACCGGCTACCACCACCAAAAAGATGATAGAGCAAACACTCTCACAATCTGAAATCAACAAGATGACAGACCCAATACCAAAAGGATGACGGAGCGAAACTCACACCGGCTAATACCACCAAAAGAATGATAAAGAAAACACTCGCACAATCTGACATCAACAAGATGACAGACCCACCACCAAATGGATGATGGAGAGAAACTCACACAAACTACTACCATCAAAAGGATGATAGAGCAAACACTCACACGATCTGACATCAACAAGATGACAGACCCACCACCAAAAGGATGACGGAGTGAAACTCACACTGGCTAATACCACCAAAAGAATGATATAGCAAACACTCGCACAATCTGACATCAATAAGATGACAGACCCACCATCAAAAGGATGATGTAGCAAACTCACACCGGATACTACCACCAAAAGGACGATACAGCAAACCATCGCACAATCAGACATCCAAAAGATGGCAGACCCCCCACACCAAGGATGACGGAATGAAACTCACACCGGCTACCACCACCAAAAAGATGATAGAGCAAACACTTTCACAATCTGACATCAACAAGATGACAGACCCAATACCAAAAGGATGACGGAGCGAAACTCACACAGGCTAATACCACCAAAAGAATGATAAAGAAAACACTCGCACAATATGACATCAACAAGATGACAGACCCACCACCAAATGGATGATGGAGAGAAACTCACACAAACTACTACCATCAAAAGGATGATAGAGCAAACACTCACACGATCTGACATCAACAAGATGACAGACCCACCACCAAGAGGATGATGGAGCAAACTCACACCGGCTACTACCACCAAAAGGATGACAAAATAAAACACTCGCACAATCTGACATCAACAAGATGGCAGACCCACCACCAAAAGGATGACGGAGTGAAACTCACACCGGCTAATACCACCAAAAGGATGATATCGCAAACACTCGCACAATCTGACATCAACAAGATGGCAGACCCACCACCAAAAGGATGATGGAGTGAAACTCACACCGGCTAATACCACCAAAAGGATGATATAGCAAACACTCGCACAATCTGACATCAACAAGATGACAGACCCACCATCAAAAGGATGATGTAACAAACTCACACCGGATACTACCACCAAAAGGACGATACAGCAAACCATCGCACAATCAGACATCCAAAAGATGACAGACCCCTCACACCAAGGATGACGGAATGAAACTCACACCGGCTACCACCACCAAAAAGATGATAGAGCAAACACTCTCACAATCTGACATCAACAAGATGACAGACCCAATACAAAAAGGATGACGGAGCGAAACTCACACCGGCTAATACCACCAAAAGAATGATTAAGAAAACACTCGCACAATCTGACATCAACAAGATGACAGACCCACCACCAAATGGATGATGGAGAGAAACTCACACAAACTACTACCATCAAAAGGATGATAGAGCAAAAACTCACACGATCTGACATCAACAAGATGACAGACCCACCACCAAGAGGATGATGGAGCAAACTCACACCGGCTACTACCACCAAAAGGATGACAAAATAAAACACTCGCACAATCTGACATCAACAAGATGGCAGACCCACCACCAAAAGGATGACGGAGTGAAACTCACACCGGCTAATACCACCAAAAGGATGATATCGCAAACACTCGCACATTCTGACATCATCAAGATGGCAGACCCACAACCAAAAGGATGACAGAGTGAAACTCACACCTGCTAATACCACCAAAAGGATGATATAGCAAACACTCGCACAATCTGACATCAACAAGATGACAGGCCCACCAACAAAAGGATGATGTAGCAAACTCACACCGAATACTACCACCAAAAGGACGATACAGCAAACCATCGACAATCAGACATCCAAAAGATGACAGACCCCCCACACCAAGGATTACTGAAACGAAACTCACACAGGCTACCACCACCAAAAGGATGATAGAGCAAACACTCTCACAATCTGACATCAACAAGATGACAGACCCAATACCAAAAGGATGATGGAGCGAACTCACACTGGCTACTACCCTCAAAAGGATGATAAAGCAAACACTTGCACAATCTGACATCAACAAGATGACCGACCTACCACCAAAAGGACGATGGAGCCAACTAACACCGGCTACTACCACCAAAAGAATGACAGAGCTAACACTCGCACAATCTAACATCAACAAGAGGACAGACCCACCACCAAATAGATGATGTAGCAAACTCACACCGGCTACTACCACCAAATGGATGACAGAGTAAAACACTCGCACAATCTGACATCAACAAGATGACATACCCACCACCAAAAGGACGATCGAGCAAACTCACACCAGCTACTACCACCAAAAGGATGATAGAGCAAACATTTGCACAATCTAACATCAACAAGATGACAGACCCACCACCAAAAGGATGTCGGAGCAAACTCATACCGCCTACTACCACCAAAAGGATGATTGAGCAACACTCGCACAATCTGACATCAACAAGATGACAGACCCACCACCAATAGGATGATGGAGCAAACTCACATTTGGTACTTCCCCCAAAAGGATGATAGAGCAAACACTCGCATAATCTAACATCACCAAGATGACAGACCCACCACCAAAAGGATGACGGAGCGAAACTCACACCGGCTATTACCACCAAAAGGATGATCGAGCAAACACTCGCACAATCTGACATCAACAAGATGAAAGACCCACCATCAAAAGGATGACGGAGCGAAACTCACACCGGCTAAAACCACCAAAAGGATGATATAGCAAACACTCTCACAATCTGACATCAACAAGATGACAGACCCACCACCAAAAGGATGATGGAGCAAAACTCACACTGGCTACTACCACCAAAAGGATGATAGAGCAAACACTCACACAATCTGACATCAACAAGATGACAAACCCACCACAAAAAGGATGATGGAGCGAACTAACACCGGCTACTATCACCAAAAGGATGACAGAGCTAACACTCGCACAACATAACATCAACAAGAGGACATACCCACCATCAAATGGACGATGTAGCAAACTCACACCGGTTACTACCACCAAAAGGATGACAGAGTAAAACACTCGCGTAATCTGACATCAACAAGATGACAGACCCACCATCAAAAGGATGACGGAGCGAAACTCACACCGGCTAATACCACCAAAAGGATGATATAGAAAACACTCGAACAATCCAACATCAACAAGATTACCGACCCACCACCAAAAGGATGATGGAGCCAAACTCACACCAGCTACTACAATCAAAAGGATGATAGAGGAAACACTCACACAATCTGACATCAACAAGATGACAGACCCACCACCAAAAGGATGATGGAGAGAAACTCACACCGGCTACTACCACCAAAAGGATGACAGAGTAAAACACTCGCACAATCTGACATCCACAAGATGACATACCCACCATCAAAAGGATGACGGAGCAAAACTCACACTGGCTAATACCACCAAAAGAATGATATAGAAAACACTCGCATAATCTGACATCAACAAGATGACAGACCCACCACCAAATGGATGATGGAGAGAAACTCACACAAGCTTTTACCATCAAAAGGATGATAGAGCAAACACTCACACGATCTGACATCAACAAGATGACAGACCCACCACCAAGAGGATAATGGAGCAAACTCACACCGGCTACTACCACCAAAAGGATGACAGAGTAAAACACTCGTACAATCTGACATCAACAAGATGGCAGACCCATCACCAAAAGGAAGACGGAGTGAAACTCACACCGGCTAATACCACCAAAAGGATGATATCGCAAACACTCGCACAATCTGACATCAACAAGATGGCAGACCCACCACCAAAAGGATGACGGAGTGAAACTCACACCGGCTAATACCACCAAAAGGATGACATAGCAAACACTCGCACAATCTGACATCAACAAGATGACAGACCCACCATCAAAAGGATGATGTAGCAAACTCACACCGGATACTACCACCAAAAGGACGATACAGCAAACCATCGCACAATCAGACATCCAAAAGATGACAGACCCCCCACACCAAGGATGACGGAACGAAACTCACACCGGCTACCACCACCAAAAAGATGATAGAGCAAACACTTTCACAATCTGACATCAACAAGATGACAGACCCACCACCAAAAGGATGATGGAGCGAACTAACACCGGCTACTACCACCAAAAGGATGATAAAGCAAACACTTGCACAATCTGACACCAACAAGATGACCGACCTACCACCAAAAGGATGATGGAGCCGACTAACACCGGCTACTACCACCAAAAGGATGACAGAGCTAACACTCGCATAATCTGACATCAACAAGATGACAGACCCACCATCAAAAGGATGACGGAGCGGAACTCACACCGGCTACTACCACCAAAAGGATGACAGAGTAAAACACTCGCACAATCTGACATCAACAAGATGACATACCCACCACCAAAAGGACGATGGAGAAAACTCACACCAGCTACTACCACCAAAAGGATGATAGAGCAAACTTTTGCACAATCTAACATCAACAAGATGACAGACCCACCACCAAAAGGATGCCGGAGCAAACTCATACCGGCTACTACCACCAAAATGATGATTGAGCAAACACTCGCACAATCTGACATCAACAAGATGACAGACCCACCACCAAAAGGATGATGGTGCAAACTCAAATTGGGTACTTCCCCCAAAAGGATGATAGAGCAAACACTCGCACAATTTGAAATCAACAAGATGACAGACCCACCACCTAAAGGATGACGGAGCGAAACTCACACCGGCTTCTACCACCAAAAGGATGATCGACCAAACACTCGCACAATCTGACATCAACAAGATGACAGACCCACCATCAAAAGGATGACGGAGCGAAACTCACACCGGCTAATACCACCAAAAGGATGATATAGCAAACACTCTCACAATCTGACATCAACAAGATGACAGACCCACCACCAAAAGGATGATGGAGCGAAACTCACACTGGCTACTACCACCAAAAGGATGATAGAGCAAACACTCACACAATCTGACATCAACAAGATGACAGACCCACCACCAAAAGGATGATGGAGCGAACTAACACCAGCTACTACCACCAAAAGGATGACAGAGCTAACACTCGTACAACATAACATCAACAAGAGGACATACCCACCATCAAATGGATGATGTAGCAAACTTACACCGGTTACTACCACCAAAAGGACGACAGAGTAAAACACTCGCACAATCTGACATCAACAAGATGACAGACCCACCACCAAAAGGATGATGGAGCGAACTAACACCGGCTACTACCACCAAAAGGATGTCAGAGCTAACACTCGCACAATCTGACATCAACAAGATGGCAGACCCACCACCAAAGGGATGACGGAGTGAAACTCACACCGGCTAATACCACCAAAAGGATGATATAGCAAACACTCGCACAATCTGACATCAACAAGATGACAGACCCACCATCAATAGGATGATGTAGCAAACTCACACCGGATACTACCACCAAAAGGACGATACAGCAAACCATCGCACAATCAGACATCCAAAAGATGACAGACCCCCCACACCAAGGATGACGGAACGAAACTCACACCGGCTACCACCACCAAAAAGATGATAGAGCAAACACTCTCACAATCTGACATCAACAAGATGACAGACTGAATACCAAAAGGATGATGGAGCGAACTCACACTGGCTACTACCATCAAAAGGATGATAAAGCAAACAATTGCACAATCTAACATCAACAAGATGACAGACCCACCACCAAAAGGATGCCGGAGAAAATTCATACCGGCTACTACCACCAAAAGGATGATTGAGCAAACACTCGCACAATCTGACATCAACAAGATGACAGACCCACCACCAAAAGGATGATGGAGCAAACTCACATTGGGTACTTCCCCCAAAAGGATGATAGAGCAAACACTCGCACAATCTGACATCAACAAGATGACAGACCCACAACCAAAAGGATGACGGAGCGAAACTCACACCGGCTACTACCACCAAAAGGATGATCGGGCAAACACTCGCACAATCTGACATCAACAAGATGACAGACCCACCATCAAAAGGATGTAGGAACGAAACTCACACCGGCTAATACCACCAAAATGATGATATAGCAAACACTCTCACTATCTGACATCAACAAGATGATAGACCCACCACCAAAAGGATGATGGAGCAAAACTCACACTGGCTACTACCACCAAAAGGATGATAGAGCAAACACTCACACAATCTGACATCAACAAGATGACAGACCCACCACCAAAAGGATGATGGAGCGAACTAACACCGGCTACTACCACCAAAAGGATGACAGAGCTAACACTCGCACAACATAACATCACCAAGAGGACATACCCACCATCAAATGGATGATGTAGCAAACTTACACCGGTTACTACCACCAAATGGACGACAGAGTAAAACACTCGCACAATCTGACATCAACAAGATGACAGACCCACCACCAAAAGGATGATGGAGCGAACTAACACCGGCTACTACCACCAAAAGGATGTCAGAGCTAACACTCGCACAATCTGACATCAACAAGATGGCAGACCCACCACCAAAGGGATGACGGAGTGAAACTCACACCAGCTAATACCACCAAAAGGATGATATAGCAAACACTCGCACAATCGGACATCAACAAGATGACAGACCCACCATCAATAGGATGATGTAGCAAACTCACACCGGATACTACCACCAAAAGGACGATACAGCAAACCATCGCACAATCAGACATCCAAAAGATGACAGACCCCCCACACCAAGGATGACGGAATGAAACTCACACCGGCTACCACCACCAAAAAGATGATAGAGCAAACACTCTCACAATCTGACATCAACAAGATGACAGACTGAATACCAAAAGGATGATGGACCGAACTCACACTGGCTACTGCCATCAAAAGGATGATAAAGCAAACAATTGCACAATCTAACATCAATAAGATGACAGACCCACCACCAAAAGGATGCCGGAGAAAATTCATACCGGCTACTACCACCAAAAGGATGATCGGGCAAACACTCGCACAATCTGACATCAACAAGATGACAGACCCACAACCAAAAAGATGACGGAGCGAAACTCACACCGGCTACTACCACCAAAAGGATGATCGGGCAAACACTCGCACAATCTGACATCAACAAGATGACAGACCCACCATCAAAAGGATGACGGAGCGAAACTCACACCGGCTAATACCACCAAAATGATGATATAGCAAACACTCTCACTATCTGACATCAACAAGATGACAGACCCACCACCAAAAGGATGATGGAGCAAAACTCACACTGGCTACTACCACCAAAAGGATGATAGAGCAAACACTCACACAATCTGACATCAACAAGATGACAGACCCACCACCAAAAGGATGATGGAGCGAACTAACACCGGCTACTACCACCAAAAGGATGACAGAGCTAACACTCGCACAATCTGACATCAACAAGATGACAGACCCACCATCAAAAGGATGACGGACCGGAACTCACACCGGCTACTACCACCAAAAGGATGACAGAGTAAAACACTCGCACAATCTGACATCAACAAGATGACATACCCACCACCAAAAGGACGATGGAGAAAACTCACACCAGCTACTACCACCAAAAGGATGATAGAGCAAACATTTTCACAATCTAACATCAACAAGATGACAGACCCACCACCAAAAGGATGCCGGAGCAAACTCATACCGGCTACTACCACCAAAAGGATGATTGAGCAAACACTCGCACAATCTGACATCAACAAGATGACAGACCCACCACCAAAAGGATGATGGTGCAAACTCACATTGGGTACTTCCCCCAAAAGGATGATAGAGCAAACACTCGCACAATTTGAAATCAACAAGATGACAGACCCACCACCTAAAGGATGACGGAGCGAAACTCACACCGGCTTCTACCACCAAAAGGATGATCGACCAAACACTCGCACAATCTGACATCAACAAGATGACAGACCCACCATCAAAAGGATGACGGAGCGAAACTCACACCGGCTAATACCACCAAAAAGATGATATAGCAAACACTCTCACATTCTGACATCAACAAGATGACAGACCCACCACCAAAAGGATGATGGAGCGAAACTCACACTGGCTACTACCACCAAAAGGATGATAGAGCAAACACTCACACAATCTGACATCAACAAGATGACAGACCCACCACCAAAAGGATGATGGAGCGAACTAACACCAGCTACTACCACCAAAAGGATGACAGAGCTAACACTCGTACAACATAACATCAACAAGAGGACATACCCACCATCAAATGGATGATGTAGCAAACTTACACCGGTTACTACCACCAAAAGGACGACAGAGTAAAACACTCGCACAATCTGACATCAACAAGATGACAGACCCACCACCAAAAGGATGATGGAGCGAACTAACACCAGCTACTACCACCAAAAGGATGTCAGAGCTAACACTCGCACAATCTGACATCAACAAGATGGCAGACCCACCACCAAAGGGATGACGGAGTGAAACTCACACCGGCTAATACCACCAAAAGGATGATATAGCAAACACTCGCACAATCGGACATCAACAAGATGACAGACCCACCATCAATAGGATGATGTAGCAAACTCACACCGGATACTACCACCAAAAGGACGATACAGCAAACCATCGCACAATCAGACATCCAAAAGATGACAGACCCCCCACACCAAGGATGACGGAACGAAACTCACACCGGCTACCACCACCAAAAAGATGATAGAGCAAACACTCTCACAATCTGACATCAACAAGATGACAGACTGAATACCAAAAGGATGATGGAGCGAACTCACACTGGCTACTGCCATCAAAAGGATGATAAAGCAAACAATTGCACAATCTAACATCAACAAGATGACAGACCCACCACCAAAAGGATGCCGGAGAAAATTCATACCGGCTACTACCACCAAAAGGATGATTGAGCAAACACTCGCACAATCTGACATCAACAAGATGACAGACCCACCACCAAAAGGATGATGGAGCAAACTCACATTGGGTACTTCCCCCAAAAGGATGATAGAGCAAACACTCGCACAATCTGACATCAACAAGATGACAGACCCACAACCAAAAGGATGACGGAGCGAAACTCACACCGGCTACTACCACCAAAAGGATGATCGGGCAAACACTCGCACAATCTGACATCAACAAGATGACAGACCCACCATCAAAAGGATGACAGAGCGAAACTCACACCGGCTAATACCACCAAAATGATGATATAGCAAACACTCTCACTATCTGACATCAACAAGATGACAGACCCACCACCAAAAGGATGATGGAGCAAAACTCACACTGACTACTACCACCAAAAGGATGATAGAGCAAACACTCACACAATCTGACATCAACAAGATGACAGACCCACCACCAAAAGGATGATGGAGCGAACTAACACCGGCTACTACCACCAAAAGGATGACAGAGCTAACACTCGCACAATCTGACATCAACAAGACGACAGACCCACCATCAAAAGGATGACGGACCGGAACTCACACCGGCTACTACCACCAAAAGGATGACAGAGTAAAACACTCGCACAATCTGACATCAACAAGATGACATACCCACCACCAAAAGGACGATGGAGAAAACTCACACCAGCTACTACCACCAAAAGGATGATAGAGCAAACATTTGCACAATCTAACATCAACAAGATGACAGACCCACCACCAAAAGGATGCCGGAGCAAACTCATACCGGCTACTACCACCAAAAGGATGAATGAGCAAACACTCGCACAATCTGACATCAACAAGATGACAGACCCACCACCAAAAGGATGATGGTGCAAACTCACATTGGGTACTTCCCCCAAAAGGATGATAGAGCAAACACTCGCACAATTTGAAATCAACAAGATGACAGACCCACCACCTAAAGGATGACGGAGCGAAACTCACACCGGCTTCTACCACCAAAAGGATGATCGACCAAACACTCGCACAATCTGACATCAACAAGATGACAGACCCACCATCAAAAGGATGACGGAGCGAAACTCACACCGGCTAATACCACCAAAAGGATGATATAGCAAACACTCTCACAATCTGACATCAACAAGATGACAGACCCACCACCAAAAGGATGATGGAGCGAAACTCACACTGGCTACTACCACCAAAAGGATGATAGAGCAAACACTCACACAATCTGACATCAACAAGATGACAAACCCACCACCAAAAGGATGATGGAGCGAACTAACACCAGCTACTACCACCAAAAGGATGACAGAGCTAACACTCGTACAACATAACATCAACAAGAGGACATACCCACCATCAAATGGATGATGTAGCAAACTTACACCGGTTACTACCACCAAAAGGACGACAGAGTAAAACACTCGCACAATCTGACATCAACAAGATGACAGACCCACCACCAAAAGGATGATGGAGCGAACTAACACCGGCTACTACCACCAAAAGGATGTCAGAGCTAACACTCGCACAATCTGACATCAACAAGATGGCAGACCCACCACCAAAGGGATGACGGAGTGAAACTCACACCGGCTAATACCACCAAAAGGATGATATAGCAAACACTCGCACAATCTGACATCAACAAGATGACAGACCCACCATCAATAGGATGATGTAGCAAACTCACACCGGATACTACCACCAAAAGGACGATACAGCAAACCATCGCACAATCAGACATCCAAAAGATGACAGACCCCCCACACCAAGGATGACAGAACGAAACTCACACTGGCTACCACCACCAAAAAGATGATAGAGCAAACACTCTCACAATCTGACATCAACAAGATGACAGACTGAATACCAAAAGGATGATGGAGCGAACTCACACTGGCTACTACCATCAAAAGGATGATAAAGCAAACAATTGCACAATCTAACATCAACAAGATGACAGACCCACCACCAAAAGGATGCCGGAGAAAATTCATACCGGTTATTACCACCAAAAGGATGATTGAGCAAACACTCGCACAATCTGACATCAACAAGATGACAGACCCACAACCAAAAGGATGACGGAGCGAAACTCACACCGGCTACTACCACCAAAAGGATGATCGGGCAAACACTCGCACAATCTGACATCAACAAGATGACAGACCCACCATCAAAAGGATGACGGAGCGAAACTCACACCGGCTAATACCACCAAAATGATGATATAGCAAACACTCTCACTATCTGACATCAACAAGATGACAGACCCACCACCAAAAGGATGATGGAGCAAAACTCACACTGGCTACTACCACCAAAAGGATGATAGAGCAAACACTCACACAATCTGACATCAACAAGATGACAGACCCACCACCAAAAGGATGATGGAGCGAACTAACACCGGCTACTACCACCAAAAGGATGACAGAGCTAACACTCGCACAATCTGACATCAACAAGATGACAGACCCACCATCAAAAGGATGACGGACCGGAACTCACACCGGCTACTACCACCAAAAGGATGACAGAGTAAAACACTCGCACAATCTGACATCAACAAGATGACATACCCACCACCAAAAGGACGATGGAGAAAACTCACACCAGCTACTACCACCAAAAGGATGATAGAGCAAACATTTGCACAATCTAACATCAATAAGATGACAGACCCACCACCAAAAGGATGCCGGAGCAAACTCATACCGGCTACTACCACCAAAAGGATGATTGAGCAAACACTCGCACAATCTGACATCAACAAGATGACAGACCCACCACCAAAAGGATGATGGTGCAAACTCACATTGGGTACTTCCCCCAAAAGGATGATAGAGCAAACACTCGCACAATTTGAAATCAACAAGATGACAGACCCACCACCTAAAGGATGACGGAGCGAAACTCACACCGGCTTCTACCACCAAAAGGATGATCGACCAAACACTCGCACAATCTGACATCAACAAGATGACAGACCCACCATCAAAAGGATGACGGAGCGAAACTCACACCGGCTAATACCACCAAAAGGATGATATAGCAAACACTCTCACAATCTGACATCAACAAGATGACAGACCCACCACCAAAAGGATGATGGAGCGAAACTCACACTGGCTACTACCACCAAAAGGATGATAGAGCAAACACTCACACAATCTGACATCAACAAGATGACAGACCCACCACCAAAAGGATGATGGAGCGAACTAACACCAGCTACTACCACCAAAAGGATGACAGAGCTAACACTCGTACAACATAACATCAACAAGAGGACATACCCACCATCAAATGGATGATGTAGCAAACTTACACCGGTTACTACCACCAAAAGGACGACAGAGTAAAACACTCGCACAATCTGACATCAACAAGATGACAGACCCACCACCAAAAGGTTGATGGAGCGAACTAACACCGGCTACTACCACCAAAAGGATGTCAGAGCTAACACTCGCACAATCTGACATCAACAAGATGGCAGACCCACCACCAAAGGGATGACGGAGTGAAACTCACACCGGCTAATACCACCAAAAGGATGATATAGCAAACACTCGCACAATCTGACATCAACAAGATGACAGACCCACCATCAATAGGATGATGTAGCAAACTCACACCGGATACTACCACCAAAAGGACGATACAGCAAACCATCGCACAATCAGACATCCAAAAGATGACAGACCCCCCACACCAAGGATGACAGAACGAAACTCACACTGGCTACCACCACCAAAAAGATGATAGAGCAAACACTCTCACAATCTGACATCAACAAGATGACAGACTGAATACCAAAAGGATGATGGAGCGAACTCACACTGGCTACTACCATCAAAAGGATGATAAAGCAAACAATTGCACAATCTAACATCAACAAGATGACAGACCCACCACCAAAAGGATGCCGGAGAAATTTCATACCGGCTATTACCACCAAAAGGATGATTGAGCAAACACTCGCACAATCTGACATCAACAAGATGACAGACCCACAACCAAAAGGATGACGGAGCGAAACTCACACCGGCTACTACCACCAAAAGGATGATCGGGCAAACACTCGCACAATCTGACATCAACAAGATGACAGACCCACCATCAAAAGGATGACAGAGCGAAACTCACACCGGCTAATACCACCAAAATGATGATATAGCAAACACTCTCACTATCTGACATCAACAAGATGACAGACCCACCACCAAAAGGATGATGGAGCAAAACTCACACTGGCTACTACCACCAAAAGGATGATAGAGCAAACACTCACACAATCTGACATCAACAAGATGACAGACCCACCACCAAAAGGATGATGGAGCGAACTAACACAGGCTACTACCACCAAAAGGATGACAGAGCTAACACTCGCACAATCTGACATCAACAAGATGACAGACCCACCATCAAAAGGATGATGGACCGGAACTCACACCGGCTACTACCACCAAAAGGATGACAGAGTAAAACACTCGCACAATCTGACATCAACAAGATGACATACCCACCACCAAAAGGACGATGGAGAAAACTCACACCAGCTACTACCACCAAAAGGATGATAGAGAAAACATTTGCACAATCTAACATCAACAAGATGACAGACCCACCACCAAAAGGATGCCGGAGCAAACTCATACCGGCTACTACCACCAAAAGGATGATTGAGCAAACACTCGCACAATCTGACATCAACAAGATGACAGACCCACCACCAAAAGGATGATGGTGCAAACTCACATTGGGTACTTCCCCCAAAAGGATGATAGAGCAAACACTCGCACAATTTGAAATCAACAAGATGACAGACCCACCACCTAAAGGATGACGGAGCGAAACTCACACCGGCTTCTACCACCAAAAGGATGATCGACCAAACACTCGCACAATCTGACATCAACAAGATGACAGACCCACCATCAAAAGGATGACGGAGCGAAACTCACACCGGCTAATACCACCAAAAGGATGATATAGCAAACACTTTCACAATCTGACATCAACAAGATGACAGACCCACCACCAAAAGGATGATGGAGCGAAACTCACACTGGCTACTACCACCAAAAGGATGATAGAGCAAACACTCACACAATCTGACATCAACAAGATGACAGACCCACCACCAAAAGGATGATGGAGCGAACTAACACCAGCTACTACCACCAAAAGGATGACAGAGCTAACACTCGTACAACATAACATCAACAAGAGGACATACCCACCATCAAATGGATGATGTAGCAAACTTACACCGGTTACTACCACCAAAAGGACGACAGAGTAAAACACTCGCACAATCTGACATCAACAAGATGACAGACCCACCACCAAAAGGATGATGGAGCGAACTAACACCGGCTACTACCACCAAAAGGATGTCAGAGCTAACACTCGCACAATCTGACATCAACAAGATGGCAGACCCACCACCAAAGGGATGACGGAGTGAAACTCACACCGGCTAATACCACCAAAAGGATGATATAGCAAACACTCGCACAATCTGACATCAACAAGATGACAGACCCACCATCAATAGGATGATGTAGCAAACTCACACCGGATACTACCACCAAAAGGACGATACAGCAAACCATCGCACAATCAGACATCCAAAAGATGACAGACCCCCCACACCAAGGATGACAGAACGAAACTCACACTGGCTACCACCACCAAAAAGATGATAGAGCAAACACTCTCACAATCTGACATCAACAAGATGACAGACTGAATACCTAAAGGATGATGGAGCGAACTCACACTGGCTACTACCATCAAAAGGATGATAAAGCAAACAATTGCACAATCTAACATCAACAAGATGACAGACCCACCACCAAAAGGATGCCGGAGAAAATTCATACCGGCTATTACCACCAAAAGGATGATTGAGCAAACACTCGCACAATCTGACATCAACAAGATGACAGACCCACAACCAAAAGGATGACGGAGCGAAACTCACACCGGCTACTACCACCAAAAGGATGATCGGGCAAACACTCGCACAATCTGACATCAACAAGATGACAGACCCACCATCAAAAGGATGACGGAGCGAAACTCACACCGGCTAATACCACCAAAATGATGATATAGCAAACACTCTCACTATCTGACATCAACAAGATGACAGACCCACCACCAAAAGGATGATGGAGCAAAACTCACACTGGCTACTACCACCAAAAGGATGATAGAGCAAACACTCACACAATCTGACATCAACAAGATGACAGACCCACCACCAAAAGGATGATGGAGCGAACTAACACAGGCTACTACCACCAAAAGGATGACAGAGCTAACACTCGCACAATCTGACATCAACAAGATGACAGACCCACCATCAAAAGGATGATGGACCGGAACTCACACCGGCTACTACCACCAAAAGGATGACAGAGTAAAACACTCGCACAATCTGACATCAACAAGATGACATACCCACCACCAAAAGGACGATGGAGAAAACTCACACCAGCTACTACCACCAAAAGGATGATAGAGAAAACATTTGCACAATCTAACATCAACAAGATGACAGACCCACCACCAAAAGGATGCCGGAGCAAACTCATACCGGCTACTACCACCAAAAGGATGATTGAGCAAACACTCGCACAATCTGACATCAACAAGATGACAGACCCACCACCAAAAGGATGATGGTGCAAACTCACATTGGGTACTTCCCCCAAAAGGATGATAGAGCAAACACTCGCACAATTTGAAATCAACAAGATGACAGACCCACCACCTAAAGGATGACGGAGCGAAACTCACACCGGCTTCTACCACCAAAAGGATGATCGACCAAACACTCGCACAATCTGACATCAACAAGATGACAGACCCACCATCAAAAGGATGACGGAGCGAAACTCACACCGGCTAATACCACCAAAAGGATGATATAGCAAACACTTTCACAATCTGACATCAACAAGATGACAGACCCACCACCAAAAGGATGATGGAGCGAAACTCACACTGGCTACTACCACCAAAAGGATGATAGAGCAAACACTCACACAATCTGACATCAACAAGGTGACAGACCCACCACCAAAAGGATGATGGAGCGAACTAACACCAGCTACTACCACCAAAAGGATGACAGAGCTAACACTCGTACAACATAACATCAACAAGAGGACATACCCACCATCAAATGGATGATGTTGCAAACTTACACCGGTTACTACCACCAAAAGGACGACAGAGTAAAACACTCGCACAATCTGACATCAACAAGATGACAGACCCACCACCAAAAGGATGATGGAGCGAACTAACACCGGCTACTACCACCAAAAGGATGTCAGAGCTAACACTCGCACAATCTGACATCAACAAGATGGCAGACCCACCACCAAAGGGATGACGGAGTGAAACTCACACCGGCTAATACCACCAAAAGGATGATATAGCAAACACTCGCACAATCTGACATCAACAAGATGACAGACCCACCATCAATAGGATGATGTAGCAAACTCACACCGGATACTACCACCAAAAGGACGATACAGCAAACCATCGCACAATCAGACATCCAAAAGATGACAGACCCCCCACACCAAGGATGACAGAACGAAACTCACACTGGCTACCACCACCAAAAAGATGATAGAGCAAACACTCTCACAATCTGACATCAACAAGATGACAGACTGAATACCAAAAGGATGATGGAGCGAACTCACACTGGCTACTACCATCAAAAGGATGATAAAGCAAACAATTGCACAATCTAACATCAACAAGATGACAGACCCACCACCAAAAGGATGCCGGAGAAAATTCATACCGGCTATTACCACCAAAAGGATGATTGAGCAAACACTCGCACAATCTGACATCAACAAGATGACAGACCCACAACCAAAAGGATGACGGAGCGAAACTCACACCGGCTACTACCACCAAAAGGATGATCGGGCAAACACTCGCACAATCTGACATCAACAAGATGACAGACCCACCATCAAAAGGATGACGGACCGAAACTCACACCGGCTAATACCACCAAAATGATGATATAGCAAACACTCTCACTATCTGACATCAACAAGATGACAGACCCACCACCAAAAGGATGATGGAGCAAAACTCACACTGGCTACTACCACCAAAAGGATGATAGAGCAAACACTCACACAATCTGACATCAACAAGATGACAGACCCACCACCAAAAGGATGATGGAGCGAACTAACACCGGCTACTACCACCAAAAGGATGACAGAGCTAACACTCGCACAATCTGACATCAACAAGATGACAGACCCACCATCAAAAGGATGACGGACCGGAACTCACACCGGCTACTACCACCAAAAGGATGACAAAGTAAAACACTCGCACAATCTGACATCAACAAGATGACATACCCACCACCAAAAGGACGATGGAGAAAACTCACACCAGCTACTACCACCAAAAGGATGATAGAGCAAACATTTGCACAATCTAACATCAACAAGATGACAGCCCACCACCAAAAGGATGCCGGAGCAAACTCATACCGGCTACTACCACCAAAAGGATGATTGAGCAAACACTCGCACAATCTGACATCAACAAGATGACAGACCCACCACCAAAAGGATGATGGTGCAAACTCACATTGGGTACTTCCCCCAAAAGGATGATAGAGCAAACACTCGCACAATTTGAAATCAACAAGATGACAGACCCACCACCTAAAGGATGACGGAGCTAAACTCACACCGGCTTCTACCACCAAAAGGATGATCGACCAAACACTCGCACAATCTGACATCAACAAGATGACAGACCCACTATCAAAAGGATGACGGAGCGAAACTCACACCGGCTAATACCACCAAAAGGATGATATAGCAAACACTCTCACAATCTGACATCAACAAGATGACAGACCCACCACCAAAAGGATGATGGAGCGAAACTCACACTGGCTACTACCACCAAAAGGATGATTGAGCAGACACTCACACAATCTGACATCAACAAGATGACAGACCCACCACCAAAAGGATGATGGAGCGAACTAACACCAGCTACTACCACCAAAAGGATGACAGAGCTAACACTCGTACAACATAACATCAACAAGAGGACATACCCACCATCAAATGGATGATGTAGCAAACTTACACCGGTTACTACCACCAAAAGGACGACAGAGTAAAACACTCGCACAATCTGACATCAACAAGATGACAGACCCACCACCAAAAGGATGATGGAGCGAACTAACACCGGCTACTACCACCAAAAGGATGTCAGAGCTAACACTCGCACAATCTGACATCAACAAGATGGCAGACCCACCACCAAAAGGATGCCGGAGAAAATTCATACCGGCTATTACCACCAAAAGGATGATTGAGCAAACACTCGCACAATCTGACATCAACAAGATGACAGACCCACAACCAAAAGGACGACGAAGCGAAACTCACACCGGCTACTACCACCAAAAGGATGATCGGGCAAACACTCGCACAATCTGACATCAACAAGATGACAGACCCACCATCAAAAGGATGACGGAGCGAAACTCACACCGGCTAATACCACCAAAATGATGATATAGCAAACACTCTCACTATCTGACATCAACAAGATGACAGACCCACCACCAAAAGGATGATGGAGCAAAACTCACACTGGCTACTACCACCAAAAGGATGATAGAGCAAACACTCACACAATCTGACATCAACAAGATGACAGACCCACCACCAAAAGGATGATGGAGCGAACTAACACCGGCTACTACCACCAAAAGGATGACAGAGCTAACACTCGCACAACATAACATCACCAAGAGGACATACCCACCATCAAATGGATAATGTAGCAAACTTACACCGGTTACTACCACCAAATGGATGACAGAGTAAAACACTCGAACAATCTCACATCAACAAGATGGCAGACGCACCACCAAAAGGATTATTGAGCGAAAGGATGATAAAGCAAACACTCATACAATCTGACATCAACAAGATGACAGACCCACCACCAAAAGGATGATGTAGCAAACTCACACCGGCTACTACCACCAAAAGGATGACAGAGTAAAACACTCGCACAATCTGACATCAACAAGATGACAGACCCACCATCAAAAGGATGACAGACCAAAACTCACACCGGCTAATACCACCAAAAGAATGATATAGAAAACACTCGCACAATCTGACATCAACAAGATGGCAGACCCACCACCAAATGGATAATGGAGAGAAACTCACACAAGCTACTACCATCAAAAGGATGATAGAGCAGACACTCACACGATCTGACATCAACAAGATGACAGACCCACCACCAAAAGGATGATGGAGCAAACTCACACCGGCTACTACCACCAAAAGGATGACAGAGTAAAACACTCGCATAATCTGACATCAACAAGATGGCAGACCGACCACCAAAAGGATGACGGAATGAAACTCACACAGGCTAATACCACCAAAAGGATGATATAGCAAACATTCGCATAATCTGACATCAACAAGATGACAGACCCACCACCAAAAGGATGATGGAACGAAACTCACACCAACAACTACAATCAAAAGGATGATAGAGCAAACACTCACACGATCTAACATCAACAAGAGGACAGGCCCACCACCAAAAGGATGATGTAGCGAACTCACACTAACCACTACCACCAAATGGATGAGAGAGGAAAAGACTCGCACAATCTGACATCAACAAGATGACAGACTAACCACCAAAAGGATGATGGAGGAAACTCACATCGGCTACTACCACCAAAAGGATGATATAGCTAACACTAGTACAATCTGACATCAACAAGATGACATACCCACTACCAAAAGGACGATGGAGCAAACTCACAGCAGCTACTACCACCAAAAGGAAGATAGAGCAAACATTTGCACAATCTAACATCAACAAGATGACAGACCCACCACCAAAAGGATGTCGGAGCAAACTCACATCGGCTACTACCACCAAAAGGATGATTGAGCAAACACTCGCACAATCTGACATCAACAAGGTGACAGACCCACCACTGAAAGGATGACGGAGTGAAACTCACACCGGCTACTACCACCAAAAGGATGATAGAGAAAACACTTTCACAATCTGACATCAACAAGATGACAGACCCAACACCAAAAGGATGATGGAGCAAACTAACACTGGATACTACCACCAAAAGGATGATAGAGCAAAAGACTTGCACTATCTGACATCAACAAGACAACAGGCCCACCACCAAAAGGATGACGACAGGCCTCGGTGTAGCTGAAGTTGAGTGTCTTAATGGCCAAGAAGGCCTTGTGCTCTAACTCTACAGGGAGATGGTAGGATTTACCGTAAACTAATTTATAGGGGGTAGTACCTATTGGTGTCTTAAATGCGGTCCTATAGGCCCATAAAGCTTCTTGTAACTTTGATGACCAATCTTTTCTCGAGGTAGCGACAGTCTTTTCCAAGATCTGTTTTATTTCTCTGTTTGAGACCTCTACTTATCCGCTAGTTTGCGGGTGATAAGGTGTAGCTACTCGGTGCCTGACTCCATATCTAGAAAGAAGTTTATCGAATATTCGTGATATGAAGTGAGATCCTCCGTCACTAATGACGAGTCTGGGTACACCGAATCTAGGAAAGATTGTGTTCTTGAAGAGTTTGATTACTACTCGTGCGTCATTTGTTGGAGCAGCTATGGATTCTATCCATTTAGACACGTAATCGACAGCGACGAGTATGTAGTTATTTCCAAAAGAAGGTGGGAAAGGTCCCATGAAATCTATTCCCCAGACGTCGAAGACTTCTACCTCTAAGATTCCTTTTTGAGGCATTTCATCGCGTCTTGAGATGTTGCCAGTTCGTTGGCATCTATCGCACTTTTGCACAGCGATGTGAACGTCTTTCCAGAGATTAGGCCAGAATAAGCCGGCTTGGAGAATCTTAGCGCACGTCTTGGATGTACTAGCATGACCACCATATGGTGCTGAGTGGCATTGGGAAATAATATTTTCTATTTCTTCCTCTGGGACACAGCGACGGTATATGTTGTCGGCCCCTCTCTTGAAGAGTAGGGGTTCGTCCCAATAATAGTGTTTCAGATCGTGGAAGAATTTCTTCTTTTGCTGATAAGTAAGATCTGGTGGAAGCACGCCTGCGGCGAGGTAATTAACGATGTCAGCATACCAAGGTAATGTGACTTGGGCATAGACGACTTCTACGGCTTTTTCGAATTCTGGATCTTCCGAGATTGAGTCGGGTACGTCACTTTCTAATTTGGCTATCAGACGTTCGTACGGGAAATCGTCATTTATCGGTACTGGTTCGTGTCTGATGCCTTCTATTCGGGATAAGTGATCCGCAACAATGTTCTCGGTTCCTTTCTTATCTTTGATTTCTAAATCAAACTCTTGTAATAACAGGATCCATCTTAATAGTCTTGGTTTGGCATCCTTTTTGCTTATTAGGTACCTTATGGCAGCGTGGTCTGTGTATATGATAATTTTTGCTCCTACTAAGTAAGAATGGAATTTGTCAAGCGCAAATATAACTGCTAGAAGTTCCTTTTCTGTGGTAGTGTAGTTCATTTGGGCAGGATCTAAGGTTCTACTGGCATAGTAGATGGCATGGAGCTTCTTGTCCTTCCTTTGTCCTAGAACTGCGCCTACAGCGTAATCACTTGCGTCGCACATGATTTCAAACGGTAGTCTCCAATCTGGTGGTTGCATGATTGGTGCGGTGATAAGGGTTGATTTCAATGTTTCGAATGCTTTTAAACAGTCGTCGTCGAAGACAAACTCAGCATCTTTCATTAACAGGCCGGTCAAAGGTTTTGTGATTTTCGAGAAATCTTTTATAAATCTTCTGTAGAAACCGGCATGTCCTAGAAGACTCCGTATCTCTCGTACGGATTTTGGAGGTTGGAGATCTTTTATA
Organism: Lathyrus sativus; assembly: GCA_963859935.3. Lineage (NCBI taxonomy): Eukaryota > Viridiplantae > Streptophyta > Magnoliopsida > Fabales > Fabaceae > Lathyrus > Lathyrus sativus. The sequence goes on along the minus strand of OZ012740.1, from coordinate 201,646,809 downwards.
ATCTCTATTTTAGCTTTGTCTACCTCAATCCCTCTATCTGATATGACATGTCCTAGAACTATTCCTTGTCGGACCATAAAATGGCATTTCTCCCAATTTAGGATGAGGTTTACTTTTACGCAGCGTTCTAGTACCATTTCTAAGTTTTGTAAGCATCCTTCGAAGCTTTGTCCACATACCGAGAAATCGTCCATAAACACTTCCATAATGTCGTCTATGAAATCTGCGAAGATTGCCATCATGCATCTTTGGAAGGTTGCTGGAGCGTTACAGAGTCCGAACGGCATTCGGCGGTAAGCAAAAGTACCGTAAGGACAGGTGAATGTAGTCTTTTCTTGGTCATCAGGATGGATGGGAATTTGGAAGAATCCTGAGTAACCATCTAGATAGCAGAAATATGAATGTTTGGCTAATCTTTCCAACATTTGGTCTATGAAGGGTAGCGGGAAGTGATCTTTGCGCGTAGCCTTGTTAAGCTTCCTATAATCAATACACATCCTACTTCCAGTCACGACTCTTTTTGTTATCGATTCGCCTTTTTCGTTTTTAACTACTGTGACTCCTCCTTTCTTTGGTACGACATGAACTGGGCTAACCCATTCACTATCGGAGATCGGATAGATGATTCCTGCATCAAGTAATTTCTTTACTTCATCTCGGACTACAGTGCTCAGGATGGGGTTTAGTCTTCTCTGATGCTCTCGAGAGGTTTTAGAGTCTTCCTCTATTGTAATTCGATGCATACAGATCGAAGGGCTTATACCTTTTAAATCGCTTATGTTATAGCCTAACGCGGTGGGGTACTTCTTTAGGACTTCTAATAACTTTTCGGTTTCTGGTTGTCCTAAGTCGGCGTTGACTATCACTGGTCTTTTTAGTTCATCGTCTAGAAATTCATATATGAGGTTTTTGGGTAGAGTTTTAAGTTCTAAAGATGGGTTCTTCGGACCTGGCATATGGTTTGGTGTCAGTGCTAAGCTTTCGCTTAGGCTGTCGTCTTTATACGGTTTACGCCAATTGTCGTCTTTAGAAATGTCGGGTATTTGAATCTTTATTATTTCTGAATACGTGGTCTCTTCATTTTCAAGTTCTCTTATGCATTCATCAATTTCATCTACTAAATAGCAGGTATCGTCTATTGCTGGTGCTTGTAAGAACTTGGTGAGAATGAACTCTATCTTTTCTTCTCCTACTTCGAATGTTAGCCTTCCTTTCTTCACGTCTATAATCGCTCCGGCTGTAGCTAGGAATGGTCTTCCTAGGATAATTGGGGTTACAGTGTCCTCCTTGATGTCCATGATTATGAAGTCGGTTGGAATGTAGAATTGTCCTATGCGTACTGGAACGTTTTCCAGTATTCCGACGGGGTATTTTACTGATCTGTCAGCTAATTGTACGGACATTTTGGTTGACCTGAGGTCTCCCATATTCAGCTTTTTGCATATAGATAAGGGTATAACACTGATACTGGCTCCTAAATCGCATAGAGCTTTATCTATTACGAACTTTCCTATGACACAGGGTATGGAGAAACTACCTGGGTCTTTTAATTTAGGAGGCATGCGGTTCTGAATAATAGCGCTACACTCTGCAGTGAGTGTAACTGTTTCGTTATCCTCGATCTTTCTCTTATTTGACAGGATCTCTTTGAGAAATTTGGCGTATGACGGCATTTGAGTTATCGCTTCTGTAAAAGGAATAGTAATATTCAGCTGTTTAAGGAGTTCTACAAATTTCTTAAACTGTCCTGAAGTTTTAGAGTTTATTAGTCTTTGCGGATAAGGGATAAGTGGTTTATATGGCGCTGGAGGTGCTTGAGTTTTTTCACTTGCGGTATCCTCCTTCTCGTTGTCTTCCTTCTTCTCTAACTCAGATTCCTTTTCTGCTTGTTCAGTTGGTTTTTGTTGCATGGCTGAGTTTTCGGTCCTCGGATCGATCGGTTCGTCCAATTCTTTTCCACTTCTTAGTATCACAGCATTTGCTTGGCCTTTGGGATTCTGTTCGGGTTGTCCAGGAAATGTGCCAGCAGGTGCGGCAGCAGATGCTTGTTGTTGAGCCACTTGTGATATCTGAGTTTCTAACATTTTGTTGTGGGTGGCTAAAGCGTCTACTTTTCCTGTCAACTGTTTAATTTGCTCGCTAGTGTGTATGTTTTGATTCAGGAACTCTTTGTTTGTCTGAGCTTGAGTAGCTATGAACTTTTCCATCATCAATTCGAGGTTTGATTTCCTAGGTGCATTCTGAGCAGCTGGTTTTTGATATCCTTGCGGAGCAGTAGGCATTTGCAATGCATTTTCGCTTTTGTAAGAAAAGTTTGGATGATTTCGCCAACCTGGGTTGTAGGTATTTGCGTAGGGATTTCCTTGAGCATAATTTACCTGGTCTGGCGGGATTCCGGCTAGCAATGGGTATTCGGGTGCATTATGAGTGGTGCTTCCGCATAACTCGCAATTTGGAGTTACTGCAGCGACAGTTGCAGTGGGGTTAACGGTCAGACTATCGATCTTCTGTGCTAGAGCATCTACTTTAGCATTGAACTTTTCAAGGCTGTTGATTTCGTACATCCCACCTTTCACTGAGGTTTTCTCATTTGGAGTGCGTTCACCTCCCCATTGGCAATGGTTTTGTGACATGTTTTCTATTAATTGATAGGCTTCATCGTATGGCTTATCCATAAGTGCACCGCCCGCGGCAGCGTCTATTGTCAATCTAGTATTGTATAGAAGCCCATTATAGAAAGTATGGATTGTCACCCAGTCTTCTAGACCGTGGTGAGGACATGTTCACATCATATCTTTGAATCGTTTCCATGCTTCGTAGAGAGATTCAGTATCTTTCTGTCGAAATCCGTTGATTTGAGCTCTAAGCATAGCAGTTTTGCTTGGTGGAAAATATCTCGCTAAGAAGACGTTCTTCAATTGCTCCCACGTTGTAACGGAGTTGGATGGTAACGATTGTAACCATGTCCACGCTCTGTCTCTAAGAGAGAATGGGAAAAGACGAAGTCTTATCGCGTCTGGAGTTACTCCATTTGCTTTCACTGTGTCTGCGTATTGTACAAACTTCGTTAGATGTTCGTTCGGATCCTCAGTTGTGTTTCCTGAGAATTGGTTTTGTTGTACAGCCGACAGCAATGATGGTTTCAGCTCAAAATCATTTCGGGTAATAGCTGGGCCAGCAATGCTACTTCTAGGCTCCATCTGAGATGGTGTAGCGTATGCCTTCAGCGGTTTGTTCGGAGGTCCTTCAGCCATCGTTGGTTCTTCTTCGGATTTGGGAATGGGAGTGAGAGGATCAGGAATGTTATGTTTGAGTTGGTACTCAATGATTCGGCTTCTTAAATGTAAGAAGCGTTCTAGTTCTGCGACTGAAGGTTTCGAGATATCGCTTTGTGGGCGATCACTTGGCATACAATCGACAGCACTAGTAAAGAAAAAAATGAAAATTGTTTACCTAGTCTATACGGCGTAACAGAAGGTTACACTATTGACTAAACGGGTCCCCGGCAACGGCGCCAAAAACTTGATCGCGACTTTCTATGTCTAATACAACTAACTGCAAGTGCACAGTCTATCGCGTAGTAATAAAAGATATCGATCCCACAGGGACTCGTAATCAAACTAGTGTTCTCGGGAGTTACTATGTTTAGCTAGGTAGAATATGTTTTAAGGGAATAAGATTGTCACTAAAAGAGGGAACTAAGATTACTATTTAGATTTTAATTAATTGAATCGATACGTAGTAATTATGTTCTTCAGGGATTTGATAAGTTACTGGTGTATGAAATAGTTTTCACAGTTTATTTAAGCAGAAAATGGAGATTCGAAGACTCTCGTCTCACGATGGTTATTGACGCTAATCATAATCCTAAGGGCCAAACGTACACTTTCGTATCACGTTCGGGGTTAAAACTATTTTTTGGAAATCTCTAAGTTCTAATTCGTTTTAAAGTGCTTTCGCTGTTATTAAAACAAATGCCTAGTGTTTACTATCTGACCTTACCGCAGCTTTCTCTTGTTGGTTCGTATCTTAATTAATTTCCCACTTTCGTGGCAAAACTACTTTTAAATAATTTCTCGCTTTCGCGACGAAGTTTATCCAGTGAATCAATTTTAAACACTTAGACCATAAGTTATTTTTGTGAAAAGAAAGTTTTCAAACAAGAGTTATCAAATCCCATTCGAATTATTACTACATATCGATTACCTAAGTTTAGCTAGACATGGAATTTGGAAAAACAAAACATAAATAATAATAATAAATAATAGATTGCATTATAATAAAACAGAAGTCGATCAAAATGAAAACCTGTAAATAATGCCAATTGGCCTTTGGGCAAACCCTCCACAGATGTTGGCAGGATTCTGTCTTTAGTTCCAATTTGATCGTACAGTGCAGTAAGTATTACAGAAGAGCGGAAATGGGAATGAGGAAATGGCAGGGAAATAAAGGGAAGGGAATACAAATAAAACTGGAGAAATGGATACAAATAATAACTGAAAGTAAATTTTGCTCTGGAAATTAAATTTGGCAGCACTTCGTGGTATGAATGCAGCTCCCTTTTTGAAGTCCCCTGCTTCCATTTTTATAGAAGTGGAATCCCAATGGTTACCTCTGAGGATGATGGACCTTGAGGCAGATAATTTAGGGAGTAGTGGACCATTTAATGGGAATTGGAACTGCTCTTTTGATGTGTAATCTGAGTGGGGCGTTTTTGCCTGCATGACGGTCGTCACAAGGTGTGACGGTCGTCATGCATCTGTGACGGTCGTCACATCAGCAAAAACTGTCTGCTGCGCTTTTCATTGTGTTTTCACTCCTTTTTCGTCCATATTTCATCTGGCATTGCTTCTTTTCTTCATGTTGCCTTGTTTAGACGTGATCGTTGAATACCTGCAAAAACATCAGACAAATACATGGAAATAACCCGAAATCGGATCGAAAACGGTTAGACTTTAGTTTAATTATGCATGAAAATATCTATATGATTTCGTGTTATCAAACTCCCCTAAGCTTGAATCTTTGCTTGTCCTCAAGTAAAACGTGGAAAAGTCGGCAAGCACGAGGCTGCTTCTTCGTTCGCAGAGTTTGGAAAAACCGGGATTCTTGGTAGGAACAAGACGAGTATCACGACGACATTGGACTACAAGTCTCCGGAGGTCTCCCTTTTATTTCAAATCGGTCTCAGTCATGCTACCGTATCTTGGTGTCAAGGTTCTCGTGGCAAGTTCACCCTGTTTGTTCTAGCGCAATCACATTAAGCCCGTTGTCCGCACACTCTCATGGCAAGTCGACCTGTTAGTGAATATGATCTCGTTTTTGTTTTCGATCTTCTTCATTGATCATAATTTGGTGTCATTGATTTTTCAATGGGTTTTTCGTGCCGTTGGGCTAAATGCTCAGGTGAGGAGCACCTAACTTAGAAGGAAACGAATCTTATATTCTTGGGCTTTTTAGCTCTCTTTTCATGATTTTTCATCTTTTTGGAGATCATACACTTATTTGCATCGGTCGCTCGCTTAGACGTGTTTTTAGGATGGTGCTGACTGCTAGTATAAACTACTTGGGGTTGAGTTTGCGTAGACACTTGAGACTTTGGTACGCGTAGGTGGTGGAACCGACTCACATAAACTAGAGATCTAAGGCGTCTGGAGGATACTGGTTTTGTTAGAACTGTCGTTTCCTCGGAGTTTCAAAACTCGGTTTGAACTCAGGTGCATTCTCGTGATGCTTTTGCTTTTGAGGAACAAGTGAAAGTTTTTGTTTACGTCGAAAAATGTGGGGAATAGTTTGCGTAACGTGAAAAATATATAGACGCGCTTTATTTGCTAAAAATAGAAAGTGTAAAAATAGAACTTACTAAAATTCAAAAGTGCAGTGAAATGGAAATACAGTAAATAAGGGAAGTTCTGAATACAGTGGAAATATGGCTCCGCTCCCACACTATCTCGATCAGTGTCCTCACTGATTCTTGAAGCATGCGAGAGGGAGATACAACTGAAAATGAAAATACAAAGAACTGAAATATAGTAAACAATAAAGGAAAAAAAATGAAAATCTAGTCCCGGGGCCTGTCACGTCCACGCTGGCGTCCTCTGGCTCTAGCAAGGGCGACTCTATCCTCATAGCTCATGGCTCCGGTGTGGTAGACCGTGTCTCGGAGTCCTTCGACCTGCAGGGTCAGATTCGCTAGACTCTCAGTGATCGTAGCTTGGCCGGTGTGAAGTTGTTGCATTTGAGTCCGGTGCCAAGCTTCGAACTGGTCAGCGCGCTGGTTCTGCTGATGCAGTATCGTGAGTATCTGTGCCTGCTGGTCTAGGGAGCGACGAAGGTCCTCTTCGGTGTAGTCGGGCACGGGATGGTGACGGCGGCGGCGGAATGATGTACCTACTGGAGGAGGAGGCTGCGATTCCTCTGGCTGCTCGGACCTGTCCAACTCAGCTTGGATTTCATCTTCGGAATCATGAGTGGGTTCCTGAGTAGGAACAGCGGCAGCAGGAGGGGCAGTGAGGTCGAACAACCAGTTGGTACGGTCCTCAGGATGGATGCGGGTGCGGGACGGAAGGATGATGCTTCTGACGGTCTTGCCACGCACAACCGGATGATATTTCCCGTCAGCTCGGGAGTGGATGAGATGGGAGGCCCTGCAGTGGTCGGTGTCAAGGAACACCGAGGGGATGGACTAGAGGTGCTGAAGGCGGTCGCCAAGGTTCAGCCCAAGTGCAATCGTCGTGACAATCCCACCAAAGTAGAATGGCTTCGAGCCACGGTTGCAGTTGGCTTGAATGTGAGCCAGCAGAAACGGGGCGGCGTTGACGGGTTCATTGTTGAAGACGCAATGCAGAAAGAAGAGCTCCTTGGAGTTCACCTTGTGGTTGCTGTCTCTCACGAAGATGGTGTTGCTCAACGCCCTGTGAAAGTACCTGATGGCAGGGTTATGGATGTGAGTGGCGTGTAGGGAGTCCCAACCATCGGCGTTTAGGCCGGTCAACTGATACCACAACGCGAAGGCTTCGTGCTGGAACTGATCAGTGATGCGGCGATGAGCGTTGTCGCCGCGGGGTAACTGTAGGATGCCGGCAATCTGGTTTTGGTGCATCTGATAGTTAACGCCAAACATCCGGAAGCAAGCGGCACCTGAGTGCTGGTTGAGTTCACCGCTGCTGGTGATGTATGAGAACGAACTCAAGAACTCAAGGGTGAGCTGTTCGTAGGTCGGCTGGGGGTTGGAGCAGAGGTTCCAGATGCCTGCTCGTTGAAGCATCCAGGTTACACCTTCGAGGAGTCCGAGCTCCGTAAGTGATGGAAGGTGCGGGTAGTGAGTTGGCTGGAGAGACCTCTGATGAAATGCATTGTACTGTGCTCGTTGTCTCTCGCCTAACTCGCCCTCAAGGAAGGAAATGTTGCTGATATCTGCGTTTCCGGCCATTGTTAAAGATGGAGAGTTTTTTGAGGTTTTGGGGTTTTTCGACAGAGATGGAAATGTGACAGAACGGTGGTTTGGAGGTTGAATTTGGAGTTGAGGTTTATAGTTCAATTGGGGAGTGTTGCACCCCAAAATTTGACCAACCGGGTCTCGTGTCTGGCTCGAGGTTTCGACGCATAATCGCATTCGCATCTGCATATTGCATACAGTGCATTTTTTCATTTGTTTTGATTTTATTGGGATCACAGCTCTCGTCTCGTGTTTCAGGTGTCTTTTATCAGTTTGGATAGGTAGAATCGCATTTTTGGGATATTTTGGTGCCCGTTTATTTTTTTTACCGGCTATTTTGGTGCGCTCTCGCGGTGTTATGTGTCGTTCGGTGCTATTTTTGTTCCCTCGGGAATTATTGTGACTTTTCTGGATTGTGATTGGCTATTTTTAGGGTTTAAATAGATTTTTAATCATTTTAGGATTTAATAGATTTTTTAGGAGTTTTTAGAATATTAATAGTTTTTAAATAGTTTTAATAGCTTTTTAATCTTTTTTCATATAGATTTTTCCTTATTAAATAAATAGTTTTTTTAGGATATAATGTTTTAGAATAATAAATAATAGGGTTAATAGAAGTTAAATGATTTTTTAATTTTTAGATATAAATGATATAGTTTTTTTTCATAGAATTTAATATAGTTAATTAGAGTTTAATTAGTGGAATTATTAGATTAGGGGATTTATTAGAGTTTTGTTAGTTTAGACTTTAATTAGGGATTAGTGGAATTTTTTTAGGTTTAATTGGGATTAATCAGTAGTTAATTAGTTTAACCATTTTCCATTAATTTTTTTAATCAGATTTAATTCATATCATTAGCCATTTAGTCCATTAGTTTAATTTTTGTCTCAATTCAGTTTTTTTTGCTTCATTTTTCGTGTGGGCCTCGTAGCAAGTAAAGCCCAAATTCGCAGTCCAGAAGTCCAGGTTCTGTCCAGAAATGTCCAGCAACTCCCAGAATCTTCTAGAAGGGTCCAGATTTTCTCAGCCTTTAAAAGCTTCAGCGCCACGTGTTGAATCGAGAGGGGACCCCACGTTACACCTCACATGCACGCCACATCATTCAGAGTCTCTCTCTCACCCTGCCACGCATCACACCACGCGTCCTGCATGCAGAAGCGCCACCCCACTACCTCCCCCACGTGTCATCACCACCACACCTCGCCTGAGTCATTCACCGGCCGGCCTGCATGGCCGGCGACCACCGCGAAGGTCACTGGAAAACACAAACAAACCCAGATCTCCGGCCAACATTCATCCTCTTCATCTCTTCATCTCCTACCTCCATCTTCCTCTCATCCAACCACCGTAACTGTACTCCGGCCGCCGTGAATCTCACCAGAAACGCCCAACATCCCAGAAACCTCCATAACCTCCTCTAACCTTCATCACCTAAAACCCAGAAACATCCCTCTCTGATCATCATCAACAAGATTCACTTCAAATTTCATCCGAGATCCACCGTGTTCATCACAATCCAGAGTTCTTCAAGCGTCCAACATCATCAATTCATCTTCTTCCCAGAACAGTCTTCCTCCGTCCAGAACCACATGCAAGAGTTTTCAGGAACCTCAAGACTCCTTCGATCTTTCCAGATTCTTTCATCAAATCTCCCAAGAACTTCATCGCGCCTTCAACCTGCAAACAAGATCTTCATGTCCATAAAGGTCGTCAACACCAAATTTCCAGAAACGAACTTCAGCAAAGAGCATGCAATCCACAATCGATCTTCAGAGAATCACAAACGTTCGTCTTCAGCGAACAATCTCTAGGATCTTCAAGCAAGTACCAGATTTCACTTCAACAGTTATCCGGTTCTTCGTGTTCTTCAAGATCCAGTTCCGAAGATCCTCAACCGGCTTCATATCGTTGCCAGATTTCCCCAAGATATTCATCGATCCCTTTGATGTTAGACCCCATGTATCCAGATTCGTCACCTTCGGGTTCATCACGAGTTCCAGAAACCGCCAGAAGATCTTCATCAAGAATCATCGTTCTTCGTTCGAAGCTTCATCGAGTATCAAGAACGCCTTGAAGAACATTCCAGAAGCGTCATTAAGAAAGGTTGAGGGAGGAGAAATGAGAAAGAGATTGAGAGTGAGGCTGAAGGAGGTTGAACGGAGGAGACGGAGAAGGTTCAGAGACGGAGGGTTTACGGCGGCGCAGTGCAAGGGAGAAGGAGGAGTTTAGATTAGGGTTTCAGATAGGAAGCTGAGAGAGTGAGGAGGGGAGAAGGAAGCTGGGTTGGGTCGTGGGACTCAGGCCCAACAGTTTTTTTTTGGAGACACCTCCCGTCATGTTTTTTTGCTGAGAATGGGCTGGGCCCAACGAGATCCTCCCAGACTAACCCCCCGTTTCACCACATACACTCCCCTCTGTGTGTTCTCTGCTGAATTCTGGGCTGGGCCCAAGCTTGTCATATTTTTATTTTCTATTACTCCCCCTGTAACAGCAGTGTCCCCCCTTCCCTTTTTTTGTATTTTTTTTCATTTTTCTTTTGTTTAAAGTTTTTAGAAGAAAAAAAACAATAAAGGAAAAGTATATTTGAAAAAAGAAATAGAAAAAGAAAAAGAATGTGAAAAATATATTGAAAAAATAAGAAAGAAGAAAAAGAAAAAGAATGTGAAATATTATGGAAAAAATATATAGAAAAATACATAGAAAAATGTGGAAAAAATATTTTGAGAGAAAAAAATATATTTTGGAAAAAAGAAAAGAAAAGAAGGAAAAAGAGAAAAAATATTAAAGTAGATTTAATATTTTTTAGAGTGCATTTTCTTTTAGGATATATTTCCATAGAGTTTATTTTACATCTTTTCAGAGATAGTTTTAGAAGTCCACTTGTTAGGGGACTTTGTCATTTGATTTTTTTAGGATAGGATAGGATAGTATTTCCTAGGAGATTTATTTTCAGTATGCAAGCATTGTAATCATTTTTCAGAATGTTAATAAAACGAGATTTGAGTTGTGGTCCCGATAGTAGCCGAACTACAGCTGCTCTGATTTCTCGTACCAGACGAGAATATGTAGGCATAGGATGTGATATCCTAGCGAGCACACTAACAACTGACTTTCTGCTCTCTCGATGCTGTGCGATCGAGACTTTCCCGCTAACGACTAATTGTTACCCTTTTTCTCTCTTGCCCAAGTGCATTTGAGACCAAACCATAGTTTTGCCCATAGGTTCCCGACCTTTGAAGCCAGTTGTTTTTCTCACTGCTGTGTGAGAATGTTTTGTTTAGCTGTAGTTAGTCTGAACTACGTAAAGCTCTGATCTTCCATGTAGTGTGGAAGTACGTAGGCACAAGACGCGAGGTCTTGGCGAGCCAATTTCCCTGCAGTCCCGAACTACGTTGACTCTGACTTTCTCTCTTGAGAATACGTAGGCATGGAGTGCGACGCTCTATCGAGTCAATTCCCTTCCGTTTAGATTTAGCAGTCGTAGATAGATTGTTTTGCATCCCTTAGACAACCCAAGCAAGCGTGGATCCCATCGAGTACGATGGACGTGAGGGGTGCTAATACCTTCCCCTTGCGTAACCGACTCCCGAACCCAGGTTTTGGTTGCAATGACTATACCTTTCCCCGTTTTTTGCAAGGTTTACTTCGAGCGTTTCCTTTCCTGCTCTGAGGGATAAATAACGCACGGTGGCGACTCTTCTGTCAGCCGGCGCCGATTTTCGCAGTAGCGACAGCTGGCGACTCTGCTGGGGACGTGATAGTTTCCTAGGGATCCAACGTCCCGAAAGCGAGTCAATTTTGGGATCCAACGTCCCTTAAGAGAGTCAATCCTAGCGCTTGTTTGCTTGTCTATTTGGGGCTTATCTATTGATATTATCTGTTGCTGTTGGGGTGTTACGGGTGTTCTATGATTGAGTGAGAAGCCGTACCTGGGCTTGAGTATGCACCTAGATATAGTTGCGGAGAAGTAGTAGACGAACCTGTCTGCTGAGCAGGCACAGTTCCCTACGAAAATCTGCGCTCAGACGAGATTCTTGCAGAGGTGCTCCTTTCCGGTCCTGAGGATCTGAGGGGAGTCCATACGTGAGGATTGTCGACTCTGGGAACCGATCATTTGGAAGTTAGCTAAGTGAGGCCTCTTCAGGACTCGATGATGCCACTCCTTCTGGGAATCGTATCGTCAGTTCTGAAAGTCTGTGACGCTGACGACCACATAGGATGCCGTACCTTATCAGATATAGGTCCATACCTGTGAGTGGGGGGGTTTTTTGTGCAGGAAACTTGACTTCCAACCTACCCGTTATTCTGGTCTTCTCTTCAGAGCAACCGTACTTCGTCAGCAGTGCAACAGTATTTAGATTGTGTGGGGGCTGTAATCCCGTATTTGTTGCATTGCATTGCATTTGCATAGGCATCTTCGCATCATATTGCATACCATTCGCCAGCTAGTCAGAGCTCTTATCCAGCCGTTATTTTGATTCTGAAGGTGAGTGTTGAAGACGACCAAGGGGTGGAAGCAGATTTGATCAGAGTCAAGCAGTGAAGTCAGCTGACAGTTGTTGGTGGCTATGTCAGAGAGCAGCTTCCAGTTTGTTGATACCTTGTCAGGTTTCACCATGACGTCCAATCCTCTGTATGGATCTCCGCACGACGAAGACTTTCCGCAAGTGAACAACCTTACCGCAGCTCAGCTTGTGCAGCCATCTGTTGAAGACCAAGGTCTGCGTGAGCAGTTTGTTGTCCGAGGTGAACGTTCTCCTTCTGTTGATGTCTCACACTATCAGGGTTTTGCCTTCCCTGTGCCAAAGCCCCGAAGAGAGGTCCCGACAGCAAAGAATGAAGACCCATTAGCTCCCGTGTATGCTGAAAGGTTTCGTGCATTAGACGAGAGATTCAAAGCCTTGAAAGGTAAAGACGCTGTTACTCCTAGTGCTGCAGATATGTGTCTGGTTCCTGGCCTAGTGTTGCCTCCGAAGTTCAGAATGCCGAGGTTTGAAAGGTACAAAGGAGATAGCTGCCCGAAGCAACATTTGGTGATGTTCTGCCGAAGAATGACTTCATTTGTGCACAACGACAAGCTGATGATTCATTGCTTTCAAGATAGTCTGACTAGGGCACCTCTGAGTTCGTATATGCAGTTAGAGCGTGATCAGATCCGATCATGGATGGACTTAGCCAATGCCTTTCTGAAGCAGTACGACTATAATCTTGACGAAGCTCCTATTCGCATGCAGCTGCAAGAATTGTCTCAAGGGAACAATGAATCTTTCAGAAAGTATGTTCAGAGATGGAGAGAATTTGCTGGTAGAGTGCAACCACCGCTCCTAGACCAAGAGCTGAAAGGCATGTTCGTAAACTCCTTGCAGAGCCCGTACTTCGAAAGAATGTTTGAAACCGCACCAAATTTCTCTGAGTTGGTAAGGACGGGAGAGCGCATCGAGTATGGTGTAAAGACTGGAAGAATCCCGAATGTTTCAAAAGGTCAGGCCAGTGAAACTGAATCTCTCTATGGCTCTCAATCTGAAGATGAAGCTATAATCAATATGGTCCTGACAGATGTTGGATATCCTCAAGTCGAATCGGTGAAATCTGTTGGTTCTCCGTCTTCTTAGCGGTCAGTATCTTCTGTGTCTCGTTATACTGAACAGACAACTGTGCCTGGGGCACCCCATCGGGAACCTTATATCGCTCCTCTTGCAAGTCCACGAGCCCGTGGCCGAGGTTATCAGAATCAGCGTCAGAACCAGAACCGACCTCGCAACAACTTGGAACGAAGGAACGCTCCTTTCCATCCGGTACCTGTGCCTTATAGCCAGATTCTTCCGCGTTTAATTCAGAATTCTTTGGTGGAACCTAAAGCTCTTAAGCCAGTTCCAGAACCTTACCCTCCAGGATACAATCCCCACGCTCAGTGTGGTTACCATGGTGGCTCTCCAGGGCATTCAACTGAAGATTGCAAAGCTTTCCAGGCGAAAGTGCAGCAGTTGATCGACAAAGGGTGCATTTCCTTTCCAGATGGAGTTTTGGTTGTGCATGAAAACCCCTCAGCTGTCTAAGCTCGTAGACTCGGAAAGTATTCCCCAGCAGAAGCCAGTGATCCAGACAGGCAGGCGCCTCAGCATTGGCAGTCCTCGGACTTTTTATCATTTGCATTTGTAGTTTCTTTTTCTATTAGTTACTACCTGCTTTTAAACATTGTATGTTTCGAATGGTAATACTAATAAAGTGAATATGCATTTTTCTGAATTAATCATGTCGCTGTCGCTCATTTATTGCATTGCACTAACACTTGCATTTTACCCATTCCACTTTGTTACTGTGACTAGCAGAGATTGGAGGGAGGATGATGAAACTAAATACTCATAACCAATGATCGTATGCTTTCAGATAAGACCGTACCGATGACGTACAAGGCATTGTTTCCAATCCCCCAAACACTGGAGATATAAGGAGTTAGTCCCTTGTCAACCACTTCGAGCCAAGAAGTAGAAGTTTTTTCGGACTTTTGAACCCTCGCATCTTAACCCGGGGCAGGGTAGTTGTCAGTTAGCTTGATCGAGCGTTCAAGTCTTATAAAGGAGTGTTGTCCTTCGAGGACCAATCACATCATATTCCTCGCCAGAGGTCGTACCTCATCAACCACAATGGTTAAACCTCACCAATCAGGAGTGAGACAGTTACAATCCTTTCGGAGCAATCAAGACAACCAGTGTCACACGACTTTGTTCCAAAAGAAAGAAAAAAAAGCCCGCTAAGTAAAAAGAAGGAAAAGCTAGAAAGCTAATACTTAGGCAAAAATCAGGGCATCCCGCTGGACTTCAAAAGAAAGCGAGAAATCGAAAAGAACTCAAAATAAGTCAGTCCAGGCAAAAATTAGGGAATCAAAAGAATGAAAAAGAGGGATTAAAAAGAAAATTTTTCCCAGCAAATCACAAAGTCGTGTACACAGACACCAAAAGCGAAGAAGGAGTAACTATCACTCTAGAAGAAAAGCTTTATGAGTTCCTTAACTGTGGGTCTTACCATTCAACATACCTCTCGAAGAGGCGAGCGCTTGTGCCAGGTTAACTGAACCTTAGGATCGGAGATCATCACGTAGAAGGGGTGGGTACAAATCAAATTTGAGCCGAATATCCTTTGTTTCACGAACCGTGAACCCGACCACGATACAACCCTTAAAAGACCTAATTGAGGTAGGGTTATTCTGAAAGCGCATTACGATAAGGTCGAGTAACCTGACTCCTTCTCGACTTGCTAGTCACATCCTTGTTGTATTTTTCACTGACCACGTGAGCACTACGTTTGAATTTTGTTTCATTCGTCTCTCACAATCATATGCATGTAAATGAGTGACAGCTCAAAATTTTTTCAAAATCTGCATGAACACTGCATTAAGATTACCATTCGTGAATAGACAATGTTAATTGCAGGTTAGTAGTTGGCATGAAATAAATTCCATCAGGGAATAATCAAGCAGGACTGAGTAATTCAGCAGTCTGAATCAGAATGGTGTATGTTGTGAAGCCTTGTGAATCAGGGGCTTTGACTTCCAGTAAGTTCAGTATCAGTTGGTCTGAGGACAAGTCCCGAAGCTTCAGTTGATCAGGGGCAGTTTATTTGAGAAGCAGTTGATCAGAATGAGTTTTCTCGAGAGCCAATCAGGGGCAATTAGGCAGAGCGTTAAGATTTGTAAGCAGATACTTCGGGTGGATAATCAGATCAGGTTAAGTCGCTAGAACGCTCATTCAGGGGCAAGTCACTGCAGAGAGTGTTGAAGCCAACTGGGTTGATAGGGGTTTAATGGAAATTGAATTCTGTCGTCGTACAGATACCGAGGCAAATAATCTCGAAGTCGTAGCAAGCTGTTCAGAGCAGGTGTTCCCAAGAGTTAGATTGGGGCAAATTGAATTGTATTGGGGCAAGTTGTTCAAGCCAGTCTTTTACCCCCAGCTGAGTGTACTGGGGCAAGTTGTTCAAACCAGTCTGTTTATCCCCAGCTAGAGTTGAGTATCGGGGAATCGTGTCAATACCCTTATCAAAACCTGAACCTTTCAAATAAAAAGGTCGTGTTGTCGTTGGATCATTATCCTACAGTTTAAACCTGTTACGTGTCAGTAACCAGCCGTTTCCAAAGTCCAGTTCTCGTCTGGAAAACCGGTAACCAGTTCTCGTCTGGCCCACCCTTCCGTAAGCATCAGTTCCCGTCCAGTGCAGTTTATTGTAAGCATCAGTTCCCGTCTGGTGCAGTTTATTGTAACCAGTTCTCGTCTGGTCACCGTTTCTTCAAGTGTTGTATCAGTTCTCGTCTGGTACATGTCGTCGCGTAACCAGTTCTCGTCTGATCATCGTGTGTTTTAACATATGTGTTCTCATCTGGTGTACGTCAGCTTTCACCCAGTTCTCGCCTGGTTGTCTATACCTCAGTCTGTTATCCAGTCAGCCCGTCTGATGTCCAATCCAAATCAATTCCCGTCTGATATCCAGAACCCGTAAGTCAGTTCTTGTTTGACAACCTAACATGTTTCGCTATCGGCTCTCGTTTGGTAGTCCACCCTGAATGCTAGTTCTCGTCTATTATTTCTTATATCTCCCACTGTGTACATAACCCGTGTTTACCCTAAACCAGAAAAACAAAACAAAAACCTAAAGGTATCTGACCCAGTAATTCCCGATGACTCGCATGTTGTCATGTTCCCCAATACGAAGCTCGACAGATACCAGTGCTCCGAGTAATGTTTGAATTCCTTGTGGATGTTGTTAAATCAGAATTGCCACTCTTCAGCAGATGAAAGTTGCTTATTTTCCCCAGAAGAGTCGAGATTGTACTTTACCCCGTATCAGAGTAGGATCAGGAGGATCCTCAGCAGATTAAGATTGACATCCTTGATAGTAGGGGCATTTCCAGCAGTGTACCGCGCGCAATCAACCTCAGTTTAGGTCAATCCCCGCAGAGTACAATCAGTTGTCAATGGTTTGAAGGAAGCATCCCCAAGCAGAGTTGTTTTCTTTCCCCAGTGAAGTCGCCAAGCAGGGTTGCCTTTCCATTTCTCCAGCAGGACGGTTATCCCCAGCGGATTTGGTTTCCCTTTTCCAGCATTTATTTTGCTGAGACGATTCTGTGGCTTCAGTTCATCCCCAGTAGAGTTCTCGTTACCTTCGGCATTTATTTTGCAAAGTGGTTTTCAGACCTGGTGTTCTCTGGCAGCTCGAGCCTGCATTAGCATTTGCATATAAAGTCATAGCATTTATACAAGCATATAGCATATCCATGCCGTCTGGGCATCGCATTTTCAAACAGAATGTATAGCATTTACATATCATATAGGACATTGCATCATTATCCAGCATACGCATGTCGAAACATGGACCAGAATGGTTACCTATTGGATTTCGAATTTGTTCACCTGCAGAGTTGTGTGGTTAAGCTTCTCGTCTCCCCCAGCGAAGTCTTCAGTTCAAGACGATTCTTGAATTCCTCAGCAGGGCCGTTTGCTTAAGATGATTCTTAGGACCTCAACGCAGTTTCCCGAATGGTTTGCTTAGGATGGTTCTTGAGCTCCCCAGTAGCGTATCCAGCAAAAGTTGCCCAGGAGGATTCCTGGAATATGCCTAGCAGAATGAAGTCTCCAGAAAGGTTATCAGTTCAGGATGATTCTTGAAGGTGCCCGACGGAGTTTGTTCAAGATGATTCTTGAAGTCCTTAGCAGCGTGATATGTCTGCTCCAACAGTGATGTCTAATCTGAAGATTAACTTCGTAAACGCCTGAAGGCGGTATCAGAGGTTCCTGTGAATTCAGATTTCCTGGTTGATGAATCAACGTGTGGCTGAAGACAAGGTTCCAGAGTTTGTAGATACAACAAAGTGATCCGTGTGGGTCTGAAGACCAAGTCAGTTGTCCTGAGGTGATGATTGATCGCGATCAAGTGAATAGTTTCTCTTCTGACTGAAGTCGAAGATGTTTCTCCAGCTGAAGCGGAGTTTGCCTAAAGGCAAAGTGTTTGAATCCCCGTAGAGTCATGAATGGCTCAGGATACCATTTCTTTGACTGAAGTCACAGATTTCCTAAGCTGAAGCGAAGGTGCCTAAAGGCAAGGTTATCCCCAAGGTCATGAATGACCTAGGATTCATTTTTTCGGACTGAAGGCCGAAGTATATCCCTGACTGAGGTCTCGGATGCTCTATAGCAGAGGCGGAGTTGCCTGAAGGCAGATCCATGTATCCTTGAAGGCCAAGGACCATTTCTTTAGACTGAAGTCGAAGATACCTCCTGCAGAGTTGCCGACAGGCAAAGTTTACATCCTTGAAGGTCAAGGATGTCTATCTTCAGAAGTACTTGAAGATTTTTCTAGCTGAAGCTGGAAGTGGCCAGGGGCCAGGGTTTCAAATATCTTTAATGTTGAAGTTCTACGGTGGGCAGTGTGCAGTAGTATCCCGATGTTCGTTATGGTTCTGAGGGTGAACCCCAGATCAGAGCATGCTTAGTTAAGTCTCTCATTCACGGCGAAGTAGTTTCAAATACGCAAGTGTACCTTGTTGTTCCATTTACCAGGGGTGAACCCCAGATCAGACTCTGTTTTGTTCGACGGCGAGGTTGAACGTTTGGATTTGACGGCGAGGTCAGATCATCAGTTGTCCGGCGGCGAGGTTGGATGTTTGTTCGACGGCGAGGTTGAAAGTTTGGATTTGACGGCGAGGTCAGATCATCATTGGTCCAGTGGCGAGGTTGGATGTTTGTCCGGCGGCGAGGTTGGATGTTTGTTCGACGGCGAGGTTGAACGTTTGGATTTGACGGCGAGGTCAGATCATCATTTGTCCGAGGTCAGATGTTGAATGATTTGTTCGACGGCGAGGTTGAACGTTTGGATTTGACGGCGAGGTCAGATCATGTATTGTCCGACGACAAGGTTAGAGGTTTATTCGACGGCGATGTTGAATGTGTTCGATGGCGAGGTTGAACGTTTGACGGCGAGGTCAGACTCTTTAAATCCCCAGCGGAGATGATGACGGTACGACGGCGACGTCGAGTGTCTCTCAGAGCGATGTTTGTTTCCGACGGCGACGTCAGATTCAGTTTCCAGCGGCGATGCGGGGTATTTTGACAGATGTAGTTCTCCAGTGGCGATGCGGGGTATTTTGTTCAGTATTGTATTTTCTCCAGCGGCGATGCGGGGTATTGTGTTCAGTGTTGTATTTTCCCCAGCGGCGATGCAGGGTATGTTGATTGTCCGACGGCGATGTCAGATGTAGCTCTCCAGCGGCGATGCGGGGTACTTAATTCAGAGATGTATTTTCTCCAGCGGCGATGCGGGGTATTTTGTTCAGTATTGTATTTTCTCCAGCGGCGATGCGGGGCATTTAGGTGATCGACGACGATGTCAGATTTAGTTTTCCGGCGTCGATGTTGGGTATATCAGATAGGTTAGTCCTCCAGCGGCGATGTTGGGTGTTGTAGTTGTCTGAAGGCAATATCAGAAGAAGTTAATATGAATGACTGACGGTGATGTCAGATCGGTATTTCTCCAGATAGTTGCCGTGCAACTATTATTCCAGTATTCGACAAGTTGAGCAGTTGGCAAATTTTCGGGTTTACCGGTATTCAACCGTCTCGCACCTTGATTGGCTGAGAGCCGTTTGCTCCTCACCCAGTCAGGTCCAAGCCGCTTGAATAGGGGCAGCTGTTGCACCCCAAAATTTGACCAACCAGGTCTCGTGTCTGGCTCGAGGTTTCGACGCATAATCGCATTCGCATCTGCATATTGCATACAATGCATTTTTTCATTTGTTTTGATTTTATTGGGATCACAGCTCTCGTCTCGTGTTTCAGGTGTCTTTTATCAGTTTGGATAGGTAGAATCGCATTTTTGGGATATTTCGGTGCCCGTTTATTTTTTTTACCGGCTATTTTGGTGCGCTCTTGCGGTGTTATGTGTCGTTCGGTGCTATTTTTGTTCCCTCGGGAATTATTGTGACTTTTCTGGATTGTGATTGGCTATTTTTAGGGTTTAAATAGATTTTTAATCATTTTAGGATTTAATAGATTTTTTAGGAATTTTTAGAATATTAATAGTTTTTAAATAGTTTTAATAGCTTTTTAATCTTTTTTCATATAGATTTTTCCTTATTAAATAAATAGTTTTTTTAGGATATAATGTTTTAGAATAATAAATAATAGGGTTAATAGAAATTAAATGATTTTTTAATTTTTAGATATAAATGATATAGTTTTTTTCATAGAATTTAATATAGTTAATTAGAGTTTAATTAGTGAAATTATTAGATTAGGGGATTTATTAGAGTTTTGTTAGTTTAGACTTTAATTAGGGATTAGTGGAATTTTTTTAGGTTTAATTGGGATTAATCAGTAGTTAATTAGTTTAACCATTTTCCATTAATTTTTTTAATCAGATTTAATTCATATCATTAGCCATTTAGTCCATTAGTTTAATTTTTGTCTCAATTCAGTTTTTTTTGCTTCATTTTTCGTGTGGGCCTCGTAGCAAGTAAAGCCCAAATTCGCAGTTCAGAAGTCCAGGTTCTGTCCAGAAATGTCCAGCAACTCCCAGAATCTTCTAGAAGGGTCCAGATTTTCTCAGCCTTTAAAAGCTTCAGCGCCACGTGTTGAATCGAGAGGGGACCCCACGTTACACCTCACATGCACGCCACATCATTCAGAGTCTCTCTCTCTCACCCTGCCACGCATCACACCACGCGTCTTGCATGCAGAAGCGCCACCCCACTACCTCCCCCACGTGTCATCACCACCACACCTCGCCTGAGTCATTCACCGGCCGGCCTGCATGGCCGGCGACCACCGCGAAGGTCACCGGAAAACACAAACAAACCCAGATCTCCGGCCAACATTCATCCTCTTCATCTCTTCATCTCCTACCTCCATCTTCCTCTCATCCAACCACCGTAACTGTACTCCGGCCGCCGTGAATCTCACCAGAAACGCCCAACATCCCAGAAACCTCCATAACCTCCTCTAACCTTCATCACCTAAAACCCAGAAACATCCCTCTCTGATCATCATCAACAAGATTCACTTCAAATTTCATCTGAGATCCACCGTGTTCATCACAATCCAGAGTTCTTCAAGCGTCCAACATCATCAATTCATCTTCTTCCCAGAACAGTCTTCCTCCGTCCAGATCCACATGCAAGAGTTTTCAGGAACCTCAAGACTCCTTCGATCTTTCCAGATTCTTTCATCAAATCTCCCAAGAACTTCATCGCGCCTTCAACCTGCAAACAAGATCTTCATGTCCATAAAGGTCGTCAACACCAAATTTCCAGAAACGAACTTCAGCAAAGGGCATGCAATCCACAATCGATCTTCAGAGAATCACAAACGTTCGTCTTCAGCGAACAATCTCCAGGATCTTCAAGCAAGTACCAGATTTCATTTCAACAGTTATCCGGTTCTTCGTGTTCTTCAAGATCCAGTTCCGAAGATCCTCAACCGGCTTCATATCGTTGCCAGATTTCCCCAAGATATTCATCGATCCCTTTGATGTTAGACCCCATGTATCCAGATTCGTCACCTTCGGGTTCATCACGAGTTCCAGAAATCGCCAGAAGATCTTCATCAAGAATCATCGTTCTTCGTTCGAAGCTTCATCGAGTATCAAGAACGCCTTGAAGAACATTCCAGAAGCGTCATTAAGAAAGGTTGAGGGAGGAGAAATGAGAAAGAGATTGAGAGTGAGGCTGAAGGAGGTTGAACGGAGGAGACGGAGAAGGTTCAGAGACGGAGGGTTTACGGCGGCGCAGTGCAAGGGAGAAGGAGGAGTTTAGATTAGGGTTTCAGATAGGAAGCTGAGAGAGTGAGGAGGGGAGAAGGAAGCTGGGTTGGGTCGTGGGACTCAGGCCCAACAGTTTTTTTTTGGAGACACCTCCCGTCATGTTTTTTTGCTGAGAATGGGCTGGGCCCAACGAGATCCTCCCAAACTAACCCCCCGTTTCACCACATACACTCCCCTCTGTGTGTTCTCTGCTGAGTTCTGGGCTGGGCCCAAGCTTGTCATATTTTTATTTTCTATTACTCCCCCTGTAACAGCAGTGTCCCCCCTTCCCTTTTTTTGTATTTTTTTTCATTTTTCTTTTGTTTAAAGTTTTTAGAAGAAAAAAAACAATAAAGGAAAAGTATATTTGAAAAAAGAAATAGAAAAAGAAAAAGAATGTGAAAAATATATTGAAAAAATAAGAAAGAAGAAAAAGAAAAAGAATGTGAAATATTATGGAAAAAATATATAGAAAAATACATAGAAAAATGTGGAAAAAATATTTTGAGAGAAAAAAATATATTTTGGAAAAAAGAAAAGAAAAGAAGGAAAAAGAGAAAAAATATTAAAGTAGATTTAATATTTTTTAGAGTGCATTTTCTTTTAGGATATATTTCCATAGAGTTTATTTTACATCTTTTCAGAGATAGTTTTAGAAGTCCACTTGTTAGGGGACTTTGTCATTTGATTTTTTTAGGATAGGATAGGATAGTATTTCCTAGGAGATTTATTTTCAGTATGCAAGCATTGTAATCATTTTTCAGAATGTTAATAAAACGAGATTTGAGTTGTGGTCCCGATAGTAGCCGAACTACAGCTGCTCTGATTTCTCGTACCAGACGGGAATATGTAGGCATAGGATGTGATATCCTAGCGAGCACACTAACAACTGACTTTCTGCTCTCTCGCTGCTGTGCGATCGAGACTTTCCCGCTAACGACTAATTGTTACCCTTTTTCTCTCTTGCCCAAGTGCATTTGAGACCAAACCATAGTTTTGCCCATAGGTTCCCGACCTTTGAAGCCAGTTGTTTTTCTCACTGCTGTGTGAGAATGTTTTGTTTAGCTGTAGTTAGTTTGAACTACGTAAAGCTCTGATCTTCCATGTAGTGTGGAAGTACGTAGGCACAAGACGCGAGGTCTTGGCGAGCCAATTTCCCTGCAGTCCCGAACTACGTTGACTCTGACTTTCTCTCTTGAGAATACGTAGGCATGGAGTGCGACGCTCTATCGAGTCAATTCCCTTCCGTTTAGATTTAGCAGCCGTAGATAGATTGTTTTGCATCCCTTAGACAACCCAAGCAAGCGTGGATCCCATCGAGTACGATGGACGTGAGGGGTGCTAATACCTTCCCCTTGCGTAACCGACTCCCGAACCCAGGTTTTGGTTGCGATGACCATACATTTCCCCGTTTTTTGCAAGGTTTACTTCGAGCGTTTCCTTTCCCGCTCTGAGGGATAAATAACGCACGGTTGCGACTCTTCTGTCAGCCGGCGCCGATTTTCGCAGTAGCGACAGGGAGGACGAAAATCGTAGTGGGGTATAAATTTTGGAAGTTTGAAAGTGATAATGGGGGGAGTGGAAGGGTACACGACCCCTGTTATATCAGATTGCAGTTCTGGGCTGCGTGACGGTCGTCACAAGGGTGTGACGGTCGTCACCCGTGTGACGCTCGTCATGGGGCTGTGACGGTCGTCACAGCAGCAAAATCTGCAGAACGCAGAATTTTGCTCTGAGGGCGTATTCGGGGTGATTTTAAAGCCTAGTACTGCTACGGTGATGTAGTATTATAGCCAACAATCAATAAATAATGCGAAAACAGAACAATTGAACAAAACTAGAATTGAAATAACATAAAATGGAAACAATTGTATGTAATACATAATGAAATGAACAATGCGAAAAATTCCAAATGAGTGAATTAAACTAAACTAGACTAGACTAAACTGAAACTACTGCTACGAGCTAATAACTAATCTTTTCGTGCCTTCAATTCCTCGAATTTCTGTGAATAGTAGTCGAGTTGGTCGCAGACTAGATCCATGAAGCCTACCAGGTCACTGTGCATGCTTGTCATATCAACTTTTACATTAGTCAGAGCTTTATCAACGTCGTCCAATCTGAGTAACACGGCATCCATTTTGTCGGTTGTTTCCTAAGGGATAGGCTCAGGATAAGTATTGTAGTGTGGAGGAGTCAGAGGGTCTACTTCATTTTCAGAGGCGTCGTCCTCATAGTACATGTAGTCGTGTGCCTCAGAGATGTGGTCACTGTCATACATATAGTCCTGGGGTGTTGACTGTGGTGAAGGAGGTCCCATAGGCTCATCCAATTCATAGAGCCAGTTATCCTTGTTGTGGATGCTTGTCATCAGATGATCAGGCAGTGTGAATAGCTGTACTGGTTTTTCGTTAATAAGGTACTCATACGATCCAGGTCCCATAGTCCCTAAGATGCGCCTGTTAAAGCAGAATTGTATGTTCATGGGTCTGATGGTACCAAAACGAGTGCTGGCATTTAAATGGAATCTAAGGCCAAGCTCGTGGGCAATCATTGTTACTAGTCCTCCTATAAGAATAGGTTTCTGAGGTTCCAGCGTGAGGCGTTTGAAGGATCTCATCATGAAGGGCACTGCATTTACTGTCCGTCCCTGAGAAGCACAGAACATGATGAATAACTCTTCCTTAGACACTGTGGTAATATTTTCTTCTTTTCCAAACAAGGTGTGAGCTAGTATCTTATGGAAGTATCTGAAGGCTGGGTTATGAATGTCATCATTGTACATTCTGTCTGGTTCCGGGTGATAGTCGCCTGTGATTCTACCCCAGAAGTGATCGAGTTGCAAATCAATATCGTCATCTTCTGCACTGATGAACACATGCGGTCCGCTAGGGAATCCTAGGAGGTTAGCTAGTGACATCCTGCTGTGGGTTTGGTCCATTCCAAACAATCGGAAGGTAATCAACTCTGTGCTGGATCCAAAACCATAGTTGGGTGTATATCTGAAGGAACTGAGGAATTCGTAGGTAAGATCTTTGTAGGTAGCGAAGCGTGTTTTCAGAGCAGTGTTCTCCCAACCCAGTTGATTGAACAGGTATTGAATGCTATCCGTGATCCCTAGTTTATCCATAGTAGCCTTATCATAATACAGCGTTAAGGTGAATTCTCTTTCGGTCAGTGCTGCAAATCTTGCCTTCTGAGCGAGTCCTCTGAAGTGAACCTTTGTGAAATCGTACTCGGCCATATTCGCAGGTAATTCGGAGAAAACAGAAGAAATGTTTTGAAGGCTTTAAAAATCCTGAAAAGTTTAAAACAAGAAATTGAAGTCAGGATTTTTAGAAACGAAAAGTGGTAGAAACAAAAGACAAAAGGGAAAAAATAAAATAAGAATAAAAGTACGAAAATGAACGAAAGTAGAAAGTAGTAGTAATTTTAGGATTTTTGTTGGATTTTTCAAAGTAGAATTTTAAGGAAAAATGAAATGCAATGACGAGGGAAAATTGGGTTGCCTCCCAGTAAGCGCTGTTTTTAACGTCTAAAGCCTGACGATAGCTTGGTGAGAAGCTATTCGGGTGTTTGAGCCGGAAGCTCAAGCAATGTTGTATTGCTGACTTGAGGACTGTTGTCGTTCTTATTGTAATGTTTTAGACGTTGCCCGTTTACGATAAACGGTGCATTCGTCTTATCGGTAATTTCAACAGCTCCACTCTGAAGTACTTTAGTCACTTCATAGGGTCCAGACCACCTAGATTTTAGTTTTCCTGGGAAGAGTTTTAATCGTGAATTGAAGAGCAATACGATGTCTCCCACACTGAATTGTTTCCTGATTGAACGTTTATCATGCCACTTTTTAGTTCGTTCTTTGTAGATACGGGCATTTTCGTAAGCGTCTAATCGAAGTTCTTCCAACTCGTGTAAGTTCAAGATTCGCTTTTCTCCTGCCTCGGTGTAGCTGGAGTTGAGTGTCTTAATGGCCCAGAAGGCCTTGTTCTCTAACTCTACAGGGAGATGGCAGGATTTACCGTAAACTAATTTATAGGGGGTAGTACCTATTGGTGTCTTAAATGCGGTCCTATAAGCCCATAAAGCTTCTTGTAGCTTTGATGACCAATCTTTTCTCGAGGTAGCAACAATCTTTTCCAAGATCTGTTTTATTTCTCTGTTTGAGACCTCTACTTGTCCGCTAGTTTACGGGTGATAAGGTGTAGCTACTCGGTGCCTGACTCCATATCTAGAAAGAAGTTTATCGAATATTCGTGATATGAAGTGAGATCCTCCGTCACTAATGACGAGTATGGGTACACCGAATCTAGGAAAGATTGTGTTCTTGAAGAGTTTGATTACTACTCGTGCGTCATTTGTTGGAGCAGCTATGGATTCTATCCATTTAGACACGTAATCGACAGCGACGAGTATGTAGTTATTTCCAAAAGAAGGTGGGAAAGGTCCCATGAAATCTATTCCCCAGACGTCGAAGACTTCTACCTCTAAGATTCCTTTCTGAGGCATTTCATCGCGTCTTGAGATGTTGCCAGTTTGTTGGCATCTATCGCACTTTTGCAAAGCGATGTGAACGTCTTTCCAGAGATTAGGCCAGAATAAGCCGGCTTGGAGAATCTTAGCGCACGTCTTGGATGTACTAGCATGACCACCATATGGTGCTGAGTGGCATTGGGAAATAATATTTTCTATTTCTTCCTCTGGGACACAGCGACGGTATATGTTGTCGGCCCCTCTCTTGAAGAGTAGGGGTTCGTCCCAATAATAGTGTTTCAGATCGTGGAAGAATTTCTTCTTTTGCTGATAAGTAAGATCTGGTGGAAGCACGCCTGCGGCGAGGTAATTAACGATGTCAGCATACCAAGGTAATGTGACTTGGGTATAGACGGCTTCTACGGCTTTTTCGAATTCTGGATCTTCCGAGATTGAGTCGGGTACGTCACTTTCTAATTTGGCTATCAGACGTTCGTACGGGAAATCGTCATTTATCGGTACTGGTTCGTGTCTGATGCCTTCTATTCGGGATAAGTGATCCGCAACAACGTTCTCGGTTCCTTTCTTATCTTTGATTTCTAAATCAAACTCTTGTAATAACAGGATCCATCTTAATAGTCTTGGTTTGGCATCCTTTTTGCTTATTAGGTACCTTATGGCAGCGTGGTCTGTGTATATGATAATTTTTGCTCCTACTAAGTAAGAATGGAATTTGTCAAGCGCAAATATAACTGCTAGAAGTTCCTTTTCTGTGGTAGCGTAGTTCATTTGGGCAGGATCTAAGGTTCTACTGGCATAGTAGATGGCATGGAGCTTCTTGTCCTTCCTTTGTCCTAGAACTGCGCCTACAGCGTAATCACTCGCGTCGCACATGATTTCAAACGGTAGTCTCCAATCTGGTGGTTGCATGATTGGTGCGGTGATAAGGGTTGATTTCAATGTTTCGAATGCTTTTAAACAGTCGTCGTCGAAGACGAACTCAACATCTTTCATTAACAGGCCGGTCAAAGGTTTTGTGATTTTCGAGAAATCTTTTATAAATCTTCTGTAGAAACCGGCATGTCCTAGAAGACTCCGTATCTCTCGTACGGATTTTGGAGGTTGGAGATCTTTTATAATCTCTATTTTAGCTTTGTCTACCTCAATCCCTCTATCTGATATGACATGTCCTAGAACTATTCCTTGTCGGACCATAAAATGGTATTTCTCCCAATTTAGGATGAGGTTTACTTTTACGCAGCGTTCTAGTACCATTTCTAAGTTTGGTAAGCATCCTTCGAAGCTTTGTCCACATACCGAGAAATCGTCCATAAACACTTCCATAATGTCGTCTATGAAATCTGCGAAGATTGCCATCATGCATCTTTGGAAGGTTGCTGGAGCGTTACAGAGTCCGAACGGCATTCGGCGGTAAGCAAAAGTACCGTAAGGACAGGTGAATGTAGTCTTTTCTTGGTCATCAGGATGGATGGGAATTTGGAAGAATCCAGAGTAACCATCTAGATAGCAGAAATATGAATGTTTGGCTAATCTTTCCAACATTTGGTCTATGAAGGGTAGCGGGAAGTGATCTTTGCGCGTAGCCTTGTTAAGCTTCCTATAATCAATACACATCCTACTTCCAGTCACGACTCTTTTTGTTATCGATTCGCCTTTTTCGTTTTTAACTACTGTGACTCCTCCTTTCTTTGGTACGACATGAACTGGGCTAACTCATTCACTATCAGAGATCGGATAGATGATTCCTGCATCAAGTAATTTCTTTACTTCATCTCGGACTACAGTGCTCAGGATGGGGTTTAGTCTTCTCTGATGCTCTCGAGAGGTTTTAGAGTCTTCCTCTATTGTAATTCGATGCATACAGATCGAAGGGCTTATACCTTTTAAATCGCTTATGTTATAGCCTAACGCGGTGGGGTACTTCTTTAGGACTTCTAATAACTTTTCGGTTTCTGGTTGTCCTAAGTCGGCGTTGACTATCACTGGTCTTTTTAGTTCATCGTCTAGAAATTCATATATGAGGTTTTTGGGTAGAGTTTTAAGTTCTAAAGATGGGTTCTTCGGACCTGGCATATGGTTTGGTGTCAGTGCTAAGCTTTCGCTTAGGCTGTCGTCTTTATACGGTTTACGCCAATTGTCGTCTTCAGAAATGTCGGGTATTTGAATCTTTATTATTTCTGAATACGTGGTCTCTTCATTTTCAAGTTCTCTTATGCATTCATCAATTTCATCTACTAAATAGCAGGTATCGTCTATTGCTGGTGCTTGTAAGAACTTGGTGAGAATGAACTCTATCTTTTCTTCTCCTACTTCGAATGTTAGCCTTCCTTTCTTCACGTCTATAATCGCTCCGGCTGTAGCTAGGAATGGTCTTCCTAGGATAATTGGGGTTACAGTGTCCTCCTTGATGTCCATGATTATGAAGTCGGTTGGAATGTAGAATTGTCCTATGCGTACTGGAACGTTTTCCAGTATTCCGACGGGGTATTTTACTGATCTGTCAGCTAATTGTACGAACATTTTGGTTGACCTGAGGTCTCCCATATTCAGCTTTTTGCATATAGATAAGGGCATAACACTGATATTGGCTCCTAAATCGCATAGAGCTTTATCTATTACGAACTTTCCTATGACGCAGGGTATGGAGAAACTACCTGGGTCTTTTAATTTAGGAGGCATGCGGTTCTGAATAATAGCGCTACACTCTGCAGTGAGTGTAACTGTTTCGTTATCCTCGATCTTTCTCTTATTTGACAGGATCTCTTTGAGAAATTTGGCGTATGACGACATTTGAGTTATCGCTTCTGTAAAAGGAATAGTAATACTCAGCTGTTTAAGGAGTTCTACAAATTTCTTAAACTGTCCTGAAGTTTTAGAGTTTATTAGTCTTTGCGGATAAGGGATAGGTGGTTTATATGGCGCTGGAGGTGCTTGAGTTTTTTCACTTGCGGTATCCTCCTTCTCGTTGTCTTCCTTCTTCTCTAACTCAGATTCCTTTTCTGCTTGTTCAGTTGGTTTTTGTTGCATGGCTGAGTTTTCGGTCCTCGGATCGATCGGTTCGTCCAATTCTTTTCCACTTCTTAGTATCACAGCATTTGCTTGGCCTTTGGGATTCTGTTCGGGTTGTCCAGGAAATGTGCCAGCAGGTGCGGCAGCAGATGCTTGCTGTTGAGCCACTTGTGATATCTGAGTTTCTAACATTTTGTTGTGGGTGGCTAAAGCGTCTACTTTTCCTGTCAACTGTT
Source organism: Lathyrus sativus (assembly GCA_963859935.3). Taxonomy (NCBI): domain Eukaryota; kingdom Viridiplantae; phylum Streptophyta; class Magnoliopsida; order Fabales; family Fabaceae; genus Lathyrus; species Lathyrus sativus. The sequence continues at coordinate 201,617,849 of OZ012740.1, read as the reverse complement.
TAATTTGCTCGCTAGTGTGTATGTTTTGATTCAGGAACTCTTTGTTCGTCTGAGCTTGAGTAGCTATGAACTTTTCCATCATCAATTCGAGGTTTGATTTCCTAGGTGCATTCTGAGCAGCTGGTTTTTGATATCCTTGCGGAGCAGTAGGCATTTGCAATGCATTTTCGCTTTTGTAAGAAAAGTTTGGATGATTTCGCCAACTTGGGTTGTAGGTATTTGCGTAGGGATTTCCTTGAGCATAATTTACCTGGTCTGGCGGGATTCCGGCTAGCAATGGGCATTCGGGTGCATTATGAGTGGTGCTTCCGCATAACTCGCAATTTGGAGTTACTGCAGCGACAGTTGCAGTGGGGTTAACGGTCAGACTATCGATCTTCTGTGCTAGAGCATCTACTTTAGCATTGAACTTTTCAAGGTTGTTGATTTCGTACATCCCACCTTTCACTGAGGTTTTCTCATTTGGAGTGCGTTCACCTCCCCATTGGCAATGGTTTTGTGACATGTTTTCTATTAATTGATAGGCTTCATCGTATGGCTTATCCATAAGTGCACCGCCCGCGGCAGCGTCTATTGTCAATCTAGTATTGTATAGAAGCCCATTATAGAAAGTATGGATTGTCACCCAGTCTTCTAGACCGTGGTGAGGACATGTTCTCATCATATCTTTGAATCGTTTCCATGCTTCATAGAGAGATTCAGTATCTTTCTGTCGAAATCCGTTGATTTGAGCTCTAAGCATAGCAGTTTTGCTTGGTGGAAAATATCTCGCTAAGAAGACGTTCTTCAATTGCTCCCACGTTGTAACGGAGTTGGATGGTAACGATTGTAACCATGTCCACGCTCTGTCTCTAAGAGAGAATGGGAAAAGACGAAGTCTTATCGCGTCTGGAGTTACTCCATTTGCTTTCACTGTGTCTGCGTATTGTACAAACTTCGTTAGATGTTCGTTCGGATCCTCAGTTGCGTTTCCTGAGAATTGGTTTTGTTGTACAGCCGACAGCAATGATGGTTTCAGCTCAAAATCATTTCGGGTAATAGCTGGGGCAGCAATGCTACTTCTAGGCTCCATCTGAGATGGTGTAGCGTATGCCTTCAGCGGTTTGTTCGGAGGTCCTTCAGCCATCGTTGGTTCTTCTTCGGATTTGGGAATGGGAGTGAGAGGATCAGGAATGTTATGTTTGAGTTGGTACTCAATGATTCGGCTTCTTAAATGTAAGAAGCGTTCTAGTTCTGCGACTGAAGGTTTCGAGATATCGCTTTGTGGGCGATCACTTGGCATACAATCGACAGCACTAGTAAAGGAAAAATGAAAATTGTTTACCTAGTCTATACGGTGTAACAGAAGGTTACACTATTGACTAAACGGGTCCCCGGCAACGGCGCCAAAAACTTGATCGCGACTTTCTATGTCTAATACAACTAACTGCAAGTGCACAGTCTATCGCGTAGTAATAAAAGATATCGATCCCACAGGGACTCGTAATCAAACTAGTGTTCTCGGGAGTTACTATGTTTAGCTAGGTAGAATATGTTTTAAGGGAATAAGATTGTCACTAAAAGAGGGAACTAAGATTACTATTTAGATTTTAATTAATTGAATCGATACGTAGTAATTATGTTCTTCAGGGATTTGATAAGTTACTGGTGTATGAAATAGTTTTCACAGTTTATTTAAGCAGAAAATGGAGATTCGAAGACTCTCGTCTCACGATGGTTATTGACGCTAATCATAATCCTAAGGGCCAAACGTACACTTTCGTATCCCGTTCGGGGTTAAAACTATTTTTTGGAAATCTCTAAGTTCTAATTCGTTTTAAAGTGCTTTCGCTGTTATTAAAACAAATGCCTAGTGTTTACTATCTGACCTTACCGCAGCTTTCGCTTGTTGGTTCGTATCTTAATTAATTTCCCACTTTCGTGGCAAAACTACTTTTAAATAAGTTCTCGCTTTCGCGACGAAGTTTATCCAGTGAATCAATTTTAAACACTTAGACCATAAGTTATTTTTGTGAAAAGAAAGTTTTCAAACAAGAGTTATCAAATCCCATTCGAATTATTACTACATATTGATTACCTAAGTTTAGCTAGACATGGAATTTGGAAAAACAAAACATAAATAATAATAATAAATAATAGATTGCATTATAATAAAACAGAAGTCGATCAAAATGAAAACCTGTAAATAATGCCAATTGGCCTTTGGGCAGACCCTCCACAGATGTTGGCAGGATTTTGTCTTTAGTTCCAATTTGATCGTACAGTGCAGTAAGTATTACAGAAGAGCGGAAATGGGAATGAGGAAATGGCAGGGAAATAAAGGGAAGGGAATACAAATAATAACTGAAAGTAAATTTTGCTCTGGAAATTAAATTTGGCAGCACTTCGTGGTATGAATGCAGGTCCCTTTTTGAAGTCCCTTGCTTCCCTTTTTATAGAAGTGGAATCCCAACGGTTACCTCTGAGGATGATGGACCTTGAGGCAGATAATTTAGGGAGTAGTGGACCATTTAATGGGAATTGGAACTGCTCTTTTGACGTGTAATCTGAGTGGGGCGTTTTTGCCTGCATGACGGTCGTCACAAGGTGTGACGGTCGTCACCCGTGTGACGGTCGTCATGCATCTGTGACGGTCGTCACATCAGCAAAAACTGTCTGCTGCGCTTTTCATTGTGTTTTCACTCCTTTTTCGTCCATATTTCATCTGGGATTGCTTCTTTTCTTCATGTTGCCTTGCTTAGACGTGATCGTTGAATACCTGCAAAAACATCAGACAAATACATGGAAATAACCCGAAATCGGATCGAAAACGGTTAGACTTTAGTTTAATTATGCATGAAAATATCTATATGATTTCGTGTTATCACAGACCCACCACCAAATGGATGATGGAGAGAACTAACACTGGCTACTACCATCAAAAGGATGATAAAGCAAACACTTGCACAATATGACATCAACAAGATGACCGACCTACCACCAAAAGGATGATGGAGCCAACTAACACCGGCTACTACCGCCAAAAGGATGACAGAGCTAACACTCGCACAATCTAACATCAACAAGAGGACAGACCCACCACCAAAAAGATGATGTAGCAAACTCACACCGGCTACTACCACCAAAAGGATGACAGAGTAAAACACTCGCACAATCTGACATCAACAAGATGACATACCCACCAAAAGGATGATATAGAAAACACTAGAACAATCTCACATCAACAAGATGACAGACGCACCACCAAAAGGATTATGGAGCGAAATTCACACCAGCTACTACAATCAAAAGGATGATAGAGCAAACACTCATACAATCTGACATCAACAAGATGAAAGACCCACCACCAAAAGGATGATGTAGCAAACTCATACCGGCTACTACCACCAAAAGGATGACAGAGTAAAACACTCGCACAATCTGACATCAACAAGATGACGGACCCACCATCAAAAGGATGACGGACCGAAACTCACACCGGCTAATACCACCAAAAGAATGATATAGAAAACACTCGCACAATCTGACATCAACAAGATGGCAGACCCACCACCAAATGGATGATGGAGAGAAACTCACACAAGCTACTACCATCAAAAGGATGATAGAGCAAACACTCACACGATCTGACATCAACAAGATGACAGACCCACCACCAAAAGGATGATGGAGCAAACTCACACCGACTACTACCACCAAAAGGATGACAGAGTAAAACACTCGCATAATCTGACATCAACAAGATAGCAGACCGACCACCAAAAGGATGACGGAACGAAACTCACACCGGCTAATACCACCAAAAGAATGATATAGAAAACACTCGCACAATCTGACATCAACAAGATGGCAGACCCACCATCAAATGGATGATGGAGAGAAACTCACACAAGCTACTACCATCAAAAGGATGATAGAGCAAACACTCACACGATCTGACATCAACATGATGACAGACCCACCACCAAAAGGATGATGGAGCAAACTCACACCGGCTACTACCAACAAAAGGATGACAGAGTAAAACACTCGCATAATCTGACATCAACAAGATAGCAGACCGACCACCAAAAGGATGACGGAATGAAACTCACACCGGCTAATACCACCAAAAGGATGATATAGCAAAAACTCGCATAATCTGACATCAACAAGATGACACACCCACCACCAAAAGGATGATGGAGCGAAACTCACACCAGCAACTACAATCAAAAGGATGATAGAGCAAACACTCACACGATCTAACATCAACAAGAGGACAGGCCCACCACCAAAAGGATGACAGACCCCCCATACCAAGGATGACGGAGCGAAACTCACACCAGCTACACCAACCAAAAGGATGATAGAGCAAACACTCTCACAATCTGACATTAACAAGATGACAGACCCAACACCAAAAGGATGATGGTGCAAACTCACACTGGCTACTACCATCAATAGGATGATAGAGCAAACACTCGCACAATCTGACATCAACAAGATGACAGACCCACCAACAAAAGGATGATAGAGCGAACTAACACCGGCTACTACCACCAAAAGGATGACAAAGCTAACACTCGCATAATCTAACATCAACAAGAGGACAGGCCCACCACCAAAAGGATGGTGTAGCAAACTCAAACTGACTACTACCACCAAAAGGATGACAGAGGAAAACACTCGCACAATCTGACATCAACAAGATGACAGACCCACCACCAAAAGGATGACAGAGGAAAACACTCACACAATCTGACATCAACAAGATGAAAGACCCACCACCAAAAGGATGATGTAGCAAACTCACACCGGCTACTACCACCAAAAGGATGACAGAGTAAAACACTCGCACAATCTGACATCAACAAGATGACAGACCCACCATCAAAAGGATGACGGACCGAAACTCACACCGGCTAATACCACCAAAAGAATGATATAGAAAACACTCGCACAATCTGACATCAACAAGATGGCAGACACACCACCAAATGGATGATGGAGAGAAACTCACATCGGCTACTACCACCAAAAGGATGATATAACAAACACTAGTACAATCTGACATCAACAAGATGACATACCCACCACCAAAAGGACGATGGAGCAAACTCACACCAGCTACTACCACCAAAAGGAAGATAGAGCAAACATTTGCACAATCTAACATCAACAAGATGACAGACCCACCACCAAAAGGATGCCGGAGCAAACTCACACCGGCTACTACCACCAAAAGGATGATTGAGCAAACACTCGCACAATCTGACATCAACAAGATGACAGACCCACCACCAAAAGGATGATGGAGCAAACTAACACCAGCTACTACCACCAAAAGGATGACAGAGCTAACACTCGCACAACATAACATCTACAAGAGGACATGCCCATCATCAAATGGATGATGTAGCAAACTTATACCGGTTACTACCACCAAAAGGATGACACAGTAAAACACTCGCACAATCTGACATCAACAAGATGACAGACCCACCACCAAAAGGATGACGGAGCGAAACTCACACCGGCTAATACCATCAAAAAGATGATATAGAAAACACTCGAACAATCTCACATCAACGAGATGACAGACGCACCACCAAAAGGATTATGGAGCGAAACTCACACCAGCTACTACAATCAAAAGGATGATAGAGCAAACACTCACACAATCTGACATCAACAAGATGAAAGACCCACCACCAAAAGGATGATGTAGCAAACTCACACCGGCTACTACCACCAAAAGGATGACAGAGTAAAACACTCGCACAATCTGACATCAACAAGATGACGGACCCACCATCAAAAGGATGACGGATCGAAACTCACAAAGGCTAATACCACCAAAAGAATGATATAGAAAACACTCGCACAATCTGACATCAACAAGATGGCAGACCCACCACCAAATGGATGATGGAGAGAAACTCAAACAAGCTACTACCATCAAAAGGATGATAGAGCAAACACTCACACGATCTGACATCAACAAGATGACAGACCCGCCACCAAAAGGATGATGGAGCAAACTCACACCGGCTACTACAACCAAAAGGATGACAGAGTAAAACACCCGCATAATCTGACATCAACAAGATAGCAGACCGACCACCAAAAGGATGACGGAATGAAACTCACACCGGCTAATACCACCAAAAGGATGATATAGCAAACACTCGCATAATCTGACATCAACAAGATGACACACCCACCATCAAAAGGATGATGGAGCGAAACTCACACCAGCAACTACAATCAAAAGGATGATAGAGCAAACACTCACACGATCTAACATCAACAAGAGGACAAGCCCACCACCAAAAGGATGATGTAGCGAACTCACACTGACTACTATCCCCAAAAGGATGACAGAGGAAAACACTCGCACAATCTGACATCAACAAGATGACAGACCCACCACCAAAAGGATGATGGAGGAAACTCACATCGGCTACTACCACCAAAAGGATGATATAGCAAACACTAGTACAATCTGACATCAACAAGATGACATACCCACCACCAAAAGGACGATGGAGCAAACTCACACCAGCTACTACCACCAAAAGGAAGATAGAGCAAACATTTGCACAATCTAACATCAACAAGATGACAGACCCGCCACTAAAAGGATGCCGGAGCAAACTCACACCGGCTACTACCACCAAAAGGATGATTGAGCAAACACTCGCACAATCTGATATCAACAAGATGACAGACCCACCACTAAAAGGATGAAGGAGCGAAACTCACACCGACAACTACCACCAAAAGGATGATAGAGAAAACACTCGCACAATCTGACATCAACAAGATGACAGACCCAACACCAAAAGGATGATGCTGCAAACTCACACCGGCTACTACCACCAAAAGGATGACAGAGTAAAACACTCGCACAATCTGACATCAACAAGATGACAGACCCAACACCAAAAGGATGATGGAGCAAACTAACACTGGCTACTACCACCAAAATGATGATAGAGCAAAAGATGTGCACTATCTGACATCAACAAGACGACAGGCCCACCACCAAAATGATTACGGAGCGAAACTTACACCGGCCACTACAATCAAAAGGACGATACAATAAACCATCGCTCAATCAGACATCCAAAAGATGACAGACCCCCCACACCAAGGATGACGGAGCGAAACTCACACCGGCTACCACCACCAAAAGGATGATAGAGCAAAAACTCTCACAATCTGATATTAACAAGATGACAGACCCAATACCAAAAGGATGATGGAGCGAACTCACACTGGCTACTACCATCAATAGGATGATAGAGCAAACACTCGCACAATCTGACATCAACAAGATGACAGACCCACCACCAACGGGATGATGGAGCGAACTAACACCGGCTACTACCACCAAAAGGATGACAGAGCGAACACTTGCACAATCTAACATCAACAAGAGGACAGACCCATCACCAAAAGGATGATGTAGCAAACTCACACCGACTACTACCACCAAAGGGATGACAAAGTAAAACACTCGCAAAATCTGTCATCAACAAGATGACAGACCCACCACCAAAAGGATGACGGAGCGATACTCACACCGGCTAATACCACTAAAAGGATGATATAGCAAACACTCACACAATCTGACATCAACAAGATGATAGACCCACCACCAAAACGATGATGGAGCAAACTCACACCGGCTAGTACCACCAAAAGGATGATAGAGAAAACATTTGCACAATATAACATCAACAAGATGACAAACCCACCACCAAAAGGATGACGGAGCGAAACTCACACCGGCTAATACCACCAAAAGGATGATATAGCAAACACTCGCACAATCTGACATCAACAAGATGACAGACCCACCACCAAACGGATGATGGAGCAAAACTCACACCAGCTACTACCATCAAAAGGATGATATAGCAAACACTCACAAAGTCTGACATCAACAAGATGACAGACCCACCACCAAAAGGATGATGGAACGAATTCACATCGGCTACTACCACCAAAAGGATGATAGATCTAACACTCGCACAATCTAACATCAACAAGATGACAGACCCACCACCAAAATGATGAGGGAGGAAACTCACACCGGCTACAACCACCAAAAGGATGATAGAGAAAACCCTCGTACAATCTGACATCAACAAGATGAGAGACCCACCATCAAAAGGACGATGGAGCAAACTTACACCGGCTACTACCACCAATAGGATGATAGAGTAAACATTTGCACAATCTAACATCAACAAGATGACACACCCACCACCAAAAGGATGCCGGAGCAAACTCACACCGGCTACTACCACCAAAAGGATGATTGAGCAAACACTCGCACGATTTGACATCAATAAGTTGACATACCCACCAACAAAAGGATGATGGAGCAAACTCACATTGGCTACTACCCCAAAAAGGATGATAGAGAAAACACTCGCACAATCTGACATCAACAAGATGACAGACCCACCCCCAAAAGGATGACGGAGCGAAACTCACACCGGCTACTACCACCAAAAAGATGATAGAGCAAACACTCGTATAATTTGACATCAACAAGATGACAAACCCACCACCAAAAGGATGATGGAGCGAACTCACACTGGCTACTACCACCAAAAGAATGATGGAGCTAACACGCGCACATTCTGACATCAACAACAAGAAAGACCCACCACCAAACGGATGATGGAGCAAACTCACACCGGCTACTATCAACGAAAGAATTATCGACCAAACATTCGCACAATCTGACATCAACAAGATGATTGACCTAGCACTAAAAGGATGACGGAGCGAGACTCACACCGGCTACTACCACCGAAAGGATGATGGAGCAAACACTCACACAATCTGACATCAATAAGATGACATACCCACCGCCAAATGGATGATGAAGCTAACTCACACCGGCTACTACCACCAAAAGGACGATAAAGAAAAACACTCGCACAATCTGACATTAATAAAATGATAGACCCACCACCAAAAGGATGATGGAGCAAACACTCGCACAATCTGACATCAACAAGATGACAGACCCACCACCAAAAGGATGACGGAGCGAAACTCACACCGGCTACTACCACCAAAAGGATAATAGAGCAAACACTCGCACAATCTGACATCAACAAGATGACAGACCCACCACCAAAAGGATAATAGAGAAAACTCACACCGGCTACAACCACCAAAAGGATGATACAATAAAACACTCGTACAATCTGACATCAACAAGATGACATACCCACCACCAAAAGGACGGTGGAGCAAACTCACACCGGCTACTACCACCAAAATGATGATATAGCAAACATTCGCACAATATGACATCAACAAGATGATAGACCCAACACCAAAAGGATGACAGAGCGAAACTCAAACCGGCTACTACCACCAAAAGGATGATACAACAAAACACTTCCACAATCTGACATCAACAAGATTATAGACCCACCAACAAAAGGATGATGGAGTGAACTCACAACGGCTACTACCAACAAAAGGATGATACAACAAAACACTCGCACAATCTGACATCAACAAGATGACATTCCCACCACCAAAAGGACGATGGAGTGAACTCACACCGACTACTACCACCGAATGGATGATAGAGCAAACACTCGCACAATCTGACATCAACAAGATGACAGACCCACCACCAAAAGGATGACAGAGCAAAACTCACACAGGCTATTACGACCAAAAGGATGATAAAGCAAAACACTCGCACAATCTGACATCAAGAAAATAATAGACCCACCACCAAAAGGATGATAGAGTAAACATTTGCATAATCTGACATCAACAAGATGACAGACCCGCCACCAAAAGGATGACGGAGCAAACTCACACCGGCTACTACCACCAAAAGGATGATTGAGCAAACACTCGCACGATCTGACATCAGCAAGATGACAGACCCACCACCAAAAGAAAGATGGAGCAAACTCACACCGGCTACTACCACCAAAAGGATGATAGAGCAAAGACTCGGACAACCTGACATCAACAAGATGACCGACCCACCCCCAAAAGGATGACGGAGCGAAACATACACCGGTTACTACCATAAAAAATATGATAGAGCAAACACACATAATTTGACATCAACAAGATGACAAACCCACCAACAAAAGGATGATGGAGCGAACTCACACCAGCTACTACCACCAAAAGAATGATAGAGCTAACACACGCACAATCTGACATCAACAACATGAAAGACCCACCACCAAACGGATGATGGAGCAAACTCACAACGGCTACTACCACCGAAAGAATTATCGACCAAACACTCGCACAATCTGACATCAACAAAATGACAGACCCAACACCAAAAGGATGACGAAGCGAGACTCACACCGGCTACTACCACCGAAAGGATGATAGAGCAAACACTCACACAATCTGACATCAATAAAATGACATACCCACCGTAAAATGGATGATGGAGCTAACTCACACCGGCTACTACCACCAAAAGGATGATAAAGAAAAACACTCGCACAATCTGACATCAATAAAATGGCAGACCCACCACCAAAAGGATGATGGAGCAAACACTCGCACTATCTGACATCAACAAGATGACAGACCCACCACCAAAAGGATGAGGGAGAGAAATCCACACTGGCTACTACCACCAAAACGATGATATAACAAACACTCGCATAGTCTAACATCAACAAGATGACAGACCCACCACCAAAAGGATGATTGAGCGAACTCACACCGGCTACTACCACCAAAAGGATGATAGAGCTAACTCTCGCCCAATATGACATCAACAACATGATAGACCCACCACCAAAACGATGATGGAGAAAAATCACGTCGGCTACTACCACCGAAACTATGATAAAGCAAACACTCGCACAATCTGACATCAACAAGATGACAGACCCACCACCAAAAGGATGACGGAGCGAAACTCACACCGACTACTACCACCAAAAGGATGATACAACAAAACACTCCCACAATCTGACATCAACAAGATGACAAACCCACCAACAAAAGGATGATGGAGTGAACTCACAACGGCTACTACAACCAAAAGGATGATACAGCAAAACACTCGCACAATCTGACATCAACAAGATGACATACCCACCACCAAAAGGACGCTAGAGCAAACTCACATCAGCTACTACCACCGAAAGGATGATAGAGCAAACACTCGCACATTCTGACATCAATAAGATGACATACCCACCACAAAATGGATGTTGGAGATAACTCACACAGGCTACTACCACCAAAAGGATGATAAAGCAAAACTCTCACACAATTTGACATCAATAAGATGACAGACCAACCACCGAAAGGATGATAGAGCAAACACTCACACAATCTGACATCAATAAGATGACATACCCACCACCAAATGGATGGTGGAGCTAACTCACACCGGCTACTACCTCTAAAAGGATTATAAAGCAAAACACTCGCACAATCTGACATCAATAAAATGACAGGCCCACCACCAAAAGGATGATGGAGCAAACACTCGCACAATCTGACATCAACAAGATGACAGACCCACCACCAAAAGGATGACGGAGCAAAACTCACACCGGCTACTACCACAAAAAGGATGATAGAGCTAATACTCGCATAGTCTGACATCAACAAGATGACAGACCCACCACCAAAAGGATGATGGAGCAAACTCACATTGGCTACTACCACCAAAAGGATGATAGACCTAACACTCGCACAATCTGACATCAACAACATGACAGACCCACCACCAATAGGATGACGGAGCGAAACTCGCACCGGCTACTACCACCGAAAGGATGATAGAGCAAACACTCGCACAATCTTACATCAATAAGATGACATACCCACCGCCAAATGGATGATGGAGCTAACTCACACCTGCTACTACCACCAAAAGGATGATAAAGAAAAACACTCGCACAATCTGACATCAATAAAATGACAGACCCACCACCAAAAGGATGATGGAGCAAATACCCGCACAATCTGACATTAACAACATGACAGACCCACCACCAAAAGGATGATGGAGCGAAACTCACACCGGCTACTACCACCAAAAGGATGATACAACAAAACACTCCCACAATCTGACATCTACAAGATGACAGAACCACCAACAAAAGGGTGATGGAGTGAAGTCAGTGCGGCTACTACCAACAAAATGATGATACAACAAAACACTCGCACAATCTAACATCAACAAGATGACATACCCACCACCAAAAGGACGATGGAGTGAACTCACACCGGCTACTACCACCGAAAGGATGATACAGCAAACACTCACACAATCTGACATCAACAAGATGACAGACCCACCACCAAAAGGATGACGGAGCGAGACTCACACAGGCTACTACCACCGAAAGGATGATAGAGCAAACACTCACACAATCTTACATCAATAAGATGACATACCCACCGCCAAATGGATGATGGAGCTAACTCACACCGGCTACTACCACCAAAAGGATGATAAAGAAAAACACTCGCACAATCTGACATCAATAGAATGACAGACCCACCACCAAAAGGATGATGGAGCATACACTCGCATAATCTGACATCAACAAGATGACAGACCCACCACCAAAAGGATGACAGAGAGAAATTCACACTGGCTCCTACCACCAAAAGGATGATATAACAAACACTCGCATAGTCTAACATCAACAAAATGACAGACCCACCACCAAAAGTATGATTGAGCAAACTCATACCGGCTACTATCACCAAAAGGATGATAGAGCTAACACTCGCACAATCTGACATCAACAACATGATAGACCCACCACCAAAACGATGATGGAGAAAACTCACATCGGCTACTACCACCGAAAGAATGATAAAGCAAACACTCGCACATTCTGACATCAACAAGATGATAGACCCACCACCAAAAGGATGACGGAGCGAAACTCACACCGGCTACTACCAACGAAAGGATGATACAGCAAAACACTCGCACAATCTGACATCAATAAGATGACATACCCACAACCAAAAGGACGCTGGAGCAAAATCACACGAGCTACTACCACCGAAAGGATGATAGAGCAAACACTCGCACAATCTGACATCAATAAGATGACATTCCCACCACCAAATGGATGATGGAGATAACTCACACCGACTACTACCACGAAAAGGATGATAAAGCAAAACTCTCGCACAATCTGACATCAATAAAATGACAGACCCACCACCGAAAGGATGATAGAGAAAACACTCACACAATCTGACGTCAATAAGATGACATACCCACCACCAAATGGATGGTGGAGCTAACTCACACCGGATACTACCACTAAAAGGATTATAAAGCAAAACACTCGCACAATCTGACATCAATGAAATGGCAGACCCACCACCAAAAGGATGATGGAGCAAACACTCGTACAACATGGCATCAACAAGATGACAGTCCCACAACCAAAAGGATGACGGAGCAAAACTCACACCGGCTATTACCACAAAAAGGATGATAGATCTAATACTCGCACAATCTAACATCAACAACATGACAGAGCCACCACCAAAAGGATGACAGAGAGAAATTCAAACCGGATACTACCACCAAAAGGATGATATAACAAACACTCGCATTGTCTAACATCAACAAGATGACAGACCCACCACCAAAAGGATGATTGAGCGAACTTACATCGGCTACTACCACCAAATGGATGATAGAGCTAACACTCGCACAATCTGACATTAACAACATGATAGACCCACCACCAAAACGATGATGGATAAAACTCACATCGGTTACTACCACCGAAAGAATGATAAAGCAAACACTCGCACAATCTAACATCAACAAGATGACAGACCCACCACCAAAAGGATGACGAAGCGAAACTCACACCGGCTACTACCACCAAAAGGATGATACAACAAAACACTCCCACAATCTAACATCAACAAGATGACAGACCCACCACCAAAAGGATGATGGAGTGAACTCACAACGGCTACTACCAACAAAAGGATGATACAGCAAAACACTCGCACAATCTGACATCAACAAGATGACATACCCACCACCAAAAGGACGCTGGAGCAAACTCACACCGGCTACTACCACGGAAAGGATTATAGAGCAAACACACACACAATCTGACATCAATAAGATGATATACCCACCGCCAAATGGATGATGGAGCTAACTCACACCGGCTACTACCACCAAAAGGATGATAAAGAAAAACACTCGCACAATCTGACATCAATAAAATGACAGACCCACCACCAAAAGGATGATGGAGAAAACACTCGCACAATCTGACATCAACAAGATGACAGACCCACCACCAAAAGGATGACCGAGCAAAACTCACACCAGCTACTACCACAAAAAGGATGATAGAGCTAATACTCATACAATCTAACATCAACAACATGACAGACCCACCACCAAAAGGATGATGGAGCAAACTCTCATCGGCTACTACCACCAAAAGATGATAGAGCTAACACTCGCACAATATGACATCAACAACATGAAAGACCTACCACCAAAAGGATGATGGAGAAAATTCACATCAGCTACTACCACCGAAAGTATGATAGAGCAAACACTCGCACAATCTGACATCAACAAGATGACAGACCCACCACCAAAAGGATGACCGAGCAAAACTCACACCAGCTACTACCACAAAAAGGATGATAGAGCTAATACTCACACAATCTAACATCAACAACATGATAGACCCACCACCAAAAGGTTGATGGAGCAAACTCTCATCGGCTACTACCACCAAAAGATGATAGAGCTAACACTCGCACAATCTGACATCAACAACATGAAAGACCTACCACCAAAAGGATGATGGAGAAAATTCACATCAGCTACTACCACCGAAAGTATGATAGAGCAAACACTCGCACAATCTGACATCAACAAGATGACTGACCCACCACCAAAAGGATGACGGAGCGAAACTCACAACAGCTACTACCACCAGAAGGATTATATAGCAAACATTCGCACAATATGACATCAACAATATGATAGACCCACCACCAAAAGGATGATGGAGCGAAACTCACACCGGCTACTACCACCCAAAGGATGATACAACAAAACACTCCCACAATCTGACATCTACAAGATAACAGACCCACCAACAAAAGGGTGATGGTGTGAACTCAGTACGGCTACTACCAACAAAAGGATGATACAGCAAAATACTCACACAATCTAACATCAACAAGATGACATACCCACCACCAAAAGGACGATGGAGTGAACTCACACCGGCTACTACCACCGAAAGGATGATAGAGCAAACACTCGCACAATCTGACATCAACAAGATGACAGACCCACCACCAAAAGGATGGCGGAGCAAGACTCACACCGGCTACTACCACCGAAAGGATGATAGAGCAAACACTCACACAATCTTACATCAATAAGATGACATACCCAACGCCAAATGGATGATGGAGCTAACTCACACCGGCTACTACCACCAAAAGGATGATAAAGAAAAACACTCGCACAATCTGACATCAATAGAATGACAGACCCACCACCAAAAGGATGATGGAGCAAACACTCGCATAATCTGACATCAACAAGATGACAGACCCACCACCAAAAGGATGACGGAGAGAAATTCACACCGGCTCCTACCACCAAAAGGATGATATAACAAACACTCACATAGTCTAACATCAACAAGATGACAGACCCACCACCAAAAGTATGATTGAGCGAACTCACACCGGCTACTACCACCAAAAGGATAATAGAGCTAACACTCGCACAATCTGACATCAACAACATGATAGACCCACCACCAAAATGATGATGGAGAAAACTCACATCGGCTACTACAACCGAAAGAATGATAAAGGAAACACTCGCACAATCTGACATCAACAAGATGACAGACCCACAACCAAAAGGATGACGGAGACCGGCTACTACCACAAAAAGGATGATATAGCAAACATTCGCACAATATAACACCAACAAGATGATAGACCCACCACCAAAAGGATGACGGAGCGAAACTCACACCGGTTACTACCACCAAAAGGATGATACAACAAAACACTCCCACAATCTGACATCAATGAGATGACAGACCCACCAACAAAAGGATGATGGAGTGAACTCACAACGGCTACTACCAACAAAAGGATGATACAGCAAAACACTCGCACAATCTGACATCAACAAGATGACATACCCAACACCAAAAGGACGCTGGAGCAAAATCACACCGGCTACTACCACCGAAAGGATGATAGAGCAAACACTCGCACAATCTGACATCAATAAGATGACATACCCACTGTTGCACCCCAAAATTTGACCAACATTTATTTACCTAGCTTGTGGTTCATCTCATTCATCATATGCTTCTCATTGATATGGGTGCAGTAGATCAAGAGGTATGATCACCCAGCAGAAGTTATATGAGACTTTGAAGCTAGCCAAGAAGGTTATTCAAGTGTTCAAAGATTGATATCTTTGTCAGAGAACTCAAGAGATCCTCAGAGAGATTGGTTGAAACCAAGGTTGTGTGTCTCATACCTTGAGAGTTGTGGGAGCTCCTCAGATGATTCTGAAGCTATGAGGATGGACTTGAAGCTTTGAGAAAGCTTATTAGATGTCTTGAAAGCCATGATGAAGCCTACAGAGGTCATTGTACAAGAATTCAGAAGATTCAGCCATGAGTGGTGGAATTAGGGTTTGACTGGGTCAACCCTAGGTCAACTGATGATTTGGAGGAGGTTGAGACCTAATCCAAGAGCCATGTGATCATGGATTGATGCATTGAGATGCTATAAGGATGATTCCTAGACCAACTCATCATGATTGAGGAGTTTGAGAAGTTTCAAGCTAGGGTTTCTAAGGATTGACAGTGTAAAATCCCCTAGTTTGATCCCTATCTTCAAGGCAGTGTAGCTCAAGATGTAATTCTCATCTCATCTTCCCCACAACATGAATGTTGTAGAGCTTGCTCTTATATTTAATTTGAGTACTAGAAGTCCTTTATAGGATTTGTAGAGCTCAAGTTATGACTTTGACAAGTTGCAGGTCATCTGAGGTATGTGAATCTGAGTCCTTGAAAGTCACCCAACTTGCATCCAACTTTTGCCCAAGAGGGATGATTCCTATGGACTCTTGGTCAACATGAATTCTGTTCCTTATCTTCTTAGCTTTCTAGAGAGTACTAGAAGTCCTTGATAGGATTTGTAGAACTCAACTTATGGCTTTGACAAGTCAAGGGCATTTTGGTCATTTGGAGATTATAGGTCATTTCAAGCATAAGGCCATATCTCCTATTTCCAAGCTTAAAATGGAAAAATATTCAACATAAAACTTGCTTAGAATGATGTTTTAAGGCTAGTAGGGAGGTCATGAGGTGTTGAAAAGGCTTGTATCAAAAAGTGATAAAAATGACCTAAAGTGGAGGCATAAGTTAAATAAGTTGAAATTGGAAATTGGAAATCCCAAGTTACACATCCAAACCATGGCATATAATAGGTCATTTTGACTCTAAAAGACATTCTAAAAACAATGGTTCAGCCACAATTTTGATTTGAGGCCTAGATCATGGGGCTGATTTGGAAATTGGTTGCTTGCATCTTAAGGTTCAAATGCAAAACTTAAGAAAACTCAATGAACAAGTTAGTTAAGGGTTTCAACACATCACATATCTCATATAAGGATAACTTCAAGTCATTTTGGTTGCTGCAAGAGCTTGGCATGAGATAAGGCATGAGATGAGAAGTGAATTCATAATATCATGACATGAGAATCCCAATTTCTCATGGGATGGTTCTAGATGGTTCTAGATGATTCTAAACCACTCTATATAACCTATAGAACTTGCTCAGATGCAAGGTTGGTGTAAGATTTGAGAGAAGAGAGAGTTGGCCATCTCACTTGCCTCCATTGCAAGTTGAAAGTGAATTCCATATTCTGAACCATTTCCATTCCTTTTGTCAATCTAAACACACTCCATTGATCATATTGAAGCTGTGCAGACCAATTTGAGAGCAAAACCATGGTGAATTGAGGAATTGGCAATTGGATTTTCAAGGTTGCAAGTCAGAATCAGATTCTGAGATTCAAGCATTCTCCATCCAATCTTTTGCAAACAGAAGCTCTATCATCATCCAAGGAAGGTTTCTGAAGAATTACAAGGCTTGAAGTGAAGGTTTTCACCATCTGTTAATCAATAAATACCAGGTTAGTAACTTTTCTTCTACACCATGATTCAGGCATGATTAGCAAGAATGGTTAGGTTAGAACTGTTAGAGACCAATAGGAGATGGATTCTGAGCAGTTTGAGAGTAATTGGTGAGGTTTCAGTTGGTATCACCATTTTTGTTTGGACCAAGAACTCGAGTTATGGTGAGTTATAGAATGAATTAGATGTCAAGAATCAATCAGTGTGAGTTGGTGATTAATCTGAGGTAGTTAATTGCAAGAATGGTTGAAGTTGATGATTGAGCATATCTTTGATCAGGTTTGAGGATTTAGGATGATTCAGTTAATTTCAAGATCATGGTTAGATTCAGGATGAAATTCTGGAAAAGATAGGGTTTTGAATTTCAATTTTCCATGAAGAATTGATGAGGTTCGAGTTTGAGGAAGATGGAGCTTGAAGCTCTGCATTTCCATGGCTTCACTTGGAACCCTAGCCGGAGGAAGAAGAAGGCATGGCCATTGGATCATGCGCAGACTTTTTGACTAGACCAAGATCTCACGGTTGAGATTCAATTTCAGTTGAAGAGGGAATCTGAAGATGACTATGAAACGCATCGTTTCATTAAAAGGGAATTCGAATGGATTGCTAATCACACCCCCAATTCATGGCCCATTGGTTTTTACACTATATTTTGTTGCTTTCTACACCGTGGTTTTCTTCATTTTCTTTATGTTTTTTGATTTAATTTCTAATTAGAAATTGGGCCTAGCACGCATGACTAACTGCACCCCCATTTTGATCCCATTCATGAAATGAACTATCTGGCATTGCTATATGCACCTAGGTTTTCTCATTTTAATTTCATTTTCTTCCATTTTATGTTAATCTTTGAAAAATCATAATAAATAGGAAATTAATGATTTTTGCATGGGGATTTTTTCTCCCATTTTATGATAATGTCTAGAAAATTATGAAACCAAAATATTTGCATTTCTTGCATTTTTAGTATTTTTTGTATATTTTCTATTTTAATAGCTTTTTAATTCTTTTATGTTGATACATGATTTTGTAGAATTTTGTTTAGCTAGTTCCCTTCATATTTTTAGGCCATTCTTTTTAGGATAGTTAGATTAGGACTTTAGCTCCCCCTGGATTTATTCCATAATTTTGTGATGATTTTTAGGATAGTTTTTCTTAGATGATTTTAGGTTGTGTAGAATTAGGTTAATCCTTAATATAGGTCCACAATAACACTAGAATTTTGGGTTTCTAGGTCAAGTTAGGCATTGGGGCATATAAGGGTATTAAGGGTAGATACATAAGTTCCCCTAGAAATTATATTAGATTTTAATATAGTGGTATACTATTTTTAGATGATTTTTGTATTTGTTTATTGTTTGTGTTGCCCTTGTGGGCTTGTATTTTTGTTTGCTTTGCTTTGTGGGCTTGGAGAGCTTGGTATTGCTTTGAGGAGCATTGAGGAGCATAGTAGGAGCATTGAGGAGCTTGAGAGCTTGAAGACTTGTTTGTTTTGTTGTTGTTTTAGGGTTAGGAACTAAGTAGAGCTTAGACTTAGTTAATTTCTTTCTTAAACATGGATGGTATCTTTCACCTCCATTCCTCCCTATGATTCAAAGTCCTTCCCTGGTATACACCTCTCTCCTTTGGAGGGATAAGTGATGGTACCTAGGAAGTAGAACTTTTGAGGGAACCATTCCTTTGATGTTGAACCCTTATAGGTCACCTTTGGTGGTCAATAAGCAGTTTGATACCCCAGCTTATCCAGTTAAGTGATTTCCTCTGGTTTGAGTATCTTGAGAGATGTTGAGCTTGAGTTTGAAGATGAAGATTTCATTGAAGAGTGTAGAAGAGGATGAATCCTTGAGTATTGCCATTCCAGCTGAAGCTTGAAGAGCAACAAGGCAAGTTGATACTTGAAGACCCCTGAAGATGAAGTAAAGACTGAAGGATGAAGTTGACACTTCTAAGTGATTGAAGATTACTCTAAGAAGCTGAAGCTTGCAGGAAGAGAAGACCAAGTTGAGACTGGTAAAGTTGGGAGAGCTTGAAAGCTTGAAGACTAAGTTGATACTTAGGAAGAGGATTCAATTGAGATTGATTCTGAAGAGCTGAAGCTTGAAGATCAAAGGAAGTTGATACTTACTTTGATACTTGGAGATCCTGAAGGAATCCAGTTGTTACTTGTGGTTGATAGTGAAGCCTGAAGGTGGAACTGATCAAGGAGCTGAAGCTCAGAGAAGATAAGTTGAAACTTATGTTGAAGGGTTGAAACCTGGAAAAGCAAATTGATATTTGTCAAGAGTGATGGAAGTCTGAAGACTGAGTTGCTGTTGGAAGAGCTGAAGCTTGGAGTTGAGAGAGGAGTTGATCTGCTTTCTTATCTTTTTCTTTGCTGTATTGATGTGTTTTGCTTGACTTGCTTGATGCATTAGGGTAAGTTCATATCTAGAATAAGTAGAATCTAGGAGCATGATTGCACTAGACGTTGGGTTGCTCCCTCTGCTTGTATTTTTACTGTGTGGCTTTGCTTGCGGGTATTCGGTAGAGCCCAACTCCCTTGCCCATGTGGTTTATTTTGCTTGATGGCATTTTATTTCATTTCTTCTGTATGATTGCAGTTTACTGTATATTGCTTGATAGCATGTTGTTTATTTCAGTATGATTACTGTTATTCATTCTGGCTTGAGGTTGAGATGAGCTTGTGGAGGCTGAAGCCCCACACACATTTCCTCCCTCACTTGCATTGCATGCATTTTACTGTTAAGCTGATACTTTGTCTGTTTTGGTGTATCATTGACATGATCCCTTAGGACTCTCATTTCCTTTGATAAGGAATTGATGATAGAACTTTAGGTTGAAACCTATGCATGACAACTTCTAGGAGTTCCCTGTTCAAACCTCAACCATAGGATGAATCCTTGGCATGACAATAGTAGGACTTGATAGTCTCCCTCCTAGTTGGGCCTGTTCTCTTCTCATCTCAAAACAGTTTAAGATACAGTAATCATGAATGATTTCTTTCGTACGTTACGAGCCTTAAGCTATCTGAGAAAGGATTGTGGGAGAGTTTCTTTTCCATAGTCTGGATGTTTAGTATGGTACCCTTTGGGTGACATGCGACACATTCACTCTCAGGTCATAGTCTCTAGTGCGATTGAAATTGCAAACACAATAAAAAACACTTCTTTTGTAAAAGACAGGAAATAAAGCATAGTGTCCCGAACTACGTAAGCTCTGATCTCTCATACCTGTTGAGAGTACGTAGGCACAATACTGATGTATTGGCGAGCTACCTTCCCCATAACCCGTCGTAGGTCGAACTACGTTGACTCTGATTTCTCGTTCTCTGATGAGAATGCGTAGGCATAAAGTGCGACGCTTTGCCGAGTCATTTTTCTTTTCTTTTTAAGCCAACCTTGATAGGTAGATAGATAAAAATCAACCCGTCCAGTAATCACAACAAGCGTGGATCCCGTCGAGTACGACGGACGTAAGGGGTGCTAATACCTTCCCCTTGCGTAACCGACTCCCGAACCCAGACAATGGTTGCGACGACCTTGTCTTATCCGTTTTCGTTAAGTTTTTCCGATCGTTTCCTTTCCCGTTCCGAGGGATAAATAACGAAAGGTGGCGACTCTTCTGTTGTGCCGGCACCTTATTTTCGCATAAGCGACAGCTGGCGACTCTGCTGGGGACCCCAACGGTTCCCTACGCGAGTCAATCCTAGCGCTTGTATGATTACTTGTTGAGTTGTGTTTATTTACGCATTTTACTTCCTGCACTTTATTTTCAGTATGATATGATTATCTGTGCTGTTATGGGAGGGGCATTTTGATGAGTGAGAAGCCAGACCCAGGCTTGAGTGCACCATAGACTTAGAGTGGAAATTAGTGGGCGCGTGCTTGCTTTGCAAGCACTAGTGTCTCATGAAATCCACGCTCAGACGAGGTTCTCCCGGTTGGCTTCTCTTTCAACCCTTTGGGTTGAGACGGTTGCTGGTTTGGTGGATTGTCGACTCTGGGGACCGATCATTTGTGATTCAGCCGAGTGAGGCCGCTTCATGAGCTGGTGATGCCACGCCTTCTGGGTATTGTATCACCCCTCTTGAATGTCTGTGACGCTGATGATTGCATAGGATGCCGAACTTGAGTCAGTTTAGGTCCATACCTGTGAGCAGGGTTGGGTTCATTGCAGGAAACTTTGACCTTCAGACCACCTGGTTTTCTTGACAGCAAATCAGTTTTGTTGGATCAGAGGATCTTATCATCAGATGTGTATTTGTTCTTGATAGAGAAGGTTTTGATCAGAGGATCTTACCATCAGATGTGTATTTGTTCTAGATAGAGCAGAGTTTTCGTCATCAGTTGTTTGTTCTTGATAGAGCAGATTGTTGATTGGGGTCTGAAGATCTCATCAGCAGATGTATGTTCGTTCTTGACAGAGCGGATTTCTTGGTCCTACATCAGAGGTCCTTATTATCAGACATTTGTTCTTGACAGAGAAGAATTATGATCCTATGTATATGGCCCTATCAGATGGTTGTTCTTGACAGAGCAGATTTGTGGTCCGATACCAGGGTTTTCTTCTTGTCAGATGCAGTGGTTGTTCTTGATAAAGCAGCGTTATGGTTTTGTTGATACAAAATCTCCACAGCAGTTGCCTTGGTCTCCTATTGCATGATTGCATTTTGCATTAGTTTGCATACTCATTTGCATTTCATTAACGTGTGTCTGTGTTGCAGGTACCGTTTTCCCCGATCCAGGATTCCTTGCCTCCCGTCGTACTGTTATGGGTTCTCTGAGGAAGATCGTGGCTTACAAGTTCCCTGCCCCTGATGTGGTTAAGCTAACTGGTTTGATAGCTTTAGCAGATGATTCTGTGAGCGATGAGTTCAGAAAATCTTACGGCAGGTTGCTCAGTTTGGTTCATAAACCTTCTGCATTCGAGGTGAATGGGTTGCACGCTCTGCTGCAGTTCTACGATCCTCCGTTGAGATGTTTCACTTTTTAGGACTTCGTTCTCGCACCCACGCTAGAAGAGTATGCTGATTTGCTAGGGGTGCCTATCAAGAGGCAGATGCCTTTGGTTCATATGGATGCTGAGCCTGATCTGGCTGGTTTAGCTCCTTCACTTCATCTGGACGCCCCCGAGTTAGTATTGACTAGTTGGAACAAGGTTCCTGGGTTCTCCTTGTAGTTTCTAGTGGGTAAGGCCCAGCAGTGCGCCAAGGACGGATGTTGGGTTGCGTTCAATGCCATCCTTGCTCTGTGCATATATGGCATCATTCTGTTCCCAAATATGCCCGATTTTGTAGACTTGGATGCATTTCATATCTTTGCTTCTGGGAATCCCGTCCCTACCTTGATAGGAGATGTTTACCATTCTATCCACTACAAAAACGAGAACAGGAGGGGCAAGAATGTCTCATGCTGTGTACCCTTGCTTTATAAATGGCTTGATAGTCATTTGCCCAAGAGGGGTCCCTTTGTTTCGTCTGCAGCCACAGCTGAGTGGTCTGAGCGTCTGATGAGTCTATCTGCAGAGGATATTGACTGGTTTGACAGGGATAGGTTGGGTACTGAGGTGATCTTCAGTTGCAGCGGGTTTCCAAACGTGCCTTTGATAGGCAGGAAGGGTTGTATAAACTACAATCTGTCGCTGTTGGTTCGACAGTTCGCGTATGCTTTGAGAACTCCGTCGAAGGATGAAGAGGTACAGGAATCTCTGTACCTCACTGGTCTTCTAGAGGGGGATCTGTTGTCCAAGCTTCAGCGCGCGTGGAATGGTATCAGTAAGCGAGGAAAGCCATTGCTGGGAAAAAGCAACAATCAAGCCTACCCTCCGTATGTAACTTGGATCAGAGCCAGGGCCGATGCTATAGGGATGCCGTTTCCTCATGCCAAGCCAGAAAGCCCTCCAATGATTGAAGAGCCTACTACTGTGCCCATTCAGCAGCATAATCAGGTGTTAGCTGAGCGGGATGAATTGAAGCGGGCGAACGAAGAACTGGAGAAGGAATTGGCTCAACTCCGAAGCGAGAGGAACGAAGCCGTCCATTCTTTCAAAAGGCAAACAGAGTTGGTGAACCGGCTGGGGACAGACTTGACTAAGCAGATAGCCGAGCGTGAACGCATGGGTCAAGACTTCAAAGTTGTCAACGACGTACTGGCTACGAAGAAGCAGCACTTGGACGAAGCATATCGGAGGATATCCAAGTTCAACCAGCACTGGGAGGCTTCCCTGGCCACCAGGAAAGAGCGGGAGGATAAGCTGATGCTGCAGATCTCCAAGCTGGAAGCCCAGGTGAAGGGCAGTGAGAAGAGGTTTGATGAAGAAACCGCCCGCAGATACGCCGCCGAAGGCCAGCTCAACAAAGCTCTCGCTAACCTGAAGGAGCGCAAGCTGACGTTTGAGTCCAAGAAGCGGAAATTGGAAGATTGCTTCGGCGAAGGAGCATGGGAAGGTTCGGTCGAAGGACTTCAGTATACCATGGTGCGGAGGGAATTGCTCGTCGAGGGGTTGCTCACTCTGCCGAATCATCCAGAGACAAAGGAGTTGTTAGAAGAGTATCGCGCCCGTGGCCGTACTTGACTATTTGTATTCCTTTTGTTTTGATCATTGTTGTATGCTGACCATCACCAGGCTTGTTGGCTGAGGTCACGCTGTTGATTCATCTTGTACTCGCTGATGCTATGTACTGCCTTGATAGGCTTTCTTTATATATGAGATTGTTGTTTCCCTGATTGGACTCGGACTGCTTCTTATTATTATCGGCACTGGCACTCAGGCACTAGGATCGGGGGAGATCTCCCTAACACATAGACACACGCATGCATTTGCATGACGAGCATTTTGTTGTTTTTCCTAACCCTTCTGTGTTTACCAGGTTTTTCAGGTTATCGCAGGTTGTCCCAGGTTGTTTCCGGTGGTTCCAGGATTGATCAAAGACCAGTTCACCGCTATCCTACTAGAGCTAATCAGACCAGAATCATGGATCAAGTGCAAACTGATGTTCAGGAGCTCCGCGAAAGGATGGATCGCTTCATGGAGCTCATGCAAGTGGTCGCCAATGGCCAGGATCAGCTCAGAACTTTGGTCCAGCCTTTGATCTCCAGGGTTGATAGCAACAGCATGCTCCACGGTGGGACCGTGCCTACTCCGCCACCAGTTGAAACTCCACAAAATGGTGTCCCCGCGGCCGGGGGCAACGGCAGTGCTCATGGCAATGTGATGGCCAACATCGGACTCAATACGGCGGGCGTCGGTAATGGGAGTCTGGGAGCTAATGTCAATATAGGGCCGGGCAACGGCAATGCAGGCGTCGGGAATCTGTTTGTGCCTCAGCCATGGCTTGAGGATCATCAGGATGATGTGTTCTCTCAGAGAGGTGCTGAAGGAGAGCTGAATGCTGAAACGCGGCTTAGATTCAAAGCACTTGAAGATAAAATGAGAGATATTGAGAATCAGAATACTTTGGGCGTTGATATGTCCAAGCTGGGATTAATTGCTGATTTCAAGGTACCTCCTAAGTTCAGGGTACCTGAATTTGAAAATATAAGGGCACCACTTGCCCTCGTGTCCACCTGAGATCGTATTACAGGAAGATGTCTGCTCATTCCGAAGACGAGAAGTTGCTGATGCACTTCTTCCAAGACAGTCTTTCCGGGCCATCCCTCGAGTGGTACATGGGTCTGGAGCCCACTAGTGTGCGCACATGGAAGGATCTTGCTGAAGCTTTTGTGCACCACTACCAATACAATAGCGACTTGGCCCCGAACCGAGTCCAGCTGCAGAACCTGTCGCAGAGGAATAATGAAGGATTTAAGGAGTACGCCCAGCGGTGGCGTGAGTTGGCAGCCAGGGTTCAGCCGCCGATGGTTGAACGAGAGCTCGTGCATATGTTTGTAGCCACCCTCCCAGGGGTTTACTATGAAAAGTTAGTCAGCGGTATGTCTGGGAAGTTCTCGGATCTCATTATCATGGGTGAGCACGTCGAGAATGGGATCAAGATCGGGAAAATTCAAGGTGAGTCATCCTCAGCTGGAGGAGGCGGAAAGAAACCTTATGCTGGCAAAAGGCGAGAAGGAGAAGCGAGCGCTGTGACCAACGCTCGAAGGAAGGGCAAAGGCCCTCAGCAGCAGGTAGCCAGTATAAATATCCCGGCAGCTCCGCAGCAGCAGCAGCAACCGAATCAACAGGGGTATAGAAAGTACCAGAATCGGGCATATTTGGCAAACCGTCACTTCGAGGCGCCGCCCATGTCGTACGCGCAACTCTTGCAGACTTTGCTTCAGCTACAGTTGGTCCAGAAGAGGACGATGGCTCCCTTGACAGGGGCACCTCCACCACGGTACGACGCAAATGCCACTTGTGAGTTCCACTCAGGGGCACCAGCCTACACAATCGAGAACTGCAAAGCCTTCAAGCACAAGGTGCAAGATTTGGTGGATGCCAAGATCATCAACTTCTCCGATAACGTGCCCAATGTCACGAAGAATCCTATGCCGAATCATAGGGGAGGCGGAGTGAACGCCATTATCGAAGACGAGAGTGCAGATTTGTTGACTGACGTTAGAGATCTGAAGACGCCGCTTAGCTTCGTTAAATCTAAGTTGCTGAAAAGAGGGTTCTTTCCAGGTTGCGGAGAGTTATGCATGGACTGTGCCACACGTTCTAATGGATGTGAGCAGTTGGTGGAAGGAATTCAAAGTCTGATGACTGAAGGGATTCTGCAGTTTAGCCGGAGGGCTGAAAGTGGATCAGGAGAGGTAGTGCTGAAGCAGGCCGATGAAGTCACCACCATCACCATCCCTCGCCGACCGATAACCATTTCTGCGCCCAGACCGCCTACAATTACTATCACCAAAGCTGGGCCGATACCCTTCGAGAGCACTAACGCCGTCCCGTGGCATTATGGGGCTGAAGTCTATTGCAACGAACAGAGGTTGGAGCTAGAGCCGTATGGGTCGACTGTGGAGAACCTTGCAGGAATCAGTGGTATTACTCGTAGCGGAAGAGTGTTTGCACCGCCAGAGGTCGTGACGGATAAAGCGGTCAGAGCTGATGCGGCCGATAAAGGGAAAAGTAAAGTCTTTGAAGAGGTCCCGTGTGGGGCAGAAAAAGACTTGCTTGTTAAAGATGCCGAGGAGTTCATGCGGTTGATTAAAAAGAGCGACTACAAGATTGTAGATCATCTCCATCAGACGCCCTCGAAGATTTCCATTCTCAACTTGTTGCTGTGTTCCGAAGCACACCGCAATGCGCTGCTGAAGGTGTTGAACGCCGCCTACGTACCGCAAGAAATATCGATGAATCAGCTAGAGGAGGTTGTAGCCCACGTAAATGCTGGGAATGGACTAGGGTTCACAGACTTAGAGCTGACGCCAAAAGGGAGGAATCACAATAGCGCCCTGCACATCTCGATAGAGTGTAGGGGCACAATCATGTTGCACGTGCTGGTGGACACGGGTTCGTCGCTTAATGTCCTTCCAAAGAAGGCGTTAATGAAGTTGGATACTTGTGGATGATCTGCACACCCAGTGATCTGGTTGTGAAGGCGTTCGACGGAACTAAATGCCACGTTTTCGGGGAGGTGACCCTGCCGATCCAAGTCGGTCCGAAAATGTTCAACGCGGTCTTTTATATTATGGACATCATGCCTGCCTACAGTTGTCTCTTGGGCCGGCCATGGATCCATGTTGCTGGTGCCGTGACCTCCACGTTGCACCAAAAGCTCAAATATGATGTCGGGGGAAGCATCGTAACCGTGTTTGGCGAGGAAGACATAATGGTGAGCCATTTGTCGTCCTTCAAGTATGTGGAAATGGATGGCGAAATCCATGAGACTCTTTGCCAAGCGTTCGAAGCTGTCAAAGTGAAGGACGTAACTCCTGTGGTCACTGAAAAGCCAGAGATGACTCTCTCATCGTTCAAGGAGGCTCGGGCCGTTGTCCAAGCCGGATCTACCCCAGGTTGGGGGCGAATTTTGGAGATACCCAACAAGCAAGATAAGTTTGGATTGGGATATTCTCCTGGAGCTGAAGCTTCTTCCTCTTCTTCTAGCAGTGCGTCACGAGGTAAGGGGCCGATCCAATTTACCAGTGGCGGAGTGATTTTCGAAAGCATCAATGTGGTGTCTGAAGACAGCGGGGATAGCGATTGTAACCTCGACTCTTGGATTCAGCCAAGCAAGCCAGGCGAGGGCCTCAATAATTGGACCATCAAGGATATCATCCAGATGACAAGTGAAGAGTAATGATTTACTTTTTTCTAATCATTGTACAACCCTATGTCCTACCCGGGGCATAGCGGTTTTATTGTCAGGGCCTTGTTGGATTATGTACATGCATTTTGTTAATAAATCAATGTTTTCTTCGTATTCAAATATTGTGATCTCTGTTATTCCTGTTTTATATTTGTTTTGAAAAACAGCAAAATGGCAATGGGGTTTGTGCTAACCTGCACATCTTTGTTTTAAACTTAACCCTTATTATTGCAGGATCCACATAACAGATGACATCGACTCTGGACCTTCTACGACTCACTTCGACTTCGATTGCCCGATCTATCAAGCCGAAGAAGAGATTGATGAAGACGAAGACCTTCCTGAAGAGTTGACCCGCTTGTTGAAACAAGAGGAGAAAGTTATTCTGCCTCATGAGGAAGAGATCGAGATCGTGAATCTGGGTTCTAAAGAGCTCGTCAGAAATGTCAGGATAGGGGCTGCAGTGCAGAGTGATGTCAAGCAGAGATTGGTCGAGATGCTAAGAGAGTATAGTGACGTCTTTTCTTGGTCATACGAAGATATGCCCGGACTTGACACGGATATCGTGGTCCACCACTTACCGCTGCGAGAAGATTGCCCTCCCGTTAAGAAGAAGCTTAGGAGGATGAGACCAGACATGGCCGTTAAGATCAAGGAAGAAGTGCAAAAACAGCTTGATGCTGGCTTCTTAGCGGTCACTACTTACCCTCCGTGGGTCGCCAACATAGTACCTGTACCGAAGAAGGGCGGTAAGGTACGCATGTGCGTCGATTATCGGGATTTGAATAGGGCGAGCCCTAAAGATGATTTCCCGTTGCCTCATATCGATGTGTTGGTCGACAACACAGCCCAGTTCTCCGTGTTTTCGTTCATGGATGGCTTCTCCGGTTACAATCAGATCAAGATGGCGCCGAAGGACATGGAGAAAACTATGTTTATCACTCCCTGGGGAACATTTTGCTATAAGGTAATGCCTTTCGGTCTGAAGAACGCAGGGGCCACTTACCAACGAGCAATGGTAACTTTGTTTCATGACATGATTCATCATGAGATTGAGGTCTATGTTGATGACATGATTGCGAAGTCCCAAACGGAGAAAGAGCATCTGGTCAACTTATTGAAGCTTTTTGAGAGGCTTAGGAAGTTCAGGTTGAGGCTGAATCCTAACAAATGTACTTTCGGAGTACGGTCCGGAAAGTTACTGGGGTTTATCGTGAGTGAACGAGGCATCGAGGTTGATCCTGCGAAGATAAAAGCCATACAAGAGATGCCAGTGCCGAAAACAGAAAAGGAAGTTCGTGGTTTCCTAGGCAGAATAAACTACATTGCAAGGTTTATCTCTCAGCTCACGGCCACGTGTGAACCAATGTTCAAGCTTTTAAAGAAAGATCAGGCGATTACCTGGAATGAGGATTGCTAGAAGGCATTCGACAAGATAAAGCAGTATCTTCAAGAACCTCCAATCTTGATACCCCCAGTGGCTGGACGGCCATTAATCATGCACTTTACAGTTCTTGAGAATAGTATGGGGTGCGTTCTCGGTCAGCACGACGAGACGGGCAGAAAAGAGCATGCCATTTATTACTTGAGTAAAAAGTTCACTGACTGTGAATCTCGATACTCGATGCTGGAGAAGACGTGTTGTGCACTAGCCTGGGCTGCCAAACGTCTACGACAGTACATGCTCAATCACACCACCATGCTAATTTCAAAGATGGATCCTATCAAGTACGTCTTCGAGAAGCGGGCTCTTTCGGGCAGGATTGCCAGATGGCAAATGGTGTTAACGGAATATGATATTCAGTACGTGTCCCAGAAGGCCATCAAGGGAAGCGTATTGTCTGAATACCTGGTCGAACAGCCGATCGAGGATTACCAGCCGATGAAATTTGAATTCCCTGATGAGGATATTATGTTTCTCAAAGTGAAGGATTGCGATGAGTCGTTGCCCGACGAGGGGCCAGATAGGAAATCCCAGTGGAAATTGATATTCGATGGGGAGGTTAATTCCTATGGAAGTGGCATCGGGGCCATCATCACGACTCCCCACGGATCCCATATCCCGTTTACTGCAAGACTGACGTTTCCAGTCACCAACAATAAGGCGGAGTACAAAGCATGCATCATGGGTCTAGAAGAGGCAATTGATTTGAGAATCAAGAATCTAGATGTATATGGTGACTCGGCACTCGTGATTAACCAGATTAAAGGGGAGTGGGAGACTCGTCAATCGAATTTGGTGCCGTACATGAACTATTCCAGAAGGCTACTTCCGTTCTTTGATCGAGTGGAACTCCATCATGTGCCCAGAGCGGAAAATCAGATGGTTGATGCCTTAGCCACGTTGGCTTCAATGTATAAAGTCAATTTTTGGAATGAGGCTCCAAGAATTGTCCTTTCGCGTCTTGATAGACCTGCGTTCGTCTTTGCAATCGAGGAAGCCGCCGACGGCAAGCCATGGTTCCATGACATCCAGACTTTCCTTATGACTAAGGAGTATCCTGAGGGTGCGTCAACCCAGGATAAGAAGACTCTGAGGAGGCTGTCTGGAAATTTTTATCTCAATCCTGATGGAGTGTTGTATAAGAGAAACCACGATCTCGTGCTACTCAGATGTGTAAATGAGAAAGAGGCGAGTATGCTCATGGAAGAAGTCCATGAAGGCACATTTGGTACGCACGCCGACGGGCATGCTATGACGAGAAAGATCCTGAGAGCAGGATACTACTGGCTGACGATGGAATCAGATTGCTTTAAATTCGCGAAGAGGTGTCATAAATGCCAGATTTATGTTGATAAAGTTCATGTGCCGCCTTGCCCGTTGAATGTCATGTCCTCCTCGTGGTCGTTCTCCATGTGGGGCATCGACATGATAGGCAAGATCGAGCCCACTGCATCTAACGGTCATCGCTTCATTCTGGTAGCTATCGACTACTTCACCAAGTGGGTGGAGGCAGCCTCATATGCTAATGTGACCAAGCAGGTGGTGGCTAAATTCATAAAGAGGGACATCATCTGTCGTTACGGAATTCCCGAACGAATCATTACTAATAATGGTTCGAATCTGAATAACAAGATGATGAAGGAGCTGTGCCAGAGTTTCAAGATTGAACACCACAACTCATCTCCTTACCGGCCGAAGATGAATGGCGCCGTTGAAGCGGCCAATAAGAACATAAAGAAGATTGTTCAGAAGATGGTTGTGACCTACAAAGACTGGCACGAGATGCTGCCATTTGCAATGCACGGTTATCGTACGACGGTACGTACATCGACCGGGGCAACTCCTTTCTCCTTGGTGTACGGTATGGAAGTTGTCCTACCGTTAGAAGTGGAGATCCCTTCTTTGCGAGTTTTGGTTGATGTGAAACTCGACGAGGCAGAATGGATTACGAACCGACTGAACCAAGTCAGCCTGATGGACGAGAAGAGGTTAGCATCGATTGCGTTTGGTCGTCTGTACCAAAGTCGAATGAAGAAAGCTTATGATAAAAGGTGCGTCCTAGAAGCTTTCAGACGGGTGATCTCGTCCTGAAGAAGATTCGTCCTCCACACTCCGATCGCCGGGGCAAGTGGACTCCGAATTACGAAGGTCCGTACATCGTCAGCAAGGTCTTCTCGGGAGGAGCTTTGTTGTTGTCCACGATGGATGGTGAAGATTTTGCATCCCCGGTGAACGCGGACGCGGTTAAAAAATACTTTGCTTGAAAGTGACCCGCTGGACAAAAAAAGAGAGTCCAGGCAAAAATGGGGCATCCCGGCGAACCAAAAACAGAATAAAAGGTTCGGGCAAAAATTAGGGATATAGATTGAAAAATGTACACCCGCGAAGTCGAAAACCTACACTGGGCGGCTTCGGCAAAAAAGGGTATCCCGGTGAACTGAAAACCCGCAAAGGGCGGTTCACGCAAAAGTTAGGGATTTGAAAAAGCAAATGACTGCGTTCCGCGTGTGGACTTTCTTTGTTTAGTGGTTGGGAAGACCTGAGGGCCGTTTATCTGAATCAATCTCTTCCGAAGCTAAAGCGTCGGAGGAGTATCAAAGTCGAGCGGGTCATAGAGGGATCAACTCATGGTGTTCGTCTACGCCTCGTTGCCGACATTTGTATATACTGATGTATATTTATGTTTTATTTTTGCGCGGCTTCCTCATTCCAGGAGCTTGCCTCTGTTGTAAAACATTTTTACCCATTCAGGGGTTCGTTATCAATAAAATGTATACTATTCAGCAATTCTGTTCGCCTGTTTAGCATCTATCCGTTTTGTTTGCGAAAAAGAACGCCGATGTTTTTGATAAAATGCGCATACATAAACTTACTGGCCTAGGCCACTGATTGTTGAAACAATGAATTACTTGAACATTGTCACGAGATAATAACCTTGACAGGTCCCTTTGAGAAGGGTATCTTGTCTGTTTGTTTGTGTTGTTACAGGTGTAGCATATTCCAGACAGTGCGTCATGCGCATCCCGAAGAAGGATGATTCCTCCTTCTCCAGCAGAGTTCAGTAGCCTCTCCCCGCAGAGTCTGAACGCGAGATCATGAGCATTGATATGTCTCCCCAGGCAGAGATGATTCTCTCCCCAACCAGATGCGTCCTGAAGGAACGCCATCTCCTCAGCTGAGTCAGGCGCCGAAGCGCGTGTTCATCCCCCAGCACCGGGTCGCAATTGCAGGTCTCGTAGGAAACTATTCGTTCACTGAAGTGTGCAGCAACTGATAGTCCAGACTGAAGTCTCCAGCGGAATTGAAATTCCCCACCAGAGTCGTACCCTCCCCCGAAGTCGGATGATTCCTTCTTTTCCAGCGGAATTGAGATTCCCCACGGAGCCGTAGTCTCCAGCAAGCGGAATGATTTCTCCTTCCTCACCCGAGTTTGCAGATCCCCAAGAGAGCCGAATCCTTGGAAGTTGCTCAAGCCATGGTTGGTTTTCCCCCAGTAGAAGGTTGAACAGCTGATGCTATTTCCCCACAGAGTCGTTATCTCCAGAGAAGTAGCCGAGAAGGCCATGCAGTTTATTCCCGCGATTGACATCGCCTTCCCTCAACAGGGCCAGGTTCTCGTAGAGCTTCGTTCCCTTGCAGCAATCAACTGAAGTTGTGCCCCCTGCGGAGTCCAATTGAGATTGGCGTGACCTTGTTCTCCTCAGCAGGACGATTCCTCTCTCTGAGTAGTTCTTTCTCCTTGAGAGGAGGATTCTCCCTTCGGCATTTATTTTGCTGACGGGATCGCATCATTGTACATGATTGCATAGCATTTATCATAAACGCATAGCATTTCCACCGTGTGGAGCATTGCACCATTGCCGAAGCATACGCATGATGAACATGATCTAGGTTGTTACCGTTCTTGTTTTGCAGGTGTTCCGCCGCAGAATTGATTGCTCAGGATGATTCCTGACATTCTCCCCAATGAAGCCGCTTGCTCAAGATGATTCTTGAAGTCCCCAGCGAAGTCTTCAGTTCAAGATGATTCTTGAAGTCCCCAGAAGGGTCGGTTGCTTAAGATGATTCTTAAGATCCCCAGTGCAGTCTCCAGAGTTGGTTGCTCAAGTTGATACTTAGAGTATCCGGTAAAGGTTGCCCAGGATGATTCCTGAAATCCCCAACAGAGTGTTCGCTCAGGATGATTCCTGAAATCTCCAGAATGGTCGACGGTTCAAGATGATTCTTGAAGTCCCCGGCGAAGTTATTTGTCCAAGATGATTCTTGAAGTCCTCAGCAGAGTTGATTCATCCAGAATGATTTCTGGATCCCCGGAGCGGAGTTACTTGATAGTTCTCCAGAATCCCCAGCAGGTTTTTGAACGGCGAAGTTGAAACCTCCCCTGAAGACTCATGATTGAAGTCTGACCGTGTTAATGAAGTAGTTCTCTCAGCTGATGCGGAGTGCCTGATGGAAGAGGTTTAGATATTCCCAGTTGGCTCATGATTGACCAAGAATTCTATTCCCGACTTGCTGACCTAGTCCGGCTGATGCCCGACAGTTCTTTGAATGCCTGATGGCATGATCAACCTGATGGTTGAAGTCCGGCTGATGCCCGACAGTTTTCTTTGAATGCCTGATGGCATGATCAACCTGATGGTTGAAGTCCGGCTGATGCCCGACAGTTTTCTTTGAATGCCTGATGGCATGATCAACCTGATGGTTGAAGTCCGACTGATGCCCGACAGTTTTCTTTGAATGCCTGATGGCATGATCAACCTGATGGTTGAAGTCCGGCTGATGCCCGACAGTTTTCTTTGAATGCCTGATGGAATGATCAACCTGATGGTTGACCTGAAGAGTCCCGAGGAATCGTGATGCCTGATGGCATGATCGACTATGTATTACCAGTTACCATGTGACCAATTATCCAGCTAGTTGCCGTGCAGCTATTATTTCAGTTTTCGAAGATTTGTTCCCATCCGAGTACCGCGTACTTGTGCAGTTGGCAAATTTCCGGGTTTATCGGTATTCAACCGTCTCGCACCTTGATTAGCTGAGAGCCGTTCGCTCCTCACCCAGTCAGGTTCAAGCCGTTTGAATAGGGGCAGCTGTTGCACCCCAAAATTTGACCAACATTTATTTACCTAGCTTGTGGTTCATCTCATTCATCATCTGCTTCTCATTGATATGGGTGCAGTAGATCAAGAGGTATGATCACCCAGCAGGATTTATATGAGACTTTGAAGCTAGCCAAGAAGGTTATTCAAGTGTTCAAAGATTGATATCTTTGTCAGAGAACTCAAGAGATCCTCAGAGAGATTGGTTGAAACCAAGGTTGTGTGTCTCATAACTTGAGAGTTGTGGGAGCTCCTCAGATGATTATGAAGCTATGAGGATGGACTTGAAGCTTTGAGAAAGCTTATGAGATGTATTGAAAGCCATCATGAAGCCTAGAGAGGTCATTGTACAAGAATTCAGAAGATTCAGCCATGAGTGGTGGAATTAGGGTTTGACTGGGTCAGCCCTAGGTCAACTGATGATTTGGAGGAGGTTGAGACCTAATCCAAGAGCCATGTGATCATGGATTGATGCATTGAGATGCTATAAGGATGATTCCTAGACCAACTCATCATGATTGAGGAGTTTGAGAAGTTTCAAGCTAGGGTTTCTAAGGATTGACAGTGTAAAATCCCCTAGTTTGATCCCTATCTTCAAGGCAGTGTAGCTCAAGATGTGATTGTTATCTCATCTTCCCCACAACATGAATGTTGTATAGCTTGCTCTTAGCTTTAATTTGAGTACTAGAAGTCCTTGATAGGATTTGTAGAGCTCAAGTTATGACTTTGACAAGTTGCAGGTCATCTGAGGTATGTGAATTTGGGTCCTTGAAAGTCACCCAACTTGCATCCAACTTTTGCCCAAGAGGGATGATTCCTATGGACTCTTGGTCAACATGAATGTTGTTCCTTATATTCTTAGATTTCTAGAGAGTACTGTAAGTCCTTGATAGGATTTGTAGAACTCAACTTATGGCTTTGACAAGTCAAGGGCATTTTGGTCATTTGGAGATTATAGGTCATTTCAAGCATAAGGCCATATCTCCTATTTCCAAGCTTCAAATGGAAAAATCTTCAACATCAAACTTTCTTAGAATGATGTTTTAAGGCTATAAGGGAGGTCATGTGGTGTTGAAAAGGCTTGTATCAAAAAGTGATAAAAATGACCTAAAGTGGAGGCATAAGTTAAATAAGTTGAAATTGGAAATTGGAAATCCCAAGTTACACATCCAAACCATGGCATATAATAGGTCATTTTGACTCTAAAAGACATTCTAAAAACAATGGTTCAGTCACAATTTTGATTTGAGGCCTAGATCATGGGGCTGTTTTGGAAATTGGTTGCTTGCATCTTAAGGTTCAAATGCAAAACTTAAGAAAACTCAATGAACAAGTTAGTTAAGGGTTTCAACACATCACATATCTCATATAAGGATAATTTCAAGTCATTTTGGTTGCTGCAAGAGCTTGGCATGAGATAAGGCATGAGATGAGAAGTGAATTCATAATATCATGACATGAGAATCCCAATTTCTCATGGGATGGTTCTAGATGGTTCTAGATGATTCTAAACCACTCTATATAACCTATAGAACTTGCTCAGATGCAAGGTTGGTGTAAGATTTGAGAGAAGAGAGAGTTGGCCATCTCACGTGCCTCCATTGCAAGTTGAAAGTGAATTCCATATTCTGAACCATTTCCATTCCTTTTGTCAATCTAAACACACTCCATTGATCATATTGAAGCTGTGCAGACCAATTTGAGAGCAAAACCATGGTGAATTGAGGAATTGGCAATTGGATTTTCAAGGTTGCAAGTCAGAATCGGATTCTGAGATTCAAGCATTCTCCATCCAATCTTTTGCAAACAGAAGCTCTATCATCATCCAAGGAAGGTTTCTGAAGAATTACAAGGCTTGAAGTGAAGGTTTTCACCATCTGTTAATCAAGAAATACCAGGTTAGTAACTTTTCTTCTACACCATGATTCAGGCATGATTAGCAAGAATGGTTAGGTTAGAACTGTTAGAGACCAATAGGAGATGGATTCTGAGCAGTTTGAGAGTAATTGGTGAGGTTTCAGTTGGTATCACCATTTTTGTTTGGACCAAGAACTCGAGTTATGGTGAGTTATAGAATGAATTAGATGTCAAGAATCAATCAGTGTGAGTTGGTGATTAATCTGAGGTAGTTAATTGCAAGAATGGTTGAAGTTGATGATTGAGCATATCTTTGATCTTGGATCGGGTTTGAGGATTTAGGATGATTCAGTTAATTTCAAGATCATGGTTAGATTCAGGATGAAATTCTGGACAAGATAGGGTTTTGAATTTCAATTTTCCATGAAGAATTGATGAGGTTCGAGTTTGAGGAAGATGGAGCTTGAAGCTCTGCATTTCCATGGCTTCACTTGGAACCCTAGCTGGAGGAAGAAGAAGAAGGCATGGCCATTGGATCATGCGCAGACTTGTTGACTAGACCAAGATCTCACGGTTGAGATTCAATTTCAGTTGAAGAGGGAATCTGAAGATGACTATGAAACGCATCGTTTCATTAAAAGGGAATTGGGCTGGATTGCTAATCACACCCCCAATTCATGGCCCATTGGTTTTTACACTATATTTTGTTGCTTTCTACACCGTGGTTTTCTTCATTTTCTTTATGTTTTTTGATTTAATTTCTGATAGAAATTGGGCCTAGCACGCATGACTAACTGCACCCCCATTTTGAGCCCATTCATGAAATGAACTATCTGGCATTGCTATATGCACCTAGGTTTTCTCATTTTAATTTCATTTTCTTCCATTTTATGTTAATCTTTGAAAAATCATAATAAATAGGAAATTAATGATTTTTGCATGGGGATTTTTTCTCCCACTTCATGATAATGTCTAGAAAATTATGAAACCAAAATATTTGCATTTCATGCATTTTTAGTATTTTTTGTATATTTTCTATTTTAATAGCTTTTTAATTCTTTTATGTTGATACATGATTTTGTAGAATTTTGTTTAGCTAGTTCCCTTCATATTTTTAGGCCATTCTTTTTAGGATAGTTAGATTAGGACTTTAGCTCCCCCCCTGGATTTATTCCATAATTTGTGATGATTTTTAGGATAGTTTTGCTTAGATGATTTTAGGTTGTGTAGAATTAGGTTAATCCTTAATATAGGTCCACAATAACACTAGAATTTTGGGTTTCTAGGTCAAGTTAGGCATTGGGGCATATAAGGGTATTAAGGGTAGATATATAAGTTCCCCTAGAAATTATATTAGATTTTAATATAGTGGTATACTAGTTTTAGATGATTTTTGTAGTTGATGATTGTTTGTGTTGCCCTTGTGGGCTTGTATTTTTGTTTGCTTTGCTTTGTGGGCTTGGAGAGCTTGGTATTGCTTTGAGGAGCATTGAGGAGCATAGTAGGAGCATTGAGGAGCTTGAGAGCTTGAAGACTTGTTTGTTTTGTTGTTGTTTTAGGGTTAGGAACTAAGTAGAGCTTAGACTTAGTTAATTTCTTTCTTAAACATGGATGGTATCTTTCACCTCCATTCCTCCCTATGATTCAAAGTCCTTCCCTGGAATACACCTCTCTCCTTTGGAGGGATAAGTGATGGTACCTAGGAAGTAGAACTTTTGAGGGAACCATTCCTTTGATGTTGAACCCTTATAGGTCACCTTTGGTGGTCAATAAGCAGTTTGACACCCCAGCTTATCCAGTTAAGTGATTTCCTCTAGTTTGAGTATCTTG
This sequence comes from Lathyrus sativus, assembly GCA_963859935.3. NCBI lineage: Eukaryota > Viridiplantae > Streptophyta > Magnoliopsida > Fabales > Fabaceae > Lathyrus > Lathyrus sativus. Next base: position 201,579,146 of record OZ012740.1, on the reverse strand, counting down.
AGAGATGTTGAGCTTGAGTTTGAAGATGAAGATTTCATTGAAGAGTGTAGAAGAGGATGAATCCTTGAGTATTGCCATTCCAGCTGAAGCTTGAAGAGCAACAAGGCAAGTTGATACTTGAAGACCCCTGAAGATGAAGTAAAGACTGAAGGATGAAGTTGACACTTCTAAGTGATTGAAGATTACTCTAAGAAGCTGAAGCTTGCAGGAAGAGAAGACCAAGTTGAGACTGGTAAAGCTGGGAGAGCTTGAAAGCTTGAAGACTAAGTTGATACTTAGGAAGAGGATTCAATTGAGATTGATTCTGAAGAGCTAAAGCTTGAAGATCAAAGGAAGTTGATACTTACTTTGATACTTGGAGATCCTGAAGGAATCCAGTTGTTACTTGTGGTTGATAGTGAAGCCTGAAGGTGGAACTGATCAAGGAGCTGAAGCTCAGAGAAGATAAGTTGAAACTTATGTTGAAGGGTTGCACTAGACGCTGGGTTGCTCCCTCTGCTTGTATTTTTACTGTGTGGCTTTGCTTGCGGGTATTCGGTTGAGCCCAACTCCCTTGCCCATGTGGTTTATTTTGCTTGATGGCATTTTATTTCATTTCTTCTGTATGATTGCAGTTTACTATATATTGCTTGATAGCATGTTGTTTATTTCAGTATGATTACTGTTATTCATTCTGGCTTGAGGTTGAGATGAGCTTGTGGAGGCTGAAGCCCCACACACATTTCCTCCCTCCCTTGCATTGCATGCATTTTACTGTTAAGCTGATGCTTTGTCTGTTTTGGTGTATCATTGACATGATCCCTTAGGACTCTCATTTCCTTTGATAAGGAATTGATGATAGAATTTTAGGTTGAAACCTATGCATGAAAACTTCTAGGAGTTCCCTGTTCAAACATCAACCATAGGATGAATCCTTGGCATGACAACAGTAGGACTTGATAGTCTCCCTCCTAGTTGGGCCTGTTCTCTTCTCATCTCAAAACAGTTTAAGATACAGTAATCATGAATGATTTCTTTCGTACGTTACGAGCCTTAAGCTATCTGAGAAAGGATTGTGGGAGAGTTTTTTTCCACAGTCTGGATGTTTAGTATGGTACCCTTTGGGTGACATGCGACGCATTCACTCTTAGGTCATAGTCTCTAGTGCGATTGAAATTGCAAACACAATAAAAAACACTTCTTTCGTAAAAGACAGGAAATAAAGCATAGTGTCCCAAACTACGTAAGCTCTGATCTCTCATACCTGTTGAGAGTACGTAGGCACAATACTGATGTATTGGCGAGCTACCTTCCCCATAACCCGTCGTAGGTCGAACTACGTTGACTCTGATTTCTCGTTCTCTGATGAGAATACGTAGGCATAAAGTGCGACGCTTTGCCGAGTCATTTTTCTTTTCTTTTTAAGCCAGCCTTGATAGGTAGATAGATAAAAACCAACTCGTCCAGTAATCACAACAAGCGTGGATCCCGTCGAGTACGACGGACGTAAGGGGTGCTAATACCTTCCCCTTGCGTAACCGACTCCCGAACCCACACAATGGTTGCGACGACCTTGTCTTACCCGTTTTCGTTAGGTTTTTTCGATCGTTTCCTTTCCTGTTCCGAGGGATAAATAACGAAAGGTGGCGACTTTTCTGTTGTGCCGGCACCTTATTTTCGCGTAAGCGACACCCACCACCAAATGGATGATGGAGATAACTCACACCGGCTACTACCACCAAAAGGATGATAAAGCAAAACTCTCGCACAATCTGACATCAATAAAATGACAGACCCACCACCGAAAGGATGATAGAGCAAACACTCACACAATCTGACATCAATAAGATGACATACCCACCACCAAATGGAGGGTGGAGCTAACTCACACCGGCTACTACGACTAAAAGGATTATAAAGCAAAACACTCGCACAATCTGACATCAATAAAATGACAGACCCACCACCAAAAGGATGATGGAGCAAACACTCGTACAACATGGCATCAACAAGATGACAGTCCCACAACCAAAAGGATGACAGAGCAAAGCTCACACCAGCTACTACCATAAAAAGGATGATAGATCTAATACTCACACAATCTAACATCAACAACATGACAGAGCCACCACCAAAAGGATGACGGAGAGAAATTCACACCGGATACTACCACCAAAAGGATGATATAACAAACACTCGCATTGTCTAACATCAACAAGATGAGAGACCCACCACCAAAAGGATGATTGAGCGAACTCACACCGGCTACTACCACCAAAAGGATGATAGAGCTAACACTCACACAATCTGACATCAACAACATGATAGACCCACCACCAAAACGATGATGGATAAAACTCACATCAGCTACTACCACCGAAAGAATCATAAACCAAACACTCGCACAATCTGACATCAACAAGATGACAGACCCACCACCAAAAGGATGACGAAGCGAAACTCACACCGGCTACTACCACCAAAAGGATGATACAACAAAACACTCCCACAATCTAACATCAACAAGATGACAGACCCACCACCAAAAGGATGATGGAGTGAACTCACAACGGCTACTACCAACAAAAGGATGATACAGCAAAACACTAGCACAATCTGACATCAACAAGATGACATACCCACCACCAAAAGGACGCTGGAGCAAACTCACACCGGCTACTACCACGGAAAGGATGATAGAGCAAACACTCACACAATCTAACATCAATAAGATGATATACCCACCGCCAAATAGATGATGGAGCTAACTCACACCGGCTACTACCACCAAAAGGATGATAAAGAAAAACACTCGCACAATCTGACATCAATAAAATGACAGACCCACCACCAAAAGGATGATGGAGAAAACACTCACACAATCTGACATCAACAAGATGATAGACCCACCACCAAAAGGATGACCGAGCAAAACTCACACCAGCTACTACCACAAAAAGGATGATAGAGCTAATACTCACACAATCTAACATCAACAACATGACAAACCCACTACCAAAAGGATGATGGAGCAAACTCTCATCGGCTACTACCACCAAAAGATGATAGAGCTAACACTCGCACAATCTGACATCAACAACATGACAAACCTACCACCAAAAGGATGATGGAGCAAACTCACATCGGCTACTACCACCGAAAGAATGATAGAGCAAACACTCGCACAATCTCACATCAACAAGATGACAGACCCACCACCAAAAGGATGACGGAACGAAACTCACAACAGCTACTACCACCAGAAGGATTATATAGCAAACATTCGCACAATATGACATCAACAAGATGATAGACCCACCACCAAAAGGATGACGGAACGAAACTCACACCGGCTACTACCACCAAAAGGATGATACAACAAAACACTCCCACAATATGACATCTACAAGATGACAGACCCACCAACAAAAGGGTGATGGAGTGAACTCAGTACGGCTACTACCAACAAAAGGATGATACAGCAAAACACTCGCACAATCTGACATCAACAAGATGATATACCCACTACCAAAAGGACGATGGAGTGAACTCACACCGGCTACTACCACCGAAAGGATGATAGAGCAAACACTCGCACAATCTGACATCAACAAGATGACAGACCCACCACCAAAAGGATGACGGAGCGAGACTCACACCGGCTACTACCATCGAAAGGATGATAGAGCAAACACTCACACAATCTTACATCAATAAGATGACATACCCACCGCCAAATGGATGGTGGAGCTAACTCACACCGGCTACTACCACCAAAAGTATGATAAAGAAAAACACTCGCACAATCTGACATCAATAAAATGACAGACCCACCACCAAAAGGATGATGGAGCAAACACTCGCACAATCTGAAATCAATAAGATGACAGACCCACCACCAAAAGGATGACAGAGAGAAATTCACACCGGCTCCTACCACCAAAAGGATGATATAACAAACACTCGCATAGTCTAACATCAACAAGATGACAGACCCACCACCAAAAGTATGATTGAGCGAACTCACACCGGCTACTACCACCAAAAGGATGATAGAGCTAACACTTGCACAATCTGACATCAACAACTTGATAGACCCACCACCAAAATGATGATGGAGAAAACTCACATCGGCTACTACAACCGAAAGAATGATAAAGCAAACACTCACATAGTCTAACATCAACAAGAAGACAGACCCACCACCAAAAGTATGATTGAGCGAACTCACACCGGCTACTACCACCAAAAGGATGATAGAGCTAACACTCGCACAATCTGACATCAACAACATGACTGACCCACCACCAAAACGATGACGGAGAAAACTCACACCGGCTACTACCACAAAAAGAATGATATAGCAAACATTCGCACAATATAACATCAACAACATGACAGATCCACAACCAAAAGGATGACGTAGTGAACTTACAACGGCTACTACCAACAAAAGGATGATACAGCAAAACACTCGCACAATCTGACATCAACAAGATGACATACCCACCACAAAAAGGACGCTGGAGCAAACTCACACCGGCTACTATCACCGAAAGGATGATAGAGCAAACACTCGCACAATCTAACATCAATAAGATGACATATCCACCACCAAATGGACAATGGAGATAACTCACACCGGCTACTACCACCAAAAGGATGATAAAGCAAAACTCTCGCACAATCTGACATCAATAAAATGACAGACCCACCACCGAAAGGATGATAGAGCAAACACTCACACAATCTGACATCAATAAGATGACATACCCACCACCAAATGGATGGTGGAGCTAACTCACACCGGCTACTACCACTAAAAGGATTATAAAGCAAAACACTCGCACAATCTGACATCAATAAAATGACAGACCCACCACCAAAAGGATGATGGAGCAAACACTCGTACAACATGGCATCAACAAGATGACAGTCCCACAACCAAAAGGATGACGGAGCAAAACTCACACTGGCTACTACCACAAAAAGGATGATAGATCTAATACTCGCACAATCTAACATCAACAACATGACAAAGCCACCACCAAAACGATGACGGAGAGAAATCCATACCGGATACTACCACCAAAAGGATGATATAACAAACACTCGCATTGTCTAACATCAACAAGATGACAGATCCACCACCAAAAGGATGATTGAGCGAACTCACACCGGCTACTACCACCAAAAGGATGATAGAGCTAACACTCGCACAATCTGACATCAACAACATGATAGACCCACCACCAAAACGATGATGGATAAAACTCACATCGGCTACTACCACCGAAAGAATGATAAAGCAAACACTCGCACAATCTGACATCAACAAGATGACAGACCCACCACCAAAAGGATTACGAAGCGAAACTCACACCGGCTACTACCACCAAAAGGATGATACAACAAAACACTCCCACAATCTAACATCAACAAGATGACAGACCCACCACCAAAAGGATGATGGAGTGAACTCACAACGGCTACTACCAACAAAAGGATGATACAGCAAAACACTCGCACAATCTGACATCAACAAGATGACATACCCACCAACAAAAGGACGCTGGAGGAAACTCACACCGGTTACTACCACGAAAAGGATGATAGAGCAAACATTCACACAATCTGACATCAATAAGATGACATACCCACCACCAAATGGATGATGGAGCTAACTCACACCGGCTACTACCACCAAAAGGATGATAAAGAAAAACACTCACACAATCTGACATCAATAAAATGACAGACCCACCACCAAAAGGATGATGGAGAAAACACTCGCACAATCTGACATCAACAAGATGACAGACCCACTGCCAAAAAAATGACGGAGCAAAACTCACACCGGCTACTACCACAAAAAGGATGATAGAGCTAATACTCACAAAATCTAACATCAACAACATGACAGAACCACCACCAAAAGGATGATGGAGCAAACTCACATCGGCTACTACCACCAAAAGGATGATAGAGCTAACACTCGCACAATCTGACATCAACAACATGACAGACCTACCACCAAAAGGATGATGGAGCAAACTCACATCGGCTACTACCACCGAAAGAATGATAGAGCAAACACTCACACAATCTGACATCAACAAGATGACAGACCCACCACCAAAAGGATGACGGAGCGAAACTCACAACAACTACTACCACCAGAAGGATTATATAGCAAACATCCGCACAATATGACATCAACAAGATGATAGACCCACCACCAAAAGGATGACGGAGCGAAACTCACACCGGCTACTACCACCAAAAGGATGATACAACAAAACACTCCCACAATCTGACATCAACAAGATGACAGACCCACCAACAAAAGGGTGATGGAGTGAACTCACAACGGCTACTAACAACAAAACGATGATACAGCAAAACACTCGCACAATCTGACATCAACAAGATGACATACCCACCACCAAAAGGACGATGGAGTGAACTCACACCGGCTACTACCACCGAAAGGATGATAGAGCAAACACTCGCACAATCTGACCTCAACAATATGACAGACCCACCACCAAAAGGATGAAGGAGCGAGACTCACACCGGCTACGACCACCGAAAGGATGATAGAGCAAACACTCACACAATCTTACATCAATAAGATGACATACCCACTGCCAAATGGATGATGGAGCTAACTCACACTGGCTACTACCACCAAAAGGATGATAAAGAAAAACACTCGCACAATCTGACATCAATAAAATGACAGACCCACCACCAAAAGGATGATGGAGCAAACACTCGCACTATCTGACATCAACAAGATGACAGACCCACCACCAAAAGGATGACGGAGAGAATATCACGCCGGCACCTACCACCAAAAGGATGATATAACAAACACTGACATAGTCTAACATCAACAAGATGACAGACCCGCCACCAAAAGTATGATTGAGCGAACTCACACCGGCTACTACCACCAAAAGGATGATAGAGCTAACACTCGCACAATCTGACATCAACAACATGACAGACCCACCACCAAAACAATGACGGAGAAAACTCACACCGGCTACTACCACAAAAAGGATGATATAGCAAACATTCGCACAATATAACATCAACAAGATGATAGACCCACCACCGAAAGGATGACGGAGCGAAACTCACACCGATTACTACCACCAAAACGATGATACAACAAAACACTCCCACAATCTGACATCAACAAGATGACATACCCACCACCAAAAGGACGCTGGAGCAAACTCAGACCGGCTACTACCACCGAAAGGATGATAGAGCAAACACTCGCACAATCTGACATCAATAAGATGACATACCCACCACCAAATGGATGATGGAGATAACTCACACCGGCTACTACCACCAAAAGGATGATAAAGCAAAACTCTCGCACAATCTGACATCAATAAAATGACAGACCCACCATCGAAAGGATGATAGAGCAAACACTCACACAATCTGACATCAAGAAGATGACATACCCACCACCAAATCGATGGTGGAGCTAACTCACACCGGCTACTACCACTAAAAGGATTATAAAGCAAAACACTCGCACAATCTGACATCAACTAAATGACAGACCCACCACCAAAAGGATAATGGAGAAAACACTCGCACAATCTGACATCAACAAGATGACAGACCCAACACTAAAAGGATGACGGAGCGAAACTCACACCGGCTACTACCACCAAAAGGATAATAAAGCAAACACTCGCATAGTCTGACATTAACAAGATGACAGACCCACCACCAAAAGGAAGATTGAGCGAACTCACACCGGCTACTACCACAAAAAGGATGATAGAGCTAATACTCTCACAATCTAACATACACAACATGACAGACCCACCACCAAAAGCTTGACAGAGCAAACTCACATCGGCTACTACCACCAAAAGGATGATAGAGCTAACACTCGCACAATCTAACATCAACAACATGACAAACCCACCACCAAAAGGATGATGGAGCAAACTCACGTCGGCTACTACCACCGAAAGAACGATAGAGCAAATACTCGCACAATCTGACATCAACAAGATGACAGACCCACCACCAAAAGGATGACGGAGCGAAACTCACAACGGCTACTACCACCAGAAGGATAATATAGCAAACATTCCCACAATATGACATCAACAAGATGATAGACCCACCACCAAAAGGATGACGGAGCAAAACTTACACCGGCTACTACCGCCAAAAGGATGATACATCAAAACACTCCCACACATCTGACATCAACAAGATGACAGACCCATCAACAAAAGGGTGATGGAGTGAACTCATAAAGGCTACTACCAACAAAAGGATGATACAGCAAAACACTCGCACAATCTGACATGAACAAGATGACATACCCGCCACCAAAAGAACGATGGAGTGAATTCACACTGGCTACTACCACCGAAAGGATGATAGAGCAAACACTTGCACAATCTGACATCAACAAGATGACAGACCCACCACCAAAAGTATGACGGAGCGAGACTCACACCGTCTACTACCACCGAAAGGATGATAGAGCAAACACCCACACAATCTGACATCAATAAGATGACATAACCATCACAAAATGGATGGTGGAACTAACTCACACCGGCTACTACCACCAAAAGGATGATAAAGAAAAACACTCGCACAATCTGACATCAATAAAATGACAGACCCACCACCAAAACGATGATGGAGCAAACACTCACACAATCTGACATCAACAAGGTGACAGACCCCCCACCAAAAGGATGACGGAGCGAAACTCACACTGGCTACTACCATCAAAAGGATGATAGAGCAAACACTCGCATAGTCTAACATCAACAAGATGACAGACCCACCACCAAAAGGATGATTGAGCGAACTCACACCGGCTACTACCACCAAAAGGATAATATAGCAAACATTCGCACAATATAACATCAACTAGATGATAGACCCACCACCAAAAGAATGACGGAGCGAAACTCACACCGGCTACTACCACCAAAAGGATGATACAACAAAACACTCCCACAATCTGACATCAACAAGATGACAGACCCACCAACAAAAGGATGATGGAGTGAACTCACAATGGCTACTACCAACAAAAGGATGATACAGCAAAACACTCGCACAATCTGACATCAACAAGATGAGATACCCACCACCAAAAGGACGATGGAGTGAACTCACACTGGCTACTACCACCGAAAGGATGATAGAGCAAACACTCGCATAATCTGACATCAACAAGATGACAGACCCACCACCAAAAGGATGACGGAGCGAAACTCACACCGGCTACTACCACCAAGAGGATGATGTAGCAAACATTCGCACAATATAAAATCAACAAGATGATAGACCCACCACCAAAAGGATGACGGAGCGAAACTCACACCGGCTACTACCACCAAAAGGATGATACAACAAAACACTCCCACAATCTGACATCAACAAGATGACAGACCCACCAACAAAAGGATGATGGAGGGAACTCACAATGGCTACTACAAACAAAAGGATGATACAGCAAAATAATCGCACAATCTGACATCAACAAGATGACATACCCACCACCAAAAGGACGCTGGAGCAAACTCACACAGGCTACTACCACCGAAAGGATGATAGAGCAAACACTCGCATACTCTGACATCAATAAGATGACATACCCACCACCAAATGGATGATGGAGATAACTCACACCGGATACTACCACCAACAGGATGAAAAGCAAAACTCTCGCACAATCTGACATCAATAAAATGACAGACCCACCACCGAAAGGATGATAGAGCAAACACTCACACAATTTGACACCAATAAGATGACATACCCATAACCAAATGGATGGTGGAGCTAACTCACACCGGCTACTACCATTAAAAGGATTATAAAACAAAACACTCGCACAATCTGACAACAATAAAATGAAAGACCCACCACAAAAAGGATAATGGATAAAACACTCGCACAATTTGACATCAACAAGATGACATACCCACCACCAAAAGGATGACGGAGCGAAACTCACACCGGCTACTACCACCAAAAGGATGATAAAGCAAACACTCGCATAGTCTAACATCAACAAGATGACAGACCCACCACCAAAAGGATGATTTTGCGAACTCACACCGGCTACTACCACAAAAAGGATGATAGAGCTAATACTCGCACAATCTAACATCAACAACATGACAGACCCACCACCAAAAGGAATATCGAGCAAACTCAAATCGGCTACTACCACCAAAAGGATGATAGAGCTAACACTCGCTCAATCTGACATCAACAACATGACAAACCCACCACCAAAAGGATGACGGAGCAAACTTACATCGGCTACTACCACCGAAAGAATGATAGAGCAAGTACTCGCACAATCTGACATCGACAAGATGACAGACCCACCACCAAAAGGATGACGGAGCGAAACTCACAATGGTTACTACCACCATAAGGATTATATAGCAAACATTCGCACAATATGACATCAACAAGATAATAGACCCACCACCAAAAGGATGACGGAGCGCAACTCACATCGGCTACTACCACCAAAAGGATGATAGAGCAAACACTCGCACAATCTGACATCAACAAGATGACAGACCCACCACCAAAAGGATGACGGAGCGAAACTCACACCGGCTACTACCACCAAGAGGATGATATAGCAAACATTCGCACAATATAAAATCAACAAGATGATAGACCCACCACCAAAAGGATGACGGAGCGAAACTCACACCGGCTACTACCACCAAAAGGATGATACAACAAAACACTCCCACAATCCGACATCAACAAGATGACAGACCCACCAACAAAAGGATGATGGAGTGAATTCACAATGGCTACTACCAACAAAAGGATGATACAGCGAAACACTCGCACAATCTGACATCAACAAGATAACAGACCCACCACCAAAAGGATGGGAGCGAGACTCACATCGGCTACTACCACCGAACGGATGATAGAGCAATTACTCACACAATCTGTCATCAACAAGATGACATAACCACCGCCAAATGGATGATGGAGCTAACTCACACCGGCTACTACCACCAAAAGGATGATAAAGAATAACACTCGCACAATCTGACATCAATAAAATGACAGACCCACCACCAAAAGGATGATGGAGCAAACACTCGCACAATCTGACATCAACAAGATGACAGACCCACCACCAAAAGGATGACGGAGCGAAACTCACACCGGCTACTACCACAAAAAGGATGATAGAGCTAACACTCGCATAATCTGACATCCACAACATGACAGACCCACCACCAAAAGGATGATGGAGCAAACTCACATCAACTACTACCACCAAAAGGATGATAGAGCTAACACTCGCACAATCTGACATCAACAACATGGCAGACCCACACCAAAAGGATGATGGAGCAAACTCACATCGACTACTACCACCGAAAGAATGATAGAGAAAATACTCGCACAATCTGACATCAACAAGATGACAGACCCACCACCAAAAGGATGACGGCGCAAAACTCACAACGGCTACTACCACCAAAAGGATTATATAGCAAACATTCGCACAATATGTCATCAACAAGATGATAGACCCACCACCAAAAGGATGACGGAGCGAAACTCACACCGGCTACTACCACCAAAAGGATGATACAACAAAACACTCCCACAATCTGACATCAACAAGATGACAGACCTACCAACAAGAGGGTGATGGAGTGAACTCACAATGGCTACTACCAACAAAAGGATGATACAGCAAAACACTCGCACAATCTGACATTAACAAGATGACATACCCACCACCAAAAGGACGATGGAGTGAACTCACACTAGCTACTACCACCGAAAGGATGATAGAGCAAACACTCGCACAATCTGACATCAACTAGATGACAGACCCACCACCAAAAGGATGACGGAGCGAGACTCACACCGGCTACTACCACCGAAAGGATGATAGAGCAAACACTCACACAATCTGACATCAATAAGATGACATACCCACCGCAAAATGGATGATGGAGCTAACTCACACTGGCTACTACCACCAAAAGGATGATAAAGAGAAACAATCGCACAATCTGACATCAATAAAATGACAGACCCACCACCAAAAGGATGATGGAGCAAACACTCGCATAATCTGACATCTACAAGATGACAGACCCACCACCTAAAGGATGATGGAGCGAAACTCACACCGGATACTACCACCAAAAGGATGATAAAGCAAACACTCGCACAATCTGACATCAACAACATGACAGACCCACAACCAAAAGGATGATGGAGCAAACTCACATCGGCTACTACCACCAAAAGGATGAGAGAGTAAACACTCGCACAATCTGACATCAACAAGATGACAGACCTACCACCAAAAGGATGACGGAGCGAAACTCACACCGGCTACTACCACCAAGAGGATGATATAGCAAACATTCGCACAGTATAAAATCAAGAAGATGATAGACCCACCACCAAAAGGATGACGGAGCGAAACTCACACCGGCTACTACCACCAAAAGGATGATACAACAAAACACTTCCACAATCTGACATCAACAAGATGACAGACCCACCAACAAAAGGATGATGGAGTGAATTCACAAAGGCTACTACCAACAAAAGGATGATATAGCAAAACACTCGCACAATCTGACATCAAGAAGATGACATACCCACCACCAAAAGGACGCTGGGGCAAACTCACATCGGCTACTACCATCGAAACGATGATAGAGCAAACACTCGCACAATCTGACATCAATAATATGACATACACACCACCAAATGGATGATGGAGCTAACTCACACCGGCTACTACCACCAAAAGGATGATAAAGAAAAACACTCGCACAATCTGACATCAATAAAATGACAAACCCACCTCCAAAAGGATGATGGAGCAAACACTCGCATAATCTGACATTAACAAGATGACAGACCCACCACCAAAAGGATGACGGAGCGAAACTCACACCGGCTACTACCACCAAAAGGATGATAGAGCAAACACTCGCATAGTCTAACATCAACAAGATGACAGACCCACCACCAAAAGGATGATGGAGCAAACACTCGTACAATCTGACTTCAACAAGATGACAGACCCACCACCAAAAGGATGACGTAGCGAAACTTACACCGGCTACTACCACCAAAAGGATGATAAAGCAAACACTCGCATAGTCTGACATCTACAAGATGACAGACCCACCACCAAAAAGATGATTGAGCGAACTCACACCGGCTACTACCACCAAAAGGATGATAGAGCTAACACTCGCACAATCTAACATCAACAACATGACTGACCCACCACCAAAAGGATGACGAAGCGAGACTCACACCGGCTACTACCACCGAAAGGATGATAGAGCAAACACTCACACAATCTGACATCAATAAGATGACATACTACCGCCAAATGGATGATGGAGCCAACTCACACCGACTACTACCACCAAAAGGATGATAAAGAAAAACATTCGCACAATCTGACATCAATAAAATGACAGATCCACCACAAAAAGGATGATGGAGCAAACACTCGCACAATCTGACATCAACAAGATGACAGACCCACCACCAAAAGGATGACGGAGCGAAACTCACACCGGCTACTACCACCAAAAGGATGATAGAGCAAACACTCGCATAGTCTAACATCAACAAGATGCCAGACCCACCACAAAAAGGATGATTGAGCAAACTCACACCGGCTACTACCACCAAAAGGATGATAGAGCTAACACTCGCTCAATCTGACATCAACAACATGACAGACCCACCACCAAAAGGATGATGGAGCAAACTTACATCGGCTACTACCACCGAAACAATGATAGAGAAAGTACTCGCACAATGTGACATCGACAAGATGACAGACCCACCACCAAAAGGATGACGGAGCGAAACTCACAATGGTTACTACCACCAGAAGGATTATATAGCAAACATTCGCATAATATGACATCAACAAGATGATAGACCTACCACCAAAAGGATGACGGAGCATAACTCACACCGGCTACTACCACCAAAAGGATGATACAACAAAACACTCCCAAAATCTGACATCAACAAGATGACAGACCTACCAACAAAAGGGTGATGGAGTGAACTCACAACGTCTACTACCAACAAAAGGATGATACAGCAAAACACTCGCACAATCTGACATCATCAAGATGACAGACCCACCACCAAAAGGATGACGGAGCGACACTCACACCGGCTACTACCACTGAAAGGATGATAGAGCAAACACTCACACAATCTGACATCAATAGGATGACATACCCACCGCCAAATGGATGATGGAGCTAACTCACACCGGCTACTACCACCAAAAGGATGATAAATAAAAACACTCGCACAATCTGACATCAATAAAATGACAGACCCACCACCAAAAGGATGATGGAGCAAACACTCGCACAATCTGACATCAACAAGATGACAGATCCACCACCAAAAGGATGACGGAGCGAAACTCACACCGGCTACTTCCATAAAAAGGATGATAGAGCTATTACTCGCACAATCTAACATTCACAACATGACAGACCCACCACCAAAAGGATGACGGAGCAAACTCACTACGGCTACTACCACCAAAAGGATGATAGAGCTAACACTCGCACAATCTGACATCAACAACATGACAGACCCACCACCAAAAGGATGATGGAGGAAACTCACATCGACTACTACCACCGAAAGAATGATAGAGAAAATACTCGCACAATCTGACATCAACAAGATGACAGACCCACCACCAAAAGGATGACGGCGCGAAACTCACAACGGCTACTTCCACCAAAAGGATTATATAGCAAACATTCGCACAATATGTCATCAACAAGATGATAGACCCACCACCAAAAGGATGACGGAGCGAAACTCACACCGGCTACTACCACCAAAAGGATGATACAACAAAACACTCCCACAATCTGACATCAATAAGATGACAGACCTACCAACAAAAGGATGATACAGCAAAACACTCGCACAATCTGACATCAACAAGATGACATACCCACCACCAAAACGACAATGGAGTGAACTCACACTAGCTACTACCATCGAAAGGATGATACAGTAAACACTCGCACAATCTTACATCAACAAGATGACAGACCCACCACCAAAAGGATGACGGAGCGAGACTCACACCGGCTACTACCACCGAAAGGATGATAGAGCAAACACTCACACAATCTGACATCAATAAGATGACATACCCAATGCCAAATGGATGATGGAGCTAACTCACACTGACTACTACCACCAAAAGGATGATAGAGCTAACACTCGCACAATCTGACATCAACAACATAACAGACCCACCACAAAAAGGATGATGGAGCAAACTCACATCGGCTACTACCACCGAAATAATGATAAAGCAAACACTCGCACAATCTGACATCAACAAGATGACAGACCCACCACCAAAAGGATGATGGAGCGAAACTCACACCGGCTACTACCACCAAGAGGATGACATAGCAAACATTCGCACAATATAAAATCAACAAGATGATAGACCCACCACCAAAAGGATGACGGAGCGAAACTCACACCGGCTACTACCACAAAAAGGATGATACAACAAAACACACCCAAAATCTGACATCAACAAGATGACAGACCCACCAACAAAAGGATGATGGAGTGAATTCACAACGGCTACTACCAACAAAAGGATGATACAACAAAACACTCGCACAATCTGACATCAACAAGATGACATACCCACCACCAAAAGGACGCTGGGGCAAACTCACATCGGCTACTACCACCGAAACGATGATAGAGCAAACACTCGCACAATCTGACATCAATAATATGACATACACACCACCAAATGGATGATATAGCTAACTCACACCGGCTACTACCACCAAAAGGATGATAAAGAAAAACACTCGCACAATCTGACATCAATAAAATCACAAACCACCTCCAAAAGGATGATGGAGCAAACACTCGCATAATTTGACATCAACAAGATGACAGACCCACCACCAAAAGGATGACGGAACAAAACTCACACCGACTACTACCACCAAAAGGATGATAGAGCAAACACTCGCATAGTCTAACATCAACAAGATGACAGACCCACCACCAAAAGGATGATGGAGAAAACACTCGTACAATCTGACATCAACAAGATGACAGACCCACCACCAAAAGGATGACGGAACGAAACTCACACCGGCTACTACCACCAAAAGGATGATAAAGCAAACACTCGCATAGTCTGACATCAACAAGATGACAGACCCACCAACAAAAGGGTGATGGAGTGAACTCACAACGGCTATCACCAACAAAAGGATGATACAACAAAACACTCGCACAATCTGACATCAACAAGATGACATACCCACCACCAAATGGACGATGGAGAGAACTCACACCGGCTACTACCACCGAAAGGATGATAGAGCAAAAACTCGCACAATCTGACATCAACAAGATGACAGACCCACCACCAAAAGGGTGACGGAGCGAGACTCACACCGGCTACTACCACCGAAAGGATGATAGAGCAAACATTCGCACAATCTGACATCAATAAGATGACATACTACCGCCAAATGGATGATGGAGCCAACTCACACCGGCTACTACCACCAAAAGGATGATAAAGAAAAACACTCGCACAATCTGACATCAATAAAATGACAGATCCACCACAAAAAGGATGATGGAGCAAACACTCGCACAATCTGACATCAACAAGATGACAGACCCACCACCAAAAGGATGACGGAGCGAAACTCACACCGGCTACTACCACCAAAAGGATGATATCGCAAACACTCGCACAATCTGACATTAACAAGATGGCAGACCCACCACCAAAAGGATGACGGAGCGAAACTCACACCGGCTACTACCACCAAAAGGATGATAGAGCAAACACTCGCATAGTCTAACATCAACAAGATGTCAGACCCACCACAAAAAGGATGATTGAGCAAACTCACACCGGCTACTACCACCAAAAGGATGATAGAGCTAACACTCGCTCAATCTGACATCAACAACATGACAGACCCACCACCAAAAGGATGATGGAGCAAACTTACATCGGCTACTACCACCGAAAGAATGATAGAGAAAGTACTCGCACAATGTGACATCGACAAGATGACAGACCCACCACCAAAAGGATGACGGAGCGAAACTCACAATGGTTACTACCACCAGAAGGATTATATAGCAAACATTCGCATAATATGATATCAACAAGATGATAGACCTACCACCAAAAGGATGACGGAGCATAACTCACACCGGCTACTACCACCAAAAGGATGATACAACAAAACACTCCCAAAATCTGACATCAACAAGATGACAGACCTACCAACAAAAGGGTGATGGAGTGAACTCACAACGGCTACTACCAACAAAAGGATGATACAGCAAAACACTCGCACAATCTGACATCATCAAGATGACAGACCCACCACCAAAAGGATGACGGAGCGAGACTCACACCGGCTACTACCACTGAAAGGATGATAGAGCAAACACTCACACAATCTGACATCAATAGGATGACATACCCACCGCCAAATGGATGATGGAGCTAACTCACACCGGCTACTACCACCAAAAGGATGATAAAGAAAAACACTCGCACAATCTGACATCAATAAAATGACAGACCCACCACCAAAAGGATGATGGAGCAAACACTCGCACAATCTGACATCAACAAGATGACAGACCCACCACCAAAAGGATGACGGAGCGAAACTCACACCGGCTACTACCACAAAAAGGATGATAGAGCTATTACTCGCACAATCTAACATTCACAACATGACAGACCCCCCACCAAAAGGATGACGGAGCAAACTCACTACGGCTACTACCACCAAAAGGATGATAGAGCTAACACTCGCACAATCTGACATCAACAACATGACAGACCCACCACCAAAAGGATGATGGAGGAAACTCACATCGGCTACTACCACCGAAAGAATGATAGAGAAAATACTCGCACAATCTGACATCAACAAGATGACAGACCCACCACCAAAAGGATGACGGCGCGAAACTCACAACGGCTACTTCCACCAAAAGGATTATATAGCAAACATTCGCACAATATGTCATCAACAAGATGATAGACCCACCACCAAAAGGATGACGGAGCGAAACTCACACCGGCTACTACCACCAAAAGGATGATACAACAAAACACTCCCACAATCTGACATCAACAAGATGACAGACCTACCAACAAAAGGGTGATGGAGTGAACTCACAAGGGCTACTACCAACAAAAGGATGATACAGCAAAACACTCGCACAATCTGACATCAACAAGATGACATACCCACCACCAAAACGACAATAGAGTGAACTCACACTAGCTACTACCATCGAAAGGATGATACAGCAAACACTCGCACAATCTTACATCAACAAGATGACAGACCCACCACCAAAAGGATGACGGAGCGAGACTCACACCGGCTACTACCACCGAAAGGATGATAGAGCAAACACTCACACAATCTGACATCAATAAGATGACATACCCACTGCCAAATGGATGATGGAGCTAACTCACACTGACTACTACCACCAAAAGGATGATAGAGCTAACACTCACACAATCTGACATCAACAACATGACAGACCCACCACCAAAAGGATGATGGAGCAAACTCACATCGGCTACTACCACCGAAATAATGATAAAGCAAACACTCGCACAATCTGACATCAACAAGATGACAGACCCACCACCAAAAGGATGATGGAGCGAAACTCACACCGGCTACTACCACCAAGAGGATGACATAGCAAACATTCGCACAATATAAAATCAACAAGATGATAGACCCACCACCAAAAGGATGACGGAGCGAAACTCACACCGGCTACTACCACCAAAAGGATGATACAACAAAACACACCCAAAATCTGACATCAACAAGATGACAGACCCACCAACAAAAGGATGATGGAGTGAATTCAAAACGGCTACTACCAACAAAAGGATGAAACAACAAAACACTCGCACAATCTGACATCAACAAGATGACATACCCACCACCAAAAGGACGCTGGGGCAAACTCACATCGGCTACTACCACCGAAACGATGATAGAGCAAACACTCGCACAATCTGACATCAATAATATGACATACACACCACCAAATCGATGATAGAGCTAACTCACACGGGCTACTACCACCAAAAGGATGATAAAGAAAAACACTCGCACAATCTGACATCAATAAAATCACAAACCACCTCCAAAAGGATGATGGAGCAAACACTCGCATAATTTCACATCAACAAGATGACAGACCCACCACCAAAAGGATGACGGAACAAAACTCACACCGGCTACTACCACCAAAAGGATGATAGAGCAAACACTCGCATAGTCTAACATCAACAAGATGACAGACCCACCACCAAAAGGATGATGGAGAAAACACTCGTACAATCTGACATCAACAAGATGACAGACCCACCAACAAAAGGATGACGGAACGAAACTCACACCGGCTACTACCACCAAAAGGATGATAAAGCAAACACTCGCATAGTCTGACATCAACAAGATGACAGACCCACCAATAAAAGGGTGATGGAGTGAACTCACAACGGCTATCACCAACAAAAGGATGATACAACAAAACACTCGCACAATCTGACATCAACAAGATGACATACCCACCACCAAATGGACGATGGAGTGAACTCACACCGGCTACTACCACCGAAAGGATGATAGAGTAAAAACTCGCACAATCTGACATCAACAAGATGACAGACCCACCACCAAAAGGATGACGGAGCGAGACTCACACCGGCTACTACCACCGAAAGGATGATAGAGCAAACATTCTCACAATCTGACATCAATAAGATGACATACTACCGCCAAATGGATGATGGAGCCAACTCACACCGGCTACTACCACCAAAAGGATGATAAAGAAAAACACTCGCACAATCTGACATCAATAAAATGACAGATCCACCACAAAAAGGATGATGGAGCAAACACTCGCACAATCTGACATCAACAAGATGACAGACCCACCACCAAAAGGATGACGGAGCGAAACTCACACCGGCTACTACCACCAAAAGGATGATAGAGCAAACACTCGCATAGTCTAACATCAATAAGATGCCAGACCCACCACAAAAAGGATGATTGAGCAAACTCACACCGGCTACAACCACCAAAAGGATGATAGAGCTAACACTCGCTCAATCTGACATCAACAACATGACAGACCCACCACCAAAAGGATGATGGAGCAAACTTACATCGGCTACTACCACCAAAAGAATGATAGAGAAAGTACTCGCACAATGTGACATCGACAAGATGACAGACCTACCACCAAAAGGATGACGGAGCGAAACTCACAATGGTTACTACCACCAGAAGGATTATATAGCAAACATTCGCACAATATGACAACAACAAGATGATAGACCTACCACCAAAAGGATGACGGAGCATAACTCACACCGACTACTACCACCAAAAGGATGATACAACAAAACACTCCCAAAATCTGACATCAACAAGATGACAGACCTACCAACAAAAAGGTGATAGAGTGAACTCACAACGGCTACTACCAACAAAAGGATGATACAGCAAAACACTCGCACAATCTGACATCAACAAGATGACAGACCCACCACCAAAAGGATGACGGAGCGAGACTCACACCGACTACTACCACCGAAAGGATGATAGAGCAAACACTCACACAATCTGACATCAATAGTATGACATACCCACCGCCAAATGGATGATGGAGCTAACTCACACCGGCTACTACCACCAAAAGGATTATAAAGAAAAACACTCGCATAATCTGACATCAATAAAATGACAGACCCACCACCAAAAGGATGATGGAGCAAACACTCGCAGAATCTGACATCAACAAGATGACAGACCCACAACCAAAAGGATGACGGAGCGAAACTCACACCGGCTACTACCACAAAAAGGATGACAGAGCTATTACTCGCACAATCTAACATCCACAACATGACAGACCCACCACCAAAAGGATGGTGGAGCAAACTCACATCGGCTACTACCACCAAAAGGATGATAGAGCTAACACTCGCACAATCTGACATCAACAACATGACAGATCCACCACCAAAAGGATGATGGAGGAAACTCACATCGGCTACTACCACCGAAAGAATGATAAAGAAAATACTCGCACAATCTGACATCAACAAGATGACAGACCCACCACCAAAAGGATGACGGCGCGAAACTCACTACGGCTACTACCACCAAAAGGATTATATAGCAAACATTCGCACAATATATCATCAACAAGATGATAGACCCACCACCAAAATAATGACGGAGCGAAACTCACACCGGCTACTACCACCAAAAGGATGATACAACAAAACACTCCCACAATCTGACATCAACAAGATGACAGACCTACTAACAAAAGGGCGATGGAGTGAACTCACAATGGCTACTACCAACAAAAGGATGATACAGCAAAACACTCGCACAATCTAACATCAACAAGATGACATACCCACCACCAAAAGGACAATGGAGTGAACTCACACTAGCTACTACCACCGAAAGGATGATAGAGCAAACACTCACACAATCTGACATCAAGAAGATGACAGACCCACCACCAAAAGGATGACAGAGCGAGACTCACACCGGCTATTACCACCGAAAGGATGATAGAGCAAACACTCACACAATCTGACATCAATAAGATGACATACCCATCGCCAAATGGATGATGGAGCTAACTCACACTGGCTACTATCACCAAAAGAATGATAAAAAAACACTCGCACAATCTGACATCAATAAAATGACAGACCCACCACCAAAAGGATGATGGAGCAAACACTCGCAGAATCTGACATCAACAAGATGACAGACCCACCACCAAAAGGATGACGGAGCGAGACTCACACCGGCTACTACCACCGAAAGGATGATAGAGCAAACACTCACACAATCTGACATCAATAGTATGACATACCCACCGCCAAATGGATGATGGAGCTAACTCACACCGGCTACTACCACCAAAAGGATTATAAAGAAAAACACTCGCATAATCTGACATCAATAAAATGACAGACCCACCACCAAAAGGATGATGGAGCAAACACTCGCAGAATCTGACATCAACAAGATGACAGACCCACAACCAAAAGGATGACGGAGCGAAACTCACACCGGCTACTACCATAAAAAGGATGACAGAGCTATTACTCGCACAATCTAACATCCACAACATGACAGACCCACCACCAAAAGGATGGTGGAGCAAACTCACATCGGCTACTACCACCAAAAGGATGATAGAGCTAACACTCGCACAATCTGACATCAACAACATGACAGATCCACCACCAAAAGGATGATGGAGGAAACTCACATCGGCTACTACCACCGAAAGAATGATAAAGAAAATACTCGCACAATCTTACATCAACAAGATGACAGACCCACCACCAAAAGGATGACGGCGCGAAACTCACTACGGCTACTACCACCAAAAGGATTATATAGCAAACATTCGCACAATATATCATCAACAAGATGATAGACCCACCACCAAAATAATGACGGAGCGAAACTCACACCAGCTACTACCACCAAAAGGATGATACAACAAAACACTCCCACAATCTGACATCAACAAGATGACAGACCTACTAACAAAAGGGCGATGGAGTGAACTCACAATGGCTACTACCAACAAAAGGATGATACAGCAAAACACTCGCACAATCTGACATCAACAAGATGACATACCCACCACCAAAAGGACAATGGAGTGAACTCACACTAGCTACTACCACCGAAAGGATGATAGAGCAAACACTCGCACAATCTGACATCAAGAAGATGACAGACCCACCACCAAAAGGATGACAGAGCGAGACTCACACCGGCTATTACCACCGAAAGGATGATAGAGCAAACACTCACACAATCTGACATCAATAAGATGACATACCCATCGCCAAATGGATGATGGAGCTAACTCACACTGGCTACTACCACCAAAAGAATGATAAAAAAAACACTCGCACAATCTGACATCAATAAAATGACAGACCCACCACCAAAAGGATGATGGAGCAAACACTCGCATAATCTGACATCAACAAGATGACAGATCCACCACCAAAAGGATGACGGAGCGAAACTCACACCGGATACTACCACCGAAAGGATGATAGAGCAAACACTCGCATAGTCTAACATCAACAAGATGACAGACCCACCACCAAAAGGATAATTGATCGAACTCACACCGGCTACTACCACCAAAAGGATGATAGAGCTAACACTCACACAATCTGACATCAACAACATGACAGACCCACCACCAAAAGGATGATGGAGCGAACTCACATCGGCTACTACCACAAAAAGAATGATAAAGCAAACACTCGCACAATCTAACATCAACAAGATGACAGACCCACCCCCAAAAGGATGACGGAGCAAAACTCACACCGGCTACTACCACCAAGATGATGATATAGCAAACATTCGCACAATATAAAATCAACAAGATGATAGACCCATCACCAAAAGGATGACGGAGCGAAACTCACACCGGCTACTACCACCAAAAGGATGATACAACAAAACACTCCCAAAAACTGACATCAACAAGATGACAAACCCACCAACAAAAGGATGATACAGAAAAACACTCGCACAATCTGACATCAACAAGATGACATACCCACCATCAAAAGGACGCTGGGGCAAACTCACATCGGCTACTACCAGCAAAACGATGATAGAGTAAACACTCGCACAATCTGACATCAATAATATGACATACACACCACCAAATGGATGATGGAGCTAACTCACACCGGCTACAACCACCAAAAGGATGATAAAGAAAAACACTCGTACAATCTGACATCAATAAAATGACAAACACACCTCCAAAAGGATGATGGAGCAAACACTCGCATAATCTGACATCAACAAGATGACAGACCCACCACCAAAAGGATGACGGAGCAAAACTCACACCGGCTACTACCACCATCAGGATGATAGAGCAAACACTCTCATAGTCTAACATCAACAAGATGACAGACCAACCACCAAAAGGATGATGGAGCAAACACTCGTAGAATCTGACATCAACAAGATGACAGACCCACCACCAAAAGGATGACGGAGCGAAACTCACACCGGCTACTACCACCAAAGATGATAAAGCAAACACTCGCATAGTCTGACATCTACAAGATGACAGACCCACCACCAAAAGGATGATTGAGCTAACACTCGCACAATCTAATATCAACAACATGACAGACCCACCACCAAAAGGATGATGGACCAAACTCACATCGGCTACTACCACCAAAAGGATGATAGAGCTAACACTCTCACAATATGACATCAGCAACATGACAGACCCACCACCAAAAGTATGATGGAGCAAACTCACATCGGCTACTACCACCGAAAGAATGATAGAGCAAATACTCGCACAATCTGATATCAAAAAGATGACAGACACACCACCAAAAGGATGACGGAGCGAAACTCACACCGGCTGCTACCACCTGAAGGATTATATAGCAAACATTCGCACAATATGACATCAACAAGATGATAGACCCACCACCAAAAGGATGACGGAGCGAAACTCACACCGGCTACTACCACCAAAAGGATGATACAACAAAACACTCCCACAATCTGACATCAACAAGATGACAGACCCACCAACAAAAGGGTGATGGAGTGAACCACAACGGCTACTACCAACAAAAGGATGATACAGCAAAACACTCGCACAATCTGACATCAACAAGATGACATACCCACCACCAAATGGACGATGGAGTGAACTCACACCGGCTACTACCACCGAAAGGATGATAGAGCAAACACTCGCACAATCTGACATCAACAAGATGGCAGACCCACCACCAAAAGGATGACGGAGCGAGACTCACACCGGCTACTAGCACCGAAAGGATGATAGAGCAAACACTCACACAATCTGACATCAATAAGATGACATACTACCGCCAAATGGATGATGGAGCCAACTCACACCGGCTACTACCACCAAGAGGATGATATAGCAAACATTCGCACAATATAAAATCAACAAGATGATAGACCCACCACCAAAAGGATGACGGAGCGAAACTCACACCGGCTACTACCACCAAAAGGATGATACAACAAAACACTCCCAAAATCTGACATCAACAAGATGACAGACCCACCAACAAAAGGATGATGGAGTGAATTCACAACGGCTACTACCAACAAAAGGATGATACAGAAAAACACTCGCACAATCTGACATCAACAAGATGACATACCCACCATCAAAAGGACGCTGGGGCAAACTCACATCGGCTACTACCAGCAAAACGATGATAGAGTAAACACTCGCACAATCTGACATCAATAATATGACATACACACCACCAAATGGATGATGGCGCTAACTCACACCGGCTACTACCACCAAAAGGATGATAAAGAAAAACACTCGTACAATTTGACATCAATAAAATGACAAACACACCTCCAAAAGGATGATGGAGCAAACCCTCGCATAATCTGAGATCAACAAGATGACAGACCCACCACCAAAAGGATGACGGAGCAAAACTCACACCGGCTACTACCACCATAAGGATGATAGAGCAAACACTCACATAGTCTAACATCAACAAGATGACAGACCCACCACCAAAAGGATGATGGAGCAAACACTCGTACAATCTGACATCAACAAGATGACAGACCCACCACCAAAAGGATGACGTAGCTAAACTCACACCGGCTACTACCACCAAAGATGATAAAGCAAACACTCGTATAGTCTGACATCTACAAGATGACAGACCCACCACCAAAAGGATGATTGAGCTAACACTCGCACAATCTAATATCAACAACATGACAGACCCACCACCAAAAGGATGATGGAGCAAACTCACATCGGCTACTACCACCAAAAGGATGATAGAGCTAACACTCGCACAATATGACATCAGCAACATGACAGACCCACCACCAAAAGTATGATGGAGCAAACTCACATCGGCTACTACCACAGAAAGAATGATAGAGCAAACACTCCCACAATATGACATCAACAAGATGATAGACCCACCACCAAAAGGATGACGGAGCGAAACTCACACCGGCTACTACCAACAAAAGGATGATACAGCAAAACACTCGCACAATTTGACATCAACAAGATGACATACCCACCACCAAAAGGACACTGGAGCAACCTCACACCGGTTACTACCACCGAAAGAATGATACAGCAAACACTCGTACAATATGACATCAATAAGATGACATACCCACCACCAAATGGATGATGGAGCTAACTCACACCGACTACTACCACCAAAAGGATGATAAAGCAAAACTCTCGCACAATCTGAAATCAATAAAATGGCATACCCACCACCGAAAGGATGATAGAGCAAATACTCACACAATCTGATATCAATAAGATGACATACCTGTCGCTACTGCGAAAATCGGCGCCGGCTAAACAGAAGAGTCGCCACCGTGCGTTATTTATCCCAAAGGAGGGAAAAGAAGCGCTCGAAGTAAACCTCACGCAAAGACGGGAAAGGAATGGTCATCGCAACCAAATCCTAGATTCGGGAGTCGGTTACGCAAGGGGAAGGTATTAGCACCCCTCACGTCCGTCGTACTCGACGGGATCCACGCTTGCTTAGTTTGTCTAAAGGATGCAAAACAATCTATCTACGGGTGCTAAATCTAAACGGAAAGAAACTGACTCGGTAGAGCATTGCACTCTATGCCTACGTATTCTCAAGAGAGAAAGTCAGAGTCATCGTAGTTCGGGAAACTACAGGGAAATTGGCTCGCCAAGACTTCGCGTCTTGTGCCTACATACTTCCACACAGCATGGAAGATCAGAGCCTACGTAGTTCAGACTAACTACGGCTAGACAGGGTATTCTAGATCACACAAGACTGAGAGATGAAATTGGTTCTAGAGGTACGGGAACCTACGAGAACTAGAACTACGGTCTGGTCTAAAATGCGCAAGGGCGGGAGAAAGGGAAACATCAGTCGTCAGCGGGAAAGTCTCGATCACACGGCAGCGAGAGAACAGAGAGGTTAGTTGTTAGTGTGCTCGCTAGGATATCGCATCCTATGCCTACATATTCTCATTCGATATGAGAAATCAGAGCAGCTGTAGTTCAGCCTACTACAGCTAAAACGGAAAAAAGGGAAAAGGGAGCTCCCTAGGATATGGCATCCTATGCCTACGTACTCTCGTCTGACACGAGAGATCAGAGCTAACGTAGTTCGATGGGAAAACGAGTCTCGATTGCACGGGGGCAACAAAAGGGGTCTCGATCGCCTGAACGCGAGAGAAAAGGGGTTTCGCTCGCACGGGGCGAGAACAAAGAGGAAGCAGGCATACGCCTAAACGGGAAGGAACTCGGGACACACACGCAAGAACCTAAGACGTAGGAGCGAATGCGTCGCATGGCATCCTAAGGGTACCATACTAGACATCCTAGACGATTAAGAAGTAACTCCTCAACTGTCATTTCCTTCGTATCTAACGATGCGACTCACAACACTCGACAGTTGCCTGAAGACTTGAATACGAC
The DNA here is from genome assembly GCA_963859935.3 of Lathyrus sativus. NCBI lineage: Eukaryota > Viridiplantae > Streptophyta > Magnoliopsida > Fabales > Fabaceae > Lathyrus > Lathyrus sativus. The sequence goes on along the minus strand of OZ012740.1, from coordinate 201,551,432 downwards.
GATGATGATGTTGAACGAAGCAGCTCCTGGGCTCCTGACGTGCGCGCAAGCTCCATTCTAATTTTCTCCTCTCTGGATCTTTGACGATGACGCTCGAATCAGAACCACTGTAACGCTTAGACCGTCACGGTTCGACTTATACGAGAAATCGAACTCTCAGAGGCAGCGTATTGATTTCCATCTCAAAGACAAGATAGAGAAATGATATCGAAAATCATTCTCCAATTGAATCGTGTCACACGGCCAGCCAAAAATAAAATTGGGAATAAAATCGGATAGAAAATAAGATAGGAGAGAAAATAGGAGACAAATCCGCTAACAAATGGAAATGAAAGTCTACTCCTAAAATACGGCAATTAAGGTCCTAAGGAAACTATATCCTAAAAAGAATTAAATCTACGAATCTCCTAAAAATTACTCTTAAAACCTATGCTAAGCATTATAATATTCTAGGAAAATAAACTCCATAATTCCTATACAAAAATATGCTTTAATGCTCTTAAAGGGAAATAACCTATAATTTCCTATGCTAAGAATTAATAAAATTCTAGGAAACATTAAACTATCCCTAAAAACATTCCAATTAAAATTGTAATAAAAATGTTAACACTAATAAAATGCACAGGGGGGGTTAGTAATTGTTACAGGGGATGATGCCAGCAAAAATAACTGGGCCCAGCCCATCACAAAACCACACAAACGGGGAGGGGGCAAGCCAAAAACGGGGGGTGTACGCCAAAAAACACACATGAATGGGCCTGAGGCCCACTGCCTAAACAAACGTCCACTCTCTCTCAGAAAACCCTAGATTCATTCTCTCATCAATTCACTGTTCACTCTTCTCTCCTGCGCCGTTTCTTCTCACAAACTCTCTCTCTCTCTCTCTCTCTCTCTCTCTCTCTCGTTTCAACTCTGAAACAAACTCCATCCCTCTCATTCTCCACCGTCAAACCTTTGTTCCTTACAAAATCTTTCTATCATCTTCATTGCACTATCATTTCACAAACTACAAAAAAACAAATGAATCAACTGAAAACAACAAAACTAAATCGTTCTGGAAAAACTAGTTCATCCTTGACATGGAGGTTTCTTTAAAGGTGTTGACGAAGGATGTATGAAGATTCTCTGGAAGAAAATTAGTTCATTGAAGATATGAAGTGGATTTGAAGCTCTTCGTAGATTGCATGTTTGAAGATTTTAATGAAGATCCTTGCGTTTCTGGAGACGTTTTGAAGTTGAACATTCTTGATGACGAACGATGAAGTTGATTTGATGATGTTTGAGGGTATTAATGAAGATCGTTGAAGAAATCTGGAGATCTTTGAGTTTTCTGGTGATCTGGATGAATGATCTATGGATATCGTGAAGAACATATGAAGACCGCTCGAAGATCTGGAAAATTCTATGATGATCGATGATGAACACCGGTGAATGTCTTGATGAAGATAATGATGAACTCTTGAAGTTATTGGATCTGGAAAATTGTTAATCATATGAAGATTGATGGGTACGATCTAGACCTTAAACAAGTCCTGGAAATTGATGGAAGATTGATGCAGATCTTCGAGTTTCTGATGAAGATCGGGTGATGAAGGATGCAATGGATCTGTGAAGATCTGAAGATTATGGATGAAGATCGCTTGAAGATCTCTAATGAAGAATTGATGAACATTCTAGAAATTTGAAGAACACTGATGAAGATGATGAACACGAATCCAGATCTGACGAAAAATTGATGAAGTTTGAAGATCTATGGATCTTGAAGGATCTGGAAAATGATGAACAGATGATGAAGTTGTTGATGAATCTGGCGAATCTGGACGGAGCTTTGAAGTTTTCTGGCGATTTGATGAGGGTTTGTTCTGGAAAAAAGATGAACAAGGTGGAGGAGATGATGAAGATCGGTGGTGGTTTATGGAAATAGCATGAAGATTGATGAGTTTTCCGGTGGATTTGGCCGTTTCCGGCGACGGTTGCAGTTACCGGCAAGTGGTTGTAAACTCCGGCGAGCAGTTATGGTGGCTCCAGCGACGGTTAGAAGGCAGCTGTGGTGGTCCCGGTGGTGGTCGCCGGCAATTGCATGCCGGCTGGGAGGAGGGAGATAGTGGGAACTGAGTTGTCATGCATGCAGAGAGGATGAGGCGTGGGGAAGACGCGTGTGCATGCGGAGAAAGGGGAGAAGCCAAGTGGCATGGTAGTGAGAGAGAAAGAGGACGAGTGGCGTGTGGGAGTCTGAGTGGAATGGTGAAGTGGCCTCTTCTCTGAGTGCAAGTGAGAATGAGGTGGCCGGAAGATGATAGAACGCGTGGCACCATTATATAGATGACACATGGCATCTTCTGGACTTGGGCCCCACGAAAATTGGATAATGGCCCACTACATTAAGACTAATGAACAATTAATTAATCAGACTTAATAAAAGGCTAATGTTGCAATTAATAAAACGAAAATGGTTAATGAAACTTGAACTTAACAATTAATGAACAAGTGCAATTAAAAGCTAATTAACTAAAATCAATTAATAGATTCTAATAAATCCTAATAAAGAAAAATCTATCAAAACTAAATTAATCAATTAAACTCTAATTAATATCTATATTAAAATCTATTTAACAAAAGCTATTAAAACAAAATCTATTAATTCTATAAAATCTATAATACTCTAATTACATCCTAGAAAATAATAAAAACTATATCTAAAAAAAAACTATTAAAAAAACCTGTTTAATTTCTAGAGCTAGATTATAATATTCTAAAAACTTATTTAAAAATCTATTAATTTCCTATTAAAATCTATTATTCTATTAATTCTATATTAAAACTAATAGATCTAAAAATCTATTAAATTCTATAATATCTATTAAATTCTATAATATCTATTTATTTCAAGAAAAACTATATTAGCCTAATACTATTTAAAAAAATCTATTATATCTAAAAAATATTCTAGGAATCATCTATTTAAAATTCTAGAAAAAGAATTAAATTCATTTAAAATTCTAGGAAATAAAGGGAAAAATCTAAAAAATACGAGGAAGCCGATTAAATTGATTAGAACACGAATACGTGAACACAGTGGAATAAGCGGTAAAAACCGGACACCGAGATAGCCTGAAAACACAGGGAACGAGCACCGATTCTCAAAATAAATCCTTGTATTGGCCTGAAATGCCTGAAGCGCCAGGGGAGGCTGCGATCCCGATAAAATCAATATGAATAAGAAAATGCAACATATGCGGTATGCGAATGCGAATGCAAAATGCGTCGAACCATAAACCAAATATGGGAACCGGTTGGTCAAATTTTGGGGTGCAACAGCTGCCCCTATTCAAGCGGCTTGGACCTGAATGGTTGAAGAGCGAACAGTTTTCAACATTCAAAGGTAGAAGACGGTTGAATACAAAAGAACCCTGAAATTTGCCAACTACAGAAATAAACTGCAAAACTGCTTGAGGAATAGCATCCAATGTACTGAAGTCTGGTTGTCACGGTAACAACTGGTCAATTATCTGATAAAATTTCTGATTTCAACATCAATCACATGTGTGACGCCACAGGTACTGAATCTCCGGAATAATGCTTCAGAAAGCAAACACCTTGACTCCCATCTGTTATAGGATCAAATCTTGTCACCTCACAGTTCACAGCGAACATGAGGAAAACTCTCCTGGGGAAATTCTGAAATCAACTGCCAGACACCCATTTTTGACAACAGGCGGCAGCTTCAGAAGTTTTGATCCATGCAATCTTTTTTTCAGTGCCGACGTAACAATCAAATATGAAGAATCACTCCACTAGGGGAGAAGAGAAGCTTAACCAAACAACTCTTCAGGGGAACATACTCGAAAGCCAAGAGGTAACCAACCTGGTCTATGTTTCGACATGCGTGTGTTTGATAATGATGCAATGCCCATATGGCATGGAAATGATATGCATATGTTTTGATAGATGCAATGCCCCATACGGCATGGATAGGCTATGCGTTCTGGATAAGTGCAAATATGACGGTATATGCAAATGCAAATGTAAATGCAGGCTGCCAGAGAACACCAGGTCTGAAACCACTTGGCAAAATAAATGCCGGAGGCAAAGTCAACTCCACTGAAGGTAACCGGTTATCACAGAATCATCTAAGCAAAATAAATGCTGGAAAAGGAAAAGGATGACCCTGCACAGCGATATTCTTTCTAAACCACTGGCAACCTGATTGTACTTTGTGGGGATCAACTAAACTAGGGTCGATTGTGCACAGCGCACTGCTGGGAATGCCCCTTCTGTCACGGATATCAATCTTAATCTGCTGAGAATACTCCTGATCCTATTCCGATACGGGATAAAATACAATCTCAACTCTTCCAGGGATAATACGTGACTTCCGATCTGCTGAGGAAAAGTACTCCTGATTTAACAAAATCCATAAGGAATGCAGAACATTAATTCGGGAACTAGTATCAATCGAGCTTCGTATCGGGGAATGTGACAACACGCGAGTCACTGGGAATTACCGTTTCGGATATTTTTTAGGCTTTTTCGGGTTTAGGGATGAGAATTGGTTATTTACAAAATGGAAGATAGGGAAAATACTAGACGAGAACTAGCATTCAAAGGTAGACTACCAGACGAGAGCTGATAGCAAAATAGGTTAGGTTATCAGACGAGAATTGATTTATGGTTTGAACGTCAGACGGGGCTGACTGGATAATAGGTTAAGAAAAAGACAACCAGACGAGAACTGGTTGAAAGCTGACATGCACCAGATGAGAACTGATACAACAAATAGGTTAAAGAAACAGTGACCAGACGAGAACTGGTAACAATAACATACACCAGACAAGAACTGATGTTTACAGAAAGGTTGACCAGACGACCATTGGTTGAAAGACACCATGTACCAGGTGAGAAATGGTAGTTACGGAACGTGGACCAGACGAGAACTGGTTACCGGTTTTCCAGGCGAGAACTGGATTTTGGAAATGATCTGGTTACAAAGTTCTGACACGTAACAGGTTTAGACTGTAGGATAACGATCCAACAAAGGTAAGGCCTTTTTCGGAAGGTCAAGGTTTTTGGTGGGGGAATGACACGATTCCCCGATCCTCAACTCTGGCTGGGGATAAACAGACTTGCTTGAATAACTTGCCCCAGTGCAACTCAACTTGCCCCAATCTAACTCTTGGGAATATCACTCTGAACAGCTTGCTATGAGACGACCTCGAGATTACTTTCCCCGGTATCTGTACAACAAAAGGATTCGACCTTAATTAAACAACTATCAACATAGTTGGTTTCACTATCTCTGAAGTGACTTGCCCCTGAATGAGCGCATAAGCGACTTAACCTGATCTGATCACCCACTGGAAGGATCTACCATCCAATCACAAAATTCTGAATAATTGCCCCTGATTGGCTCTCGAGAAGATTCATTTCTGATCAACTGCTTCTCAACTAAACTGCCCCATAATCAACTGATGCTTCGGGACTTGTCCTCAGACCAACTGATTCTGAACTCACTGAAAGTCAAATCCCCAGATTTACAGGGTTTCACAACATACAATATTCTGATCCAGACTGCTGAATTATTCAGTCCTGTTTGACTATTCCCTGTTGGAATTTCTTTCATGTCAACTACTGACCTGCAAGTAAAATTGTTCAATCCCGAATGGTACTTTTAATGCAGTGTTCATGCAGATTTTTGAAAATTTTTGTGCTGTCACTCATTTACGTGTCATGATAGTGAGTGACGAATGAACCAAAGTTCAAACGTAGTGCTTATGTGATTAGTGAAAAATGCAACAAGGATGTGATTAGCAAATCGAGAAGGAGTCAGGTTACTCAACCTTATCGTAATGCGCTTTCAGAATAAACCCTACCTCAATTAGGTCTTTTAAGGGTTGTATCGTGGTCGGGTTCACAGTTCGTGAAACAAAGGATATTTGGGCTCAAATTTTGATTTATACCCACCCCTTCTACGTGATGATCTCCGATCCTAAGGTTCAGTTAACCTGGCACGGGCGCTCGCCTCTTCGAGAGGTATGTTGAATGGTAAGAACCATAGTTAAGGAACTCACAAGGTTTTTCGTTTTTAGAGTGACAGCTACTCCTTTTTCGTTTTCGGTGTCTGTATACACGACTTTGTCCCTGTTCAAGGATTTTTCTTTTGATATCCTTTCTTTTTCATTCTTTTTTATTCCCTAATTTCTGCCTGGACTGACCCCTTTTTAAGTTATTTTCGATTTTTCTTTTGAAGTCTAGCGGGACACCCTGATTTTTGCCTAAGTATTAGCTTTCCAGTTTCTCTTTTTCTTTTTACTTAGCGGGCTCTCTCCTTCTTTTTCTTTTGCTTGGAACAAGTCGTGCGACACTGGTTGTCTTGATTGCTCTGAAAGGATTGCAACTGTCTCACTCCTGATTGGTGAGGTTTAACCATTGTGGTTGACGAGGTATGACCTCTGGGAAAAATAAGATGTGATTGGTCCTCGAAAGGCAACACTCCTCTATAAGACTTGAACGCTCGATCAAGATAACTGACAACTACCCTTCCCCGGGTTAAGATGTGTGGGTTTAAAAAGTCCGAAAAAACTTCTACTTCCTGGCTCGAAGTGGTTAACAAGGGACTAACTCCTTATATCTCCAGTTTTTGGGGATTTGAAACAATGCCTTGTATGTCATCAGCAGGGTTTTATCTGAAAGCATACGATCATCGGTTATGAGTATTCAGTTTCGTCATCCTCCCTCCAATCTTTGCTAATCATAGTGATAAAGGGGAGTAAATAAAATGCAAGTGTCAATGCAATGCGATAAATGAGCGACAACGACATGATTAATTCAGAAAAATGCATAGTCACTTTATCAATATTACCATTCGAAAACAAACAATGTTTAACAGCAAGTAGTAACTAACAGAAAAGAAACTACAAATGCAAATGATAAAAAGTCTGAGGACTGCCAATGCTGAGGACGTCTGCCTGTCTGGACCACTGGCTTCTTGCAAATACAAACTCTGAATCTACGAGCTTAGACAGCTGAGAAGTTGGTATGAACAAACAGAAATCCTTCTCAAAAGGAAATGCAATCTTGGTCGATCAATTGTTGCACCTTCGCCTGAAAAGCTTTGCAATCTTCAGTTGAATGCCCTGGAGATCCGCCATGGTAACCACACTGAGTGTGGGGATTGTACCCAGGAGGGTAAGGCTCTGGCTCAGGCTTAAGAGCTTTAGGTTCCATCAAAGAACTCTGGATCAAAGATGGCAGTAGCTGGCTATACGGCATAGGCACTGGGTGGGAAGGAGCATTCCTTCGTTCCAAGTTGTTACGAGGTCTGTTCTGATTCTGGCGCTGATTCTGATAACCTTGGCCACGAGTTCGCTGAATTGCAAGGGAAGTGACATAAGGTTCTTGATAGGGTGCCCTAGGCACAGTTGTTTGTCCAGCATAACAAGGTACAAGAGATGAAGAAACAACAGACTTCACTGGTTCATCTCGAGGATACTCAACATCTGGCACGATTGCATTGATCACAACTCCTTCTTCATTCTGGTAATCATAGAGAGATTCAGTTTCACTAGCCTGGCCGTTTGAAATAATCTGAATTTTCCTGATTTTTATGGCATGCTCAAGGCGTTCTCCAAATGCTACCAAGTCAGAGAAATTTAACGCAAGTCCAAGCATTCTTTCGTAGTACGGACTCTGCAGTGAGTTTACAAACATGCTTGTTAGCTCTCGGTCTAAAAGCGGTGGTTGCACTCTGGCAGCAAATTCTCTCCATCTCTGAACATACTTCCTGATAGGTTCATTGTTCTCTTGAGATAATTCTTGCAATTGCATGCGATGAGGAGCCACGTGTAGGTTGTAGTCATACTGCTTCAAAAAAGCTCTGGCTAAATCCACCCATGATCGAATCTGATTACTCTCTAACTGCATATACCAACGCAAAGATGCCTCAGCCAGACTATCTTGGAAGCAATGAATCATCAATTTGTCATTTTGCACAAACGAAGTCATTCTTCTGCAGTACATCACCAAATGTTGCTTCGGGCAGCTATCTCCTCTGTACTTCTCAAATCTCAGCGCTTTGAACTTATAAGGCAACACTAGGCCAGGAACCAAACACATGTCTGCGGCATTGAGGTTAACAGCATCTTTGACTTTCAAGGCTTTGACTCCTTCTTCCAACGCTTGGAGCCTTCTAGCATACTCAAGAGCTCTTGGGTCTTCATCCCTAGCTACCGGGATCTCTCTTCGAATATTATCCCTAGGGAAGACAACCCCTTGATTGTTGATAAGAGGAGTTCGTTCATTGCGGACAACAAACTGCTCACGTCGATCTCAGTCCATAACAGGAGGCTGCACAAACTGGTCTGCAGTAACGTTGTTCACTTGCGGAAAGTCTGCCTTGGACGTAGAACCGTACAGAGGGTTGGTCGTTATAGTGAACCCTGCCAAGGTGTGAGCAGACTGGAAGTTGCTCTCAGACATAGCTACCAATAGCCTTCAACTGACTTCACTGCTCGATTCGGCTCAAATCTGCTTCAACCCCTTGGTCGTCTTCTAACAATCAACAGTCGCTTAGGCCAATCACCGGATAATCACCTTCAGAATCAAAACAATGGCTGGATCAGACTCTGGCTAGTTGGAGGATGGTATGCAGTATGATGCAAACAATGTTCATGCAAATGTGATGCACTATGCAGCAAACACGGGATCACAGCCCCCACAAATCTCTGAATACTGCTGCGCTGCTGACTGAGTACGTTCGCTCTGAAGAGAAGACCAAAATATCGGGTTGGCTGGAAGTCAAGTTTCCTGCAAAGACCCTCCCACTCACGGGTATGGACCTAATCTGACAAGGTACGACATCCTATGCGGGTATCAACGTCACAGACTTTCAAGAGCAATGAAACGATACCCAGAAGGTGTGGCATCATCATCCCTTGAAGCGGCCTCACTTAGTCGAATTCCCAATTGATAGGTTCCCAGAGTCGACAATCCTCGGGTTAGACAACTTGTCGAGCCCTAAGGGCCAGGCAAGAAGCATCAAAGAGAATCTCGTCCGAGTGAGATTTCGCGGCAAGCTGGTGCGAGCTAAGCAAGCAGGCTAACCACTACTCTCTCTCTAAATCTATGCATGTACTCAAGCCTGGGTTTTGGCTTCTCTCTCAAAGGAACAACCACCCAACAGCACAATAGCAACAGATAAAAACAAAATGCGGAAATTGTAAATACAGCAAAATACAACACGCAAAAGGTAAACATCCAAAGACGAGCAAACAAGCGCTAGGATTGACTCGCATAGGGGATATTCCTGTCCCCAGCAGAGTCGCCAGCTGCTGGGGACAGGCCCAGACAGCTAGGAAGAAAACCCAAGGCGAGACTCGCATAGGGAACCATCACAATCCCCAGCAGAGTCGCCAGCTGTCGCTACTGCGAAAATCGGCGCCGGCTAAACAGAAGAGTCGCCACCGTGCGTTATTTATCCCAAAGGAGGGAAAGGAAACGCTCGAAGTAAACCTCACGCAAAGACGGGAAAGGAATGGTCATCGCAACCAAATCCTGGATTCGGGAGTCGGTTACGCAAGGGGAAGGTATTAGCACCCCTCACGTCCGTCGTACTCGACGGGATCCACGCTTGCTTGGTTTGTCTAAAGGATGCAAAACAATCTATCTACGACTGCTAAATCTAAACGGAAAGAAACTGACTCGGTAGAGCATCGCACTCTATGCCTACGTATTCTCAAGAGAGAAAGTCAGAGTCATCGTAGTTCGGGAAACTACAGGGAAATTGGCTCGCCAAGACTTCGCGTCTTGTGCCTACGTACTTCCACACAGCATGGAAGATCAGAGCTTACGTAGTTCAGGCTAACTATGGCTAGACAGGGTATTCTCGATCACACAGGAGTGAGAGATGAAATTGGTTCTAGAGGTACGGGAACCTACGGGAACTAGAACTACGGTCTGGTCTCAAATGCGCAAGGGCAGGAGAAAGGGAAACATCAGTCGTCAGCGGGAAAGTCTCGATCGCACGGCAGCGAGAGAACAGAGAGGTTAGTTGTTAGTGTGCTCGCTAGGATATCGCATCCTATGCCTACATATTCTCATTCGATATGAGAAATCAGAGCAGCTGTAGTTCAGCCTACTACAGCTAAAACGGAAAAAAGGGAAAAGGGAGCTCGCTAGGATACGACATCCTATGCCTACGTACTCTCCTCTGACACGAGAGATCAGAGCTAACGTAGTTCGACGGGAAAACGAGTCTCGATTGCACGGGGGCAAGAGAAGGGGTCTCGATCGCCTGAACGCGAGAGAAAAGGCGCTTCGCTCGCACGGGGCGAGAACAAAGAGGAAGCAGGCTTACGCCTAAACGGGAAGGAACTCGGGATACACACGCAAGAACCTAAGACGTAGGAGCGAATGCGTCGCATGGAATCCTAAGGGTACTATACTAGACATCCTAGACGATTGAGAAGTAACTCCTCAACTGTCATTTCCTTCGTATCTAACGATGCGACTCACAACACTCGATGGTTGCCTAAAGACTTGAATACGACGATGATGATGTTGAACGAAGCAGCTCCTGGGCTCCTAACGTGCGTGCAAGCTCCATTCCAATTTTCTCCTCTCTGGATCTTTGACGATGACGCTCGAATCAGAACCACTGTAATGCTTAGACCGTCACGGTTCGACTTATACGAGAAATCGAACTCTCAGAGGTAGCGTATTGATTTCCGTGTCAAAGACAAGATAGAGAAATGATATCGAAAATCATTCTCCAATTGAATCGTGTCACACGACCATCCAAAAATAAAATCGGGAATAAAATCGGATAGAAAATAAGATAGGAGAGAAAATAGGAGACAAATCCGCTAACAAATGGAAATGAAAGTCTACTCCTAAAATACGGCAATTAAGGTCCTAAGGAAACTATATCCTAAAAAGAATTAAATCTACGAATCTCCTAAAAATTACTCTTAAAACCTATGCTAAGCATTATAATATTCTAGGAAAATAAACTCCATAATTCCTATACAAAAATATGCTTTAATGCTCTTAAAGGGAAATAACCTATAATTTCCTATGCTAAGAATTAATAAAATTCTAGGAAACATTAAACTATCCCTAAAAACATTCCAATTAAAATTGTAATAAAAATGTTAACACTAATAAAATGCACAGGGGGGGTTAGTAATTGTTACAGGGGATGATGCCAGCAAAAATAACTGGGCCCAGCCTGTTGCACCCCAAAATTTGCTCAACTTTTCTTTACCTAGCTTGTGTTTCATTTCATTCACATTAGCATTATCATTGGCATTTCATTGACATGTATGCAGGATATCAAGAGGTATGATTACCAATCAAGGGCTACACAAGAGTTTGAAGCTAGCTAAGAAGGTTATTCAAGTGTTCAAGGGTAGATATCCTTGTCAGAGAAGTTAAAAGATCCTCAGAGAGAATGGTTGAAACCAAGAGGGTGTGTCTCCTAACTTGAAAGTTGTTGGAAGCCATCAGATGATTCTGAGGTCATGGAAATTGACTTGAGGTCTTGAGAGAGCTCATGTGAAGTGTTGAAGATCACTTTGATGCCTAGACAGGTCATTATGAAAGATTAAGAAGACTCAGCCATGAGTGGTGCAATTAGGGTTTGACTGGGTCAACCCTAAGTCAACTGATGATTTGAAGAAGGTTGAGACCTAATTCAAAGGCCATGTGATCATGGATTGATGCATTGAGATGTTATAAGGATGATTCCAAGGTCAACTCATCATGATTGAAGAGTTTGAGAAGTTTCAAGCTAGGGTTTCTAAGGCTTGACAGTGTAAAATCCCCTAGTTTGACCCCTATCTTCAAGGCAGTTTAGCTCGAGATGTGATTGTCATCTCATCTCACCCCCAACATGAATGTTGTAGAGCATGATCTTAGCTTTAATTTGAGTGCTAGAAGTCCTTGATAGGATTTGTAGAACTCAAGTTATGACTTTGACAAGTTACAGGTCATCTGAGGTATGTGAATTTGGAGCTTGAAAGTTGTCCAACTTGCATGAAACCTTTTCCCTAGAAGGATGATTCCTATGTGTTGCACCCCAAAATTTGCCCAACCTTTTCTAACCTAGGTTTATGTTTCAATTGCATAGTCATTTGCATTGTCATCATGTACATAATGTATTCATCTGCATTGCATAACATAGGCAAGATAGTCTTAAACAGGGGATCAAGTGCTATTCTTATCTCAAGAGGTATATTCAAGGGTTTCATTCATATTCAAGACTACTCAGGACATCAGGGAAGAATTTGAGCTTTGAAGAGTTGACAGGTTGATCAGTGAGTTTTCTCCTATCTTGAGGATTAGTTGGGGATCATCAGAGGAAGTGTGAGCTATGAGCCAAGAGCATGAGGTGTGTATGGATGTTATGAGGAGCCTAGATGATCATTTTTGAGGAGTAACCAAGTCATTGGAATGATTGCAAGAGCCTCAGTTGAAGTCAGTCAACTAGGGTTTTATCTGGGTCAACACTAGGTCAACCCTAGGTCAAAGACTTGTTTTGAAAGGCATCAAGGATCATTTGAGGAATGTGGGATTCATTATTTGCTATATGGATATGGATATGGTGTTGTGCCAAAGAAAAATCAGAAGGAGTCACGGAGAAATGGAGTTACCAAATTAGGGTTTCAGTGTAAAATCCCCTGATTTAGGTCAAACTTCCAAGCAGTGTAACTCAAGATGCAAGCTTCATATGAATTTCTGGTCCACATGAAACTTGTATAGTATCTTCATAGCTTTAATTTGAGTGGTGGAACTCATCAAGATGATTTATGGAACTCAAGTTATAGCTCTTGCAAGTTACAGGTCATCTGAGGGCACTAAAATTTGTCTGTGAAAGTTGTCTGTCATCCAAGCAACTTTTGACCTTCAAGGAGATTTCAAATGGATTTCTGGCCAACATGAGAGTTGTTCCTCATTATCTTAGCTTTCTAGGAAGGTATGGTATGCCTTCATATGATTTGTGGAACTCTACTTATGACCTTGTCAAGCAAAGGGTATTTTGGTCATTTGAGAATTACAGGTCATTCTTAGCCTATGCCTAAAACTCATACAAGGAAGCTTCAAATGAAAAACTTCACAACATCAAAGTTGCTCAAAATGTCATTTTAAGTCTAGAAAATAGGTCATGGAAGTTTGGAAATGCATAGAACTCAGATTGATAAAAGTTGGTGAAAATGGCTTAAAAATGGCATATAACTTGAAAAAGTTGAGATTGAAAATTGGTTTGGGCAATCCACAAATCCAAAATGGGTCATGTAATATACCAAATTGATTCTAAACAACATTCTAAATACATTGGTTCAGCCACATTTTTGAGTTAAGGCTTTAAGTTTGGAGTTGCTTTGAAAAGTAGTTACTTGCATCATAAGGTACAAATGCCAAACCTAATGAAATGCAAAGAATAAGCTTGCTATGCATCTAGACCTTTCCAATAACTCATGTGAGGAGATTTTCAAGCATAATTAAAGGGTTGTACCAAGTCTAGAAATGAGATATCATGAGATATTGAATTATGCCATATCATGAGAAGTTCATGAAGTTTCTACACTCTCCTAGACTGTTCCAGAAACTTCTAGGCATTTCCATCATCATCTATATAATGAATTGGGATCATTGGTGAAAAAGGTTGGTGAAAAGAGAGAGAGAAAAAGTGAGAACTCCATTGTTGCTTCCATTGTAAGCAAGTGCTAATTTCTTCATTCAGCATCAATTCCATTCCTTCTTCTGATCCATACACACTCATTTCATCATCTAGAGTGTGTGCATGCTGAATTAGAGAGCCATTCATGGAAGATTGAAGAGCTAGGGTTTGAAGTTTCAAGAAGCAAACCAGATTCGAATCTCACATTACAAGCACTCATCCTCTGAATTGTTGCAAACAGAAGAAAGACCTTCATCAGAGGATCATAGTGAAGAGGAATCACGCCTTGAATCGAGCTGTTCACATACCTGCCATAGCCATCAAGCAGGTTGGTGTATTCTCTTCTATCTCTTTATTTATGCATTGTTAGTTAGAAGGATTAGGTTAGAAATGTTAGGGATGATTAGAGGATTAGTTTTAGAGACTTAGGGTGAATTTCGTGAGGATTGATAACAGGATGTTGAAACTTTGATGATCAAGATTGGTTAGGTTAGTGAGTTTTATGGTACACACCATAGCATGTTGGGATCAGTGTAGTATGAAGAACGCATTAGTACCATTAGAATCAAGAATCGTGAGAATCCATTGCAGTGTAAAGTTTGGTGTGCCATGGGGTTCCAGTTATCGGGTTTCACGTTAGGGGAAGTTTTAGGAAGAACTAAGGGCATGGTAGTATTCCTGGGAGAGAGTAGATCAAGTTTGCTCTTTATAGTTTGTAATTTCGTTGAGAATTGAGAGAGCAAGAGGAGCTGGAAAGTGTGTGCATGGAAAGAAAAAATCTGAAACCCTAGAACTATTTGGAGAAGACGATCTCCTGGGCGTTGGATTAAGTCCAATGTTTTGACTCTGAATTTGATCTGGACGGTCCACGTTTGAACTTCAAAACGGAGGGAAAGCCAAAGCTGCAACGCAGCGTTTAACTTAAAACCTGATCATGGGCTTGGATCAATCTTGCTATCCCCACCCCCCTTGGCAAAGCCCAACCAAAATGAACTGAAATATGTTACTATTTGCACCGTTCTCGTTTCTTTTTCTTTTTGATTTTCTGTTTGATTTTCTGAAACATAATGGGCCTAGCGCGTTTGTTATCCGCACCTCCCCTTTCTGGCCCATCAGCCATAATGAACTGAGCGCAGTTACTTGTGACACCCCCTCCCAATTTAATTCATTTCTTTGATTTTATTTTTCTTCTATATTTTTAGAATCTTTAAAAAATCATATAAAATCAGAAAATTGATATTTTTCATTTCTTGTTTTTTCTATAGATCAATAGTTCTGTTAAGAAAAATAATAAATAATAAAATTAGCATTTTATTTTGTTTTAGTATTTTTTTGTGTATTTTTCTTTTAAATAGCTTTTTAATGAGTTTAGGTTAATACTTAATTTTGTTGATTTTAGTTCAATTAGCTCCCCTTAGATTTAGGATCCATTCTTTTTAGGGTGATTAACTTAGGACTTTAGCTTCCTCATAGGATTTAATTCATAATTTTAGGATTAATTTTTAGATGATTTGATTAGGTGAGATTAGAGTGATTAAAATTAGGGTTTTAAGTGAACATAGGTGAGATAGATCATCTTTTTTAGGAATTTTAATTTGATTTTGGGGTATGGGACTATAGGGGTTATGGGTAGATAATAGATCCCTTAGAAAATATTAGGCTTCCCCTATTACTATTAGTATATTGCTTGTATTTGATTGACTGTGTGGTGTGCCCTCTCTAGGGTTATTATTTGACTGTGTGGGGTATTGGGTTTGTTTGGGGCTTGGGGGTTTGAGCTGAAGACTGTGTTGATGAAGCCCATTTGAAGATTAAAGAATGAAGACCAACTTCCAGAGTTGATGAGGAGTATCTCTTGCTGGCAGCTGTTGAAGGTTATAGGACCTAGGAGTTAGGCAGAGCTCTAGAGTAGAAAACTTGATTCACAAACATGGAAGGTCTTGATTGCCTCCATCCCTCTCTATGATGCAGAGTCTCTCTAAGACACTCACCCCCTTCCTTTGGAAGGCTTGGTGATAGTGTCTAAGAGATAGAACTCTTGAGAGAAGTATTCTATGTGTTGTTGGCAGTCTGTTTGCCACCTTTGGTGGTCAACTAATTGCTTAACACCCAGTTCATTCTTGTGATTGGTTCCTCAGCTTGGAGAGTGGGACTTGAAGAAAAGCCATTGAGAGATTGAAGATAAGAGACTGATGCTTGCTTGAAGCTTGTATATAGTTGATGCTAACTTGAAGACAGATGCTGATGAAGATTGCTTTGCTGTTTAGTTTTAGCTGTTTAATTTTTGATGTATTGATTGAATTTCCCTGACTGTATTGTTTGTTGTTTAACCTGTTAGGTTGAAAGTGAATTCTGTTCACTTTTGCCTATTGCTTTCTAGGTTCGAGGTTGAGTGGGACTCCCTTGCCTCACTTGTATTGTTGCATCCATGCATTTTACTGCTTTATTGTATATATCTGCTGTTTCTGTTTTCGTTTATCCCTTAGGATCTCTGTTTCTCTCTGCGCAAGAGAGGAGCATGATAGACATTAGGTCTTAATCCATGCATGATAACATTAGGGTAGATTTTATTCCCTTTTTAACCCTAGGATTTTTAGAGTGTCATCTCTTCTTTCTTCAAAACAACAGAAAAACATTAATAAAGGTTATAACAAAATCAATTCATTTCTTCCGTCAAAAGATTTGAACAAACATCAACCTTTTTGCAATAAGAAAACCCTTGTTTAAGGTGAGATTTTTCATAAAAGACACTTGAACAGCTTGTGCCGTGCGTGGCCCGAACTACGTTTGCTCTGATCTTCCATGCTGTATGGAAGTACGTAGGCATAGGATGCGATATCCTAGCGAGCAACCTTCACCCATCCTCCCCCGTAGTTAGGCGAACTACGTTGACTCTGATTTCTCATTCCAGACGGGAATACGTAGGCATAAAGTGCAATGCTTTACCGAGTCATGTTTTCTTTTCTGTTCAGACCCCATCCTTTAGTTTAGATAGAAGTGTAATCCGTACAAACCAAGCAAGCGTGGATCCCATCGAGTACGATGGACGTGAGGGGTGCTAATACCTTCCCCTTGCGTAACCGACTCCCGAATCCAGGTTTTGGTTGCGATGACCATACCTTTTCCCGTTTTTTGCGAGGTTTACTTCGAGCGTTTCCTTTCCCTCCGTTGGGATAAATAACGCACGGTGGCGACTCTTCTGTCAGCCGGCGCCGATTTTCGCAGTAGCGACAACTGGCGACTCTGCTGGGGATCCAACGTCCCCTGGCTGCTAAGGACTGTGATAGTTTCTTATGCATTTGGGATCCAACGTCCCTTAAGCGAGTCAATCCTAGTGCTTGTTTTCCCGTCGAGGATTTTGTATGGATTTATATTTCTGTCATTTACTTTCAGCATTATATTATTGTTATTATTGCTGTATTGGGGTGTGACGGGTGTTCTATGATTGAGAGATAAGCCGGACCTGGGCTTGAGTGCACCTAGAATTAGAGTGGAAATTAGTGGGCGCGCACGTGCTTTGCATGTCCTAGTGTCCCACGAAATCCACACTCAGACGAGGTTCTTCTGGTTGGCCTCCTGTCCTGCCCTTTGGGTGGCTCGAGTTACTGGTTAGTTGGATTGTCGACTCTGGGAACCGATCATTTGGAAGTTGGCTAAGTGAGGACTCTTCAGGATTTGATGATGCCACTCCTTCTGGGAATCGTATCATCAACCCTGAAAGTCTCTGACGCCGACGACCACATAGGATGCCATACCTTTGTCAGTTACTAGGACACCTACCTGTGAGAGGGTTTCGGGGTTATGCAGGTAACTAGACCTTCAGATACCGGTTATTCCTTGATCTAAGATCCTGGGTATTTATGGATAGTGGTGAGGTCTATTAGAGACCAGTCGGGGTTATGATATGAGGTCTATCAGAGACCAATCAGGGTTATGTTAGGGGGTCTATCAGAGACCAGTGTTGGAGCTTCGTATTGGGTCTATTTAAGACCAGGGTTTGAGGAATTCTGGAGGGTCTATCTGAGACTTTTGATATGGTTCAGGCTTCTCAGCTATGGCATTTGGTCCCTGTTGCATGCTACTTGCATTGCATTGTTTTCATAATCATTATCATTGCATCCCATTAACGTGTGTCTGTGTTGCAGGTGCATTTGCATATTCCCTGGTTCTAGTGTCTGGACTTCTGAGTATTGATCATGGCTGGTTTGAGGATGACAGTTGCCTACAAGCTACCTATCCCTGATATTACTCCCCTCCTGGGTCTGATTTCTCTTGTTGATGAGGATGTCCGTAGAAGCTTCAGGCAGAGTTACGGACGGTTGTTGAGATTGGTTCGCAAATCCACTGATGATGAATTGAATGGGCTGTACACCTTGATGCAATTCTACGACCCTGCTTTGAGATGCTTCACGTTTGCTGATTTTATCTTGGGGCCCACCATGGAGGAGTATGTAGAGTTTACTGAGCTGCCGGTCCAGAATACAGTTCCTTTTATTCACTCTGCCGCTGAGCCCAAGTTGGAGGATTTAGCTAAGGCCTTGCACATGAATGCTTCTGATCTGTTGATGACTTCTTGGCGAGGGGTTCCAGGTTTCTCTCTCCAGTTTCTGGTTGGTAAGGCTCAAGAATACGCCAAGAATGGGTGTTGGGTGGTCTTTAACGCTGTTTTGGCTCTATGCATTTATGGGATAGTGTTGTTTCCCAATTTCCCAAACTTCGTGGACATGGATGCATTTCATCTGTTTGCTGCTAGCAACCCGGTACCCACACTGATCGGGGACTTCTACCATTCGATGCACTACAGAAATGAGAACAGGAGAGGCAAGAACGTCTCTTGTTGCGTGCCTTTGCTGTACATGTGGTTTAAGAGCCATCTTCCCCTGAAGGGACCTTTTGTGGATAGTGCAACTACAGCTGACTGGCCAGAGCGCATGATGAGGCTATCTTCTGAAGACATTGAGTGGTTTGACCGAGACTTGCTAGGGTCTGAGCTTATTTTCAGTTGTTCTGGGTATCCTAATGTTCCTTTAATAGGAAGAAAAGGGTGTATCAATTACAACCCATCTCTGTTCGTCCGCCAGTTTGGATACGCGTTGAAGAACCCACCTCAGGAGGAAGAAGTACAGGAATCTCTGTACTTCACCGGTGATTTGAATGGAGAGTTACTAACCAAGCTTCGGCATGCCTGGATGCGTATTAACAGAAAAGGGAAACCACTGTTGGGGAAGAATGATTGTCAGGCATACACACCCTACAAAGTTTGGATCCAGGAGAGGGCAAGACAGTTACTGATGCCATTTCCAGCTGCACCAGTCCTTGTTCATATTCCGGTGGAGGAGCCAACCACTGTCACTATGGAGGCCTACGAGCGAGTTGTGAGAGAAAAGGAAGCCTTGATGAAGATTAATGAAGAGCTAGAAAAGGAGCTGGCTCAGATGCGTAGTGAGAAGAACAAGGCTGTACGTTCTTTCCAACAGCAGATCGAACTAGTAAATAGGCTAGGTGCTGAGTTGACTGAAGAGAAAAAGAAGCGCGAACGTCTGGGTCAAGAGTTCAGAAGCTCTCATGACATGTTGGAGTCCAAAAAGAAAGTACTCGATGCCGCCCACAGGGAAATCTCTTCTTGTAACAAGACGTGGAATGCTACGCTAACCAACAACAAAAAGAGGGAAGATAAATTGAAGCAGCAAATTTTTGAACTCGAAGAGCAGTTGAAGGCTAGCATTAAGAAGCATGAAGAAGAGGTAATGACCAGATATAGTCTCCAGAATGCATTGAACAAGGCCATCGAAGGCAGGAACGAAGCTGTGTCTCAGAAGCGGAAGCTAGAGGATCGCTTCGGAGAAGGGGCATGGGAGGAAACTACTGGTGACGTGCGACATGTTCTCAAACGAAGAAATCAACTTGTTGAGGGGCTGCTTACCCGACCAAGTCATCCAGAGACTAAGAAGTTACTAGAAGAGTACCAGGCTCATGAGTGTACTTGACCATTTCATATATTAATGTGTATGCTTTATTTGCATTCGTGCTGACCATCACCAGGATTGTTGGTTGAGGTCATGCCTTCTTATTGTACACTCAGTGATATTGTATTCTTGGATTTCTCTGCAATATACGAGGTTTTCTATGACTCGGCTCCAATCACCGTATTGCTAGCACTGTCACTGCACTGGCACATTCACACTAGAATCAGGGAATGATATTCCCTAATGCACAGACACATATTACACTTTGCATACATACTCATATTTGCATTACAGGTTTGTGATCCGTGTATCTTATCTCCTGCATCTTTAAAACAGGTATTTTCAGGATTGCAGAAAAGCGGGTCCACCGTTACTCTACAAGGATTAACCAGAAGAAGATCATGGACAACGTGCAGAGTGAAATGCAAGAGATGCGTAACAAGATGGCCCTACTCATGCAAACCATGGAGACCATCGCCAAAGGACAAGAGCAGCTGCAGAATCTGGTTCAACCGATAGTCGCAAGGGCTGAAAACAACGGGACACCGCATGGTGAAAACATTGCTACTTCTCCCCGAATTGAGAATCGTCAAAGTGCTGATGCTATTCCCGTAACCGGTTTGAATGCTGGAGAAACTGGTCCTGTAGGTGGAGGTGGGAATACCGGTAATATGAATGCCAATGCAGATACTGCTGGGGTATTTGTGGGTAATGTCAACCAGGGTTTCAATGGGGGCGTTGAGAATGTCGGAATGAATGGTATTAATGGTAACCAGGGCTTCAATGGTGTGAATATGGGATATGGCAGCATTGCTGGAACCAAGGCTGGGTTTGGTGGCTATGGTAATCTTGGATATGGAACTGGCGCATACAACGCTCAAGAGATGGGTAATCTGAGGTATGACCCCAGGCACTTCCAAACGGGTCCGGGCCGTGATGCAGATTACGTTGGATATGATGCAGTACCTCGCTGGGAGGATCGTCAGGAGGATGTGTTCTCTGGTCAGAACAAGGGTTATGAAAGGGCTAGGGATGACAACCGTCGGATGAGATTGCTAGAAGAGAAAGTGAACGGATTGGCCAGCCAGAATGCTCTTGGGCTGGATATGTCAAATATGGGGTTAGTCCCAAGGTTGAGGGTCCCGCTGAAATTCAAAGCACCGTCATTTGATAAGTACAAAGGGGATACATGCTCTATGGTGCATGTGCGCGCATTTTACAGGCGTATGTCTGCGTATTCTGAGGATGAAAAGATGCTAATGCACTTCTTCCAGGATAGCCTGTCAGGGCCATCACTGGAGTGGTACATGAGCTTGGAGCCTACTCAGATCAGGAGTTGGAAAGAGCTGGCAGAGGCTTTTGTTCGACATTATCAGTATAATAGTGATCTCTCCCCTAACCGAGTCCAGCTGCAAAACATGTCTCAAAAGTCTAGCGAGAGCTTTAAAGAATATGCCCAGAGATGGCGAGATCTGGCTGCTAGGGTGCACCCTCCGATGGTGGAGCGCAAAATGATGGATATGTTCATAGGAACCTTTTCTGGAATGTACTATGATCGGTTGCTCAATTTTTTGATGAGTACTTTCTCTGAGTTGATCTTGATGGGGGAGCGCATTGAAAACGGGGTAAAGATTGGTAAAATTCAGGCGGGTGAGTCCAGTGTCGCAGGAGGTAATAAGAAGACGTTTGGTGGTAAAAGGCAGGGTGATACCAACGTCGTATACAATGCTCGACGAAGGAATAAAAGTAAGAACTGGCATCAGCAGTCGCAAGTGGCAAGCGTAACCATTCCAGGACCTTCTCAGCAGCAGAGACAACAACCACCGCAGCAGGCTTAGCAGCAGCCTAATAATAATCAGCACAGACTTCAGAACCCACGACCGAGGAGAGTATTCGAGGTACCGCCGGTATCATATGCAGAACTCCTTCAAACTTTGTTGAAATTGCAGTTAGTCGAGAAGAGGACCTTAGCACCACCAACTGGCCAGCCACCAGTCGGATATGATGTTAACGAGCACTGTGACTTCCATTCGGGTGCACCAGGGCACAATATTGAAAATTGTCTGGCTTTCAAGCATAAAGTACAGGATTTGCTTGATAGTACGGCTATTAAATTCGGGAAAGATGGTCCCAATATCACGCAGCAGCCAATGCCCAAGCATGGTGGGGCTGGGGCCAATGCAATCATGGTAAATGATGAGTTGAACTTGGTTTCGGAAGTGAGTAAGCTGAAAACCCCGTTGAGTTACGTAAAGCAGCGTTTATTGAAGGGAGGTGTCTATCCCGGTTGCAGCGAAGAGTGTGTTGACTGTTTGGTTCAACCTGGGGGCTGTGAGAAGTTGAAGAGGGGAGTTCAAAGTTTGATTGATGAAGGAATTTTGCAGTTTGACAGGACTGCGGGGCGAGAGAAGTCCGTTGAGACAGAATCTGAAGAAGAGCGCAGGGAGATTGCTACGATCACCATTCCGTTCAAATTAGTGACAATTTCGACATCATCGAAAAGGCCGACCATTACTATTACTAAGGCTAAGCCAGTCCCTTATGAAAGCACAAAGGCAGTCCCGTGGTGCTGAAGTGTATTGTAATGGGGAAAAGATTGACTTGAATGATCCGCCAGCAGGGTCCGTGGATAGCATAGTGGGAGCGGGTGGTATAACCCGGAGCGGGAGAATTTTCACTTCACCTGAGGTCGAGGCAGAGAGGCTTGCCAGGGGTAAGAACAAAGTTGTTGAGGGGGAATCTTCGGGGAGTAAGGAGAAAGAGCCGATAACCAAAGATGTGGAAGAATTCATGAGGTTGATCCGCAAAAGTGATTACAAGATTGTAGAGCACCTGCAGCAGACCCCGTCAAAGATCTCCATATTATCGTTGTTGTTGTGTTCTGAGGCGCATAGAAATGCCCTGTTGAAGGTACTTGAGACATCCTTCGTGCCGCAAGAGATTTCAGTTAATCAGCTGGAGGGAGTTATGGCACATGTTAACGCTGGGCATGGCCTGGGATTCACGAATTTTGACCTAACGCCTAGAGGGCGTGATCACAATAACGCCTTGCACATCTCTATCGAATGCCGGGGCACTATTTTATCCCATGTGCTGGTAGACACTGGGTCCTCGTTGAACGTGTTACCAAAGAAAGCCCTGTTGAAATTAGATACCCGGGGGTTGTTGTGCACACCTAGTGATTTGGTAGTGAGGGTCTTTGACTGAACAAGGAGGTCAGTATTCGGGTCAGTGACGTTACCTATCCAGGTAGGTCCGGAGGTGTTTTATACAGTGTTTTACATCATGGACATCCAGCCTGCATACAGCTGTTTGATCGGGAGGCCTTGGATTCATGCCGCTGGGGCAGTAACTTCTACGCTCCATCAGAAGCTGAAATATATGGTTGAGGGGAGTATTGTGACGGTGTGTGGCGAAGAGGATATCTTAGTCAGTCAGTTGTCTTCCTTCAAGTACGTGGAGGTAGATGGAGAGATTCATGAAACGCTGTGTCAGGCGTTCGAAGGGGTGAAGGTTAAAGAAGAAGCTCCGGTGAAGAGTGAAGGGTAGGAGGTGGTCGTCTCCTCGTATAAAGAAGCCAAGGCGTTGGTACAAGCAGGAGAGACTCAGAAGTGGGGGCAGGTTCTGGACATTCCAGTGAAGCAAGATAGGTATGGCTTGGGGTACCGCCCATCTCCCTCGCAGAGTGCGCCTAAGTACAAGGGACCTGTGGTGTTCACGCCCGGAGGAGTTAGCTTCGAAAGGATTAATGCCGTGTCTGATACGGAGGAAGTGGATAGCGATTGCGACATGGACGCATGGATTCGACCCAGCACGCCGGGGCAAAGCCTATGCAACTGGTCCATCCAGGACGTCATCCAAGTCACCAAACAGTAATGCGTTGCTTTTTCAATCATTGTATGATCACATGCCTTGCCCAGGGCATCGATGATCTTGTCTTAGGGCCTAACTGTTTACCTGTATGTTTGCATGATCAATAAATGACGGCGTTTTTTACATTCAAATGTTGTGATCCTTTTCTTTCTGTTTTTATTTTTCAATAAAATGGCAGCGTGGTTATGCATTTTGCTTGTACATCATTTTGAAGCACTTAACCGTTTCCCTCGCAGGATTCATGAATTTTCAGATGACACCGACCAAAAACTTCCTATGACTCGTTTAGACTTCGAGCATCCGATCTTCCAAGCTGAGGAGGAGATTGTGGAGGATAGTGACTTACCAGAAGAGCTTAGTCGGTTATTGAAGCAAGAGGAGAGAGTCATTCTGCCTCACCAGGAAGAGATTGATATTGTCAACTTGGGGTCTGAAGAATGCGTCAGGAATATCCGTATAGGGGCTGCATTGCAAGTTGACATCAAACAGGAGCTTATTGAGATGCTGCGTGAATACAGTGATATATTCGCTTGGTCCTACGAGGACATGTCAGGTTTGGATACTGATATGGTTGTTCACCGTCTGCCGTTGAAAGAAGATTGCCCGCCTGTGAAGCAGAAACTCCGAAGGACTCGTCCTGACATGGCCGTAAAGATAAAGGAAGAAGTGCAGAAGCAATGGGATGCTGGGTTCCTGGTTGTTACCACTTATCCCACTTGGGTCGCTAATATCGTGCCTGTGCCAAAGAAAGATGGCAAGGTTCGAATGTGCGTTGATTATAGGGATCTAAACAAAGCGAGCCCGAAAGATGATTTCCCGCTGCCGCATATTGACGTGTTAGTTGACAACACGACTCAGTTTTCGGTATTCTCCTTCATGGATGGATTTTCGGGGTACAACCAGATCAAAATGGCTCCGGAGGATATGGAAAAAACGACCTTTATCACCCCGTGGGGAACCTTCTGTTATAAGGTGATGCCCTTTGGTTTGAAAAATGCTGGGGCAACGTACCAGCGGGCCATGACAACGCTTTTTCACGACATGATGCATAGAGAGACTGAGGTGTATGTCGATGACATGATTGCCAAGTCTCAAACAGAGGAAGAACATCTGGTTAACCTGCTGAAGTGGTTCAAGAGGCTGAGGGAGTTCAGGCTGAGGCTGAATCCTAACAAATGTACCTTCGGAGTGAGATCCGGGAAGCTACTGGGGTTCATTGTGAGCAAGAAAGGAATCGAGGTCGATCCTGCAAAAATAAAAGCAATACAAGAGATGCCAGCACCGAGAACAGAAAAAGAAGTCCGTGGATTCTTAGGGAGGTTGAATTACATTGCTAGGTTCATCTCTCACCTAACGACCACGTGTGAACCATTATTCAAGCTGTTAAAGAAAGATCAAGCGGTGGTCTGGAACGACAATTGCCAAAGGGCATTTGAAAAGATAAAAGAATACTTGCAGGAAGCTCCGGTGTTGATACCCCCAGTAGCGGGACGGTTCTTGAGAATAGTATGGGTTGTGTTCTCGGTCGACATGACGAGACAGGACGGAAAGAGCATGCAATTTACTACTTGAGTAAAAAGTTCACGGATTGTGAATCTCGATACTCCATGCTCGAAAAGACGTGTTGTGCATTGGCGTGGGCTGCCAAACGTCTAAGACAGTATATGTTGAACCATACAACCATGCTGATATCGAAGATGGATCCGATCAAATATGTGTTTGAAAAGCAAGCGCTCTCTGGAAGGATTGCTAGATGGCAGATGATATTGACAGAATACGATATCCAGTATGTTTCCCAGAAGGCCATTAAGGGAAGTGTTCTGTCCGAATATCTCGCCGAACAGCCGATTGAGGATTATCAGCCTATGAAGTTTGAGTTTCCTGATGAGGACATAATGTACTTGAAGGCTAAAGATTGTGATGAGTCGTTGCCTGGTGAAGGACCTGAGCGGAGTTCCCAGTGGCAATTAATTTTTGATGGGGCTGTCAATTCGTACGGTAGCGGGATCAGGGCAATCATTACAACTCCCCACGGGTCGCACATCCCGTTCACAGCCAGATTGACTTTTCCAGTGACGAATAACGAAGCCGAGTACGAAGCTTGTATTATGGGGTTAGAGGAGGCTATTGATCTGAGGATCAAGAATCTGGACGTATATGGGGATTCAACGTTGGTTGTGAATCAGATTAAGGGAGAGTGGGAGACACGACAACCTAATCTGATACCGTACATGAATTATGCGAGAAGGTTGCTACCTTTCTTTGATAAAGTAGAGTTTCATCATGTACCTCGGGCGGAGAATCAAATGGCAGACGCCCTTGCAACATTATCCTCGATGTATAAGGTCAACTACTGGAACGAGGCTCCCAGGATTGTCATCTCTCGCCTTGATAGGCCGGCCTTTGTGTTTGCAATCGATGAAGCATCTGACGGTAAACCTTGGTACTTCGATATACAGAACTTCCTGAAGAATAAGGAATATCCGGCTGGGGCATCCAGTCGTGATCAGAAGACTCTAAGGAGATTAGCAGGCAACTTTTATCTGAATCCCGACGGCGTTTTGTATAGAAGGAACCACAATTTGGTACTCCTCCGGTGTGTAGATGAGAAGGAAGCCAACTTGCTCATGGAAGAGGTCCATGAGGGAACTTTTGGTACACATGCTGGTGGGCATGCTATGACTCGAAAGTTGTTGCGGACAGGGTATTACTGGTTAACGATGGAAACTGATTGTTTCAAGTTTGCCAAGCGGTGTCACAAGTGCCAGATCTATGCAGATAAGATCCATGTGCCACCCAGTCCACTGAATGTTATGGCTTCACCGTGGCCTGTCTCCATGTGGGGAATTGATATGATCGGCAAGATTGAGCCTACTGCTTCTAACGGGCACCGTTTCATCCTAGTCGCGATCGATTACTTCACTAAGTGGGTGGAAGCGGCTTCTTACGCCAATGTGACGAAACAGGTGGTGGCCAAATTTATCAAGAAGGATATAATTTGCAGATACGGTATTCCTGAACGGATCATTACTGATAATGGTTCGAATTTGAACAACAAGATGATGAAAGATCTGTGTCGGGATTTCAAGATCGAGCATCATAATTCATCTCCCTACAGACCCAAGATGAATGGCGCTGTTGAAGCGGCCAACAAGAACATAAATAAAATTGTTCAGAAGATGGTGGTAACGTATAAGGATTGGCATGAGATGCTGCCATTCGCTTTGCACGGTTATCGTACTACAGTGCGTACATCAACCGGGGCAACACCGTTCTCACTGGTATACAGCATGGAGGCTGTCCCGCCATTGGAGGTTGAGATACCATCTTTGAGGGTTTTGCTTGATGTTAAGCTGGACGAGGCAGAATGGGTGAGAAGTAGATTGAATCAGCTGAGCTTGATAGATGAGAAAAGACTGGCATCCATTGCACACGGTAGGCTGTATCAGAGCCGGATGAAGAAAGCGTTCGACAAAAAGATTCGACCTCGGAGCTTTCAGACGGGTGATCTTGTGTTGAAGAAGATTCTCCCACCGCAATCGGATCACAGGGGCAAATGGACTCCCAATTACGAAGGTCCATACGTCGTGAGAAAGGTCTTCTCCGGAGGAGCCTTATTGTTATCCACCATGGACGGTGAAGACTTTTCGTCCCCTGTGAACTCGGACGCAGTTAAAAAATACTTTGCTTAAAATTGACCCGCTGGACAGTAAAAAGAGAGTCCAGGCAAAAATGGGGCATCCTGGCGAACCGAAAAACAGAATAAAAAGGTTCGGGCAAAATTTAGGGATATAACGGAAAAAATGTACACCCGCGAAGTCGAAAACCTACACTGGGCGGCTTCGGCAAAAAAGGGTATCCCGGTGAATCGAAAACCCGCAAAGGGCGATTCACGCAAAAGTTAGGGATTTAAGAAGCAAATGACTGCGGTCCAAGTTTGATGGTTAGTGGTTTGGGAGCATCTGGGGGTCAACTATCCAAAGCAATTTCTTCTGAAGACAGAGATCGGGAAAGTGTCAGAGTCCGACGAGTCATAGGAGGATCGGTTCATGGTGTTCGTCTGTAACACGTTGCCGACATGTGTACAAATTTTATTCTGTATATTTGTATACTTATGCATTTTGTTTATGTGTGACTACCTCTTTTCAGGAGTTGCATCTGATGTAAAAATCTTGCCTATTCTCAGGTCGTTATCAATAAAGTGTTTTATTCAGTGTAGTGTGTGACTTTGGTTTTAATTTTTTACAGTTTTGTTTGTAAAAAAACGCCGATGTTTTTGATAAACTTACATGTGTGTAAACAGGCGGGCCTCGGCCGATGATTGTTAAAACCGGAAATTACCTGAATGGTTGTCGTGGGTGACTACCAAGATGTTTCTTTTTTGCATAGATTGCCTTGTGTTTGCTTGTTGACTTTTGCAGGTATTCAAAAGCTCGCAAAGTTCCCCGCCAGAGTCCATGGCAGGCTGGTACCCTCTCCAGAGGATGAACATTGTGTCCTTCCCCAGTGAAGTCGCCCCAGGCAAAATTGAATGTTGTCTCCCCAGGAGAGCGGAGATTGCGTCAAAGGAAAAGATAACGCAACTTCAGTAGATCAGAGTTGGCTTATCAAGCGGAGCAGAGCTTTCTCCAGCGAATGTCGAGATGGATATGATTAATTTCCCCAAAGAGTTTCTTGCATAGTGCGAACCAGAGCACACCGGTCAATCCCCAGCTCAGTGATAGCCGGATGAAGTATTCCCACAGGGCGTAATCAGAGTGTTGATACCTTTGAGAGTAGTTTCCGGGATTTCTTTTCTCTTTCCTCAACAGGTTGATCCTTCCTCGTCAGGATGATCATTGTTCAGCAGAGTTTGAAGTTTTGAGTTTGTGAGCTACCTTCCCAGCAGGATGGTTATCCCCAGCGGAGTTAGTTCATCTTTCCAACATTTATTTTGTGGGAAGCGTATCAGCAGTATTCCGGTCATCCCCAGCGGATCCAGTTTGTCTTCAGCATTTTGCTGAAGTAACTCTTTGCATAAGCATGCATCATGAGCATTTGCATTCTACACGAGTACGTAGCATTTCCATGCTGTGTGGAAGCATTACGTCATTATCAAATGTGCATTTTTGAAACATAAGCCAGGTGGTTACCTCTTCGGTTTCTGATGTGTTGTTCCCTGCCGATAAGAGAAATCGTGATTCAGGAAGATGCTGTTTTATGGTCAAAGTACGCAGTGATCGTATTTGTACCATCTACGGGGTTCATATTGTAAGGCACGCAGTGATCGTGTTGATTTTGAGATGTTGATTTGTGGCCCAAGTACGCAGGGATCGTATTTGTACCATCTATGGGGTTCATGTTGTAGGACACGCAGTGATCGTGTTGATCTTGGTATGTGTATCTGTGGTCAAATGGCGCAGTGATCGTATTCGTCCCGACCTAAGAAGATTGTTTCGTAAAGCACGCAGTGATCGTGTTGGTATCGTCTCGGGGTTTTATTGGGCAGGACGCGCAGTGATCGCGTTCACTCTATTGGTGGTGCAGGACACGCAGTGATCGTGTTTACCATATCATGTGATGTTTGTTGGTCGATATACGCAGTGATCGTATTCGCCCGTTATACAGTGGTTATAGATTGACTCGCAGTGATCGTGTTCATCCGGTTTTGTTGGTCGGTATACGCAGTGATCGTATTCGTCCGTTATACGGTTTGGTTATAGGGTGAGGCACGCAGTGAACGTGTTCATCTGGTTGTTTGTGGCCGAAGTACGTAGTGATTGTATTCGTCCCATGTTTGAAGTTGTGTCACAGCACGCAGTGATCGTGTTTCCTCTAGTCAAGAGGGCCGTGACATGAAACGCGCAGTGATCGTGTTCACCCTATGTGTGGTCAGAATATGCAGTGATCGTATTCGTCCGGTTATGTGGGTTAGTTGAGACACACAGCACGCAGTGATCGTGTTTTCTCCAGTCAAGAGGATCGTGGCTCAGAGCGCGCAGTGATCCTGTTCAAGATACGCAGTGATCGTATTCGTATAACACGCAGTGATCGTGTTGATAGTACCAGGGGAACTTGTGATGCGGAGCACGCAGTGATCGTGGCTATCGTATCAGTTGGGTATGTTGGTCGGCATACGCAGTAATCATATTCGTCCTATTACATGGGTTGGTTTTGTGACACACGCAGTGATCGTGTTGACATCATTTTGGGGGTTTGTTGGTCGAGATGCGTAGTGATCGTGTTCATCATATGGGTGGTTGAAGTACACAGTGAACGTGTTCGCCTCTTCTATATGGATTTAGTCCGTCTGGCACGCAGTGATCGTGTTTATCTCATCCGGTTGGACTTATGGTCGATGTGATTTTGGTTGTAACACAGCACGCAGTGACCGTGTTCGTCGTGTTTGTCCCTTTAGTTGATGTTGTTTGTGATATACGCAGCGGTCGTGTTCGTCTCATTTTTATGGATTTGTGGTGTAAGACGTGCAAGTGATCGTGTTCGCTATGCCACATGTTCCCCTAGCAGAGTTGCTTGGTCAAGCATTTCTCTTTCTCCCCAGCCGAGTCCTTATCAGAGTACGGTAGAAATGGCATCATGCAGATCTTGGGTGGTTACCCACAGTTACCCCAGTAGAGACGTAATCCTCAGCGGGGTGGTCTTCAACGAGATACTTGGTTAAGTTCCTCGTAGTCCCCGACAGGGTATTCTTTGACAAGTCGCTTGGTTAAGCTACTTGTATTCCCCCGGCTGAGCCTTTCTCAGGATATTGTGGTACCGACATTAGAAGACGGTAATGCAGATTTTTGGGTGGTTACCCGTAGTTCCTCCAGCAGAGTTATGTGCTCCAGCAGGGTGTTACTTCAATGAGTTAATTGTTTAAGTCCCTCATAGTCCCCAGCAGGGTACTCGTCGCAGGAGTCGTTTGGTTAAATTCCTCTTATTTTTCAACAAGGTTATTCTCGTCAGGGTGCTTGGTTAAGTTCCCAATTTCTCCAGCAGGTGTTTGACGGCAGCTGTCAGAATTGGCCTCTCAGAGTGGCTCGGTTAAGTTTCTCGTGTCCCTGCAAGATGCTCGTTCAGATACGAACGAAAGGTTGATAAGTGAAATCAACATTTTCCCGCAGTTAAGCGTTTGCTCGTTTCTTCAAGATACGAAAGGTTGATCAGTGAAGTCAACATGACAAGTGAAGGCACTATTCTCCCGCTGGTTAGCGTGGGCTCGGTTGATAAGTGAGATCAACAGAGGTTGATAAGTGATATCAACAATTTCTCATTGTTTGGTGTATGCTCATTTCTTCGGAATGGAGTGGTCTGCGGACAACATCAGATTATTTTACAAAGGCAGATTGACAGAGGAGTGGTTAGTTGTTGTCGTGACAACAGAAGTCGTTTCCCTGAAGGGTTTTCCCCAAGCAGTGGTCGTATACGCAATTTATTTTGCGGTTGGCAAATTTCCGGGTTCTTTCGTATTCAACCGTCTCGTACCTCGAATGTCTGAAGGCTGCGCGCTCTTTATCCAGTCGGGTCCAAGCCGCTTGAATAGGGGCAGCTGTTGCACCCCAAAATTTGCCCAACCTTTTCTAACCTAGGTTTATGTTTCAATTGCATAGTCATTTGCATTGTCATCATGTACATAGTGTATTCATCTGCATTGCATAACATAGGCAAGATAGTATTAAACAGGGGATCAAGTGCCATTCTTATCTCAAGAGGTATATTCAAGGGTTTCATTCATATTCAAGACTACTCAGGACATCAGGGAAGAATTTGAGCTTTGAAGAGTTGACAGGTTGATCAGTGAGTTCTCTCTTATCTTGAGGATTAGTTGGGGATCATCAGAGGAAGTGTGAGCTATGAGCCAAGAGCATGAGGTGTGTATGGATGTTATGAGGAGCCTAGATGATCATTTTTGAGGAGTAACCAAGTCATTGGAATGATTGCAAGAGCCTCAGTTGAAGTCAGTCAACTAGGGTTTTATCTGGGTCAACACTAGGTCAACCCTAAGTCAAAGACTTGTTTTGAAAGGCATAAAGGATCATTTGAGGAATGTGGGATTCATTATTTGCTATATGTATATGGATATGGTGTTGTGCCAAAGAAAAATCAGAAGGAGTCACGGAGAAATGGAGTTACCAAATTAGGGTTTCAGTGTAAAATCCCCTGATTTAGGTCAAACTTCCAAGCAGTGTAACTCAAGATGCAAGCTTCATATGAATTTATGGTCCACATGAAACTTGTAGAGTATCTTCATAGATTTAATTTGAGTTGTGGAAGTCATCAAGATGATTTATGGAACTCAAGTTATAGCTCTTGCAAGTTACAGGTCATCTGAGGGCACTAAAATTTGTCTGTGAAAGTTGTCTGTCATCCAAGCAACTTTTGACCTTCAAGGAGATTTCAAATGGATTTCTGGCCAACATGAGAGTTGTTCCTCATTATCTTAGCTTTCTAGGAAGGTATGGTATTCCTTCATATGATTTGTGGAACTCTACTTATGACCTTGGCAAGCAAAGGGTATTTTGGTCATTTGAGAATTACAGGTCATTCTTAGCCTATGCCTAAAACTCATACAAGGAAGCTTCAAATGAAAAACTTCACAACATCAAAGTTGCTCAAAATGTCATTTTAAGTCTATAAAAGAGGTCATGGAAGTTTGGAAATGCATAGAACTCAGATTGATAAAAGTTGGTGAAAATGGCTTAAAAATGGCATATAACTTGAAAAAGTTGAGATTGAAAATTGGTTTGGGCAATCCACAAATCCAAAATGGGTCATGTAATATACCAAATTGATTCTAAACAACATTTTAAAGACATTGGTTCAGCCACATTTTTGAGTTAAGGCTTAAATTTTGGAGTTGCTTTGAAAAGTAGTTACTTGCATCATAAGGTACAAATGCCAAACCTAATGAAATGCAAAGAATAAGCTTGCTATGCATCTAGACCTTTCCAATAACTCATGTGAGGATATTTTCAAGCATAATTAAAGGGCTGTACCAAGTCTAGAAATGAGATATCATGAGATATTGAATTATGCCATATCATGAGAAGTTCATGAAGTTTCTACACTCTCCTAGACTGTTCCAGAAACTTCTAGGCATTTCCATCATCATCTATATAATGAATTGGGATCATTGGTGAAAAAGGTTGGTGAAAAGAGAGAGAGAAAAAGTGAGAACTCCATTGTTGCTTCCATTGTAAGCAAGTGCTAATTTCTTCATTCAGCATCAATTCCATTCCTTCTTCTGATCCATACACACTCATTTCATCATCTAGAGTGTGTGCATGCTGAATTAGAGAGCCATTCATGGAAGATTGAAGAGCTAGGGTTTGAAGTTTCAAGAAGCAAACCAGATTCGAATCTCACATTACAAGCACTCATCCTCTGAATTGTTGCAAACAAAAGAAAGACCTTCATCAGAGGATCATAGTGAAGAGGAATCAAGCCTTGAATCGAGCTGTTCACATACCTGCCATAGCCATCAAGCAGGTTGGTGTATTCTCTTCTATATCTTTATTTATGCATTGTTAGTTAGAAGGATTAGGTTAGAAATGTTAGGGATGATTAGAGGATTAGTTTTAGAGACTTAGGGTGAATTTCGTGAGGATTGATAACAGGAAGTTGAAACTTTGATGATCAAGATTGGTTAGGTTAGTGAGTTTTATGGTACACACCATAGCATGTTGGGATCAGTGTAGTGTGAAGAACGCATTAGTACCATTAGAATCAAGAATCGTGAGAATCCATTGCAGTGTAAAGTTTGGTGTGCCATGGGGTTCCAGTTATCGGGTTTCACGTTAGGGGAAGTTTTAGGAAGAACTAAGGGCATGGTAGTATTCCTGGGAGAGAGTAGATCAAGTTTGCTATTTATATTTTGTAATTTCGTTGAGAATTGAGAGAGCAAGAGGAGCTGGAAAGTGTGTGCATGGAAAGAAAAAAATCTGAAACCCTAGAACTATTTGGAGAAGACGATCTCCTGGGCGTTGGATTAAGTCCAATGTTTTGACTCTGAATTTGATCTGGACGGTCCACGTTTGAACTTCAAAACGGAGGGAAAGCCAAAGCTGCAACGCAGCGTTTAACTTAAAACCTGATCATGGCCTTGGATCAATCTTGCTATCCCCACCCCCTTAGCAAAGCCCAACCAAAATGAACTGAAATATGTTACTATTTACACCGTTCTCGTTTCTTTTTCTTTTTGATTTTCTGTTTGATTTTCTGAAACATAATGGGCCTAGCGCGTTTGTTATCCGCACCTCCCCTTTCTAGCCCATCAGCCATAATGAACTGAGCGCAGTTACTTGTGACACCCCCTCCCAATTTAATTCATTTCTTTGATTTTATTTTTCTTCTATATTTTTAGAATCTTTAAAAAATCATATAAAATCAGAAAATTGATATTTTTCATTTCTTGTTTTTTCTATAGATCAATAGTTCTGTTAAGAAAAATAATAAATAATAAAATTAGCATTTTATTTTGTTTTAGTATTTTTTTGTGTATTTTTCTTTTAAATAGCTTTTTAATGAGTTTAGGTTAATACTTAATTTTGTTGATTTTAGTTCAATTAGCTCCCCTTAGATTTAGGATCCATTCTTTTTAGGGTGATTAACTTAGGACTTTAGCTTCCTCATAGGATTTAATTCATAATTTTAGGATTAATTTTTAGATGATTTGATTAGGTGAGATTAGAGTGATTAAAATTAGGGTTTTAAGTGAACATAGGTGAGATAGATCATCTTTTTTAGGAATTTTAATTTGATTTTGGGGTATGGGACTATAGGGGTTATGGGTAGATAATAGATCCCTTAGAAAATATTAGGCTTCCCCTATTACTATTAGTATATTGCTTGTATTTGATTGACTGTGTGGTGTGCCCTCTCTAGGGTTATTATTTGACTGTGTGGGGTATTGGGTTTGTTTGGGGCTTGGGGGTTTGAGCTGAAGACTGTGTTGATGAAGCCCATTTGAAGATTAAAGAATGAAGACCAACTTCCAGAGTTGATGAGGAGTATCTCTTGCTGGCAGCTGTTGAAGGTTATAGGACCTAGGAGTTAGGCAGAGCTCTAGAGTAGAAAACTTGATTCACAAACATGGAAGGTCTTGATTGCCTCCATCCCTCTCTATGATGCAGAGTCTCTCTAAGACACTCACCCCCTTCCTTTGGAAGGCTTGGTGATAGTGTCTAAGAGATAGAACTCTTGAGAGAAGTATTCTATGTGTTGTTGGCAGTCTGTTTGCCACCTTTGGTGGTCAACTAATTGCTTAACACCCAGTTCATTCTTGTGATTGGTTCCTCAGCTTGGAGAGTGGGACTTGAAGAAAAGCCATTGAGAGATTGAAGATAAGAGACTGATGCTTGCTTGAAGCTTGTATATAGTTGATGCTGACTTGAAGACAGATGCTGATGAAGATTGCTTTGCTGTTTAGTTTTAGTTGTTTAATTTTTGATGTATTAATTGAATTTCCCTGACTGTATTGTTTGCTGTTTAACCTGTTAGGTTGAAAGTGAATTCTGTTCACTTTTGCCTATTGCTTTCTAGGTTCGAGGTTGAGTGGGACTCCCTTGCCTCGCTTGTATTGTTGCATCCATGCATTTTACTGCTTTATTGTATATATCTGCTGTTTCTGTTTTCGTTTATCCCTTAGGATCTCTGTTTCTCTCTGCGCAAGAGAGGAGCATGATAGACATTAGGTCTTAATCCATGCATGATAACATTAGGGTAGATTTTATTCCCTTTTTAACCCTAGGATTTTTAGAGTGTCATCTCTTCTTTCTTTAAAACAACAGAAAAACATTAATAAAGGTTATAACAAAATCAATTCATTTCTTCCGTCAAAAGATTTGAACAAACATCAACCTTTTTGCAATAAGAAAACCCTTGTTTAAGGTGAGATTTTTCATAAAAGACACTTGAACAGCTTGTGTCGTGCGTGGCCCGAACTACATTTGCTCTGATCTTCCATGCTGTATGGAAGTACGTAGGCATAGGATGCGATACCTTAGCGAGCAACCTTCACCCATCCTCCCCCGTAGTTAGGCGAACTACGTTGACTCTGATTTCTCGTTCCAGACGGGAATACGTAGGCATAAAGTGCAATGCTTTACCGAGTCATGTTTTGTTTTCTGTTCAGACCCCATCCTTTAGTTTAGATAGAAGTGTAATCCGTACAAACCAAGCAAGCGTGGATCCCATCGAGTACGATGGACGTGAGGGGTGCTAATACCTTCCCCTTGCGTAACCGACTCCCGAATCCAGGTTTTGGTTGCGATGACCATACCTTTTCCCGTTTTTTGCGAGGTTTACTTCGAGCGTTTCCTTTCCCTCCGTTGGGATAAATAACGCACGGTGGCGACTCTTCTGTCAGCCGGCGCCGATTTTCGCAGTAGCGACACTATGAACTTTTTGTCAACATGAATGTTGTTCCTTATCCTCTTAGCTTTCTATAGAGTACTATAAGTCCTTGATAGGATTTGTAGAACTCAAGTTATGGCTTTGACAAGTCAAGGGTATTTTGGTCATTTGGAGATTATAGGTCATTTCAAGCATAAGGCCATAACTCCTATTTCCAAGCTTCAAATGGGAAAACGTTCAACATCAAACTTGTTCAAAATGATGTTTTAAGGCTAGCCAAAAGGTCATGAGAGGTTGGAATTGCTTGTACCTCAAACTTGCAAAAATGGCTTAAAATAAGGGTGATTTTCAAATGAACCAAAGTTGGAAATTGGTATTTTTGATCTATATGTCCAAACCAAGGCATGTAATATGTCATTTTGATTCTAAAAAAAATTTTAAGAACATTGGTTTCGCCACAATTTTGAATTGAAGTTTAATTTATGGACTTGCTTTGAAAAGTAGTTACTTACATCTTAAGTAACAATTGCCAAACCAAAATTCAAGGCATGACCAAGGCCTCTTTCAATCCAAACACATCCAAAATGTCATTAGGAGAGAAATTGGAAGGGAATGAGGGTGAATACAAGCTGCTAGCAGAATTGTGCATACCATGGCATGAGATTGAAATCTTCATGACATGAGAAATTGAATTTCTCATTAGAAGGATCTAGAGCTTTCTAGATCATCCATACATGTCCTATATAAACATATGAGATGATCCAAGGCCAAGGTTGGTAATAATTGAAGGAGAGAATAGAGATTGAGATTGAAAAATTCTTGGTTGCAACTGAATTCGGTTACACCATTTTCTTCACTTTCCATCCATTTTCTTGATTGCAATCACTTCCATGGATGCTAGTGAATGATTCCAGATCATAATCAAGGCAAATTCGTGGCTGATTGGTGTTCTTGATCTCAGATTTTGTCACCTGCAACTCAGAGTTGGTTCCAAGAATCCAGAGCATTTCCATCCATTTCATTGCATACAGAAGCTTGGAATTGATTCACTGAAGGAGTCTGGAGCATTTGAGAGCTTGATTTGAAGGTTTACTACTTCTGTGCACACGAAATTCTCAGGTTAGTAACTTTCAATCTCCAGCTTAAATTAGGTAAAATTAGGAAGAATTATTGTGTTAGATGCATAGTAGAATGGTGTAGGGAGGTTTTCAGATCATTAATTTGAGAGTTAGTGACCAATTAGGGTTGTTACCATTTTCGGGTGAGATGTTGTTCTTGCAAATCTTGAGGATTTAGAGAGAAATAATGGTATGAATGGACTCCTTGTGAGATTTGGGGCAAGATTCATCAAGGAATCGTGGCCTATGGTGGACTCTATGGCAAGTTAGGGTTATGGAATGGTGATCGGAAAATGTCACCGGTGGTGACTTTGGGCGCACAGGTGGCCTGAGTTTCAGAGGTTTGAATTGGGGAAGATGATCCCAGAGCCATTGGATCATAGTTTGACTTGGACTAAAGACCTCATCCAACGGCCACGCGTGCTTCTAATTTTGTGAAGGATTTCTGAACTATAATGAAACGCAGCGTTTCATTTATTTGCTGATTTTGGGCTTAGGCTGTTAATTGATAACCACACCCCCTTTGTGGCCCAGTCTGGGAAATGAACTGAATTTTGTTACTATCTACACCACGCATTTATCATTTTATTTTGATTTTCATTTTATTTTCCATTTTATTCATGGTTAGTGATTAATTCATAAAAAATGGAAAAATGATTCAATTAATCCCATTCTTTTTGCATTGGATTCATGATAGGATCTAGTATTATTTAGATAAAAAATATTATTATTTCATGCATTTTCTGATTTTATGGGATTTTTTACATTTTAATTGATATTAAAGTAGTCATGTTTGATACTTGATTTTGTGGAATTTGGTTTGATCATGTGATGATGATTTTGGCCTTGTTTTTTTGTGAGTAGTTAGCATAGATATGCATGCTCTCCATAGATTTTTATCACATTTTGGTGATGAATGTAGGTGGTAGTTCTAGGTTGAAACTTTAAGAGCTCCATTTTTAGGGTTTATGGTTGATACCTTGTGGTTTAGATTTTATTTTTAAGACTTAATAGATGATTCAACCTCTGATTTTTGTAGGGTAGATTCATGATTGAATTAGGGTCCCTTAGGAATTTTTGTAGGAATTTTCAAGGTAGTTTTCTATTTTTGTTTGATTTTAGTTTAGATACTAACTTTAGATGATTCTAATGCACTAATTCAACTAGATTGTCTGCTTTAGTTCCCTTAGATTAGGGTTTTGCTTTGCTTGTTCTTGGGTGATGATGAAGACAAGTTGAAGATGCAATGGATTGAATGAAGAAGCTTGGATGTGAAGATCTTCCCTTCTTTTGGCGTAGTATTGATTAGGTGTTAAGATTAGGGTTTGTAGGCAGAGCTTCTAGATAGATTCTCTTTCTTCATAAACATGGAATATGTTGATCAATTCCATTCTTCCCTATGATGTAAGGTCCCCTTGTAAAGGTCTCATCCCTCCTTTGGTAGGATGTGTGGCTCCTTGCGAGTTGGTAGAACCTTTGAGGGTCCCTTTCTCTGATGATAGGATGCTTAGTGGTGACCTTTGGTCTTCACTCTGCTACCAATCATCC
This sequence comes from Lathyrus sativus, assembly GCA_963859935.3. Lineage (NCBI taxonomy): Eukaryota > Viridiplantae > Streptophyta > Magnoliopsida > Fabales > Fabaceae > Lathyrus > Lathyrus sativus. The sequence continues at coordinate 201,512,916 of OZ012740.1, read as the reverse complement.
AAACTTTGCTCTTGATGGATGAATCTTTCTCCCTTGTTAGAGGATGGAGTTCCTTGCTTGAAGAAGATTGAAGGATGAAGTTGATACTTCTTTGTGTTTGAAGATTATTCTGAGAAGCTGAAGCTTGTAGATGATGAGGAACTAGTTGATACTGGTAAAGATGGGAGAGCTGAAGCTTGAAGGCCAAGAAGAACAAGTTGACACTTGTGAAGAAGATCAAATTGAGATTGAAGGAAGAGCTGAGGCTTGAGGAATAAAGAATAAGTTGATACTTATGTTGATGCACTGAGCCCTGAAAGAACAAGTTGATACTTGCAGTTAGGATTGAAGCCTGAAGGTGGGATTTACTGAAGAGCTAAGGCTTGAGGAAGAAAGAATAAGTTGATACTTGTGTTTGATGTGTTAAAAGCTTGGAGAAGCAAGTTGATATTTGCTATTGAAGATGATAGCCTTGAAGGGTAGTTGAAGAATGAAGACTGGACTGGTGTCTGAGGAGCTTTGTTGTGAAGCTGTGGAAGCTGTTGTCTGCTTTCCTGTCTGTTTGCTTTCTGTGCAACTGTATTGATGTGACTTGTTTGATTTGCTTGATGCATTAGAATAAGTTCATATTTAGTCTGACTTAAGCTAGGAGCATGATTGTACTAGAGGTTGAGTTGTTCCCTCTGCTTGTATTTTTACTGTATGGCTTTGCTTACGGGTATTCGGTAGAGCCCAGCTCCCTTGCCTACGTGGTTTGTGTTTGCTTGATAGCATGTTATTTCTTCTGTATGATTACAGTCACTTATAGTTTTCTTGATAGCATGTTATTTCCTCTGTATTATTGCAGTTATTCATATCTGGCTTGAGGTTGAGATGAGCTTGTGGAGGCTGACACCCCATACACATTTCCTCCCTCACTTGCATTGCATGCATTGTACAGTCGTTTACTGTTTACTGTTTAAGCTGATGCTTTATCTGTTTCTGTTTACCATTGACATGATCCCTTAGGAATCTCACTCCCTTTGATAAGGAGGTGATGATTAGAACTTTAGGTTGAAACCTATGCATGATAACTTCTAGGAGTTCCCTGTTTCAAACCTCAACCATAGGATGAATCCTTGGCATGACAACATTAGGACTTGATAGTCTCCCTTTAGTTGAGCCTGTTCTCTTCTCATCTCAAAACAAATTAAAATACAGTAATAAAGGTTAACTGACGTCGTACGTTACGAGCCTTAAGCTACTTGAGAAAGGATTGTTAGAGGGTTTCCTTCTAATGATTTGGATGTTTAGTATGGCACCCTTTGGGTGACATGCGACGCATTCACTCTCAGGTCATAGTCTCTAGTGCGATGTTAGTTACAAACATCCGTAAAAAACAGTTCTTCCGTAAAAGACAGAAAACAAACTTCAAACCTTTTAGCCCCGTGGGCCCATAATTCAAAGGAAAGCTTTTCTGAAGAAAAGAGTGTCGTAAACTCCCAGTTCTACCGCAAACGGTAACGCCTAAGTCTCCAAGGGTCGAGCTGTGTACATCCAACTACTGGAACTATTTGTTAACCCTACTCGATAAAACAAATGAATTTGAATTCCCGTAATCCGTATTATCCCGAACTACATAAGCTCTGATCTCTCATGCCTGTTGAGAGTACGTAGGCACAATACTGATGTATTGGCGAGCCACCTTCCCCATAACCCGTAGTTAGTCGAACTACGTTGACTCTGATTTCTCATTCTCTGATGAGAATACGTAGGCATAAAGCGCGACGCTTTGCCGAGTCATTTTCTTTTCTTTTCAGACCAGCCTTGATAGGTAGATAGATAAAATAAACCCGTCAGATAAACACAACAAGCGTGGATCCCATCGAGTACGATGGACGTGAGGGGTGCTAATACCTTCCCCTTGCGTAACCGACTCCCGAACCCAGACAATAGTTGCGATGACCTTGTCTTATACCTTTTCGTCAGGTTTTTCCGATCGTTTCCTTTCCCGCTCCGAGGGATAAATAACGAAAGGTGGCGACTCCTCTGTTTTGCCGGCACCTTATTTTCGCGGAAGCGACAGCTGGCGACTCTGCTGGGGACTTGATAGTTTCCTGGGATCCAACGTCCCGTATGCGAGTCAGTTTGGGGATCCAACGTCCCCTGCGAGAGTCAATCCTAGCGCTTGTATGATTACTTGTCGGGTTGTGTTTATTTATCGCATTTTATTTCCCACATTTTATTTTTAGTATGATATGATTATCTGTACTATTGTGGGAGGGGCATTCTGATGAGTGAGAAGTCAGACCCAGGCTTGAGTGTACCTAGCATTAGTTGTGGAAATTAGTGGGCGCGTGCTTGCTTTGCAGGCACTAGTGTCTCATGAAATCCATGCTCAGACGAGGTTCTCCCGGTTGACTTCTTTTTCAACCCTTTGGGTTGAGGGGGTTGTTGGTTTGGAGGATTGTCGACTCTAGGGACCGATCACCTGGAATTCAGCTGAGTGAGGCCGCCTCAGGAGCTGGTGATGCCACACCTTCTGGGTATCGTATCACCCCTCTTGAATGTCTGTGACGCTGATGACCGCATAGGATGCCAAACTTGTGTCAGTTTAGGTCCATACCTGTGAGCAGGGTCGGGTTTGTTGCAGGAAACCTTAACCTTCAGACTACCTGGTTTTCTTGATAGTGAATCAGTGTTGTTGGTATCAGAGGTTCTCATCATCAGATATATGATTGTTCTTGACAGAGCAGAGTTGGTCCTGTATCAGAGGTCCTTATCATTAGATGTGTGTTTGTTCTTGACAGAGCAGAATTTATGATCCGATATCAGGGTTTTCTTCTCATCAGAGATAGGGTTGTTCTTGACAGAGCAGCATTGTGGTTTTGTTGATACAGAATCTGCACCTTCATATCTTCAACAGCACAGTCGTCTTGATCTCCTGCTGCATGACTGCATTTTGCATTGTTTTGCATACTCATTCGCATTTCATTAACATGTGTCTGTGTTGCAGGTACCGTTTCCCCCGATTCAGGTTTTCTTGCCTTCTATTGTGTTATTATAGGTTCTCTGAGGAAGACCGTGGCTTACAAGCTCCCCACTCCTGATGTTGTTCAGCTGACTGGTTTGATTGCTATGGCAGATGATTCTGTGAGAGATGAATTCAGAAAGTCTTACGGTAAACTACTCAGTTTGGTTCGTAAACCCTCTGTGTTTGAGTTGAATGGGTTGCACGCCCTGCTGCAGTTCTACGATCCTCCATTGAGATGCTTTACTTTCCAGGATTTTGTTCTCGCACCCACACTAGAGGAGTATGTTGATTTGTTAGGTGTGCCTATCAAGAGTCAGATGCCTTTTGTTCATATGGATGCTGAGCCTAATCTGGCTAGTCTAGCTCCTTCACTTCATCTGGATGCCTCCGAGTTGATCTTGTCTAGTTGGAACAGGGTTCCTGGTTTCTCCTTGCAGTTCTTAGTGGGAAAAGCTCAGCAGTGCACCAAGGACGGATGTTGGGTCGTGTTCAATGCCATCCTCGCTCTGTGCATATATGGCATCATTCTGTTCCCCAATATGCCCGACTTCATAGACTTTGACGCTTTCCACATCTTTGCATCAGGAAATCCAGTCCCTACCTTGATAGGAGATGTCTACCATTCCGTCCACTACAAAAACGAGAACAGAAGGGGTAAGAATGTCTCGTGCTGTGTGCCCCTGCTTTATAGATGGCTTGATAGTCACCTACCTAAGAGGGGTCCCTTCGCTTCGTCTACAGCCACAGTTGAGTGGTCCGAACGTTTGATGAGTTTGTCAGCGGAGGATATTGCCTAGTTTGGTAGAGATAGGTTGGGTACCGAGATTATCTTCAGCTGCAGTGGGTTTCCGAACGTGCCTTTGATAGGCAGGAAGGGCTGTATAAACTATAATCCATCTCTGCTGGTCCGACAGTTTGCTTATGCTTTGAGAGCTCCGCCGAAGGATGAAGAGGTGCAGGAATCTCTGTACCTCACTGGTCTTCTAGAGGGGGATATGTTATCTAAGCTTCAACGCGCTTGGAATGGTATCTGTAAGCGGGGAAAACCATTGCTGGGGAAAAGTAACAGCCAAGCCTACGCTCCATATGTGACTTGGATTAGAGCCAGAGCAGATGCTATAGGGATGCCGTTTCCTCCTGCCAAGCCAGAAAGCCCTCTAGTGATTGAAGAGCCTACCACCGTGCCTATTCAGCAGCATAATCAGGTGTTAGCTGAGAGAGACGAGCTGAAGAGGGCAAATGAAGAACTGGAGAAATAATTGGCTCAACTCAGAAGCGAGAGAAGCGAGGCCGTTCATTCCTTCAAGAGGCAGACCGAGCTGGTGAACCAGTTGGGGACAGATCTGACTAAGCAGATAGCTGAGCGCGAGCGCATGGGTCGAGACTTCAAAGCTGTCAATGATGTACTGGCCACTAAGAAACAGCACTTGGATGAAGCATATCGGAGAATATCCAAGTTTAATCAGCATTGGAAGGCCACCCTAGCCAACGGCAAAGAACGAGAGGATAAGCTGAAGCAACATATTTCTAAGCTGAAAGCCCAGGTGAAGGCTAGTGAGAAGAGGTTTGATGAAGAAACCGCTCGCAGATATGCCGCTGAAGGCCAGCTCAACAAAGCTCTTGCTAATCTGAAGGAGCGCAAACTGACGTTTGAATCCAAGAAGCGAAAGTTAGAAGATTGTTTAGGCGAAGGAGCATGGCAAGATTCGATTGAAGGTCTTCAGTACACCATTATGCAGAGAGAGTTACTCGTCGAAGGGTTGCTCACTCGGCCTGATCATCCAGAAACGAAGGGGTTGTTAGAAGAGTTCCGCGCCCGTGGTCGTGCTTGACTATTTGTAATCCTTTTGTGTTGATCATTGTTGTATGCTGACCATCACCAGGCTTGTTGGTCGAGGTCATGCTATTGATTCTGCTTGTACTCAGTGACGTTGTGTACCGCCTTGATGGGCTTTCTTTATATATATGAGAAGTTATTTCCATGACTGGACTCAGACTTCTTATTATCAGCACTGGCACTCAGGCACTAGGATCGGGGGATGTCTCCCTAATGCACAGACACACGTTTGCATTTGCATGAAGCATTTGCATAACGAGCACTTTGTTGTTTTTTCTGACCCTTTTGTGTATACAGGTTGTTTCAGGTTGTTCCAGGATTGATCAGAGACCTATCCACCGCTATCCGACCAGAGCAAATCAAGCCAGAGTTATGGAGCAAATGCAAACTGACGTTTAAGAACTCCGAGAAAGGATGGACCGCTTCATGGAGCTCATGCAAGCGGTCGCCAACGGCCAGGATCAACTCAGAACCTTGGTTCAGCCTCTAATTTCAAGGGTCGACAACAATGGTGTACTCCATGGTGGGACTGTGCCAACTCCTCCACCTGTTGAAACTCCCCAGAATGGCGTCCCTGTGACCGGAGGGAATGGCAGTGCCAACGGCAATGTGATCGCTAACATGGGACTCAACGGTAATACGACTGGCGTCGGTAATGGGAATTTCGAAGCTAATGTCAATGTCGGGCTGGGCAACGGCAATGTGGGTGTTGGAAATCTGTTTGGGCCTCAGCCGTGGTTAGAAGACCGTCAAGACGATGTGTTCTCTCAGAGAGGTGCTGAAGGGGAGCTGACTGCTGAAGCACGGCTAAGGTTTAAGGCACTCGAGGACAAGATGAGGAACTTCGAGAACCAGAACACCATGGGTGTTGACATGTCCAAGTTGGGACTGATTGCTGATTTCAAGGTGCCTCCCAAGTTCAAGGTACCTGACTTTGAAAAGTACAAGGGCACCACTTGCCCTCGCGTCCACCTAAGATCATATTACCAGAAAATGTCTGCTCATTCTGAGGACGAGAAGTTGCTGATGCACTTCTTTCAGGACAGTCTATCCGGGCCATCCCTCGAATGGTACATGGGTTTGGAACCTACCAGTGTGCGCACTTGGAAGGAACTTGCTGAAGCATTCGTGCACCACTACCAATATAACAGTGACTTGGCTCCGAACCGAGTCCAACTGCAGAATCTGTCACAAAGGAACAACGAAGGGTTCAAGGAATACGCCCAGCAGTGGCGTGAATTGGCAGCCAGGGTTCAACCGCCGATGGTTGAACGGGAGCTGGTGGAAATGTTCGTAGCTACCCTCCCAGGGGTTTATTATGAGAAATTGGTCAGTAGTATGTTCGGAAGCTTATCGGATCTCATTATCACGGGTGAGCACGTCGAAAATAGGATCAAACTGGGGAAAATTCAAGGTGATCTGTCCTCAGCTGGAGGAGGGAAGAAACCTTATAGTGGCAAAAGGAGGGAAGGAAAGACGAGCGCCGTGTCCAACGCTCGAAGGAAAGGCAAGGGCCAACATCAGCAGGTGGCCAGCATAACTATCCCGGCTGTCCAACAGCCCCAGCCACAACAGCAGCAACAGCCGAACCAACAAGGGTACAGAAAGTATCAGAACAGGGCACCTCTGTCGAGCTGTCACCTCGAGACACCATCCATGTCCTACGCTCAGCTATTACAGACTCTGCTTCAGTTACAATTGATCCAGAAGAGGACCCTGGCTCCCTTGACAGGGGCACCTCCGCCAGGTTATAATGCGAATGCGACTTGTGAGTTTCACTCAGGGGCACCAGGCCACACAATAGAAAATTGCAAAGCCTTCAAGCATAAGGTGCAGGACATGGTGGACGCTAAGATCATCAATTTCTCAGATAATGTGCCAAACGTCACGAAGAACCCTATGCTGAATCATAGGGGAGGTGGAGTAAATGCCATTATTGAAGACGAGAGCTTGGATTTGTTGACTGACGTCAAGGATCTAAAGACACCGCTTAGCTTCGTTAAAGCTAAGCTAATGAAAAGGGGCTTCTTTCCAGGCTGTGGAGAGCTGTGTATGGGTTGTACGACAAGTCCTGATGGATGTGAACAGTTGATAGAAGGGATCCAAAGTCTGATGACCGAGGGAATCTTACAGTTTAGCCGAAGGGCCGAAAGCGGATCTGGAGAGGTAATGCTGAAGCGAGATGATGAGGTTGCCACCATCACCATCCCTCGCCGGACGATAACTATTTCTGCACCCAGGCCACCCACGATTACCATCACCAAAGCTGGGCCGATACCTTTCGAAAGCACCAACGCTGTCCCATGGCATTATGGGGCAGATGTCTACTGCAACAGACAGAAGTTGGAATTGGAACCATCTGGGTCGACTGTGGAGAACCTAGTGGGCGTTAGCGGAATTACCCGTAGCGGGAGAGTGTTTGCACCACCTGAGGTCGTGGCGGACAAAGCGGACAGAGCTGACACAACTGATAAAGGGAAGAGTAAAGTCATTGAAGAGATCCCTCGTGGGGTAGAAAAAGACTTACTTGTTAAAGACGCCGAAGAGTTTATGAGGTTGATTAAAAAGAGTGACTACAAGATCGTGGATCATCTCCATCAAACACCCTCAAAAATTTCCATCCTGAATTTGTTGCTGTGTTCTGAGGCACATCGCAACGCACTGCTGAAGGTGTTGAATGCCACGTATGTACCGCATGAAATATCGGTCAACCAGTTGGAAGGGGTCGTAGCCCACGTGAATGCTGGAAATGGGTTAGGGTTCACTGACCTGGAGCTGACGCCGAAGGGGAGGAATCACAATAGCGCCCTGCACATCTCGATAGAGTGTAGGGGAACAATTATGTCTCACGTGTTGGTGGACACAGGGTCATCGCTCAATGTTCTTCCGAAGAAAGCATTGATGAAGTTAGATACTCGCGGATTGATTTGCACACCCAGTGATCTGGTTGTGAAAGCATTCGATGGAACCAAATGCCATGTTTTTGGGGAGTTGACGTTGCCAATCCAAGTTGGGCCGGAAACGTTCGACGCCGTCTTCTATATTATGGACATCATGCCTGCCTACAGCTGTCTCTTAGGTCGGCCATGGATCCATTCTGCCAGAGCCGTGACCTCTACGCTGCACCAGAAGCTCAAGTATGCTGTCGAAGGTAGCATTGTGACTGTTTGTGGCGAAGAAGACATAATGGTGAGCCATTTGTCGTCCTTCAAGTATGTTGAGATGGATGGGGAAATCCACGAAACCCTATGTCAGGCGTTCGAAGCTGTTAAAGTCAAGAACGTAGCTCCTGTAATCACCGAGAAACTAGAGATGACTCTCTCTTCCTTCAAGGAAGCCCGGGCCGTTGTTCAAGCCGGATCTACCTCAGGCTAGGGGAAGATTCTAGAGATACCTAACAAGCAAGACAAGTTCGGGTTAGGATACTCTCCTGCGGCTGAAGCCTCCTCTTCTAGCAGTGCGTCGCGAGGTAAAGGGTCGATCCAGTTTACCAGTGGCGGGGTGATATTCGAAAGCGTCAACGCAGTGTCTGAAGACAGCGGAGACAGCGACTGTGACCTAGACTCTTGGATCCAGCCAAGCAAACTAGGCGAGAGCCTCAACAACTGGTCCGTCAGGGATATCATCCAAGTGGCAGGCAAAGAGTAATGATTTACTTTTTCCAATCATTGTACAACCCTATGTCCTACCCGGGGCATAGTGGTTTTATTGTCAGGGCCTTATTTGATTATGTACATGCATTTTATCAATAAATCAAAAGGCGTTTTTCTTTGTATTCAAATGTTGTGATCTCTGTTATTCCTGTTTTATATTTGTTTTGAAAAACAATAAAATGGCAATGGGGTTTGTGCTAACCTGCATATCCTTGTTTTAAGCTTAACCCTTGTTATCGCAGGATCCACATAGCAGATGACATCGACTCTGGACCTTCTACGACTCACTTCGACTTCGATTACCCGATCTATCAAGCTGAAGAAGAGATTGATGAAGACGAAGACCTTCCCGAAGAGTTGGCCCGCTTGTTGAAACAAGAAGAGAAAGTTATTCTGCCTCACGAGGAAAAGGTTGAGATTGTGAATTTGGGTTCTGAAGAACTTGTCAGGAACGTCAGGATAGGGGCCGCGTTGCAGAGTGATGTCAAGCAGAGATTGGTCGAGATGCTAAGAGAGTATATGACGTCTTTGCTTGGTCATACGAAGATATGCCCGGACTTGATACTAACATTGTGGTCCACCACTTGCCGCTGCGAGAAGATTGTCCTCCCGTTAAGCAGAAGCTTAGGAGGACGCGACCAGATATGGCCGTTAAGATCAAAGAAGAAGTGCAAAAGCAGCTTGATGCTGGCTTCTTAGCGGTCACTACTTACCCTCCGTGGGTCGCCAACATAGTACCTGTAACGAAGAAGGACGGTAAGATGCGAATGTGCGTCGATTATCGGGATTTGAATAGGGAGAGCCCTAAAGATGATTTCCCGCTCCCTCATATTGATGTGTTGGTCGACAATACAACTCAGTTCTCTGTATTTTCATTCATGGATGGCTTCTCCGGTTACAATCAGATCAAGATGGCTCCAGAGGACATGGAGAAAACTACGTTTATTACGCCTTGGGGAACATTTTGCTACAAGGTAATGCCTTTCGGTCTGAAGAACGCAGGGGTCACTTACCAACGAGCAATGGTCACTTTGTTTCATGATATGATTCATCATGAGATTGAAGTCTATGTTGAAGACATGATTGCGAAGTCCCAAACGGAGGAGGGACATCTGGTCAATTTGCTGAAGCTTTTTGAGAGGCTTAGGAAGTTCAGGTTGAGGCTGAATCCTAACAAGTGTACTTTCGGAGTACGGTCCGGAAAACTACTGGGTTTTATCATGAGTGAAAGAGGCATTGAGGTTGATCCTGCGAAGATAAAAGCAATACAAGAAATGCCAGCGCCAAAAACAGAAAAAGAAGTTCGTGGTTTCCTGGGCAGAATAAACTACATTGCAAGGTTTATTCTCAGCTCACGGCCACGTGTGAACCGATGTTCAAACTGCTAAAGAAAGATCAGGCGATTATCTGGAACGAGGATTTCCAGAAGGCATTTGATAAGATAAAACAGTATCTACAGGAACCTCCAATCTTGATACCCCCAGTGGCCGGACGACCCTTAATCATGTACTTGACAGTTCTTGAGAATAGTATGGGGTGTGTTCTCGGTCAGCACGACGAGACGGGCAGAAAGGAGCATGCCATTTACTATTTGAGTAAGAAGTTCACGGACTGTGAATCTCGTTACTCAATGCTGGAGAAGACGTGTTGTGCACTAGCCTGGGCCGCCAAACGTTTATGACAGTACATGCTCAATCACACAACCATGCTAATTTCGAAGATGGATCCGATCAAGTACGTCTTCGAGAAGCAAGCGCTTTCGGGCAGGATTGCCAGATGGCAAATGGTGTTGACGGAATATGACATTCAGTATGTTTCCCAAAAGGCCATCAAGGGCAGCGTATTGTCTGAATACCTTGCCGAACAGCCAATCGAAGATTATCAGCCGATGAAATTTGAATTCCCTGATGAGGATATCATGTTTCTCAAAGCAAAAGATTGTGATGAACCGTTGCCCGACGAGGGGCCAGATAGGAAATCCCGGTGGAAATTGATATTTGACGGGGCGGTTAATTCTTATGGAAGTGGCATAGGGGCAATCATCACGACTCCCCATGGATCCCACATCCCGTTCACCGCGAGACTGACGTTTCCGGTCACCAATAATGAAGCGGAGTACGAAGCATGCATCATGGGTCTAGAAGAAGCAATTGATTTGAGAATCAAGAATCTAGATGTATATGGTGACTCGACACTTGTGATCAACCAGATTAAAGGGGAGTGGGAGACTCGTCAATCGAATTTGGTGTCGTACATGAATTATGCCAGAAGGCTACTTCCGTTCTTTGATCGAGTGGAACTCCATCATGTGCCTAGGGCCGAAAACCAGATGGCTGATGCCTTAGCCACGTTGGCTTCGATGTATAAAGTCAATTTTTGGAATGAAGCTCCAAGAATTGTCCTTTCTCGTCTTGATAGACCTGCATTCATCTTTGCGATCGAGGAAGCCTCCGACGGCAAGCCATGGTTCCATGATATCCAGACTTTCCTTATGACTAAGGAGTATCCCGAGGGAGCGTCAACCCAGGATAAGAAGACTCTGAGGAGGCTGTCTGGGAATTTCTATCTCAATCCTGATGGAGTTTTGTATAAAAGAAACCACGATCTCGTGCTACTCAGATGTGTAGATGAGAAAGAAGCGAGTATGCTCATGGAGGAAGTTCGTGAAGGCACATTTGGTACGCACGCCGGCGGGCACGCTATGACAAGAAAGATCCTGAGAGCAGGATACTACTGGCTGACGATGGAATTGGATTGCTTTAAATTCGCGAAGAGATGTCATAAATGCCAGATTTATGCTGATAAGATTCATGTGCCGCCGTGCCCGTTAAACGTCATGTCCTCCCTGTGGCCGTTCTCCATGTGGGGCATCGACATGATAGGCAAGATCGAACCCACTGCGTCTAACGGTCATCACTTCATTCTAGTAGCTATCGACTACTTCACCAAGTGGGTGGAGGCAGCCTCATATGCTAATGTGACCAAGCAGGTGGTGGCTAGACTCATAAAGAGGGATATCATCTGTCGTTATGGAATTCCCGAGCGGATCATTACTGATAATGGTTCGAATCTGAATAACAAGATGATGAAGGAGCTGTGCCAGAGTTTCAAGATTGAACATCACAACTCATCTCCTTACCGGCCGAAGATGAATGGCGCCGTTGAAGCGGCCAATAAGAACATCAAGAAGATTGTACAGAAGATGGTTGTGACCTACAAAGATTGGCACGAGATGTTGCCATTCGCATTGCACAATTATCGTAGAGCGGTACGTACATCAACTGGGGCAACTCCTTTCTCACTGGTGTACGGTATGGAAGTTGTCCTACCGTTAGAAGTTGAGATCCCTTCTTTACAAGTTTTGGTTGACGTGAAACTCGACGAGGCAGAATGGATTAAGAACCGACTAAACCAACTCAGCCTAATGGACGAGAAGAGATTATCATCGATTGCATATGGTCGTCTATACCAAAGCCGAATGAATAAAGCTTATGATAAGAAGGTGCGTCCTAGAAGCTTTCAGACGGGTGATCTCGTCCTGAAGAAGATTCTTCCTCCACACTCCGATCACCGGGGCAAGTGGACTCCCAATTACGAAGGTCCGTACATCGTCAGCAAAGTCTTCTCGGGAGGAGCCTTGTTGTTATCCAAGATGGATGGCGAAGATTTTGCATCCCCGGTGAACGCAGACGCAGTTAAAAAATACTTTGCTTAAAAAATGACCCGCTGGAAAGAAAAAGAATATCCAGGCAAAAATGGGGCATCCCGGCGAACCATAAAAAAGGAAAAAGGTTCGGGCAAAAATTAGGGATATAAAGAAAAGAATGTACACCCGCAAAGTCGAAAACCCGGAAGGGCGACTTTGGCAAAAAAGGGTATCCCGGTGAATCGAAAACCCGAAAGGGCGGTTCAGGCAAAAGTTAGGGATTTGAAAAAGCAAATGACTGCGTTGCGCGTGTGGACTGTATTTGTTTAGTGGTTTGGAAGACCTGATGGCCGTTTATCTGAATCAATCTCTTCTGAAGCTGAAGCGTCGGAGAAGTATCGAAGTCGAGTGGGTCATAGAGGGATCAACTCATGGTGTTCATCTACGCCTCATTGCCGACATTTGTGTATATACTGATGTATATTTATGTTTTATTTTTGCGCAGCTTCCTCATTCCAGGAGCTTGCATCTGTTGTAAAACATTTTTACCCATTCAGGGGTTCATTATCAATAAAATGTATAATATTCAGCAATTCTGTTTGCTTATTTAGCATTTATTTGTTTTGTTTGCGAAAAAGAACGCCGATGTTTTTGATAAAATGCGCATACATAAACTTACTGGCCTAGGCCACTGATTGTTGAAACAATGAATTACTTGAACATTGTCACAAGATGATAACCTTGATAGGTCCCTTTGAGAAGGGTATCTTGTCTGTTTGTTTGTGTTGTTGCAGGTGTAGCATATACCAGGCAGTACGGCGTATGCGTCCCCAAGCAGGATGATTCCTCCCTCTCCAACAAGTTCAGCAGCGTCTCCCCATGGAGTTTGGACATGAGATCGTAAGCATTGATATGTGTCTCCCCAGGCAGAGAAGATTCTCTCCCCGAGCAGATGCATCCTGAAGGATCATCGTCTCCCCAGCTGAGTCATATACTGAAGGACGCAGCAATCGATAGTACAGACTGAAGTCTCCAGGAGAATTGAAACTCCCCGCAGAGTCGTACTCTCCCCAATAAGCAGGATGATTTCTTCTTCCCTAGCCGAGTATGCAAACCCCCAAGAGAGCCGAGTCCTTTGGAAAGCGTTCAGGCCACGATTGGTTTTCCCCAGTAAAGTGTTGAGTAGCTGATGCTGTATTTCCCCACCGGAGTCGTTATCTCCAGGAAAGTTTTGTCACAAAGGCCGTGTAGTTTATTTCTATGATTGACATCGTTTTCCTCAGCGGTCGTGGTTCGTATACCCAGTTGAGCGAGTCCAAGTTCTCAGAGAGCTTTATTCCCCTGCAGCAGTCAACTGAAGATCATTTCCCCAGGAAGGGTCCAATTGAGATTGGTGTGACTTCTTCTCCTTGGCAGGATGATTCCTCCTCTCCCCCAGAGTGGTCCTTTCTCCTTGACAGGAGGATTTTCCCTCCAGCATTTATTTTGCTGATGGGGTCATAGCATTTTGCATGATTGCATAACATTTACCCTAAGAATGCGTAGCATTTCCACCGTGTGGAGCATTGCGCCATTGTCAATCATATGCATATGAAACATGAGTTAGGTCGTTACCATTCTTGTTTTGCAGGTGTTCCCCGACAGGGTGTCTGCTCAGGATGATTCCTGAAAGTTCAGAAGAGTTGCATGGCTCAAGATTATTCTTGAATTCCCCATCGAAGTTATTGCTTAAGATGATTCTTAAAATCCCCAGTGAAGTCGCCAGAGAGGTTTGCTCAGGATGATTCCTGAAATCCCCGGCAGAGTATTTTCTCAGGATGATTCCTGAAATCTCCAGTAGAGTTATTGGTTCAGGATGATTCTTAAAGTCCTCAGCAGAGTTGATTTACCCAGAATGATTTCTGGATCCCCGAAGCATAGTTACTTGATAGTTCTCCAGAATCCCCAGCAGAGATGTGTCATCCCCCAGCAGGTTTCTGAACAGTGAAGTCGAAACTTTCCTTGAAGACTTGATGATTAAAGTCCAACCGTATTAATGAAGCAGTTCTCTCATCTGATGCGGAGTGCCTGATGGCAGAAGTTTGGATATCCCCAATTGGTTCATGATTGACTGAGAATTCTATTCCCAACTTAGTGATGAAGTTCGGCTGACGCCCAAAAATTTCTTTGAATGCCCGATGGCATGATTAACTCGATTATTGACCTGATGAGTCCCGAGGAATCCTGATGCCTGACGGCATGATCGACCATGTATCACCGGTTACCGTGTGACCAATTCCCCAGCTAGTTGTCGTGCAGCTAATATTTCAGTTTTCGAAGATTTGTCCCCATCAGAGTACCGTGTACTTGTGCAGTTGGCAAATTTCTGGGTTTGTCGGTATTCAACCGTCTCGCACCTTGATTGTTTGAGAGCCGTTCGCTTCTCACCCAGTCAGGTCCAAGCCGTTTGAATAGGGGCAACTGTTGCACCCTAAAATTTGCTCAACTTTTCTTTACCTAGCTTGTGTTTCATTTCATTCACATTAGCATTATCATTGGCATTTCATTGACATGTATGCAGGAGATCAAGAGGTATGATTACCAATCAAGGGATACACAAGAGTTTTAAGCTAGCTAAGAAGGTTATTCAAGTGTTCAAGGGTAGATATCCTTGTCAGAGAAGTTAAAAGATCCTCAGAGAGAATGGTTGAAACCAAGAGGGTGTGTCTCCTAACTTGAAAGTTGTAGGAAGCCATCAGATGATTCTGAGGTCATGGAAATGGACTTGAGGTCTTGAGAGAGCTCATGTGAAGTTTTGAAGATCACTTTGATGCCTAGACAAGTCATTGTGCAAGATTAAGAAGACTCAGCCATGAGTGGTGCAATTAGGGTTTGACTGGGTCAACCCTAAGTCAACTGATGATTTGAAGAAGGTTGAGACCTAATTCAAAGGCCATGTGATCATGGATTGATGCATTGAGATGTTATAAGGATGATTCCAAGGTCAACTCGTCATGATTGAAGAGTTTGAGAAGTTTCAAGCTAGGGTTTCTAAGGCTTGACAGTGTAAAATCCCCTAGTTTGACCCCTATCTTCAAGGCAGTTTAGCTCGAGATGTGATTGTCATCGCATCTCACCCCCAACATGAATGTTGTAGAGCATTATCTTAGCTTTAATTTGAGTGCTATAAGTCCTTGATAGGATTTGTAGAACTCAAGTTATGACTTTGACAAGTTACAGGTCATCTGAGGTATGTGAATTTGGAGCTTGAAAGTTGTCCAACTTGCATGAAACGTTTGCCCTAGAAGGATGATTCCTATGAACTTTTGGTCAACATAAATTTTGTTCCT
This sequence comes from Lathyrus sativus, assembly GCA_963859935.3. NCBI lineage: Eukaryota > Viridiplantae > Streptophyta > Magnoliopsida > Fabales > Fabaceae > Lathyrus > Lathyrus sativus. The sequence goes on along the minus strand of OZ012740.1, from coordinate 201,497,459 downwards.
TATCCTCTTAGCTTTCTAGATAGTACTAGAAGTCCTTGATAGGATTTGTAGAACTCAAGTTATGGCTTTGACAAGTCAAGGGTATTTTGGTCATTTGGAGATTATGGGTCATTTCAAGCATAAGGCCATAACTCCTATTTCCAAGCTTCAAATGGGAAAATGTTCAACATCAAACTTGTTAAAATGATGTTTTAAGGCTAGCCAAGAGGTCATGAGAGGTTGGAATTGCTTGTAGCTCAAAGTTGCAAAAATGGCTTAAAATAAGGGTGATTTTCAAATGAACCAAAGTTGGAAATTGGTATTTTTGATCTATATGTCCAAACCAAGGCATGTAATATGTCATTTTGATTCTAAAAAACATTTTAAGAACATTGGTTTTGCCACAATTTTGAATTGAAGTTTAATTTGTGGACTTGCTTTGAAAAGTAGTTACTTACATCTTAAGTAACAATTGCCAAACCAAAATTCAAGGCATGACCAAGGCCTCTTTCAATCCAAACACATCCAAAATGTCATTAAGAGAGAAATTGGAAGGGAATGAGGGTGAATACAAGCTGCTAGCAGAATTGTGCATACCATGGCATGAGATTGAAATCTTCATGACATGAGAAATTGAATTTCTCATTAGAAGGATCTAGAGCTCTCTAGATCATCCATACATGTCCTATATAAACATATGAGATTATCCAAGGCCAAGGTTGGTGATAATTGAAGGAGAAAATAGAGATTGAGATTGAAAAATTCTTGGTTGCAAATGAATTCGGTTACACCATTTTCTTCACTTTCCATCCATTTTCTTGATTGCAATCACTTCCATGGATGCTAGTGAATGATTCCAGATTATAATCAAGGCAAATTCGTGGCTGATTGGTGTTCTTGATCTCAGATTTTGTCACCTGCAACTCAGAGTTGGTTCCAAGAATCCAGAGCATTTCCATCCATTTCATTGCATACAGAAGCTTGGAATTGATTCACTGAAGGAGTTTGGAGCATTTGGGAGCTTGATTTGAAGGTTTACTACTTCTGTGCACACGAAATTCGCAGGTTAGTAACTTTCAATCTCCAGCTTAAATTAGGTAAAATTAGGAAGAATTATTGTGTTAGATGCATAGTAGAATGGTGTAGGGAGGTTTTCAGATCATTAATTTGAGAGTTAATGACCAATTAGGGTTGTTACCATTTTCGGGTGAGATGTTGTTCTTGTGAATCTTGAGGTTCTAGAGAGAAATAATGGTATGAATGAACTCCTTGTGAGATTTGGGGCAAGATTCATCAAGGAATCGTGGCCTATGGTGGACTCTATGGCAAGTTAGGGTTATGGAATGGTGATCGGAAAATGTCACCGGTGGTGACTTTGGGCGCGCAGGTGGCCTGAGTTTCATAGGTTTGAATTGGGGAAGATGATCCCAGAGCCATTGGATCATAGTTTGACTTGGACTAAAGACCTCATCCAACGGCCACGCGTGCTTCTAATTTTGTGAAGGATTTCTGAACTATAATGATACGCAGCGTTTCATTTATTTGCTGATTTTGGGCTTAGGCTGTTAATTGATAACCACACCCCCTTTGTGACCCAGTCTGGGAAATGAACTGAATTTTGTTACTATCTACACCACGCATTTATCATTTTATTTTGATTTTCATTTTATTTTCCATTTTATTCATGGTTAGTGATTAATTCATAAAAAATGGAAAAATGATTCAATTAATCCCATTCTTTTTGCATTGGATTCATGATAGGATCTAGTATTTTTTAGATAAAAAATATTATTATTTCATGCATTTTCTGATTTTATGGGATTTTTTAATGCACTAATTTTCTAATGCACTAATTCAACTAGATTGACTGCTTTAGTTCCCTTAGATTAGGGTTTTGCTTTGCTTGTTCTTGGGTGATGATGAAGACAAGTTGAAGATGCAATGGATTGAATGAAGAAGCTTGGATGTGAAGATCTTCTCTTCTTTTGGTGTAGTATTGATTAGGTGTTAAGATTAGGGTTTGTAGGCAGAGCTTTTAGATAGATTCTCTTTCTTCATAAACATGGAATATGTTGATCAATTCCATTCTTCCCTATGATGTAAGGTCCCCTTGTAAAGGCCTCATACCTCCTTTGGTAGGATGTGTGGCTCCTTGCAAGTTGGTAGAACCTTTGAGGGTCCCTTTCTCTGATGATAGGATGCTTAGTGGTGACCTTTGGTCTTCACTCTGCTACCAATCATCCAAACTTTGCTCTTGATGGATGAATCTTTCTCCCTTGTTAGAGGATGGAGTTCCTTGCTTGAAGAAGATTGAAGGATGAAGTTGATACTTCTTTGTGTTTAAAGATTATTCTGAGAAGCTGAAGCTTGTAGATGATGAGGAACTAGTTGATACTGGTAAAGAGGGGAGAGCTGAAGCTTGAAGGCCAAGAAGAACAAGTTGACACTTGTGAAGAAGATCAAATTGAGATTGAAGGAAGAGATGAGGCTTGAGGAATAAAGAATAAGTTGATACTTATGTTGATGCACTGAGCCCTGAAAGAACAAGTTGATACTTGCAGTTAGGATTGAAGCCTGAAGGTGGGATTTACTGAAGAGCTGAGGCTTGAGGAAGAAAGAATAAGTTGATACTTGTGTTTGATGTGTTAAAAGCTTGGAGAAGCAAGTTGATATTTGATATTGAAGATGATAGCCTTGAAGGGTAGTTGAAGAATGAAGACTGGACTGGTGTCTGAGGAGCTTTGCTGTGAAGCTGTGGAAGTTGTTGTCTGCTTTCCTGTCTGTTTGCTTTCTGTGCAACTGTATTGATGTGACTTGTTTGATTTGCTTGATGCATTAGAATAAGTTCATATTTAGACTGACTTAAGCTAGGAGCATGATTGCACTAGAGGTTGAGTTGCTCCCTCTGCTTGTATTTTTACTGTATGGCTTTGCTTGCGGGTATTCGGTAGAGCCCAGCTCCCTTGCCTACGTGGTTTGTGTTTACCTGATAACATGTTATTTCTTCTGTATGATTACAATCACTTATAGTTTTATTGATAGCATGTTATTTCCTCTGTATGATTGCAGTTATTCATATCTGGCTTGAGGTTGAGATGAGCTTGTGGAGGCTGACACCCCACACACATTTCCTCCCTCACTTGCATTGCATGCATTGTATAGTCGTTTACTGTTTACTGTTTAAGCTGATGCTTTATCTGTTTCTGTTTATCATTGACATGATCCCTTAGGAATCTCACTCCCTTTGATAAGGAGGTGATGATTAGAACTTTAGGTTGAAACCTATGCATGATAACTTCTAGGAGTTCCCTGTTTCAAACCTCAACCATAGGATGAATCCTTGGCATGACAACATTAGGACTTGATAGTCTCCCTTTAGTTGAGCCTGTTCTCTTCTCATCTCAAAACAAATTAAAATACAGTAATAAAGGTTAACTGACGTCGTACGTTACGAGCCTTCAGCTACTTGAGAAAGGAATGTTAGAGGGTTTTCTTCTAATGATTTGGATGTTTAGTATGGCACCCTTTGGGTGACATGCGACGCATTCACTCTCAGGTCATAGTCTCTAGTGCGATGTTAGTTACAAACATCCGTAAAAAACAGTTCTTCCGTAAAAGACAGAAAACAAACTTCAAACCTTTTTGCCCCGTGGGCCCATAATTCAAAGGAAAGCTTTTCTGAAGAAAAGAGTGTCATTAACTCCCAGTTCTACCGCAAACGGTAACGCCTAAGTCTCCAAGGGTTGAGCTGCGTACATCCAACTGCTGGAACTGTTTGTTAACCCTACTCGATAAAACAGATGAATTTGAATTCCCGTAATCCGTATTATCCCGAACTACATAAGCTCTGATCTCTCATGCCTGTTGAGAGTACGTAGGCACAATACTGATGTATTGGCGAGCCACCTTCCCCATAACCCGTAGTTAGTCGAACTACGTTGACTCTGATTTCTCATTCTCTGATGAGAATACGTAGGCATAAAGCGCGACGCTTTGCCGAGTCATTTTCTTTTCTTTTCAGACCAGCCTTGATAGGTAGATAGATAAAATAAACCCGTCAGATAAACACAACAAGCGTGGTGATAGGAATGGATCGGATCCCACAAATGATGATGGGAATGTGTTAGTTAATAGAGATATTATTGGACCTAAACAATGGAGGGTATATGTGAGAAAGAATAGGAAACTCCACAAATAAATAGGAGTTAGTTTAGGTATTATTCTCCATATAAATAGGAGTTAGTTTAGGGATTATTCTCCATATAAAGAGGAGTGTATGGGGCAGTAGTGAGGCATTAATTGATTTTCTGTTTTTGACCTTAGGGTTTGGGCAGTGAGAGAATAGTTTCTCTGACTGAGGAGCAATAGCTCTGGAATTTATTTTACTTTCATAGTCATTAATAAAATACTTTTCTTTATCGTATTATATCAGACCTCTGTTCTATCAATTGGTCCGACCTACCATTGTTCATGCCCAAAGATCCTAAGATGGCTGACCGTGTTTCTGCAGTGGAAGAAAGGTTGGAAGGTGTTGAGGCTAGCATTGCTGCGTTACGAGAGTTCATTGGTGCTGAGATTCAACGTGCAATGGCTCATCGTGAAGTGCCGCAGCCAAGCAGTGCGGCAGTTTCCTCACCGCTGGATGAGTTTCGTTTATCTGCGAAGAAGGTGGAGTTGCCGGCATTTACCGGTGACGATCCGGTTGCATGGATCACTCGGGAAGAGACATACTTTGAGGTACAACGAATTTCGCAGGATGTTCGTATTCAGTTGACCAAATTGAGTATGGAAGGCCCTACTATCCATTGGTTTAACCTATGGCATGATTCAACAGAGGAAGTGTCATGGGAGAACCTCCGTGAGGCGATGATGGTTCGATTTGGAGGTGGGCGTTTGGAGAATCCGTTTGAGGAATTAAAGGAACTAAAACAATCGGAATCAGTAAAGGAATATATTGCTGAATTCGAACTGTATTCTTCACAGTGTGGTCGTTTGCCAGAACAACAGTTTCTAGGTTATTTCATTGGTGGTTTACGTCATGATATTCGTTCTCGTGTGCGTACCTTCAAGCCTCGCAATCGTTACCTAGCAATGCAATTGGCTCGTGATGTTGAAAGTGAATTTGCAGTGGCTTCTGGACAAGGTTCTGGAGCACGTTACAAACCAGGTCATGGTTCTTGGACAAAATCTCAAAAGCCTAATTGGGCTTTTCGCGAAGGGGAAGGGAACGGATCTGCAACTCAGACCCAGCCTAATAATTCTTTGGGCCAAACGCGGACTGGTTCGGATTCTGGATCTCAAACCGTCTCAACACGTCCTACCAATTCTACAGCATCTTCTCGCCCAAATTTAGGTGACAATTCACGCCGTCAATCTCGTGGTGTTCGCCATCTACCAAGTGCAGAGGTTAATAAGCGTCGTGCGAAAGGACTCTGTTTTCGTTGCAACGAACGGTGGGATCCTCTCCATCAATGTGCAACAAGACAGTTACGATTGATTATCTTGGGGGATGACGAGATTGTTAACGATGCAGGAGAGATTGTGGTGTTGGAGGCTGCGACGGAAGAAGAGCTCACACAAGAGGAATTAGAATGTAAAACCATGGGGCTGGTTGGTGTATCCACTAACCCAAATCAGGTCCGGAGGATGAAATTGAAGGGATGTTTACAAGGTGCCTTAATTCTGGTACTTATTGACAGTGGAGCCACACATAATTTCATATCACCTAAGGTGGTTGAAGCCCTGGGATTGTCTATGGTGCCTTCTAATCCTTTGGGTGTTAAATTAGGAGATGGTCATCGTGTCCTAACTAGGGGTAGATGCAATGGAATTCAGATGAAAGTGGGATCAGTGCAGATTTGCTTTGATGCTTATGTGTTGGAGTTAGGAGGTGCGGATTTGATTTTAGGAGTTGTGTGGCTAGGAACGTTGGGGAAGGTGACCATGGATTGGAAAGAAATGTCTATGGAGTTCAACCATAAAGGCAGTATGGTGAAACTACTTGGTCAGGCTGTAGATGATAAGATGGCTACTTTCCAAAGCATTTCCAAAGTAGGGGTTGCTGTTGATCCTGCCAAGGTCAGCAGTGTGTTACAATGGGAAGGGATGGATGTTGGAGATGCTACCTGGGAAGAGGAACTATTGCTGAAGAGTCAATTCCCTGATCTGCGCCTTGAGGACAAGGCTAATGTTGTAGGTGGGGGTGATGATAGGAATGGATCGGATCCCACAAATGATGATGGGAATGTGTTAGTTAATAGAGATATTATTGGACCTAAACAATGGAGGGTATATGTGAGAAAGAATAGGAAACTCCACAAATAAATAGGAGTTAGTTTAGGTATTATTCTCCATATAAATAGGAGTTAGTTTAGGGATTATTCTCCATATAAAGAGGAGTGTATGGGGCAGTAGTGAGGCATTAATTGATTTTCTGTTTTTGACCTTAGGGTTTGGGCAGTGAGAGAATAGTTTCTCTGACTGAGGAGCAATAGCTCTGGAATTTATTTTACTTTCATAGTCATTAATAAAATACTTTTATTTATCGTATTATATCAGACCTCTGTTCTATCACGTGGATCCCATCGAGTACGATGGACGTGAGGGGTGCTAATACCTTCCCCTTGCGTAACCGACTCCCAAACCCAGACAATAGTTGCGATGACCTTGTCTTATACCTTTTCGTCAGGTTTTTCCGATCGTTTCCTTTCCCGCTCCGAGGGATAAATAACGAAAGGTGGCGACTCTTCTGTTTTGCCGGCACCTTATTTTCGCGGAAGCGACAGCTGGCGACTCTGCTGGGGACTTGATAGTTTCCTGGGATCCAACGTCCCGTATGCGAGTCAGTTTGGGGATCCAACGTCCCCTGCGAGAGTCAATCCTAGCGCTTGTATGATTACTTGTCGGGTTGTGTTTATTTATCGCATTTTATTTCCCGCATTTTATTTTCAGTATGATATGTTTATCTGTACTGTTGTGGGAGGGGCATTCTGATGAGTGAGAAGCCAGACCCAGGCTTGAGTGTACCTAGCATTAGTTGTGGAAATTAGTGGGCGCGTGCTTGCTTTGCAGGCACTAGTGTCTCATGAAATCCACGCTCAGACGAGGTTCTCCCGGTTGACTTCTTTTTCAACCCTTTGGGTTGAGGGGGTTGTTTGTTTGGAGGATTGTCGACTCTGGGGACCGATCACCTGGAATTCAGCTGAGTGAGGCTGCTTCAGGAGCTGGTGATGCCACACCTTCTGGATATCGTATCACCCCTCTTGAATGTCTGTGACGCTGATGACCGCATAGGATGCCGAACTTGTGTCAGTTTAGGTCCATACCTGTGAGCAGGGTCGGGTTTGTTGCAGGAAACCTTAACCTTCAGACTACCTGGTTTTCTTGATAGTGAATCAGTGTTGTTGGTATTAGAGGTTCTCATCATCAGATATATGATTGTTCTTGACAGAGCAGAGTTGGTCCTGTATCAGAGGTCCTTATCATAAGATGTGTGTTTGTTCTTGACAGAGCAGAATTTATGATCCGATGTCAGGGTTTTCTTCTCATCAGAGAAAGGGTTGTTCTTGACAGAGCAGCATTGTGGTTTTGTTGATACAGAATCTGCACCTTCATATCTTCAACTGCACAGTCGTCTTGATCTCCTGCTGGATGACTGCATTTTGCATTGTTTTGCATACTCATTCGTATTTCATTAACATGTGTCTGTGTTGCAGGTACCGTTTCCCCTGACTCAGGTTTTCTTGCCTTCTATTGTGTTATTATAGGTTCTCTGAGGAAGACCGTGGCTTACAAGCTCCCCACTCCTGATGTTGTTCAGCTGACTGGTTTGATTGCTTTGGCAGATGATTCTGTGAGAGATGAATTCTGAAAGTCTTACGGTAAACTGCTCAGTTTGGTTCGTAAACCCTCTGTGTTTGAGTTGAATGGGTTGCACGCCCTGCTGCAGTTCTACGATCCTCCATTGAGATGCTTTACTTTCCAGGATTTTATTCTCGCACCCACACTAGAGGAGTATGTTGATTTGTTAGGTGTGCCTATCAAGAGTCAGATGCCTTTTGTTCATATGGATGCTGAGCCTAATCTGGCTAGTCTAGCTCCTTCACTTCATCTGGATGCCTCCGAGTTGATCTTGTCTAGTTGGAACAGGGTTCCTGGTTTCTCCTTGCAGTTCTTAGTGGGAAAAGCTCAGCAGTGCGCCAAGGACGGATGTTGGGTCGTGTTCAATGCCATCCTCGCTCTGTGCATATATGGCATCATTCTGTTCCCCAATATGCCCGACTTCGTAGACTTTGACGCTTTCCACATCTTTGCATCAGGCAATCCAGTCCCTACCTTGATATGAGATGTCTACCATTCCGTCCACTACAAAAACGAGATCAGAAGGGGTAAGAATGTCTCGTGCTGTGTGCCCCTGCTTTATAGATGGCTTGATAGTCACCTACCTAAGAGGGGTCCCTTTGCTTCGTCTGCAGCCACAGTTGAGTGGTCCGAACGTTTGATGAGTTTGTCAGGGGAGGATATTGCCTGGTTTGGTAGAGATAGGTTGGGTACCGAGATTATCTTCAGCTGCAGTGGGTTTCCGAACGTGCCTTTGATAGGCAGGAAGGGCTGTATAAACTATAATTCATCTCTGCTGGTCCGACAGTTTGCTTATGCTTTGAGAGCTCACCCGAAGGATGAAGAGGTGCAGGAATCTCTGTACCTCACTGGTCTTCTAGAGGGGGATATGTTATCTAAGCTTCAGCGCGCTTGGAATGGTATCTGTAAGCAGGGAAAACCATTGCTGGGGAAAATTAACAGCCAAGCCTACGCTCCATATGTGACTTGGATTAGAGCCAGAGCAGATGCTATAGGGATGTCGTTTCCTCCTACCAAGCCAGAAAGCCCTCTAGTGATTGAAGAGCCTACCACCGTGCCTATTCAGCAGCATAATCAGGTGCTAGCTGAGAGTGACGAGCTGAAGAGGGCAAATGAAGAACTGGAGAAAGAATTGGCTCAACTCAGAAGCGAGAGAAGCGAGGCTGTTCATTCCTTCAAGAAACAGACCGAGCTGGTGAACCAATTGGGGACAGATCTGACTAAGCAGATAGCTGAGCGCGAGCGCATGGGTCGAGACTTCAAAGCTGTCAATGATGTACTGGCCACTAAGAAACAGCACTTGGATGAAGCATATCGGAGAATATCCAAGTTTAATCAGCATTGGAAGTCCACCCTAGCCAACGACAAAGAACGGGAGGATAAGCTGAAGCAACAGATTTCTAAGCTGAAAGCCCAGGTGAAGGCTAGTGAGAAGAGGTTTGATGAAGAAACCGCTCGCAGATATGCCGCTGAAGGCCAGCTCAACAAAGCTCTTGCTAATCTGAAGGAGCGCAAACTGACGTTTGAATCCAAGAAGCGAAAGTTAGAAGATTGTTTCGGCGAAGGAGCATGGCAAGATTCGGTTGAAGGTCTTCAGTACACTATTATGCAGAGAGAGTTACTCGTCGAAGGGTCGCTCACTCGGCCTGATCATCCAGAAACGAAGGGGTTGTTAGAAGAGTTCCGCGCCCGTGGTCGTGCTTGACTATTTGTAATCCTTTTGTGTTGATCATTGTTGTATGCTGACCATCACCAGGCTTGTTGGTCGAGGTCATGCTATTGATTCTGCTTGTACTCAGTGACGTTGTGTACCGCCTTGATGGGCTTTCTTTATATATATGAGAAGTTATTTCCATGACTGGACTCGGACTTCTTATTATCAGCACTGGCACTCAGGCACTAGGATCGGGGGATGTCTCCCTAATGCAAAGACACACGTTTGCATTTGCATGAAGCATTTGCATGACGAGCACTTTGTTGTTTTTTCTGACCCTTTTGTGTATACAGGTTGTTTCAGGTTGTTCCAGGATTGATCAGAGACCTATCCACAGCTATCCGACCAGAGCAAATCAAGCCAGAGTTATGGAGCAAATGCAAACTGACGTTCAATAACTCCAAGAAAGGATGGACCGCTTCATGGAGCTCATGCAAGCGGTCGCCAACGGCCAGGATCAGCTCAGAACCTTGGTTCAGCCTCTGATTTCAAGGGTCGACAGCAATGGTGTACTCCATGGTGGGACTGTGCCAACTCCTCCACCTGTTGAAACTCCCCAGAATGGCGTACCTGTGACCGGAGGGAATGGCAGTGCCAACGGCAATGTGATCTCTAACATGGGACTCAACGGTAATACGACTGGCGTCGGTAATGGGAATTTCGAAGCTAATGTCAATGTCGGGCTGGGCAACGGAAATGTGGGTGTTGTAAATCTGTTTGGGCCTCAGCCGTGGTTAGAAGACCGTCAAGACGATGTGTTCTCTCAGAGAGGTGCTGAAGGGGAGTTGACTGCTGAAGCACGGCTAAGGTTTAAGGCACTCGAGGACAAGATGAGGAACTTCGAGAACCAGAACACCATGGGTGTTGACATGTCCAAGTTGGGACTGATTGCTGATTTCAAGGTGCCTCCCAAGTTCAAGGTACCTGACTTTGAAAAGTACAAGGGCACCACTTGCCCTCGCGTCCACCTAAGATCATATTACCGAAAAATGTCTGCTCATTCTGAGGACGAGAAGTTGCTGATGCACTTCTTTCAGGACAGTCTGTCCGGGTCATCCCTCGAATGGTACATGGGTCTGGAACCTACCAGTGTGCGCACTTGGAAGGAACTTGCTGAAGCATTCGTGCACCACTACCAATATAACAGTGACTTGGCTACGAACCGAGTCCAACTGCAGAATCTGTCACAAAGGAACAACGAAGGGTTCAAGGAATACGCCCAGAGGTGGCGTGAATTGGCAGCCAGGGTTCAGCCGCCGATGGTTGAACGGGAGCTGGTGGAAATGTTCGTAGCTACCCTCCTAGGGGTTTATTATGAGAAATTAGTCAGCAGTATGTCCGAAAGCTTCTCAGATCTCATTATCACGGGTGAGCACGTCGAAAATGGGATCAAACTGGGGAAAATTCAAGGTGATCTATCCTCAGCTGGAGGAGGGAAGAAACCTTATAGTGGCAAAAGGAGGGAAGGAGAGACGAGCGCCGTGTCCAACGCTCGAAGGAAAGGCAAGGGCCAGCATCAGCAGGTGGCCAGCATAACTATCCCGGCTGTCCAACAGCCCCAGCCACAGCAGCAGCAGCAGCCGAACCAACAAGGGTACAGAAAGTATCAGAACAGGGCACCCTGTCGAGCTGTCACCTCGAGACACCACCCATGTCCTACGCTCAGCTATTACAGACTCTGCTTCAGTTACAGTTGATCCCGAAGAGGACCCTGGCTCCCTTGACAGGGGCACCTCCGCCAGGTTATGATGCGAATGCGACTTGTGAGTTTCACTCAGGGGCACCAGGCCACACAATAGAAAATTGCAAAGCCTTCAAGCATAAGGTGCAGGACATGGTGGACGCTAAGATCATCAATTTCTCAGATAATGTGCCAAACGTCACGAAGAACCCTATGCTGAATCATAGGGGAGGTTGAGTAAATGCCATTATTGAAGACGAGAGCTTGGATTTGTTGACTGACGTCAAGGATCTAAAGACACCGCTTAGCTTCGTTAAAGCTAAGCTGATGAAAAGGGGCTTCTTTCCAGGCTGTGGAGAGCTGTGTATGGGTTGTGCGACAAGTCCTGATGGATGTGAACAGTTGATAGAAGGGATCCAAAGTCTGATGACCGAGGGAATCTTACAGTTCAGCCAAAGGGCCGAAAGCAGATCGGGAGAGGTAATGCTGAAGCAAGATGATAAGGTTGCCACCATCACCATCCCTCGCCGGACGATAACTATTTCTGCACCCAGGCCGCCCACGATTACCATCACCAAAGCTGAGCCGATACCTTTCGAAAGCACCAACGATGTCCCATGGCATTATGGGGCAGATGTCTACTGCAACGGACAGAAGTTGGAATTGGAACCATCTGGGTCGACTGTGGAGAACCTAGTGGACGTTAGCGGAATTACCCGTAGCGGGAGAGTGTTTGCACCACCTAAGGTCGTGGCGGACAAAGCTGACAGAGCTGACGCAACTGATAAAGGGAAGAGTAAAGTCGTTGAAGAGATCCCTCGTGGGGTAGAAAAAGACTTACTTGTTAAAGACGCCGAAGAGTTTATGAGGTTGATTAAAAAGAGTGACTACAAGATCATGGATCATCTCCATCAAACACCCTCAAAAATTTCCATCCTGAATTTGTTGCTGTGTTCTGAGGCACATCGCAATGCACTGCTGAAGGTGTTGAATGCCACGTATGTACCGCAGGAAATATCGGTCAACCAGTTGGAAGGGGTCGTAGCCCACGTGAATGCTGGAAATGGGTTAGGGTTCACTGACCTGGAGCTGACGCCGAAGGGGAGGAATCACAATAGCGCCCTGCACATCTCGATAGAGTGTAGGGGAACAATTATGTCTCACGTGTTGGTGGACACAGGGTCATCGCTCAATGTTCTTCCGAAGAAAGCATTGATGAAGTTAGATACTCGCGGATTGATTTGCACACCCAGTGATCTGGTTGTGAAAGCATTCGATGGAACCAAATGCCATGTTTTTGGGGAGTTGACGTTGCCAATCCAAGTTGGGCCGGAAACGTTCGACGCCGTCTTCTATATTATGGACATCATGCCTGCCTACAGCTGTCTCTTAGGTCGGCCATGGATCCATTATGCCGGAGCCGTGACCTCCACGCTGCACCAGAAGCTCAAGTATGCTGTCGAAGGTAGCATTGTGACTGTTTGTGGCGAGGAAGACATAATGGTGAGCCATTTGTCGTCCTTCAAGTATGTTGAGATGGATGGGGAAATCCACGAAACCCTATGTCAGGCGTTCGAAGCTGTTAAAGTCAAGAACGTAGCTCCTGTAATCACCGAGAAACCAGAGATGACTCTCTCTTCCTTCAAGGAAGCCCGGGCCGTTGTTCAAGCCGGATCTACCTCAGGCTGGGGGAAGATTCTAGAGATACCTAACAAGCAAGACAAGTTCGGGTTAGGATACTCTCCTGCGGCTGAAGCCTCCTCTTCTAGCAGTGCGTCGCGAGGTAAAGGGCCGATCCAGTTTACCAGTGGCGGGGTGATATTCGAAAGCGTCAACACAGTGTCTGAAGACAGCGGAGACAGCGACTGTGACCTAGACTCTTGGATCCAGCCAAGCAAACCAGGCGAGAGCCTCAACAACTGGTCCGTCAGGGATATCATCCAAGTGGCAGGCAAAGAGTAATGATTTACTTTTTCCAATCATTGTACAACCCTATGTCCTACCCGGGGCATAGTGGTTTTATTGTCAGGGCCTTGTTTGATTATGTACATGCATTTTATCAATAAATCAAAAGGCGTTTTTCTTCGTATTCAAATGTTGTGATCTCTGTTATTCCTGTTTTATATTTGTTTTGAAAAACAATAAAATGGCAATGGGGTTTGTGCTAACCTGCATATCCTTGTTTTAAGCTTAACCCTTGTTATCGCAGGATCCACATAGCAGATGACATCGACTCTGGACCTTCTACGACTCACTTCGACTTCGATTGCCCGATCTATCAAGCCGAAGAAGAGATTGATGAAGACGAATACCTTCCCGAAGAGTTGGCCCGCTTGTTGAAACAAGAAGAGAAAGTTATTCTGCCTCACGAGGAAAAGGTTGAGATTATGAATCTGGGTTCTGAAGAACTTGTCAGGAACGTCAGGATAGGGGCCGCGTTGCAGAGTGATGTCAAGCAGAGATTAGTCGAGATGCTAAGAGAGTATATGACGTCTTCGCTTGGTCATACGAAGATATGCCCGGACTTGATACTGACATTGTGGTCCACCACTTGCCGCTGCGAGAAGATTGTCCTCCCGTTAAGTAGAAGCTTAGGAGGACGCAACCAGATATGGCCGTTAAGATCAAAGAAGAAGTGCAAAAGCAGCTTGATGCTGGCTTCTTAGCGGTCACTACTTACCCTCCGTGGGTCGCCAACATAGTACCTGTACCGAAGAAAGGACGGTAAGGTGCGAATGTGCGTCGATTATCGGGATTTGAATAAGGAGAGCCCTAAAGATGATTTCCCGCTCCCTCATATTGATGTGTTGGTCGACAATACAACTCAGTTCTCCGTATTTTCATTCATGGATGGCTTCTCTGATTACAATCAGATTAAGATGGCGCCGGAGGACATGGAGAAAACTACATTTATTACGCCTTGGGGAACATTTTGCTACAAGGTAATTCCTTTCGGTCTGAAGAACGCAGGGGCCACTTACCAATGAGCAATGGTCACTTTGTTTCATGATATGATTCATCATGAGATTGAAGTCTATGTTGATGACATGATTGCGAAGTCCCAAACGGAGGAGGGACATCTGGTCAATTTGCTGAAGCTTTTTGAGAGGCTTAGGAAGTTCAGGTTGAGGCTAAATCCTAACAAGTGTACTTTCGGAGTACGGTCCAGAAAACTACTGGGGTTTATCGTGAGTGAAAGAGGCATTGAGGTTGATCATGCGAAGATAAAAGCAATACAAGAAATGCCAGTGCCAAAAACAGAAAAAGAAGTTCGTGGTTTCCTGGGCAGAATAAACTACATTGCAAGGTTTATTTCTCAACTCACGGCCACGTGTGAACCGATGTTCAAACTGCTAAAGAAAGATCAGGCGATTATCTAGAACGAGGATTGCCAGAAGGCATTTGATAAGATAAAACAGTATCTACAGGAACCTCTAATCTTGATACCCCCAGTGGCCGAACGACCCTTAATCATGTACTTGACAGTTCTTGAGAATAGTATGGGGTGTGTTCTCGGTCAGCACGACGAGACGGGCAGAAAGGAGCATGCCATTTACTATTTGAGTAAGAAGTTCACGGACTGTGAATCTCGTTACTCAATGCTGGAGAAGACGTGTTGTGCACTAGCCTGGGCCGCCAAACGTTTACGACAGTACATGCTCAATCACACAACCATGCTAATTTCGAAGATGGATCCGATCAAGTACGTCTTCGAGAAGCAAGCGCTTTCGGGCAGGATTGCCAGATGGCAAATGGTGTTGACGGAATATGACATTCAGTATGTTTCCCAAAAGGCCATCAAGGGCAGCGTATTGTCTGAATACCTTGCCGAACAGCCAATCGAAGATTATCAGCCGATGAAATTTGAATTCCCTGATGAGGATATCATGTTTCTCAAAGAAAAAGATTGTGATGAACCGTTGTCCGACGAGGGGCCAGATAGGAAATCCCGGTGGAAATTGATATTTGACGGGGTGGTTAATTCTTATGGAAGTGGCATAGGGGCAATCATCACGACTCCCCATGGATCCCACATCCCGTTCACCGCGAGACTGACGTTTCCGGTCACCAATAATGAAGCGGAGTATGAAGCATACATCATGGGTCTAGAAGAAGCAATTGATTTGAGAATCAAGAATCTAGATGTATATGGTGACTCGACACTTGTGATCAACCAGATTAAAGGGGAGTGGGAGACTCGTCAATCGAATTTGGTGTCGTACATGAATTACGCCAGAAGGCTACTTCCGTTCTTTGATCGAGTGGAACTCCATCATGTGCCTAGGGCCGAAAACCAGATGGCTGATGCCTTAGCCACGTTGGCTTCGATGTATAAAGTCAATTTTTAGAATGAAGCTCCAAGAATTTTCCTTTCTCGTCTTGATAGACCTGCATTCGTCTTTGCGATCGAGGAAGCCTCCGATGGCAAGCCATGGTTCCATGATATCCAGACTTTCCTTATGACTAAGGAGTATCCCGAGGGAGCGTCAACCCAGGATAAGAAGACTCTGAGGAGGCTGTCTGGGAATTTCTATCTCAATCCTAATGAAGTTTTGTATAAAAGAAACCACGATCTCGTGCTACTCAGATGTGTAGATGAGAAAGAAGCGAGTATGCTCATGGAGGAAGTCCATGAAGGCACATTTGGTACGCACGCCGGCGGGCATGCTATGACAAGAAAGATCCTGAGAGCAGGATACTACTAGCTGATGATGGAATCAGATTGCTTTAAATTCGCGAAGAGATGTCATAAATGCCAGATTTATGCTGATAAGATTCATGTGCCGCCGTGCCCGTTAAACGTCATGTCCTCCCTGTGGCCGTTCTCCATGTGGGGCATCGACATGATAGGAAAGATCGAGCCCACTGCATCTAACGGTCATCGCTTCATTCTAGTAGCTATCGACTACTTCACCAAGTGGGTGGAGGCAGCCTCATATGCTAATGTGACCAAGCAGGTGGTGGCTAGATTCATAAAGAGGGATATCATCTGTCGTTACGGAATTCCCAAGCGTATCATTACTGATAATGGTTCGAATCTGAATAACAAGATGATGAAGGAGTTGTGCCAGAGTTTCAAGATTGAACATCACAACTCATCTCCTTACCGGCCGAAGATGAATGGCGCCGTTGAAGCGGCCTATAAGAACATCAAGAAGATTGTACAGAAGATGGTTGTGACCTATAAAGATTGGCACGAGATGTTGCCATTCGCATTGCACGGTTATCGTACAACGGTACGTACATCAACCGGGGCAATTCCTTTCTCACTGGTGTACGGTATGGAAGTTGTCCTACCGTTAGAAGTTGAGATCCCTTCTTTACGAGTTTTGGTTGACGGGAAACTCGACGAGGCAGAATGGATTAAGAACCGACTAAACCAACTCAGCCTGATGGACGAGAAGAGATTAGCATCGATTGCATATGGTCGTCTATACCAAAGCCGAATGAAGAAAGCTTATGATAAGATGGTGCGTCCTAGAAGCTTTCAGACGGGTGATCTCGTCCTGAAGAAGATTCTTCCTCCACACTCCGATCACCGGGGCAAGTGGACTCCCAATTACGAAGGTCCGTACATCGTCAGCAAAGTCTTCTCGGGAGGAGCCTTGTTGTTATCCACGATGGATGGCGAAGATTTTGCATCCCCGGTGAACGCAGACGCCGTTAAAAAATACTTTGCTTAAAAAATGACCCGCTGGAAAGAAAAAGAATATCCAGGCAAAAATGGGGCATCCCGGCGAACCATAAAAAAGGAAAAAGGTTCGGGCAAAAATTAGGGATATAAAGAAAAGAATGTACACCCGCAAAGTCGAAAACCCGGAAGGGCGACTTTGGCAAAAAAGGGTATCCCGGTGAATCGAAAACCCGAAAGGGCGGTTCAGGCAAAAGTTAGGGATTTGAAAAAGCAAATGACTGTGTTCCGTGTGTGGACTGTATTTGTTTAGTGGTTTGGAAGACCTGAGGGCTGTTTATCTAAATCAATCTCTTCTGAAGCTGAAGCGTCGGAGAAGTATCAAAGTCGAGTGGGTCATAGAGGGATCAACTCATGGTGTTCGTCTACGCCTCATTGCCGACATTTGTGTATATACTGATGTATATTTATGTTTTATTTTTGCGCAGCTTCCTCATTCCAGGAGCTTGCATCTGTTGTAAAACATTTTTACCCATTCAGGGGTTCGTTATCAATAAAATGTATAATGTTGAGCAATTTTGTTTGCTTATTTAGCATTTATTTGTTTTGTTTGCGAAAAAGAACGCCGATGTTTTTGATAAAATGCGCATACATAAACTTACTGGCCTAGGCCACTGATTGTTGAAACAATGAATTACTTGAACATTGTCACAAGATGATAACCTTGATAGGTCCCTTTGAGAAGGGTATCTTGTCTGTTTGTTTGTGTTGTTGCAGGTGTAGCATATACCAGGCAGTACGCCGTATGCCTCCCCAAGCAGGATGATTCCTCCCTCTCCAACAAGTTCAGCAGCGTCTCCCCGTGGAGTTTGGACATGAGATCGTAAGCATTGATATGTGTCTCCCCAGGCAGAGAAGATTCTCTCCCCGAGCAGATGCATCCTGAAGGACCATCGTCTCCCCAGCTGAGTCATATACTGAAGGACGCAACAATCGATAGTACAGACTGAAGTCTCCAGGAGAATTGAAACTCCCCGCAGAGTCGTACTCTCCCCAGTAAGCAGGATGATTTCTTCTTCCTCAGCCGAGTATGCAAACCCCCAAGAGAGTCGAGTCCTTGGAAAGCGTTCAGGCCACGATTGGTTTTCCCCAGTAAAGTGTTGAGTAGCTGATGCTGTATTTCCCCACCGGAGTCGTTATCTCCAGGAAAGTTTTGTCACAAAGGCCGTGTAGTTTATTTCTACGATTGACATCGTTTTCCTCAACGGTCATGGTTCGTATACCCAGTTGAGCGAGTCCAAGTTCTCAGAGAGCTTTATTCCCCTGCAACAGTCAACTGAAGATCATTTCCCCAGGAAGGGTCCAATTGAGATTGGTGTGACTTCTTCTCCTTGGCAGGATGATTCCTCCTCTCCCCCAGAGTGGTCCTTTCTCCTTGACAGGAGGATTTTCCCTCCAGCATTTATTTTGCTGATGGGGTCATAGCATTTTGCATGATTGCATAGCATTTACCCTAAGAATGCGTAGCATTTCCACCGTGTGGAGCATTGCGCCATTGTCAATCATATGCATATGAAACATGAGTTAGGTCGTTACCATTCTTGTTTTGTAGGTGTTCCCCGACAGGGGGTCTGCTCAGGATGATTCCTGAAATTTCAGAAGAGTTTCATGGCTCAAGATTATTCTTGAATTCCCCATCGAAGTTATTGCTTAAGATGATTCTTAAAATCCCTAGTGAAGTCGCCAGAGAGGTTTGCTCAGGATGATTCCTGAAATCCCCGGCAGAGTATTTGCTCAGGATGATTCCTGAAATCTCCAGCAGAGTTATTGGTTTAGGATGATTCTTAAAGTCCTCAGCAGAGTTGATTTACCCAGAATGATTTCTGGATCCCCGAAGCAGAGTTACTTGATAGTTCTCCAGAATCCCCAGCGGAGATGTGTCATCCCCCAGCAGGTTTCTGAACAGTGAAGTCGAAACTTCCCTTGAAGGATTGATGATTGAAGTCCAACCGTATTAATGAAGCAGTTCTCTCATCTGATGCGGAGTGCCTGATGGCAGAAGTTTGGATATCCCCAATTGGTTCATGATTGACTGAGAATTCTATTCCCAACTTAGTGATGAAGTTCGGCTGACGCCCAAAAATTTCTTTGAATGCCCGATGGCATGATTAACTCGATTGTTGACCTGATGAGTCCCGAGGAATCCTGATGCCTGACGGCATGATCGACCATTTATCACCGGTTACCGTGTGACCAATTC
Source organism: Lathyrus sativus (assembly GCA_963859935.3). Classification (NCBI taxonomy): domain Eukaryota; kingdom Viridiplantae; phylum Streptophyta; class Magnoliopsida; order Fabales; family Fabaceae; genus Lathyrus; species Lathyrus sativus. Next base: position 201,478,333 of record OZ012740.1, on the reverse strand, counting down.
CCCATCTAGTTGTCGAGCAGCTAATAATTCAGTTTTCGAAGATCTGTCCCCATCAGAGTACCGTGTACTTGTGCAGTTGGCAAATTTTCGGGTTTGTCGATATTCAACCGTCTCGCACCTTGATTGTTTGAGAGTCGTTCGCTTCTCACCCAGTCAGGTCCAAGCCGTTTGAATAGGGGCAGCTGTTGCACCCCAAAATTTGCTCAACTTTTCTTTACCTAGCTTGTGTTTCATTTCATTCACATTAGCATTATCATTGGCATTTCATTGACATGTATGCAGGAGATCAAGAGGTATGATTACCAATAAAGGGATACACAATAGTTTGAAGCTATCTAAGAAGGTTATTCAAGTGTTCAAGGGTAGATATCCTTGTCAGAGAAGTTAAAAGATCCTCAGAGAGAATGGTTGAAACCAAGAGGGTGTGTCTCCTAACTTGAAAGTTGTGGGAAGCCATCAGATGATTCTGAGGTCATGGAAATGGACTTGAGGTCTTGAGAGAGCTCATTTGAAGTGTTGAATATCACTTTGATGCCTAGACAAGTCATTGTGCAAGATTAAGAAGACTCAGCCATGAGTGGTGCAATTAGGGTTTGACTGGGTCAACCCTAAGTCAACTGATGATTTGAAGAAGGTTGAGACCTAATTAAAAGGCCATGTGATCATGGATTGATGCATTGAGATGTTATAAGGATTATTCCAAGGTCAACTCATCATGATTGAAGAGTTTGAGAAGTTTCAAGCTAGGGTTTCTAAGGCTTGACAGTGTAAAATCCCCTAGTTTGACCCCTATCTTCAAGGCAGTTTAGCTCGAGATGTGATTGTCATCTCATCTCACCCCAACATTAATGTTGTAGAGCATGATCTTATCTTTAATTTGAGTGCTAGAAGTCCTTGATAGGATTTGTAGAACTCAAGTTATGACTTTGACAAGTTACAGGTCATCTGAGGTATGTGAATTTGGAGCTTGAAAGTTGTCCAACTTGCATGAAACGTTTGCCCTAGAAGGATGATTCCTATGAACTTTTGGTCAACATTAATGTTGTTCCTTATCCTCTTAGATTTCTAGAGAGTACTAGAAGTCCTTGATAGGATTTGTAGAACTCAAGTTATGGCTTTGACAAGTCAAGGGTATTTTGGTCATTTGGAGATTATAGGTCATTTCAAGCATAAGGCCATAACTCCTATTTCCAAGCTTCAAATGGGAAAATGTTCAACATCAAACTTGTTCAAAACGATGTTTTAAGGCTAGCCAAGAGGTCATGAGAGGTTATAATTTCTTGTAGCTCAAAGTTGCAAAAATGACTTAAAATAAGGGTGATTTTCAAATGAACCAAAGTTGGAAATTGGTATTTTTGATCTATATGTCCAAACCAAGGCATGTAATATGTCATTTTGATTCTAAAAAACATTTTAAGAACATTGGTTTCGCCACAATTTTGAATTGAAGTTTAATTTGTGGACTTGCTTTGAAAAGTAGTTACTTACATCTTAAGTAACAATTGCCAAACCAAAATTCAAGGCATGACCAAGGCCTCTTTCAATCCAAACACATCCAAAATGTCATTAGGAGAGAAATTGGAAGGGAATAAGGGTGAATACAAGCTGCTAGCAGAATTGTGCATACCATGGCATGAGATTGAAATCTTCATGACATGAGAAATTGAATTTCTCATTAGAAGGAACTAGAGCTTTCTAGATCATCCATACATGTCCTATATAAACATATGAGATGATCCAAGGCCAAGGTTGGTGATAATTGAAGGAGAGAATAGAGATTGAGATTGAAAAATTCTTGGTTGCAACTGAATTCGGTTACACCATTTTCTTCACTTTCCATCCATTTTCTTGATTGCAATCACTTCCATGGATGCTAGTGAATGATTCCAGATCATAATCAAGGCAAATTCGTGGCGGATTGGTGTTCTTGATCTCAGATTTTGTCACCTGCAACTCAGAGTTGGTTCCAAGAATCCAGAGCACTTCCATCCATTTCATTGCATACAGAAGCTTGGAATTGATTCACTGAAGGAGTCTGGAGCATTTGAGAGCTTGATTTAAAGGTTTACTACTTCTGTGCACACGAAATTCTCAGGTTAGTAACTTTCAATCTCCAGCTTAAATTAGGTAAAATTAGGAAGAATTATTGTGTTAGATGCATAGTAGAATGGTGTAGGGAGGTTTTCAGATCATTAATTTGAGAGTTAGTGACCAATTAGGGTTGTTACCATTTTCGGGTGAGATGTTGTTCTTGCGAATCTTGAGGTTTTAGAGAGAAATAATGGTATGAATGGACTCCTTGTGAGATTTGGGGCAAGATTCATCAAGGAATCGTGGCCTATGGTGGACTCTATGGCAAGTTAGGGTTATGGAATGGTGATCGGAAAATGTCACCGGCGGTGACTTTGGGCGCGTAGGTGGCCTGAGTTTCAGAGGTTTGAATTGGGGAAGATGATCCCAGAGCCATTGGATCATAGTTTGACTTGGACTAAAGACCTCATCCAACGACCACGCGTGCTTCTAATTTTGTGAAGGATTTTTGAACTATAATGAAACGCAGCGTTTCATTTATTTGCTGATTTTGGGCTTAGGCTGTTAATTGATAACCACACCCCCTTTGTGGCCCCGTCTGGGAAATGAACTGAATTTTGTTACTATCTACACCACGCATTTATCATTTTATTTTGATTTTCATTTTATTTTCCATTTTATTCATGGTTAGTGATTAATTCATAAAAAATGGAAAAATGATTCAATTAATCCCATTCTTTTTGCATTGGATTCATGATAGGATCTAGTATTTTTTAGATAAAAAATATTATTATTTCATGCATTTTCTGATTTTATGGGATTTTTTACATTTTAATTGATATTAAAGTAGTCATGTTTGATACTTGATTTTGTGGAATTTGGTTTGATCATGTGATGATGATTTTGGCCTTGTTTTTTTGTGAGTAGTTAGCATAGATATGCATGCTCCCCATAGATTTTTATCACATTTTGGTGATGAATGTAGGTGGTAGTTCTAGGTTGAAACTTTAAGAGCTCCATTTTTAGGGTTTATGGTTGATACCTTGTGGTTTAGATTTTATTTTTAAGACTTAATAGATGATTCAACCTCTGATTTTTGTAGGGTAGATTCATGATTGAATTAGGGTCCCTTAGGAATTTTTGTAGGAATTTTCAAGGTAGTTTTCTATTTTTGTTTGATTTTAGTTTAGATACTAACTTTAGATGATTCTAATGCACCAATTCAACTAGATTGACTGCTTTAGTTCCCTTAGATTAGGGTTTTGCTTTGATTGTTCTTGGGTGATGATGAAGACAAGTTGAAGATGCAATGGATTGAATGAAAAAGCTTGGATGTGAAGATCTTCCCTTCTTTTGGTGTAGTATTGATTAGGTGTTAAGATTAGGGTTTGTAGGCAGAGCTTCTAGATAGATTCTCTTTCTTCATAAACATGGAATATGTTGATCAATTCCATTCTTCCCTATGATGTAAGGTCCCCTTGTAAAGGCCTCATCCCTCCTTTGGTAGGATGTGTGGCTCCTTGCGAGTTGGTAGAACCTTTGAGGGTCCCTTTCTCTAATGATAGGATGCTTAGTGGTGACCTTTGGTCTTCACTCTGCTACCAATCATCCAAACTTTGCTCTTGATAGATGAATCTTTCTCCCTTGTTAGAGGATGGAGTTCCTTGCTTGAAGAAGATTGAAGGATGAAGTTGATACTTCTTTGTGTTTGAAGATTATTCTGAGAAGCTGAAGCTTGTAGATGAATAGGAACTGGTTGATACTGGTAAAGAGGGGAGAGCTGAAGCTTAAAGGCCAAGAAGAACAAGTTGACACTTGTGAAGAAGATCAAATTGAGATTGAAGGAAGAGCTGAGGCTTGAGGAATAAAGAATAAGTTGATACTTATGTTGATGCACTGAGCCCTGAAAGAACAAGTTGATACTTGTAGTTAGGATTGAAGCCTGAAGGTGGGATTTACTGAAGAGCTGAGGCTTGAGGAAGAAAGAATAAGTTGATACTTGTGTTTGATGTGTTAAAATCTTGGAGAAGCAAGTTTATATTTGCTATTGAAGATTATAGCCTTGAAGGGTAGTTGAAGAATGAAGACTGGACTGGTGTCTGAGGAGCTTTGCTGTGAAGCTGTGGAAGTTGTTGTCTGCTTTCCTGTCTGTTTGCTTTCTGTGCAACTGTATTGATGTGACTTGTTTGATTTGCTTGATGCATTAGAATAAGTTCATATTTAGACTGACTTAAGCTAGGAGCATGATTGCACTAGAGGTTGAGTTTCTCCCTCTGCTTGTATTTTTACTGTATGGCTTTGCTTGCGGGTATTCGGTAGAGCCCAGCTCCCTTGCCTACGTGGTTTGTGTTTGCTTGATAGCATGTTATTTCTTCTGTATGATTACAGTCACTTATAGTTTGCTTGATAGCATGTTATTTCCTCTGTATGATTGTAGTTATTCATATCTGGCTTGAGGTTGAGATGAGCTTGTGGAGGCTGACACCCCACACACATTTCCTCCCTCTCTTGCATTGCATGCATTGTACAGTCGTTTACTGTTTACTGTTTAAGCTGATGCTTTATCTGTTTCTGTTTATCATTGACATGATCCCTTAGGAATCTCACTCCCTTTGATAAGGAGGTGATGATTAGAACTTTAGGTTGAAACCTATGCATGATAACTTCTAGGAGTTCCCTGTTTCAAACCTCAACCATAGGATGAATCCTTGGCATGACAACATTAGGACTTGATAGTCTCCCTTTAGTTGAGCCTGTTCTCTTCTCATCTCAAAACAAATTAAAATACAGTAATAAAGGTTAACTGACGTCGTACGTTACGAGCCTTAAGCTACTTGAGAAAGGATTGTTAGAGGGTTTCCTTCTAATGATTTGGATGTTTAGTATGGCACCCTTTGGGTGACATGCGACGCATTCACTCTCAGGTCATAGTCTCTAGTGCGATGTTAGTTACAAACATCCGTAAAAAACAGTTCTTCCCTAAAAGACAGAAAACAAACTTCAAACCTTTTTGCCCCGTGGGCCCATAATTCAAAGGAAAGCTTTTCTGAAGAAAAGAGTGTCGTTAACTCCCAGTTCTACCGCAAACGGTAACGCCTAAGTCTCCAAGGGTCGAGTTGCGTATATCCAACAGCTGGAACTGTTTGTTAACCCTACTCGATAAAACAGATGAATTTGAATTCCCGTAATCCGTATTATCCCGAACTACATAAGCTCTGATCTCTCATGCCTGTTGAGAGTATGTAGGCACAATACTGATGTATTGGCGAGCCACCTTCCCCATAACCCATAGTTAGTCGAACTACGTTGACTCTGATTTCTCATTCTCTGATGAGAATACGTAGGCATAAAGCGCGACGCTTTGCCGAGTCATTTTCTTTTCTTTTCAGACCAGCCTTGATAGGTAGATAAATAAAATAAACCCGTCAGATAAACACAACAAGCGTGGATTCCATCGAGTACGATGGACGTGAGGGGTGCTAATACCTTCCCCTTGCGTAACCGACTCCCGAACCCAGACAATGGTTGCGATGACCTTGTCTTATAACTTTTCGTCAGGTTTTTCCGATCGTTTCCTTTCCCGCTCTGAGGGATAAATAACAAAAGTTGGCGACTCTTCTGTTTTGCCGGCACCTTATTTTCGTGGAAGCGACAGCTGGCGACTCTGCTAGGGACTTGATAGTTTCCTGGGATCTAACGTCCCGTATGCAAGTCAGTTTGGGGATCCAACATCCCCTGCGAGAGTCAATCCTAGCGCTTGTATGATTACTTGTCGGGTTGTGTTTATTTATCACATTTTTTTCCCGCATTTTATTTTCAGTATGATATGATTATCTGTACTGTTGTGGGAGGGGCATTCTGATGAGTGAGAAGCTAGACCCAGGCTTGAGTGTACCTAGCATTAGTTATGGAAATTAGTGGGCGCGTGCTTGCTTTGCAGGCACTAGTGTCTCATGAAATCCACGCTCAGACGAGGTTCTCCCGGTTGACTTCTTTTTCAACCCTTTGGGTTGAGGGGGTTGTTGGTTTGGAGGATTGTCGACTCTGGGGACCGATCACCTGGAATTCAGCTGAGTGAGGCCGCTTCAGGAGTTGGTGATGCCACACCTTCTAGGTATTGTATCACCCCTCTTGAATGTCTGTGACGCTGATGACCGCATAGGATGCCGAACTTGTGTCACTTTAGGTCCATACCTGTGAGCAGGGTCGGGTTTGTTGCAGGAAACCTTAACCTTCAGACTACCTGGTTTTCTTGATAGTGAATCAGTGTTGTTGGTATCAGAGGTTCTCATCATCAGATATATGATTGTTCTTGACATAGCAGAGTTGGTCCTGTATCAGAGGTCCTTATCATCAGATGTGTGTTTGTTCTTGACAGAGCAGAATTTATGATCCGATATCAGGATTTTCTTCTCATCAGAGATAGGGTTGTTCTTGACAAAGCAGCATTGTGGTTTTGTTGATACAGAATTTGCACCTTCATATCTTCAACGGCACAGTCGTCTTGATCTCCTGCTGCATGACTGCATTTTGCATTGTTTTGCATACTCATTCGCATTTCATTAACGTGTGTCTGTGTTGCAGGTACCGTTTCCCCCGATTCAGGTTTTCTTGCCTTCTATTGTGTTATTATGGGTTCTCTGAGGAAGACCGTGGCTTACAAGCTCCCCACTCCTAATGTTGTTCAGTTGACTGGTTTGATTGCTTTGGCAGATGATTATGTGAGAGATGAATTCAGAAAGTCTTACGGTAAACTGCTCAGTTTGGTTCGTAAACCCTCTGTGTTTGAGTTGAATGGGTTGCACGCCCTGCTGCAGTTCTACGATCCTCCATTGAGAAGCTTTACTTTCCAGAATTTTGTTCTCGCACCCACACTAGAGGAGCAAACTCACATCGGCTACTACCACCAAAAGGATGATAGAGCTAACACTCGCACAATCTGACATCAACAACATGACAGACCCACCACCAAAAGGATGATGGAGCAAACTCACATCGGCTACTACCACTGAAAGAATGATAGAGCAAATACTCGCACAATTTGATATCAAAAAGATGACAGACACACCACCAAAAGTATGACGGAGTGAAACTCACACCGGCTACTACCACCAGAAGGATTATATAGCAAACATTCGCACAATATGACATCAACAAGATGATAGACCCACCACCAAAAGGATGACGGAGCAAAACTCACACCGGCTACTAACACCAAAAGGATGATACAACAAAACACTCCCACAATCTGACATTAACAAGATGACAGACCCACCAACAAAAGGGTGATGGAGTGAACTCACAATGGCTACTACCAACAAATGGATGATACAGCAAAACACTCGCACAATCTGACATCAACAAGATGACATACCCACCACCAAAAGGACGATGGAGTGAACTCACACCGGCTACTACCACCGAAAGGATGATAGAGCAAACACTCGCACAATCTGACATCAACAAGATGACAGACCCACCACCAAAAGGATGACGGAGCGAGACTCACACCGGCTACTACCACCGAAAGGATGATAGAGCAAACACTCACGCAATCTGACATCAATAAGATGACATACTACCGCCAAATGGAGGATGGAGCCAACTCACACCGGCTACTACTACCAAAAGGATGATAAAGAAAAACACTCGCACAATCTGACATCAATAAAATGACAGATCCACCACAAAAAGGATGATGGAGCAAACACTCGCACAATCTGACATCAACAAGATGACAGACCCACCACCAAAAGGATGACGGAGTGAAACTCACACCGGCTACTACCACCAAAAGGATGATAGAGCAAACACTCGCATAGTCTAACATCAACAAGATATCAGACCCACCATAAAAAGGATGATTGAGAAAACTCACACCGGCTACTACCACGAAAAGGATGATAGAGCTAACGCTCGCACAATCTGACATCAACAACATGACAGACCCACCACCAAAAGGATGATGGAGCAAACTCACATCGGCTACTACCACCGAAAGAATGATAAAGCTAACAGTCGCACAATCTGACATCAACAAGATGACAGACCCACCACCAAAAGGATGACGGAGCGAAACTCACACCGGCTACTACCACCAAAAGGATGATATAGCAAACATTCACACAATATAACATCAAAAAGATGATAGACCCACCACCAAAAGGATGACGGAGCGAAACTCACACCGGCTACTACCACCAAAATGATGATACAACAAAACACTCCCACAATCTGACATCAACAAGATGACAGACCCACCAACAAAAGGATGATGGAGTGAACTCACAACGGCTACTACCAACAAAAGGATGATACAGCAAAACACTCGCACAATCTGACGTCAACAAGTTGACATACCCACCACCAAAAGGACGCTGGAGCAAACTCACACCGGTTACTACCATCGAAAGGATGATAGAGCAAACACTCGCACAATATGACATCAATAAGATGACATACCCACCACCAAATGGATGATGGAGCTAACTCACACCGACTACTACCACCAAAAGGATAATAAAGCAAAACTCTCGCACAATCTGAAATCAATAAAATGACATACCCACCACCGAAAGGATGATAGAGCAAATACTCACACAATCTGACATCAATAAGATGACATACCTGTCGCTACTGCGAAAATTGGCGCCGGCTAAACAGAAGAGTCGCCACCGTGCGTTATTTATCCCAAAGGAGGGAAAGGAAACGCTCGAAGTAAACCTCACGCAAAGATGGGAAAAGAATGGTCATCGCAACCAAATCTTGGATTCGGGAGTCAGTTACGCAAGGGGAAGGTATTAGCACCCCTCACGTCCGTCGTACTCGACGGGATCTACGCTTGCTTGGTTTGTCTAAAGGATGCAAAACAATCTATCTACGGCTGCTAAATCTAAACAGAAAGAAACTGACTCGGTAGAGCATCGCACTCTATGCCTACGTATTCTCAAGAGAGAAAGTCAGAGTCATCGTAGTTCGGGAAACTACAGGGAAATTGGCTCGCCAAGACTTCGCGTCTTGTGCCTACGTACTTCCACACAGCATGGAAGATCAGAGCTTACGTAGTTCAGGCTAACTACGGCTAGACAGGGTATTCTCGATCACACAGGAGTGAGAGATGAAATTGGTTCTAGAGGTACGGGAACCTACGGGAACTAGAACTACGGTCTGGTCTCAAATGCGCAAGGGCAGGAGAAAGGGAAACATCAGTCGTCAGCGGGAAAGTCTCGATCGCACGGCAGCGAGAGAACAGAGAGGTTAGTTGTTAGTGTGCTCGCTAGGATATCGCATCCTATGCCTATATATTCTCATTTGATATGAGAAATCAGAGCAGCTGTAGTTCAGCCTACTACAGCTAAAACGGAAAAAAGGGAAAAGGGAGCTCGCTAGGATACGACATCTTATGCCTACGTACTCTCGTCTGACACGAGAGATCAAAGCTAACGTAGTTAGACGGGAAAACGAGTCTCGATTGCACGGGGGCAAGATAAGGGGTCTCGATCGCCTGAACGCGAGAGAAAAGGGGTTTCGCTCGCACGGGGCGAGAACAAAGAGGAAGCAGGCTTACGCCTAAACGGGAAGGAACTCGGGACACACACGCAAGAACCTAAGACGTAGGAGCGAATGCGTCGCATGGCATCCTAAGGGTACCATACTAGACATCCTAGATGATTGAGAAGTAACTCCTCAACTGTCATTTCCTTCGTATCTAACGATGCGACTCACAACACTCGACGGTTGCCTGAAGACTTGAATACGACGATGATGATGTTGAACGAAGCAGCTCCTGGGCTCCTGACGTACGCGCAAGCTCCATTCCAATTTTCTCCTCTCTGGATTTTTGACGATGACGCTCGAATCAGAACCACTGTAACGCTTAGACCGTCACGGTTCGACTTATACGAGAAATCGAACTCTCAGAGGTAGCATATTGATTTCCGTGTCAAAGACAAGATAGAGAAATGATTTCGAAAATCATTCTCCAATTGAATCGTGTCACACGGCCAGCCAAAAATAAAATCGGGAATAAAATCGGATAGAAAATAAGATAGGAGAGAAAATAGGAGACAAATCCGCTAACAAATGGAAATGAAAGTCTACTCCTAAAATACGGCAATTAAGGTCCTAAGGAAACTATATCCTAAAAAGAATTAAATCTACGAATCTCCTAAAAATTACTCTTAAAACCTATGCTAAGCATTATAATATTCTAGGAAAATAAACTCCATAATTCCTATACAAAAATATGCTTTAATGCTCTTAAAGGGAAATAACCTATAATTTCCTATGCTAAGAATTAATAAAATTCTAGGAAACATTAAACTATCCCTACAAACATTCCAATTAAAATTGTAATAAAAATGTTAACACTAATAAAATGCACAGGGGGGGTTAGTAATTGTTACAGGGGATGATGCCAGCAAAAATAACTGGGCCCAGCCCATCACAAAACCACACAAACGGGGAGGGGGGCAAGCCAAAAACGGGGGGTGTACACCAAAAAACACACACAAATGGGCCTGAGGCCCACTGCCTAAACAAACGTCCACTCTCTCTCAGAAAACCCTAGATTCATTCTCTCATCAATTCACTGTTCACTCTTCTCTCCTGCGCCGTTTCTTCTCACAAACTCTCTCTCTCTCGTTTCAACTCTGAAACAAACTCTGTCCCTCTCATTCTCCACCGTCGAACCTTTGTTCCTCACAAAATCTTTCTATCATCTCCATTGCGCTATCGTTTCACAACCTACAAAAAACAAATGAATCAACTGAAAACAACAAAACTAAATCGTTCTGGAAAAACTAGTTCATCCTTGACATGGAGGTTTCTTTAAAGGTGTTGACGAAGGATGTATGAAGATTCTCTGGAAGAAAATTAGTTCATTGAAGATATGAAGTGGATTCGAAGCTCTTCGTAGATTGCATGTTTGAAGATGTTAATGAAGATCCTTGCGTTTCTGGAGACGTTTTGAAGTTGAACGTTCTTGATGACGAACGATGAAGTTGATTTGATGATGTTTGAGGGTATTAATGAAGATCGTTGAAGAAATCTGGAGATCTTTGAGTTTTCTGGTGATCTGGATGAATGATCTATGGATATCGTGAATAACATATGAAGACCGCTCGAAGATCTGGAAAATTCTATGATGATCGATGATGAACACCGGTGAATGTCTTGATGAAGATAATGATGAACTCTTGAAGTTATTGGATCTGGAAAATTGTTAATCATATGAAGATTGATGGATACGATCTAGACCTTGAACAAGTCCTGGAAATTGATGGAAGATTGATGCAGATCTTCGAGTTTCTGATGAAGATCGGGTGATGAAGGATGCAATGGATCTGTGAAGATCTGAAGATTATGGATGAAGATCGCTTGAAGATCTCTAATGAAGAATTGATGAACATTCTGGAAATTTGAAGAACACTGATGAAGATGATGAACACGAGTCCAGATCTGACAAAAAATTGATGAAGTTTGAAGATCTATGGATCTTGAAGGATCTGGAAACTGATGAACAGATGATGAAGTTGTTGATGAATCTGGCGAATCTGGACGGAGCTTTGAAGTTTTCTGGCGATTTGATGAGGGTTTATTCTGGAAAAAAGATGAACAAGGTGGAGGAGATGATGAAGATCGGTGGTGGTTTCTGGAAATAGCATGAAGATTGATGAGTTTTCTGGTGGATTTGGCCGTTTCCGGCGACGGTTGCAGTTACCGGCAAGTGGTTGTAAACTCCGACGAGCAGTTATGGTGGCTCCAGCGACGGTTAGAAGGCAGTTGTGGTGGTCCCGGTGGTGGTCGCCGGCAATTGCATGCTGGCCGGGAGGAGGGAGATAGTGGGAACTGAGTTGTCATGCATGCAGAGAGGATGAGGCGTGGGGAAGACGCGTGTGCATGCGGAGAAAGGGGAGAAGCCAAGTGGCATGGTAGTGAGAGAGAAAGAGGACGAGTGACGTGTGGGAGTCTGAGTGGAATGGTGAAGTGGCCTCTTCTCTGAGTGCAAGTGAGAATGAGGTGGCCGGAAGATGATAGAACGCGTGGCACCATTATATAGATGACACATGGCATCTTCTGGACTTGGGCCCCACAAAAATTGGATAATGGCCCACTACATTAAGACTAATGAACAATTAATTAATCAGACTTAATAAAAGGCTAATGCTGCAATTAATAAAACGAAAATGGTTAATGAAAATTGAACTCAACAATTAATGAACAAGTGCAATTAAAAGCTAATTAACTAAAATCAATTAATAGATTCTAATAAATCTTAATAAAGAAAAATCTATCAAAACTAAATTAATCAATTAAACTCTAATTAATATCTATATTAAAATCTATTTAACAAAAGCTATTAAAACAAAATCTATTAATTCTATAAAATCTATAATACTCTAATTACATCCTAGAAAATAATAAAAACTATATCTAAAAAAAAACTATTAAAAAAACCTGTTTAATTTCTAGAACTAGATTATAATATTCTAAAAACTTATTTAAAAATCTATTAATTTCCTATTAAAATCTATTATTCTATTAATTCTATATTAAAACTAGTAGATCTAAAAATCTATTAAATTCTATAATATCTATTAAATTCTATAATATCTATTTATTCCAAGAAAAACTATATTAGCCTAATACTATTTAAAAAAATCTATTATATCTAAAAAATATTCTAGGAATCATCTATTTAAAATTCTAGAAAAAGAATTAAATTCATTTAAAATTCTAGGAAATAAAGGGAAATATCCAAAAAATACGAGGAAGCCGATTAAATTGATTAGAACACGAATACGTGAACACAACGGAATAAGCGGTAAAACCGGACACCGAGATAGCCTGAAAACACAGGGAACGAGCACCGATTCTCAAAATAAATCCTTGTATTGGCCTGAAATGCCTGAAGCGCCAGGGGAGGCTGCGATCCCGATAAAATCAATATGAATGAGAAAATGCAACATATGCGGTATGAGAATGCGAATGCAAAATGCGTCGAACCATAAACCAAATATGGGAACTGGTTGGTCAAATTTTGGGGTACAACAATACCCACCACCAAATGGATGGTGGAGCTAACTCACACCGGCTACTACTACTAAAAGGATGATAAAGCAAAACACTCGCACAATCTGACATCAATAAAATGACAGACCCAACACCAAAAGGATGATGGAGCAAACACTCGCACAATCTGACATCAACAAGATGACAGATCCACCACCAAAAGGATGAAGGAGCGAAACTCACACCGGCTACTACCACCAAAAGGATGATAGAGGTAACACTCGCACAATCTAACATCAACAACATGACAGGCCCACCACCAAAAGGATGATGGAGCAAACTCACATCGGCTACTACCACCAAAAGGATGATAGAGCTAACACTCGCACAATCTGACATCAACAACATGACAGACCCATCACCAAAAGGATGATGGAGCAAACTCACATCGGCTACTAACACCGAAAGAATGATAGAGCAAATACTCGCATAATCTGACATCAACAAGATGAAAGACCCACCACCAAAAGGATGACGGAGCGAAACTCACACCTGCTACTACCACCAGAAGGATGATACAGCAAAGCACTCGTACAATCTGACATCAACAAGATGACATACCCACCACCAAAAAACGATAGAGTAAACTCACACCGGCTACTACCACCGAAAGGATGATAGAGCAAACACTCGCACAATTTGACATCAACAAGATGACAGACCCACCACCAAAAGGATGACGGAGCGAAACTCACAACGGCTACTACCACCGAAAGGATGATAGAGCAAACACTCACACAATATGACATCAATAAGGTGGCATACCCACCACCAAATGGATGATGACGCTAACTCACACCGACTATAACCACCAAAAGGATGATAAAGCAAAACACTCGCACAATCTGACATTAATAAAATGACAGACCCACCAGCAAAAGGATGATGGAGCAAACACTCGCACAATCTGACATCAACAAGATGACAGACCCACCACCAAAAGGATGACGAAGCGAAACTCACACCGGCTACTACCACCAAAAGGATGATAGAGCAAACACTCGCATAGTCTGACATCAACAAGATGACAGACCCACCACCAAAAGGACGATGGAGCAAACTCACACCGGCTACTACCATCAAAAGAATGACAGAGCAAACATTTGCACAATCTAACATCAACAAAATGACATACTCACCACCAAAAGGATGTCGGAGCAAACTCACACCGGCTACTACCACCAAAAGGATGATTGAGCAAACACACACATGATCTGACATCAACAAGATGACAGATCCACCACCAAAAAGATGATGGAGCAAACTCACATTGGCTACTACCCCAAAAAGGATGATAGAGAAAACACTCGCACAACCTGACATAAACAAGATGACAGACCCACCACCAAAAGGATGACGGAGCAAAACACACACCGGCTACTACCACCAAAAAGATGATAAAGCAAACACTCGCATAATTTGACATCAACAAGATAACAAACCCACCACCAAAAGGATGATGGAGTGAACTCACACCGGATACTACCACCAAAAGGATGATAGAGTTAACACTCGCACAATATGACATCAACAACATGACAGATCCACCACCAAACAGATGATGGACCAAACTCACACCGGCTACTACCACCGAAAGAATTGTAGACCAAACACTCGCACAATCTGACATCAACAAGATGACAGACCCATCACCGAAAGGATGACGGAGCGAGACTCACACCGGCTACTACCACCGAAAGGATGATAGATCAAACACTCACACAATCTGACATCAATAAGATGACATACCCACCACCAAATGGATGATGGAGCTAACCCACACCGGCTACTACCACCAAAAGGATGATAAAACAAAACACTCGCACTATCTGACATCAATAAAATGACAGACCAACCACCAAATGGATGATGGAGCAAACACTCGCACAATCTGACATCAACAAGATGACAGACCCACCACCGAAAGGATGACGGAGCCAAACTCACACCGGCTACTACCACCAAAAGAATGATACAACAAAACACTCCCACAATCTTACATCAACAAGATGACAGATCGACTCACAAAAGGATGATGGAGTGAACTCACAACGGCTACTACCAACAAAAGGATGATACAACACAACACTCGCACAATCTGACATCAACAAGATGACATACCCACCACCAAAAGGACGCTGGAGCAAACTCACACCGGCTACTACCACCGAAAGGATGATAGAGCAAACACTCGCACAATATAACATCAATAAGATGACATACCCACCACCAAATGGATGATGGAGCTAACTCACACCGACTACTACCACCAAAAGGATGATAAAGCAAAACTCACGCACAATCTGAAATCAATAAAATGACAGACCCACCACCGAAAGGATGATAGAGCAAATACTCACACAATCTGACATCAATAAGATGACATACCCACCACCAAATGGATGGTGGAGCTACCTCACACCGGCTACTACTTCTAAAAGGATGATAAAGCAAAACACTCGCACAATCTGAAATCAATAAAATGATAGACCCACCACCAAAAGGATGATGGAGCAAAGACTCGCACAATCTGACATCAACAAGATGACAGACCCACCACCAAAAGGATGACGGAGCGAAACCTATACCGGCTAATACCACCAAAAGGATGATAGAGGTAACACTCACACAATCTAACATCAACAACATGACAGACCCACCACCAAAAGGATGATGGAGCAAACTCACATCGGCTACTACTACCAAAAGGATGATAGAGCTAAGACTCGCACAATCTGACATCAACAACATGACAGACCCATCACCAAAAGGATTGCGGAGCGAAAATCACACCGGCTACTCCCACCAGAAGGAAGATACAACAAAACACTCGCACAATCTGACATCAACAAGATGACATACCCACCACCAAAAGGACGATGGAGTGAACTCACAACGGCTACTACCACCGAAAGGATGATAGAGTAAACACTCGCACAATCTGACATCAACAAGATGACAGACCCACCACCAAAAGGATGACGGAGCAAAACTCACAACGGCTACTACCACCGAAAGGATGATAGAGCAAACACTCACACAATCTGACATCAATAAGGTGACATACCCATCACCAAATGGATGATGACGCTAACTCACACCGGCTATTACCACCAAAAGGATGATAAAGCAAAACACTCGCACAATCTGACATCAATAAAATGATAAACCCACCAGCAAAAGGATGATGGAGCAAACACTCGCACAATCTGACATCAACAAGATGACAGACCCGCCACCAAAAGGATGACGGAGCGAAACTCACACCGGCTACTACAACCAAAAGGATGATAGAGCAAACACTCGCATAGTCTGACATCAACAATATGACAGACCCACCACCAAAAGGACGATGGAGCAAACTCACACCGGCTACTACCACCAAAAGGATGATAGAGCAAACATTTGCACAATCTAACATCAACAAGATGACATACCCACCACCAAAAGGATGCCGGAGCAAACTCACACCGGCTACTACCACCATAAGGATGATTGAGCAAACACTCGCATGATCTGACATCAACAAGATGACAGACCCACCACCAAAAAGATGATGGAGCAAACTCACATTGGCTACTACCCCAAAAAGGATGATAGAGCACACACTCGCACAACCTGACATAGACAAGATGACAGACCCACCACCAAAAGGATGACGGAGCAAAACACACACCGGCTACTACCACCAAAAAGATGATAAAGCAAACACTCGCATAATTTGACATCAACAAGATAACAAACCCACCACCAAAAGGATGATGGAGCGAACTCACACCGGATACTACCACCAAAAGGATGATAGAGCTAACACTCGCACAATATAACATCAACAACATGACAGATCCACCACCAAACGGATGATGGACCAAACTCACACCAGCTACTACCACCGAAAGAATTGTAGACCAAACACTCGCACAATCTGACATCAACAAGATGACAGACCCACCACCAAAAGGATGATGGAGCGAGACTCACACCGGCTACTACCACCGAAAGGATGATAGAGCAAACACTCACACAATCTGACATCAATAAGATGACATACCCACCATTAAATGTATGATGGAGCTAACTCACACCGGCTACTACCACCAAAAGGATGATAAAACAAAACACTCGCACAATTTGACATCAATAAAATGACAGACCCACCACCAAACAGATGATGGAGCAAACACTCGCACAATCTGACATCAACAAGATGGCAGACCCACCACCAAAAGGATGATAGAGCCAAACTCACACCGGCTACTACAACCAAAAGGATGATAGAGCAAACACTCGCATAGTCTGACATCAACAAGATGACAGACCCACCACCAAAAGGACGATGGAGCGAACTCACACCGGCTACTACCACCGAAAGGATGATAGAGCAAACACTCGCACAATCTGACATCAACAAGATGACAGACCCACGACCAAAAGGATGACGGAGCGAAACTCACATCGGCTACTACCACCAAAAGGATGATAGAGCAAACACTCGCATAGTCTGACATCAACAAGATGACAGACCCACCACCAAAAGGACGATGGAGCAAACTCACATCGGCTACTACCACCAAAAGGATGATAGAGCAAACATTTGCACAATCTAACATTAACAAGATGACATACCCACCACCAAAAGGATGTCGGAGCAAACTCACACCTGCTACTACCACTAAAAGGATGATTGAGCAAACACTCGCATGATCTGACATCAACAAGATGACAGTCCCAGCACCAAAAGGTTGATGGAGCAAACTCGCATTGGCTACTAGCCCAAAAAGGATGATAGAGCAAACACTCGCACAACCTGACATCAACAAGATGACAGACCCACCACCAAAAGGATGATGGAGGAAACTCACACCGGCTACTACCACCAAAAGGATGATAGAGAAAACCCTCGTACAATTTGACATCAACAAGATGACAGACCCGCCACCAAAAGGACGATGGAGCAAACTCACACCGGCTACTACCACCGAAAGGATGATAGAGCAAACACTCGCACAATCTGACATCAACAAGATAACAGAACCACCACCAAAAGGATGACAGAGCAAAACTCACACCGGCTACTACCACCAAAATGATGATAGAGCAAACATTCGCACAATCTAACATCAACAAGATGACAGACCCACCACCAAAAGGATGATGGTGGAAACTCACACCGGCTACTACCACCAAAAGGATGATAGAGAAAACCCTTATTCAATCTGACATCAACAAGATGACAGACCCGCCACCAAAAGGATGAGGTAGCAAAACTCACACCGGCTACTACCACCAAAAGGATGATAGAGCAAACATTTACACAATCTAACATCAACAAGATGACAGACCCACCACCAAAAGGATTCCGGAGCAAAGTCACACTGGATACTACCACCAAAAGGATGATTGAGCAAACACTCGCATAATCTGACATCAACAATATGACAGACCCACCACCAAAAGGATGATGGAGAAAACTCACACTGGATACTACCCCCAAAAGGATGATAGAGCAAACACTCGCACAATCTTACATCAACAAGATGACAGACCCACCACCAAAAGGATGTGGAGTAAACTCACACTGGCTACTACCCTCAAACGGATGATAAAGCAAACACTCGCACAATCTGATATCAACAAGATGACAGACCCACCACCAAAAGGATGACGGAGCGAAACTCACACCGGCTACTACCACCAAAATGATGATAGAGCAAACATTCGCACAATCTAACATCAACAAGATGACAGACCCACCACCAAAAGGATGATGGAGGAAACTCACACCGGCTACTACAACCAAAAGGATGATAGAGAAAACCCTCGTACAATCTGACATCAACAAGATGACAGACCCACCACCAAAAGGACGATGGAGCAAACTCACACTGGCTACTACCACCGAAAGGATGATAGAGCAAACACTCGCACAATCTCACATCAACAAGATGACATAACCAACACCAAAAGGATGACGGAGCAAAACTCACACCGGCTACTACTACCAAAATGATGATAGAGCAAACATTCGCACAATCTAACAATAACAAGATGACAGACCCACCACCAAAAGGATGATGGAGGAAACTCACACCGGCTACTACCACCAAAAGGATGATAGAGAAAACCCTCGTTCAATCTGACATCAACAATATGACAGACCCGCCACCAAAAGGACAATGGAGCAAACTCACACCGGCTACTACCACCGAAAAGATGACAGAGCAAACACTCGAACAATCTGACATCAACAAGATGACAGAACCACCACCAAAAGGATGACAGAGCAAAACTCACACTGGCTACTACCACCAAAATGATGATAGAGCAAACATTCGCACAATCTAACATCAACAAGATAACAGACCCACCACCAAAAGGATGATGGAGGAAACTCACACCGGTTACTACCACCAAAAGGATGATAGAGAAAACCCTTATTCAATCTGACATCAACAAGATGACAGACCCGCCACCAAAAGGATGAGGTAGCAAAACTCACTCCGGCTACTACAACCAAAAGGATGATAGAGCAAACATTTACACAATCTAACATCAACAAGATGACAGACCCACCACCAAAAGGATTCCGGAGCAAACTCACACTGGATACTACCACCAAAAGGATGATTAAGCAAACACTCGCACAATCTGACATCAACAAGATGACAGACCCACCACCAAAAGGATGATGGAGAAAACTCACATTGGATACTACCCCCAAAAGGATGATAGAGCAAACACTCGCACAATCTTACATCAACAAGATGACAGACCCACCACCAAAAGGATGTGGAGTAAACTCACACTGGCTACTACCCTCAAACGGATGATAAAGCAAACACTCACACAATCTGATATCAACAAGATGACAGACCCACCACCAAAAGGATGACGGAGCGAAACTCACACCGATTACTACCACCAAAATGATGATAGAGCAAACATTCGCACAATCTAACATCAACAAGATGACAGCCCACCACCAAAAGGATGATAGAGAAAACCCTCGTACAATCTGACATCAACAAGATGACAGACCCACCACCAAAAGGACGATGGAGCAAACTCGTACTTACTACTACCACCGAAAGGATGACAGAGCAAACACTCGCATAATCTCACATCAACAAGATGACATAACCAACACCAAAAGGATGACGGAGAAAAACTCACACCGGCTACTACCACCAAAATGATGATAGAGCAAACATTCGCACAATCTAACATCAACAAGATGACAGACCCACCACCGAAAGGATGATGGAGGAAACTCACACCGGCTACTACCACCAAAAGGATGATAGAGAAAACCGTCGTTCAATCTGACATCAACAAGATGACAAACCCGCCACCAAAAGGACGACGTAGCAAAACTCACACCGGCTTCTACCACCGAAAGGATGACAGAGCAAACACTCGCACAATCTGACATCAACAAGATAACAAACCCACCACCAAAAGGATTCCGGAGCAAACTCACACCGGATACTACCACCAAAATGATGATAGAGCAAACACTCGCACAATCTGACTTCAACAAGATGACAGCCCCTCCACCAAAAGGATGATGGAGAAAACTCACACTGGCTACTACACCCAAAAGGATGATAGAGCAAACACTCGTACAATCTGATATCAACAAGATGACAGACCCGCCACCAAAAGGATGAGGTAGCAAAACTCACACCGGCTACTACAACGAAAAGGATGATAGAGCAAACATTTACACAATATAACATCAACAAGATGACAGACCCACCACCAAAAGGATTCCGGAGAAAACTCACACTGGATACTACCACCAAAAGGATGCTTGAGCAAACATTCGCACAATCTGACATCAACAAGAGGACAGACCCACAACCAAAGGGATGATGGAGAAAACTCACACTGGATACTACCCCCAAAAGGATGATGGAGAAAACTCACACTGGATACTACCCCCAAAAGGATGATAGAGCAAACACTCGCACAATCTTACATCAACAAGATGACAGACCCACCACCAAAAGGACGATGGAGCAAACTCACACTGGCTACTACCCTCAAACGAATGATAAAGCAAACACTCGCACAATCTGATATCAACAAGATGACAGACCCACCACCAAAAGGATGACGGAGCGAAACTCACACCGGCTACTACCACCAAAATGATGATAGAGCAAACATTCGGACAATCTAACATCAACAAGATGACAGACCCACCACCAAAAGGATGATGGAGGAAACTTACACCGGCTACTACAACCAAAAGGATGATAGAGAAAACCCTCGTACAATCTGACATCAACAAGATGACAGACCCACCACCAAAAGGACGATGGAGCAAACTCACACCGGCTACTACCACCGAAAGGATGACAGAGCAAACACTCGCACAATCTGACATCAACAAGGTGACATAAACAACACCAAAAGGATGACGGAGCAAAACTCACACCGGCTACTACCTTCAAAATGATGATAGAGCAAACATTTACACAATCTAACATCAACAAGATGACAGACCCACCACCGAAAGAATGATGGAGGAAACTCACACCGGCTACTACCACCAAAAGAATGATAGAGAAAACCCTTGTTCAATCTGACATCAACAAGATAACAGACCCGCCACCAAAAGGATGACGTAGCAAAACTCACACCGGCTACTACCACTAAAACGATGATAGAGCAAACATTTACACAATCTAACATCAACAAGATGATAGACCCACCACCAAAAGGATTCCGGAGCAAACTCACACCCCACCAAAAGGATGATTGAGCAAACACTCGCACAATCTGACTTCAACAAGATGACAGCCCCTCCACCAAAAGGATGATGGAGAAAACTTACACTGGCTACTACACCCAAAAGGATGATAGAGCAAACACTCGCACAATCTGACATCAACAAGATGACAGACCCACCACCAAAAGGATGTGGAGTAAACTCACACTGGCTACTACCCCTAAACGGATGATAGAGCAAACACTCGCACAATCTGACATCAACAAAACGACAGACCCATCCCCAAAAGGATGCCAGAGCAAACTCACACCGGCTACTACAACCAAAAGGATGATAGAGCTAACACTCCCACAATCTGACATCAACAAGATGACATACCCACCAACAAAAGGATGATGGAGTGAACTCACAACAGCTACTACCACCAAAAGGATGATAAAGCAAAATACTCGTACAATCTGACATCAACAAGATAATATACCCACCACCAAAAGGACGACGGAGCAAACTCAAATCGGCTACTACCACCGAAAGGAGGACAGAGCAAACACTCGCACAATCTGACATCAACAAGATGACAGACCCACCCACAAAAGCATGATGGAGTGAACTCACAACGGCTACTACCACCAAAAGGATGATACAGCAAAATACTCGTACAATCTGACATCAACAAGATGACATACCCACCACCAAAAGGATGATGGAGCAAACTCACACCGGCTACTACCACCGAAAGGATGATAAAGCAAACACTCGCACAATCTAAAATCAATAAGATGACAGACCCACCACCAAAAGGATGACAGAGCAAACATTTACACAATCTAACATCAACAAGATGACAGACCCACCACCAAAAGGATTCCGGAGCAAAGTCACACTGGATACTACCACCAAAAGGATGATTGAGCAAACACTCGCATAATCTGACATCAACAATATGACAGACCCACCACCAAAAGGATGATGGAGAAAACTCACACTGGATACTACCCCCAAAAGGATGATAGAGCAAACACTCGCACAATCTTACATCAACAAGATGACAGACCCACCACCAAAAGGATGTGGAGTAAACTCACACTGGCTACTACCCTCAAACGGATGATAAAGCAAACACTCACACAATCTGATATCAACAAGATGACAGACCCACCACCAAAAGGATGACGGAGCGAAACTCACACCGGCTACTACCACCAAAATGATGATAGAGCAAACATTCGCACAATCTAACATCAACAAGATGACAGACCCACCACCAAAAGGATGATGGAGGAAACTCACACCGGCTACTACAGCCAAAAGGATGATAGAGAAAACCCTCGTACAATCTGACATCAACAAGATGACAGACCCACCACCAAAAGGACGATGGAGCAAACTCACACTGGCTACTACCACCGAAAGGATGACAGAGCAAACACTCGCACAATCTCACATCAACAAGATGACATAACCAACACCAAAAGGATGACGGAGCAAAACTCACACCGGCTACTACCACCAAAATGATGATAGAGCAAACATTCGCACAATCTAACATCAACAAGATGACAGACCCACCACCAAAAGGATGATGGAGGAAACTCACACCGGCTACTACCACCAAAAGGATGATAGAGAAAACCCTCGTTCAATCTGACATCAACAATATGACAGACCCGCCACCAAAAGGACAATGGAGCAAACTCACACCGGCTACTACCACCGAAAGGATGACAGAGCAAACACTCGCACAATCTGACATCAACAAGATGACAGAACCACCACCAAAAGAATGACGGAGCAAAACCGGCTACTACCACCAAAATGATGATAGAGCAAACAT
Source organism: Lathyrus sativus (assembly GCA_963859935.3). Classification (NCBI taxonomy): domain Eukaryota; kingdom Viridiplantae; phylum Streptophyta; class Magnoliopsida; order Fabales; family Fabaceae; genus Lathyrus; species Lathyrus sativus. The sequence goes on along the minus strand of OZ012740.1, from coordinate 201,454,658 downwards.
TCGCACAATCTAACATCAACAAGATAACAGACCCACCACCAAAAGGATGATGGAGGAAACTCACACCGGTTACTACCACCAAAAGGATGATAGAGAAAACCCTTATTCAATCTGACATCAACAAGATGACAGACCCGCCACCAAAAGGATGAGGTAGCAAAACTCACACCGGCTACTACAACCAAAAGGATGATAGAGCAAACATTTACACAATCTAACATCAACAAGATGACAGACCCACCACCAAAAGGATTCCGGAGCAAACTCACACTGGATACTACCACCAAAAGGATGATTGAGCAAACACTCGCACAATCTGACATCAACAAGATGACAGACCCACCACCAAAAGGATGATGGAGAAAACTCACACTGGATACTACCCCCAAAAGGATGATAGAGCAAACACACGCACAATCTTACATCAACAAGATGACAGACCCACCACCAAAAGGATGTGGAGTAAACTCACACTGGCTACTACCCTCAAACGGATGATAAAGCAAACACTCGCACAATCTGATATCAACAAGATGACAGACCCACCACCAAAAGAATGACGGAGCGAAACTCACACCGATTACTACCACCAAAATGATGATAGAGCAAACATTCGCACAATCTAACATGAACAAGATGACAGCCCACCACCAAAAGGATGATGGAGGAAACCCTCGTACAATCTGACATCAACAAGATGACAGACCCACCACCAAAAGGACGATGGAGCAAACTCGTACTTACTACTACCACCGAAAGGATGACAGAGCAAACACTCGCATAATCTCACATCAACAAGATGACATAACCAACACCAAAAGGATGACGGAGAAAAACTCACACCGGCTACTACCACCAAAATGATGATAGAGCAAACATTCGCACAATCTAACATCAACAAGATGACAGACCCACCACCGAAAGGATGATGGAGGAAACTCACACCGGCTACTACCACCAAAAGGATGATAGAGAAAACCGTCGTTCAATCTGACATCAACAAGATGACAGACCCGCCACCAAAAGGACGACGTAGCAAAACTCACACCGGCTACTACCACCGAAAGGATGACAGAGCAAACACTCGCACAATCTGACATCAACAAGATAACAAACCCACCACCAAAAGGATTCCGGAGCAAACTCACACCGGATACTACCACCAAAATGATGATAGAGCAAACACTCGCACAATCTGACTTCAACAAGATGACAGCCCCTCCACCAAAAGGATGATGGAGAAAACTCACACTGGCTACTACACCCAAAAGGATGATAGAGCAAACACTCGCACAATCTGACATCAACAAGATGACGGACCCGCCACCAAAAGGATGAGGTAGCAAAACTCACACCGGCTACTACAACCAAAAGGATGATAGAGCAAACATTTACACAATCTAACATCAACAAGATGACAGACCCACCACCAAAAGGATTCCGGAGAAAACTCACACTGGATACTACCACCAAAAGGATGCTTGAGCAAACACTCGCACAATCTGACATCAACAAGAGGACAGACCCACAACCAAAGGGATGATGGAGAAAACTCACACTGGATACTACCCCCAAAAGGATGATGGAGAAAACTCACACTGGATACTACCCCCAAAAGGATGATAGAGCAAACACTCGCACAATCTTACATCAACAAGATGACAGACCCACCACCAAAAGGACGATGGAGCAAACTCACACTGGTTACTACCCTCAAACGAATGATAAAGCAAACACTCGCACAATCTGATATCAACAAGATGACAGACCCACCACCAAAAGGATGACGGAGCGAAACTCACACCGGCTACTACCACCAAAATGATGATAGAGCAAACATTCGGACAATCTAACATCAACAAGATGACAGACCCACCACCAAAAGGATGATGGAGGAAACTTACACCGGCTACTACAACCAAAAGGATGATAGAGAAAACCCTCGTACAATCTGACATCTTCAAGATGACAGACCCACCACCAAAAGGACGATGGAGCAAACTCACACCGGCTACTACCACCGAAAGGATGACAGAGCAAACACTCGCACAATCTGACATCAACAAGGTGACATAAACAACACCAAAAGGATGACGGAGCAAAACTCACACCGGCTACTACCTTCAAAATGATGATAGAGCAAACATTTACACAATCTAACATCAACAAGATGACAGACCCACCACCGAAAGAATGATGGAGGAAACTCACACCGGCTACTACCACCAAAAGAATGATAGAGAAAACCCTCGTTCAATCTGACATCAACAAGATAACAGACCCGCCACCAAAAGGATGACGTAGCAAAACTATCACCGGCTACTACCACTAAAACGATGATAGAGCAAACATTTACACAATCTAACATCAACAAGATGATAGACCCACCACCAAAAGGATTCCGGAGTAAACTCACACCCCACCAAAAGGATGATTGAGCAAACACTCGCACAATCTGACTTCAACAAGATGACAGCCCCTCCACCAAAAGGATGATGGAGAAAACTTACACTGGCTACTACACCCAAAAGGATGATAGAGCAAACACTCGCACAATCTGACATCAACAAGATGACAGACCCACCACCAAAAGGATGTGGAGTAAACTCACACTGGCTACTACCCCTAAACGGATGATAGAGCAAACACTCGCACAATCTGACATCAACAAAACGACAGACCCATCCCCAAAAGGATGCCAGAGCAAACTCACACCGGCTACTACAACCAAAAGGATGATAGAGCTAACACTCCCACAATCTGACATCAACAAGATGACATACCCACCAACAAAAGGATGATGGAGTGAACTCACAACAGCTACTACCACCAAAAGGATGATAAAGCAAAATACTCGTACAATCTGACATCAACAAGATAATATACCCACCACCAAAAGGACGACGGAGCAAACTCAAACCGGCTACTACCACCGAAAGGAGGACAGAGCAAACACTCGCACAATCTGACATCAACAAGATGACAGACCCACCCACAAAAGCATGATGGAGTGAACTCACAACGGCTACTACCACCAATAGGATGATACAGCAAAATACTCGTACAATCTGACATCAACAAGATGACATACCCACCACCAAAAGGATGATGGAGCAAACTCACACCGGCTACTACCACCGAAAGGATGATAAAGCAAACACTCGCACAATCTAAAATCAATAAGATGACAGACCCACCACCAAAAGGATGACAGAGCAAACATTTACAAAATCTAACATCAACAAGATGACAGACCCACCACCAAAAGGATTCCGGAGCAAAGTCACACTGGATACTACCACCAAAAGGATGATTGAGCAAACACTCGCATAATCTGACATCAACAATATGACAGACCCACCACCAAAAGGATGATGGAGAAAACTCACACTGGATACTACCCCCAAAAGGATGATAGAGCAAACACTCGCACAATCTTACATCAACAAGATGACAGACCCACCACCAAAAGGATGTGGAGTAATCTCACACTGGCTACTACCCTCAAACGGATGATAAAGCAAACACTCGCACAATCTGATATCAACAAGATGACAGACCCACCACCAAAAGGATGACGGAGCGAAACTCACACCGGCTACTACCACCAAAATGATGATAGAGCAAACATTCGCACAATCTAACATCAACAAGATGACAGACCCACCACCAAAAGGATGATGGAGGAAACTCACACCGGCTACTACAGCCAAAAGGATGATAGAGAAAACCCTCGTACAATCTGACATCAACAAGATGACAGACCCACCACCAAAAGGACGATGGAGCAAACTCACACTGGCTACTACCACCGAAAGGATGACAGAGCAAACACTCGCACAATCTCACATCAACAAGATGACATAACCAACACCAAAAGGATGACGGAGCAAAACTCACACCGGCTACTACCACCAAAATGATGATAGAGCAAACATTCGCACAATCTAACATCAACAAGATGACAGACCCACCACCAAAAGGATGATGGAGGAAACTCACACCGGCTACTACCACCAAAAGGATGATAGAGAAAACCCTCGTTCAATCTGACATCAACAATATGACAGACCCGCCACCAAAAGGACAATGGAGCAAACTCACACCGGCTACTACCACCGAAAGGATGACAGAGCAAACACTCGCACAATCTGACATCAACAAGATGACAGAACCACCACCAAAAGAATGACGGAGCAAAACTCACACCGGCTACTACCACCAAAATGATGATAGAGCAAACATTCGCACAATCTAACATCAACAAGATAACAGACCTACCACCAAAAGGATGATGGAGGAAACTCACACCGGTTACTACCACCAAAAGGATGATAGAGAAAACCCTTATTCAATCTGACATCAACAAGATGACAGACCCGCCACCAAAAGGATGAGGTAGCAAAACTCACACCGGCTACTACAACCAAAAGGATGATAGAGCAAACATTTACACAATCTAACATCAACAAGATGACAGACCCACCACCAAAAGGATTCCGGAGCAAACTCACACTGGATACTACCACCAAAAGAATGATTGAGCAAACACTCGCACAATCTGACATCAACAAGATGACAGACCCACCACCAAAAGGATGATGGAGAAAACTCACACTGGATACTACCCCCAAAAGGATGATAGAGCAAACACTCGCACAATCTTACATCAACAAGATGACAGACCCACCACCAAAAGGATGTGGAGTAAACTCACACTGGCTACTACCCTCAAACGGATGATAAAGCAAACACTCGCACAATCTGATATCAACAAGATGACAGACCCACCACCAAAAGAATGACGGAGCGAAACTCACACCGATTACTACCACCAAAATGATGATAGAGCAAACATTCGCACAATCTAACATCAACAAGATGACAACCCACCACCAAAAGGATGATGGAGGAAACTCACACCGACTACTACAACCAAAAGGATGATAGAGAAAACCCTCGTACAATATGACATCAACAAGATGACAGACCCACCACCAAAAGGACGATGGAGCAAACTCGTACTTACTACTACCACCGAAAGGATGACAGAGCAAACACTCGCATAATCTCACATCAACAAGATGACATAACCAACACCAAAAGGATGACGGAGCAAAACTCACACCGGCTACTACCACCAAAATGATGATAGAGCAAACATTCGCACAATCTAACATCAACAAGATGACAGACCCACCACCGAAAGGATGATGGAGGAAACTCACACCGGCTACTACCACTAAAAGGATGATAGAGAAAACCGTCGTTCAATCTGACATCAACAAGATGACAGACCCGCCACCAAAAGGACGACGTAGCAAAACTCACACCGGCTACTACCACCGAAAGGATGACAGAGCAAACACTCGCACAATCTGACATCAACAAGATAACAGACCCACCACCAAAAGGATTCCGGAGCAAACTCACACCGGATACTACCACCAAAATGATGATAGAGCAAACACTCGCACAATCTGACTTCAACAAGATGACAGCCCCTCCACCAAAAGGATGATGGAGAAAACTCACACTGGCTACTACACCCAAAAGGATGATAGAGCAAACACTCGCACAATCTGACATCAACAAGATGACAGACCCGCCACCAAAAGGATGAGGTAGAAAAACTCACACCGGCTACTACAACCAAAAGGATGATAGAGCAAACATTTACACAATCTAACATCAACAAGATGACAGACCCACCACCAAAAGGATTCCGGAGCAAACTCACACTGGATACTACCACCAAAAGGATGATTGAGCAAACACTCGCACAATCTGACATCAACAAGATGACAGCCCCACCACCAAAAGGATGATGGAGAAAACTCACACTGGATACTACCCCCAAAAGGATGATGGAGAAAACTCACACTGGATACTACCCCCAAAAGGATGATAGAGCAAACACTCGCACAATCTTACATCAACAAGATGACAGACCCACCACCAAAAGGACGGTGGAGCAAACTCACACTGGCTACTACCCTCAAACGAATGATAAAGCAAACACTCGCACAATCTGATATCAACAAGATGACAGACCCACCACCAAAAGGATGACGAAGCGAAACTCACACTGGCTACTACCACCAAAATGATGATAGAGCAAACATTCGGACAATCTAACATCAACAAGATGACAGACCCACCACCAAAAGGATGATGGAGGAAACTTACACCGGCTATTACAACCAAAAGGATGATAGAGAAAACCCTCATACAATCTGACATCAACAAAATGACAGACCCACCACCAAAAGAACGATGGAGCAAACTCACACCGGCTACTACCACCGAAAGGATGACAAAGCAAACACTCACACAATCTGACATCAACAAGATGACATAAACAACACCAAAAGGATGACGGAGCAAAACTCACACCGGCTACTACCTTCAAAATGATGATAGAGCAAACATTTACACAATCTAACATCAACAAGATGACAGACCCACCACCGAAAGAATGATGGAGGAAACTCACACCGGCTACTACCACCAAAAGAATGATAGAGAAAACCCTCGTTCAATCTGACATCAACAAGATAACAGACCCGCCACCAAAAGGATGACGTAGCAAAACTCACACCGGCTACTACCACCAAAACGATGATAGAGAAAACATTTACACAATCTAACATCAACAAGATGATAGACCCACCACCAAAAGGATTCCGGAGAAAACTCACACCCCACCAAAAGGATGATTGAGCAAACACTCGCACAATCTGACTTTAACAAGATGACAGCCCCTCCACCAAAAGGATGATGGAGAAAACTTACACTGGCTACTACACCCAAAAGGATGATAGAGCAAACACTCGCACAATCTGACATCAACAAGATGACAGACCCACCACCAAAAGGATGTGGAGTAAACTTACACTGGCTACTACCCCTAAACGGATGATAGAGCAAACACTCGCACAATCTGACATCAACAAAACGACAGACCCATCCCCAAAAGGATGCCAGAGCAAACTCACACCGGCTACTACAACCAAAAGGATGATAGAGCTAACACTCCCACAATCTGACATCAACAAGATGACATACCCACCAACAAAAGGATGATGGAGTGAACTCACAACAGCTACTACCACCAAAAGGATGATAAAGCAAAATACTCGTACAATCTGACATCAACAAGATAACATACCCACCACCAAAAGAACGATGGAGCAAACTCACACCGGCTACTACCACCGAAAGGAGGACAGAGCAAACACTCGCACAATCTGACATCAACAAGATGACAGACCCACCCACAAAAGCATGATGGAGTGAACTCACAACGGCTACTACCACCAAAAGGATGATACAGCAAAATACTCGTACAATCTGACATCAACAAGATGACATACCCACCACCAAAAGGATGATGGAGAAAACTCACACCGGCTACTACCACCGAAAGGATGATAAAGCAAACACTCGCACAATCTAATATCAATAAGATGACAGACCCACCACTAAAAGTATGACGGAGCAAAACTCACACCGGCTACTACCACCAAAATGATGATAGAGCAAACATTCACACAATCTAACATCAACAAGATGACAGCCCACCACCAAAAGGATGATGGAGGAAACTCACACCGGCTACTACAACCAAAAGGATGATAGAGAAAACCCTCGTACAATCTAACATCAAGAAGATGACAGACCCACCACCAAAAGGATTCCGAAGCAAACTCACACTGGATACTACCACCAAAAGGATGATTGAGCAAACACTCGCACAATCTGACATCAACAAGATGACAGACCCACCACCAAAAGGATGATGGAGAAAACTCACCCTGGATACTACCCCCAAAAGGATGATAGAGCAAACACTCGCACAATCTTACATAAACAAGATGACAGACCCACCACCAAAAGGATGTGGAGTAAACTCACACTGGCTACTACCCTCAAACGGATGATAAAGCAAACACTCGCACAATCTGATATCAACAAGATGACAGACCCACCACCAAAAGGACGATGGAGCAAACTCACACTGGCTACTACCACCGAAAGGATGACAGAGCAAACACTCGCACAATCTCACATCAACAAGATGACATAACCAACACCAAAAGGATGACGGAGCAAAACTCACACCGGCTACTATCACCAAAATGATGATAGGGAAAACATTCGCACAATCTAACATCAACAAGATGACAGACCCACCACCGAAAGGATGATGGAGGAAACTCACACCGGCTACTACCACCAAAAGGATGATAGAGAAAACCCTCGTTCAATCTGACATCAACAAGATGACAGACCCGCCACCAAAAGGACGACGTAGCAAAACTCACACCGGCTACTACCACCGAAAGGATGACAGAGCAAACACTCGCACAATCTGACATCAACAAGATGACAGACCCACCACAAAAACGATTCCGGAGGAAACTCACACCGGATACTTCCACCAAAATGATGATAGAGCAAACACTCGCACAATCTGACTTCAATAAGATGACAGCCCCTCCACCAAAAGGATGATGGAGAAAACTCACACTGGCTACTACACCCAAAAGGATGATAGAGCAAACACTCGCACAATCTGACATCAACAAGATGACATACCCGCCACCAAAAGGATGAGGTAGCAAAACTCACACCGGCTACTACAACCAAAAGGATGATAGAGCAAACATTTACACAATCTAACATCAACAAGATGACAGACCCACCACCAAAAGGATTCCGGAGCAAACTCACACTGGATACTACCACCAAAAGGATGATTGAGCAAACACTCGCACAATCTGACATCAACAAGATGACAGACCACCATCAAAAGCATGATGGAGAAAACTCACACTGGATACTACCCCCAAAAGGATGATAGAGCAAACACTCGCACAATCTTACATCAACAAGATGACAGACCCACCACCAAAAGGATGTGGAGTAAACTCACACTGGCTACTACCCTTAAACGGATGATAAAGCAAACACTCGCACAATCTGATATCAACAAGATGACAGACCCACCACCAAAAGGATGACGGAGCGAAACTCACACCGGCTACTACCACCAAAATGATGATAGAGCAAACATTCGCACAATCTAACATCAACAAGATGACAGACCCACCACCAAAAGGATGATGGAGGAAACTCACACCGGCTACTACAACCAAAAGGATGATAGAGAAAACCCTCGTACAATCTGACATCAACAAGATGACAGACCCACCACCAAAAGGACGATGGAGCAAACTCACACCGGTTACTACCACCGAAAGGATGACAGAGCAAACACTCGCACAATCTGACATCAACAAGATGACATAACCAACACAAAAAGGATGACGGAGAAAAACTCACACCGGCTACTACCTTCAAAATGATGATAGAGCAAACATTCGCACAATCTAACATCAACAAGATGACAGACCCACCACCGAAAGGATGATGGAGGAAACTCACACCGGCTACTACCACCAAAAGGATGATAGAGAAAACGCTCGTTCAATCTGACATCAACAAGATAACAGACCCGCCACCAAAAGGATGATGTAGCAAAACTCACACCGGCTACTACCACCGAAACGATGATGGAGCAAACATTTACACAATCTAACATCAACAAGATGACAGACCCACCACCAAAAGGATTCCGGAGCAAACTCACACCCCACCAAAAGGATGATTGAGCAAACACTCGTACAATCTGACTTCAACAAGATGACAGCCCCTCCACCAAAAGGATGATGGAGAAAACTCACACTGGCTACTACACCCAAAAGGATGATAGAGAAAACACTCGCACAATCTGACATCAACAAGATGACAGACCCACCACCAAAAGGATGTGGAGTAAACTCACACTGGCTACTACCCCTAAACGGATGATAGAGCAAACACTCGCACAATCTGACATCAACAAAACGACAGACCCATCCCCAAAAGGATGCCAGAGCAAACTCACACCGACTACTACCACCAAAAGGATGATAGAGCTAACACTTCCACAATCTGACATCAACAAGATGACATACCCACCAACAAAAGGAAGATGGAGTGAACTCACAACAGCTACTACCACCAAAAGGATGATAAAGCAAAATACTCGTATAATCTGACATCAACAAGATAACATACCCACCACCAAAAGGACGATGGAGCAAACTCACACCGGCTACTACCACCGAAAGGAGGACAGAGCAAACACTCGCACAATCTGACATCAACAAGATGACAGACCCATCCCCAAAAGGATGACGGAGCAAAACTCACACCGACTACTACCACCAAAAGGATGATATAGCTAACACTCCCACAATCTGACATCAACAAGATGACAGACCCACCCACAAAATCATGATGGAGTGAGCTCACAACGGCTACTACCACCAAAAGGATGATACAGCAAAATACTCGTACAATCTGACATCAACAAGATGACATACCCACGACCAAAAGGATGATGGAGCAAACTCACACCGGCTACTACCATCGAAAGGATGATAAAGCAAACACTCGCACAATCTAAAATCAACAAGATGACAGACCCACCACCAAAAGGATGATGGAGGAAACTCACACCGGCTACTACCACCAAAAGGATGATAGACAAAACCCTCGTACAATCTGACATCAACAAGATAACAGACCCGCCACCAAAAGGACGATGGAGCAAACTCACACCGGCTACTACCACCAAAAGGAAGATAGAGCAAACATTTGCACAATCTAACATTAACATGATGACAGACCCACCACCAAAAGGATGATGAAGCAAACTCACACCGGCTACTACCACCAAAAGGATGATACAACAAAACACTCACACAATCTGACATCAACAAGATGACAGGCCCATGACCAAAAAGACGATCGAGCGAAACACTCACTGGCTACTACCACCCAAAGGATGATAGAGAAAACCCTCGTACAATCTGACATCAACAAGATGGCCGACCCATCACCAAAAGGACAATGGAGGGAATTCACACCGGCTACTACCACCAAAAGGATGATAAAACAAAACACTCGCATAATCTGACATCAATTAAATGACAGACCCACCACCAAAAGGATAATGGAGCAAACACTCACACAATATGACATCAACAAGATGACATACCCACCACCAAAAGGACGATGGAGCAAACTCACACCGGCTACTACCACCGAAAGGAGGACAGAGCAAACACTCGTACAATCTGACATCAACAAGATGACAGGCCCATCCCCAAAAGGATGACAGAGCAAAACTCACACCGACTACTACCACCAAAAGGATGATTGAGCTAACACTCCCACAATCTGACATCAACAAGATGACAGACCCACACACAAAAGGATGATGGAGTGAACTCAGAACGGCTACTACCACCAAAAGGATGATACACCAAAATACTCGTACAATCTGACATCAACAAGATGACATACCCACCACCAAAAGGATGATGGAGCAAACTCACACCGGCTACTACCACCGAAAGGATGACAGAGCAAACACTCGCACAATCTAAAATCAATAAGATGACAGACCCACCATCCAAAGTATGACGGATCAAAACTCACACCGGCTACTACCACCAAAATGATGATAGAGCAAACATTCGCACAATCTAACATCAACAAGATGACAGACCCACCACCAAAAGGATGATGGAGGAAACTCACACCGGCTACTACCACCAAAAGGATGATAGACAAAACCCTCGTACAATCTGACATCAACCAGATCACAGACCCGCCACCAAAAGGACGATGGAGTAAACTCACACCGGCTACTACCACCAAAAGGAAGATAGAGCAAACAATTGCATAATCTAACATCAACAAGATGACAGACCCACCACCAAAAGGATGATGAAGCGAACTCACACCGGCTACTACCACCAAAAGGATGATACAACAAAATACTCGCACAATCTGACATCAACAAGATGACAGACCCATCACCAAAAACACGATCGAGCGAAACTCACACTGGCTACTACCACCCAAAGGATGATAGAGAAAACCCTCGTACAATATGACATCAACAAGATGGCCGACCCATCACCAAAAGGACAATGGAGGGAATTCACACCGGCTACTACCACCAAAAGGATGATAAAACAAAACACTCGCACAATCTGACATCAATAAAATGACAGACCCACCACCAAAAGGATAATGGAGCAAACACTACCACAGTATGACATCAACAAGATGACATACCCACCACCAAAAGGACGATGGAGCAAACTCACACCGCCTACTACCACCGAAAGGATGACAGAGCAAACACTCGCACAATCTGACATCAACAAGATGACAGACACACCACCAAAAGTATGATGGAACAAAACTCACACCGGCTACTACCACTAAAATGATGATAGAGCAAACATTCGCACAATCTAACTTCAACAAGATGACAGACCCACCACCAAAAGGATGATGGAGGAAACTTACACCGGCTACTACCACAAAAAAGATGATAGAGAAAACCCTCGTACAATCTGACATCAACAAGATAACAGACCCGCCACCAAAAGGACGATAGAGCAAACTCACACCGGCTACTACCACCAAAAGGAAGATAGAGCAAACATTTGCACAATCTAACACCAACAAGATGACAGACCCACCACCAAAAGGATTCCGGAGCAAACTCACACCGGATACTACCACCAAAAAGGATGATTGAGCAAACACTCGCACAATCTGACATCAACCTGATGACAGACCCACCACCAAAATAATGATGGAGAAAACTCACACTGACTACTTTCACCAACAAGATGACAGACCCACCACCAAAAGGATGACGGAGCCAAACTGACACCGGCTACTACCACCAAAAGGATGATAGAGCTAACACTCGCACAATCTGACATCAACAACATGACAGAACCACCACACAAAGGATGATGGAGCAAACTCACACCCGCTACTACCCCCGATAGGATGATAGAGCAAACACTCACACAATCTAAAATCAATAAGATGACATACCCACCACTAAATGGATGATGAAGCTAACTCATACCGGCTACTACCACCAAATGGATGATATAGCAATCACTCGCACAATATGACATCAACAAGATGATAGACCCACCACCAAAAGGATGACAAAGCGAAACTCACACCGGCTACTACCACCAAAAGGATGATACAACAAAACACTCACACAATCTGACATCAACAAGATGACAGACCCATCACCAAAAAGACGATGGAGCAAACTCACACCGGCTACTACCACCGAACGAATGATAGAGCAAACACTCACATAATCAAACATCAATAAGATGACATACCCACCATCAAATGGATGATGGAGCTAACTCACATCGACTACTACCACCAAAAGGATGATAAAAGAAAACACTCGCACAATCTGACATCAATAAAATGACAGACCCACCACCAAAAGGATGATGAAGCAAACACTCCCACAATCTGACATCAAAAAGATGACAGACCCATCGCCAAAAGGATGACGGAGCAAAACTTACACCGACTACTACCACCAAAAGGATGACAGACCCACCAACAAAAGGATGATGGAGTGAACTTACAACGACTACTACCACCAAAAGGATGATACAACAAAATACTCATACAATCTGACATCAACAAGATGACATACCCACCACCAAAAGGACGATGGAGCAAACTCACACCGGCTACTACCACCGAAAGGATGACAGAGCAAACACTCGCACAATCTGACATCAACAAGATGACAGACCCACCACCAAAAGGATGATGGAGGAAACTCACACCGGCTACTACCACTAAAAGGATGATAGAGAAAACCCTCGTCCAATCTGACATCAATAAGATAACAGACCCGCCACCAAAAGGACGATGGAGGAAACTCACACCGGCTACTACCACAAAAAGGAAGATAGAGCATACATTTGCACAATCTAACATCAATAAGATGACAGACCCACCACCAAAAGGATTCCGGAGCAAACTCACACCGGATACTACCACCAAAAGGATGATTGAGCAAAGACTCGCACAATCTGACATCAACTAGATGACCGACCCACCACCAAAAGGATGATGGAGAAAACTAACACTGGCTACTACCCCCAAAAGGATGATAGATCAAACACTCGCACAATCTGACATCAATAAGATGACAGACCCACCACCAAAAGGATGATGGAGCAAAACTGACACCGGCTACTACCACCAAAAGGATGATTAAGAAAACACTAACACAATCTAAAATCAATAAGATGACATACCCACCACCAAATGGATGATGGAGCTAACTCACACCGGCTACTACCACGAAATGGATGATATAGCAAACACTCGCACAATATGACATCAACAAGATGACAGACCCACTACCAAAAGGATGACGGAGCAAAACTCACACCGGCTACTACCACCAAAAGGATGATACAACAAAACACTCGCACAATCTGACATCAACAAGATGACAAATCCATCACCAAAAAGACGATGGAGAAAACTTACACCGGCTACTACCATCGAACGGATGATTGAGCAAACACTCACACAATTTGACATCAACAAGATTTCAAACCCACCACCAAAAGGATGATGGAGCAAACCAACACTGGCTACTATCCCGAAAAGGATGGTAGAGCAAACACTCGCACAATCTTACATGAACAAGATGACAGACCCACCACCAAAAGGACGACGGAGCGAAACTCACACCGGCTACTACCACCAAAAGGATTATAGAGCAAACACTCGCATAATCTGACATCAACAAGATGACAGACCCACCACCAAAAGGACGATGGAGCGAACTCACAACGGCTACTACCATCAAAAGAATGATAGAGCAAACACTCGCACAATCCGACACCACAAACTGAAAAACCCACCACCAAAAGGATGATTGAGCAAACTCACACCGGCTATTACCACCAAAAGGATTATAGAGCTAACACTCGCACAATCTAACATAAAAAAGATGAGAGACCCACCACCAAAAGGATGATGGAGCGAACTCACACCGGCTACTACCAACAAAAGGATGATATAGCAAAACACTCGCACAATCTTACATCAACAAGACGACAGACCCCCCACACCAAGGATGAAGGAGCGAAACTCACACTGGCTACTACCACTCAAAGGATGTTAGAGAAAACCCTCGTACAATCTGACATCAACAAGATGGCCGACCCATCACCAAAAGGACGATGGAGGAAACTCACACCGGCTACTACCACGAAAAGGAAGATAGAGCAAACATTTGCACAATCTAACATCAATAAGATGACAGACCCACCACCAAAAGGATTCCGGAGCAAACTCACACCGGATACTACCACCAAAAGGATGATTGAGCAAAGACTCGCACAATCTAACATCAACAAGATGACAGACCCACCACCAAAAGGATGATGGAGAAACCTCACACTAGCTACTACCCCCAAAAGGATGATAGAGCAAACACTCGCACAATCTGACATCAATAAGATGACAGAACCACCACCAAAAGGATGATGGAGCGAAACTGACACCGGCTACTACCATCGAACGGATGATTGAGCAAACACTCACACAATTTGACATCAACAAGATTTCAGACCCACCACCAAAAGGATGATGGAGCAAACTAACACTAACTATTACCCCGAAAAGGATGATAGAGCAAACACTCACACAATCTTACATGAACAAGATGACAGACCCACCACCAAAAGGACGACGGAGCGAAACTCACACCGGCTACTACCACCAAAAGGATTATAGAGCAAACACTCGCACAATTTGACATCAACAAGATGACAGACCCACCACCAAAAGGACGATGGAGCGAACTCACAACGGCTACTACCAACAAAAGGATGATAGAGCAAACACTCGCACAATCCGACATCACAAACTGACAGACCCACCACCAAAAGGATGATGGAGCAAACTCACACCGGCTATTACCACCAAAAGGATTATACAGCTAACACTCGCACAATATAACATAAACAAGATGAAAGACCCACCATCAAAAGGATGATGGAGCGAACTCACACCGGCTACTACCAATAAAAGGATGATATAGAAAAACACTCGCACAATCTTACATCAACAAGACGACAGACCCCCCACACCAAGGATGAAGGAGCGAAACTCACACTGGCTACTACCACCCAAAGGATGTTAGAGAAAACCCTCGTACAATCTGACATCAACAAGATGGTCGACCCATCACCAAAAGGACGATGGAGGGAATTCACACAGGCTACTACCACCAAAAGGATGATAGAGCAAACATTTGCACAATCTAACATCAACAAGATGACAGACCCACCACCAAAAGGATGCCAGAGCAATCTCACACCAGCTAATACCACAAAAAGGATGATAGAGCAAACACTCGCACAATCTGACATCAACATGATGACAGACCCACCACCAAAAGGATGTGGAGTAAACTCACACTGACTACTACCCCCAAACAGATGATAGAGCAAACACTCGCACAATCTAACATTAACAAGATGACAGACACATCCCCAAAAGGATGCCAGAGCAAATCACACCGGCTACTACCATCAAACTGATGATAGAGCTAACACTCCCACAATCTGACATCAACAAGATGACAGACCCACCAGCAAAACAATGACGGAGCGAAACTCACACCGGATACTACCATCAAAAGGATGATAGAGAAAACATTCGTACAAACTGGCATAAACAAGATGAGAGACCCACCACCAAAAGGATGATGGAGCAAACTCACACCGGCTACTACCAATAAATGGATGATATAGCAAAACACTCGCACAATCTTACATCAACAAGACGACAGACCCCCCACACCAAGGATGAAGGAGCGAAACTCACACTAGCTACTACCACCCAAAGGATGTTAGAGAAAACCCTCGTACAATCTGACATCAACAAGATGGCCGACCCATCACCAAAAGGACGATGGAGGGAATTCACACAGGCTACTACCACCAAAAGGATGATAGAGCAAACATTTGCACAATCTAACATCAAAAAGATGACAGACCCACCACCAAAAGGATGTCAGAGCAATCTCACACCGGCTAATACCACAAAAAGGATGATAGAGCAAACACTCGCACAATCTGACATCAACATGATGACAGACCCACCACCAAAAGGATGTGGAGTAAACTCACACTGACTACTACCCCCAAACAGATGATAGAGCAAACACTCGCACAATCTAACATCAACAAGATGACAGACACATCCCCAAAAGGATGCCAGAGCAAACTCACACCGGCTACTACCACCAAACTGATGATAGAGCTAACACTCCCACAATCTGACATCAACAAGATGACAGACCCACCAACAAAAGGATGATGGAGTGAACTCACAACGGCTACTACCACCAAAAGGATGATACAGCAAAATACTCGTACAATCTGACATCAACAAGATGACATACCCACCACCAAAAGGACGATGGAGCAAACTCACGCCGGCTACTACCACCGAAAGGATGATAGAGCAAACACTCGCACAATCTGACATCAACAAGATGACAGACCCACCAGCAAAACAATGACAGAGCGAAACTCACACCGGATACTACCATCAAAAGGATGATAGAGAAAACATTCATACAATTTGACATCAACAAGATGACAGACCCACCACCAAAAGGTTGACGGAGAGAAACTCACACCGGGTACTACCTCCAAAAGGATGATACAATAAAACACTCGCACAATCTAACATCAGCAATATGACATACCCACCACTAAAAGCATGATGGAGCAAACTCACACCGGCTACTACAACCAAAAGGATGATAGAGAAAAACACTCGCACAATCTGCATCAACAAGACGACAGACCCATTACCAAAAGGATGACGGAGCGAAACTCACACCGGCTACTACCACCAAAAGGATGATGCAGCAAACCATCGCACAATCCGACATCCAAACGATGACAGACCCCCCACACTACGGATGACGGAGCAAAAGTAACACTAGCTACTACCACCAAAAGGATGATAGAGTAAACCCTCGTACAATCTGACATCAACAAGATGACCGACCCATCACCAAAAGGACAATGGAGGGAATTCACACCGGCTACTACCACCAAAAGGATGATAGAGCAAACATTTGCACAATCTAACATCAAAAAAATGATAGACCCACCACCAAAAGGATGCCAGAGCAAACTCACAACGGCTACTACCACCAAAAGGATGATAGAGCAAACACTGGCATAATCTATCATCAACAAGATGACAGACCCACCACCAAAAGGATAATGGATTAAACTCACACTGGCTACTACCCCCAAAAGGATGATAGAGCAAACACTCGCACAATCTGACATCAACAAGATGACATACCCACCACCAAAAGGATAATGGACGAACTCATACTGGCTACTACCACCAAAAGGATGATAGAGCTAACACTCGCACAATCTGACATCAACAAGATGATATATCCACCACCAAAAGGATGATGGAGTGAACTCACAACGGCTACTACCACCAAAAGGATGATACAAGAAAACACACGTACAATCTGAAATCAACAAGATGACATACCCACCACCAAAAGGACAATGGAGCAAAATGACACCGGCTACTACCACCGAAAGGATGATAGAGCAAACACTCACACAATCTGACATCAACAAGATGACAGACCCACCACCAAAAGGATGACAGAGCAAAACTCACACCGGCTACTGCCACCAAAAGGATGATAGAGAAAACATTCGCACAATCTGACATCAACAAGATTACACACCCACCACCAAAAAGATGATGTAGCAAAGTCACACCGGCTACTACCACCAAAAGGATGATAGAGAAAAACACTCGCACAATCTGACATCAAAAAGACGACAAACCCACTACCAAAAGAATGACGGAGCGAAACTCACACTGGCTACTACCACCAAAAGGATGATACAGCAAACCATCGCACAATCAGACATCCAAAAGATGACAGACCCCCCACACCAAGGATGGCAGAGCGAAACTCACACTGGCTACTACCACCAAAAGGATGATAGAGAAAATGTAATACCCCACTTTACCCCGTACGCGTAATATAATAAATATATAGAAACAATTCATGAAATTCATCAGTGTTCTCCAACACAGTGAGATATCACACTACGTAACTTCATTTCATTAAAATAATCGATATTATTTAGTTTTCATGTAAGCAGCGGAATACAAATTAATTCTCCAATATAATTCTCCTCGACATGAGGTCATACAACATAAGTCCAATAAATGAAGATACGTAACAATAAACAAATAAAGTAGTCAAATAACAACTTAACCTCGTCATCCCATGTCACGTATCAGAGTGACTCCTAAGACTCGATCAAATAGCAACACGCTCCAAGCACTACTCAGGTACCTGATCACCTGTACTCCCAAGAGAGCACAGACACAACAACAAAAAGGGGTGAGAACTACATTCAATAAATAAACGGTGAAATACACATGCTAAGGAGTAGTTACACACCATACATACAATCATACATAATTAACGCACATACATGTGCCACCTCAATCATTCGGCACTAATAGTCCACATTCAATTACAATAATGCAATGCGACTCACTGGCCCGACACAATGCATGTGGTACCAACACAATCTCATACGATTCACCCTAGAACCCAATTCCCGTCGGAATCCGGATAAGTCGTATATACGTTCCTCTGAACTACAACTTATCTCCACAACAACTTCCACAATGAAGTCCGGATGAAACTAGGCATCCATCATGGATTCCCACCTAGCCATCTCTACAAGACACATGATATGAAATGCATGTCAACACAATTATGCAATGTAATACATCATGCATAATTCACGATCAATCTTGATCCACACGAGCCATCCGCTCACCATAATCCTCTCGGGAATTACCACAATCGCACAAGATTGTCCACATTCGACCATCTTGGCCCACTTCTATCAAAATAACAAGACATCATTGAACCAGAACATGATTCGTTACTAAAACATATACACAATTGACTTCTCAAACATAATTAGATATAAAATATTGGGAAATCAATTCCATTATCTATCCTATGTTATAGCTCTGTTCATTAGCTTTCCAATGCTTCGAACGAGGATCAAAACGGACTTACGGATCCAGAGTTACGTCCAAAACAATTTCGACCGAAAACATGAACATCCGTGACGGACAGAAAGACGTTGTTATGCTCCGGAACTGATTTTCGCTCAATTATTCTTGCGAATTACTTACTCAAAGCATCCAAAACATCACTAAAACATTCCTAAGGTTATACGGCAATACCGACACAACTGCTATGGTTTATTATGCTCATCTGACAACATTTGCAACACATAAAACACTATTTCCTGCAATTACTCTGAGTACTTCAGAGTTACCCACATTTGCATATTCCTATTCTTATAGGGACAACGTATTACAATTTTTCCTTCAATTACATCCTACGACATTAAAATTACTCACTATCTAATATTTAACCCCTTCAGGGTCAGACATATAACAATGTCAAGGTTCTGGCCACGAAAGTCCAATTTTCCATAAGTTTTTCTTATATTAATATTCAACGATACATATCATTTGGCCATTTGGTCATAACCTCAGATTCTTACAGTTACCTCCCTATTTCCCACAATTAACCCAAATCTCTAAACCTTAGGGAAACCTTAGAGCATCGTACTAATAACGATATGACACATTCATTTCTACATATTTGCCCAAATCCCTAAAAGTTCAGATTTCCAGATCTACTACTCACTAGTATTCTATGACAGCATCAAGCATTTCTCACACGAATTCCGTATTAATTCTGCTTTCGGATACACAAAACATCATACAAACAGTATTCAACAATAACAGAAAATTTGAGAACAAATCAAGTTACGAAAATTGGACTCAAGAATCCTCAAGAACACATAATTCCTATGAGAGAAAGGACCTCTCACTACCCTCTCATGTTAATTCACCCATATTGAAATCCATTCTCCCCCTTACCTCGATTAATTGCTCAATCGTTTAAGAATCTTGAAGGATTGACAGCCCTAGCCTCCTTCTCTTCCTCCTTGTTCTTCTTCTCACTTTTTCTCCCAAAACCTTTCTCTGGCAGTTTATCTTGTTCTAATTCTCTTTCCCCAAAAAAACTTCTCAATTTCCTTTAATCCCTTATTTCTTATTTTATTATTTAAATCCTATAATAATAATAATAATAATAATAATAATAATATTATTCTCCCACTAATAATAATATTCATACTAATAGTAATAATATGAATAATAATAATATTCCACCAAATAATATTATTAATACGAATAATAATAATAATAATAATAATAATAATAATAACAACAATAATAATAATAATAATAATGTTAATCTCAAACCCTCATACAATCTGATATCAACAAGGTGACCGACACACCACCAAGAGGACGATGAAGGGAATTCACACCAGCTACTACCACCAAAAGGATGATAGAGCAAACATTTGCACAATCAAACATCAACAAGATGACAGCCCTACCACCAAAAGGATGCCAGAGAAAACTCACACCGGCTACTACCACCAAAATGATGATAGAGCAAACCTTCGCACAATCTGACATCAACAAGATGACAGACCCACCACCAAAACAAAGACGGAGAGAAACTCACACCGGGTACTACCACCAAAATGATGATAAAACAAAACACTAGCACAATCTAACATCAACAAGATGACATACCCACCACCAAAGGTTGATTGAGCAAACTCACACCGGCTACTACCACCAAAAGGATGATAGAGAAAAACACTCGTACACTCTGACATCAACAAGACGACAGACCCACCACCAAAAGGATGATGGAGTAAACTCACACTGGCTACTACCCCCAAAAGGATGATAGAGCAAACACTCGCACAATCTGACATAAACCAGATGACAGACCCACCACCAAAAGGATGATGGAGTAAACTCACACTGGCTAGTACCCCCAAAAGGATGACAGAGCAAACACTTGCATATTTTGACATCAACAAGATGACAGACCCACCACCAAAAGGATGATGGAGCGAACTTACACTGGCTACTACCACCAAAAGGATTATAGAGAAAAACACTCGCACAATCTGAAATCAAAAAGATGACATACCCACCACTAAAAGGACGACGGAGCAAACTCACACCGGCTACTACCACTAAAAGGTTGATAGAGAAAACACTCGCTCAATCTGACATCAACAAGATGACAGACCCACACCCAAAAGGATGACAGAGCGAAACTCACACCGGCTACTACCACCAAAATGATGATTGAGAAAACACTGGCACAATCTGACATCAATAAGATGATAGACCCACCACAAAAAGGATGATGGAGTAAACTCACACTGGCTACTACCCCCAAAAGGATGATAAAGCAAACACTTGCACAATCTGACATCAGCAAGATGACATACCCACAACCAAAAGGATCATGGAGCGTACTCACACCGGCTATTACCACCAAAAGGATGATAGAACTAACACTCGCACAATCTGATATCAACAAGATGACAGACCCACCACCAAAAGGACGACGGAGCGAACTCACAATGGCTACTACCACCAAAAGGATGATAGAGAAAACATTCGCACAATCTGACATTAACAAGATGACAGACCCACCACCAAAAAGATGATGTAGCAAAGTCACACTGACTATTACCACCAAAAGAATGATAGAGATAAACACTCGCACAATCTGACATCAACAAGACGACAGACCCATTACCAAAAGGATGACGTAGCGAAACTCACACCGTGTACTACCACCAAAAGGATGATATAGCAAACCATCGCACAATCAGACATCCAAAAGATGACGACCCCCCACACCAAGGATGACAGAGCAAAACTCACGCTGGCTACTACCACCAAAAGGATGATAGAGAAAACACTCGTACAATCTGACATCAACAAGATGACAGACACACCACCAAGAGAGGGATGAAGGGAATTCACACCGGCTACTACCACCAAAAGGATGATAGAACAAACATTTGCACAATCTAACATCAACAAGATGACAGACCCCACACCAAAAGGATGCCAGAGCAAACTCACACCGGCTACTACCACCAAAATGATGATAGAGCAAACATTCGAATAACCTGACATCAAAAACATGACAGACCCACCACGAAAAGGATGACAGAGAGAAACTCACACCAGGTACTACCATTATAATGATGATACAAGAAAACTCTCGCACAATCTAACATCAATAAAATGACAGACCCCTCACCAAAAGGATGCCAGAGGAAACTCACACCGGCTACTACCACCAAAATTATGATAGAGTAAACATTCGTACAATCTGACATCAACAAGATGACAGACCCACCACGAGAAGAATGAATGAGAGAAACTCACACCAGGTACTACCACCAAAATGATGATACAACAAAACACTCGCACAATCTGACATCAACAAGATGACATACCCACCACCAAAAGGATGATTGAGCAAACTCACACTGGCTACTACCACCAAAATGATGATAGAGAAAAACACTCGCACAATCTGACATCAACAAGACGACAGACCCACCACCAAAAGGATGATGGAGTAAACTCACACTGGCTACTACCCCCAAAAGGATGATAGAGCAAACATTCGCATAATCTGACATCAACAAGATGACAGACCCACCACCAAAAGGATGATGGAGTAAACTCACACTGGCTACTTCCCCTAAAAGCATGATAGAGCAAACACTCGCACAATCTAACATCAAAGAGATGACAGACCCACCACCAAAAGGATGATGGAGCGAAACTCACACCGGCTACTACCACCAAAAGGATGATGGAGCAAACACTCGCACAATCTGACATCAACAAGATGACAGACCCATCACCAAAAGGATGACGGAGCGAAATTCATACCAGCTACTACCACCAAAAGGATGATAGAGGAAACACTTTCACAATTTGACATCAACAAGATGACATACCCAACACCAAAAGGATGATGGAGCAAAATCACACTGGCTACAACCACCAAAAGGATGATAGACAAAAACACGCGCACAATATGACATCAACAAGATGACATACCCACCACCAAAAGGACGATGGAGCAAACTCACACCGGCTACTACCACTGAAAGGTTGATAGAGCAAACACTCTCTCAATCTGACATCAACAAGAATACAGACCCACCAACAAAAGGATGACGGAGCGAAACACACACCGACTACTACCACCAAAATGACGATAGAGCAAACATTCGCACAATCTGACATCAACAAGATGACAGACCCACCACCAAATAGATGACGGAGAGAAACTCACACCGGGTACTACCACAAAAAGGATGATACAACAAAATACTCGCACAATCTAACATCAACAAGACGACAAACCCATTACCAAAAGGATGATGGAGAGAACTTACACCGGCTTCTACCACCAAAAGGATGATAGAGAAAAACACTCGCACAATCTAACATCAATATGATGATAGACCCACCACCAAAAGGATGATGGAGTAAACTCACACTGGCTACTACCTCCAAAAGGATGATAGAGCAAACACTCGCACAATCTGACATCAACAAGATGACAGATCCACCACCAAAAGGATGATGGAGAAAACTCACACTGGCTACTACCACCAAATGGATTATAGAGAAAAACACTCGCACAATCTGACATCAACAAGATGACATACCCACCACCAAAAGGACGACGGAGCAAACTCACACCGGCTACTACCACCAAAATGATGATAGAGCAAACATTCCCACAATATGACATCAATAAGATGACAGACCCATAACCAAAAGGATGACAGAGAGAACCTAACACCGGGTAATACCACCAAAAGGATGATACAACAAAACACTCGCACAATCTAACATCAACAAGACAACAAACCCATTACCAAAAGGATGACGGAGCGAAACTCACACCAGCAACTACCACCAAAAGGATGATACAGCAAACCATCGCACAATCAGACATCTAAAAGATGACAGACCCTCCACACCAAGGATGACGGAGCAAAACTCACACTGGCTACTACCACCAAAAGGATGATAGAGAAAACCTACGTACAATCTGACATCAACAGGATGACCGACCCATCACCAACAGGATGATGGAGGGAATTCAGACCGGATACTACCACATAAAGGATGATAAAGCAACCATTTGCACAATCTAACATCAACAAGATGACAGACCCACCACCAAAAGGATTCTAGAGCAAACTCACACCGGCTACTACCACCAAAAGAATCATAGAGAAAATACTGGCACAATCTGACATCAATAAGATGATAGACCCACCACCAAAAGGATAATGGAGTAAACTCACACTGGCTACTACCCCCAAAAGGATGATAGAGCAAACACTCGCACAATCTGACATCAGCAAGATGACATACCCACCACCAAAAGGATAATGGAACTTTACTCACACCGGCTACTTCCACCAAAAGGATGATAGAGGTAACACTCACACAATCTGACATCAACAAGATGACAGACCCACCACCAAAAGGACGATGGAGCGAACTCACAACGGCTACTACCACCAAAAGGATGATACAGCAAACATTCACACAATATGACATCAACAAGATTATAGACCCACTACCAAAAGGATGACAGAGCGAAACTCACACCGGCTACTCCCACTAAAAGGATGATAGAGAAAACATTCGCACAATCTGACATCTACAAGATGACAGACCCACCATCAAAAAGATGATGTAGCAAAGTCACACCGGCTACTAACACGAAAAGGATGATAGAGATAAATACTCGCACAATCTGACATCAACAAGACGACAGACCCATTATCAAAAGGATGACGGAGCGAAACTCACACCGTCTACTACCACCAAAAGAATGATATAGCAAACCATCGCACAATCAGACATCCAAAAGATGACAGACCCCCCACACCAAGGATGACGGAGCAAAACTGACACTGGCTACTACCACCAAAAGGATGATAGAGAAAACCCTCGTACAATCTGACATCAATAAGATGACCGACACACCACCAAGAGCACGATGAAGGGAATTCACACCAGCTACTACCACCAAAAGGATGATAGAGCAAACATTTGCACAATCTAACATCAACAAGACGACAGACCCCACACCAAAAGGATGCCAGAGCAAATTCAAACCGGTTACTACCACCAAAATGATGATAGAGCAAACATTCGTATAATCTGACATCAAAAGGATGACACACCCACCACGAAAAGGATGACGGAGAGAAACTCACACCGGGTACTACCATTATAATGATGATACAACAAAACACTCGCATAATCTAACATCAATAAGATGATAGACCCCACAACAAAAGGATGCCAGAGCAAACTCACACCGGCTACTACCATCAAAATTATGATAGAGAAAACATTCGTACAATCTGACATCAACAAGATGACAGACCCACCACGAAAAGGATGACGGATAGAAACTCACACCGGGTACTACCACCAAAATGATGATACAACAAAATACTCGCACAATCTGACATCAACAAGATGACATACCCACCACCAAAAGGATGATTGAGCGAACTCACACCGGCTACTACCACCAAAAGGATGATAGAGAAAAACACTCACACAATCTGACACCAACAAGACGACAGACCCACCACCAAAAGGATGATCGAGAAAACTCACACTGGCTACTACCCCCAAAAGGATGATAGAGCAAACACTCGAACAATCTGACATCAACAAGATGACAGACTGATCGGTGGATTTCACTTGTGTTTTCAAACTCTGTTTGTTGTTGGTTTTGCACTTTTTTTATCTGTTTTTGAAGCATTAGTTTTTGTTATCTTAGTTATTTGTAGTCGTTTTTACGTAAGTCTTATTTTGAGGATTGTATTACTTTTGCCGCTGGTGCGTTTGATTCGGTTTCTTTTAGTTTGTTTTTGGCAGGAATTGATGGCCCGACATTAGCACCGTTTCGGAGGCAAAGAAAAGTCGAAAAAATGGAATTCAGAGGCACAACACGGGTACCCGTGTTACACAACACGGCCCGTGTCAGGGAGGACACGGTTGGAATGACACGATCAAGATGAGCAGAGGAAAATGGAGAACAGAAGAGCAACACGGGTGCCCGTGTCACATAACACAGCCCGTGTTGCAGCCCCTGAAGATGAAAAGCACTCTGTTTGATTCAGCAGTCTGACACGGCCACCCGTGTCCCATGACACGGCCCGTGTCAGGCCCACTGATAGTGAATTTGTTTTTTTTTCCTGATTTTTATGCTATCAGACCTGTTTCGAAGGGCATTTTAGAAATTTTGCAATGTAATTTGAATTTGGATATATGAGCCGCTTTTTGGCCAAAAACAAGACACTTTTGGATTGGGGATAGGATTGACAACTGAAGAGGGAGATTTCTGGAGAACGAAGGATCGATCAAGAGCGGAAGCAATTGATGATCCAAGTGAACCAACTTCAATTGTAATGATCTTCTCCTTTTCATTTCTAATTGCATTTGTTTTTATTAAGAACATGAGTCGCTAAACCCCCATTTGTTAGGGGGTGGTACTGCATTGCGATGTATTGACATTTATTTAGATTATTCTATGAGAATTATGTTATTCACCTTATATATTTTATTTTGCAACAATATTAATGCGTATTCATATTGGAAAGTAGAATTCGATTCATGATTAGGTTTTGGTCTGGAAAGTCAACCTAACGCTTTTGCAAAATAATATTACGGTAGATATTGCTTAGGAATGGGGATATCCCGTATCACGTATTTTATTGTCAGAACTATTGCTTGATGCTTTTCATGGACACTGAGGAATTAGTGTACATGAAACTCATCAAAGGGTTTTTATTAAGGAATTAAGGAAAACTAAATTTGAGAACTGATGAATTAAGGTTAATAAACATTATCTCAGAATGATCCTACATGGTCTTTACTCGCGTTGTGTCCACTCCCCTAACATCGTTCTTAGATTAATCTAAAAGTCACTTTTACTCGCTTTGAAACTTTGCAACCAAACAACCCCTAGCCTTTTTGTTCCTTTGAATATTAAAAATCCCGTTAATTTCTACGCAGTCCTTGAGATCGATACTTGGGACTTTTTCCCTTATTACTACAATTGGTAACTCGCGTTGTGTCCACTCCCCTAACATCGTTCTTAGATTAATCTAAAAGTCACTTTTACTCGCTTTGAAACTTTGCAACCAAACAACCCCTAGCCTTTTTGTTCCTTTGAATATTAAAAATCCCGTTAATTTCTACGCAGTCCTTGAGATCGATACTTGGGACTTTTTCCCTTATTACTACAATTGGTAAAAATAGTACACTTGCTATTTTCCCGATCACAGACCCACCACCAAAAGGATGATGGAGTAAAATCACACTGGCTACTACCCCCAAAAGGATGATAGAGCAAACACTCGCACAATCTGACATCAACAAGATGACAGACCCACCACCAAAAGGATGACGGAGTGAAACTCACACCGGCTACTACCACCAAAAGGATGATGGAGCAAACACTCGCACAAACTAACATCAACAAGATGACAGACCCACCACCAAAAGGATGACGGAGTGAAACTCACACCGGCTACTACCACCAGAAGGATGATAGAGGAAACAATTGCACAATTTGACATCAACAAGATGACAGACCCACCACCAAAAGGATGATGAAGCGAAATCACACTGGCTACTACCACCAAAAGGATGATAGAGAAAAACACTCGCACAATATGAGATCAACAAAATGACATACCAACCACCAAAAGGAAGATGGAGCAAACTCACACCGGCTACTACCACTGAGAGGTTGATAGAGCAAACACGGACTCAATCTGACATCAACAAGATGATAGACCCACCAACAAAAGGATGTCGGAGCGAAACTCACACCGGCTACTACCACCAAAATGACGATAGAGCAAACATTCGCACAATCTGACATCAACATGATGACTTACCCACCACCAAATGGATGACGGAGAGAAACTCACACCGGGTACTACCACCAAAAGGATGATACAACAAAACACTCGCACAATCTAACATTAACAAGATGACATACCCACCACCAAAAGGATGATGGAGCGAACTCACACCGGCTACTACCACCAAAAGGATGATAGAGAAAAACACTCGCACAATCAGACATCAAAAAGACGACAGACCCATTACCAAAAGGATGACGGAGCGAAACTCACACCGTCTACTACCACCAAAAGGATGATACAGCAAACCATCGCACAACGAAACATCCAAAAGATGACAGACCCCCCACACAAAGGATGACGGAGCGAAACTCACACTAGCTACTACCACCAAAAGGATGATAGAGAAAACTGTCGTACAATCTGACATCAACAAGATGACCGATACACCACCAAGAGGATGATGAAGGGAATTCACACCGGCTACTACCACCAAAAGGATGATAGAGCAAACATTTTCATAATCTAACATCAACAAGATGACATATCACCACCAAAAGGATGCCAGAGCAAACTCACACAGGCTA
Source organism: Lathyrus sativus (assembly GCA_963859935.3). NCBI lineage: Eukaryota > Viridiplantae > Streptophyta > Magnoliopsida > Fabales > Fabaceae > Lathyrus > Lathyrus sativus. Next base: position 201,425,143 of record OZ012740.1, on the reverse strand, counting down.
CTTCCACCAAAATGAGGATAGAGCAAACATTCACACAATCTGACATCAACAAGATGACAAACCTACCTCCAAAAGGATGACGGAGAGAAACTCACACCGGGTACTACCACCAAAATGATGATACAATCTAGCATCAACAAGATGACATACCCACCACCAAAAGGATGATTGAGCGAACTCACACCAGCTACTACCACCAAAAGGATGATAGAGAAAATCACTCACACAATCTGACATCAACAAGACGACGGACCCACCACCAAAAGGATGATGGAGTAAACTCACACTGGCTACTACCCCGAAAAGGATGATATAGCAAACACTCGCACAATCTGACATCAACAAGATGACAGACCCATCACCAAAAGGATGATGGAGTAAACTAACACTGGCTACTACCCCCAAAAGGATGATAGAGCAAACACTCGCACAATCTGACATCAATAAGATGACAGACCCATCACCAAAAGAATGACGGAGCGAAACTCAGACCGACTACTACCACCAAAAGGATGATGAAGCAAACACTCGCACAGTCTGACATCAACAAGATGACAGACCCATCACCAAAAGAATGACGGAGCGAAACTCAGACCGACTACTACCACCAAAAGGATGATGAAGCAAACACTCGCACAGTCTGACATCAACAAGATGACAGACCCACCACCAAAAGGATGACGGAGCGAAACTCACACTGGCTACTACCACCAAAAGGATGATATTGCAAACACTTGCACAATTTGACATCAACAAGATGACAGACTTATTACCAAAAGGATGACGGAGCGAAACTCACACCGGCAACTACCACCAAATGGATAATACAGCAAACCATCGCACAATCAGACATCTAAAAGATGACAGACCTTCCACACCAAGGATAACGGAGCCAAACTCACACTGGTTACTCCCACCAAAAGGATGATAGAGAAAACCCTCGTACAATCTGACATCAACAAGATGACCGACCCATCACCAACATGACGATGGAGGGAATTCACACTGGCTACTACCACCAAAAGGATCATAAAGCAACCATTTGCACAATCTAACATCAACAAGATGACAGACCCACCACCAAAAGGATGCCAGAGCAAATTCACACCGGCTACTACCACCAAAAGGATGATAGACCAAACACTGGCACAATATGACATCAACAAGATGACAGACCCACCACCAAAATGATGATTGAGTAAACTCACACTGGCTACAACCCCCAAAAGGATGATAGAGCAAACACTCGCACAATCTGACATCAACAAGATGACAGACCCACCACCAAAAGGATGACGGAGCGAAACTCACACCGGCTACTACAACCAAAAGGATGATGGAGCAAACACTCGCACAATCTGACATCAACAAGATGACAGACCCACCACCAAAAGGATAATGGAGCAAACTCACACTGGCTACTACCACCAAATGGATGATAGAGCTAACACTCGCACAATCTGACATCAATAAGATGACAGACCCACCACTAAAAGGATGATGGAGTGAACTCACAACGGCTACTACCACCAAAAGGATGATACAAAAAAACACTCACACAATGTGACATCAACAAGATGACATACCCACCACCAAAAGGACGATGGAGTGACTCACACCGGCTACTACCAACGAAAGGATGATAGAGCAAACACTCGCACAATCTGACATCAACAAGATGACAGACCCACCACCAAAAGGATGGCAGAGCGAAACTCACACCGGCTACTACGACCAAAAGGATGATAGAGCAAACATTCGCACAATCTGACATCAAGAAGATGACACACCAACCACCAAAATGATGACGGAGAGAAACGCATACCGGGTACTACCACCAAAAGGATGATACAACAAAAAAATTGCACAATCTAACATCAACAAGATGACATACCCACCACCAAAAAAATGATGGAGCAAACTCACACCGGCTACTACCACCAAAAGGATGATAGAGAAAAACACTCGCACAATCTAACATCAACAAGACAACAGACCTGTTACAAAAAGGATGACGGAGCGAAACTCACACCGGCTACTCCCACTAAAAGGATGATACATCAAACCATCGCACAATCAGACATCCAAAAGATGAAAGACCCCTCAGACCAAGGATGACGGAGCAAAAGTCGCACTCGCTACTACCACCAAAATGATGATAGAGCAAACATTCGCACAATCTGACATCAACAAGATGACAGAACCACCGCCAAAAGGATGACGTAGATAAACTCACACCGGGTACTACCACCAAAAGGATGATACAACAAAACACTAGCACAATCTAACATCAATAAGATGACATACCTACCACCAAAAGGATGATGGATCAAACTCACACCGGCTAGTACCACCAAAAGGATGATAGAGAAAAAGACTTGCACAATCTAACATCAACAAGACGACAAACATATTACAAAAAGGATGACGAAGCGAAACTCACACCGGCAACTACAACCAAATGGATGATACAGCAAACCATCGCACAATCGGACATCTAAAAGATGACAGACCCCCCACACCAAGTATGACAGGGCGAAATTCACACTGGCTACTACAACCAAAAGGATGATAGAGCAAACCCTCGTACAATCTGACATCAACAAGATGACTGACCCATCACATACAGGACGATGGAGGGAATTCACACCAGCTACTACCACCAAAAGGATGATAGAGCAAACATTTGCACAATCCAACATCAACAAGATGACAGACCCACAACCAAAAGGATGCCAGAGCAAACTCACATCGGCTACTACCACCAAAAGGATGATAGAGCAAACAGTGGTACAATCTGACATCAACAAGATGACAGACCCACCACCAAAAGGATGATAGAGTAAACTCACACTGACTACTACCTCCAAAAGGATGATAGAGCAAACACTCGCACAATCTGACATCAACAAGATGACAGACCCCCCCCCCCCACCCCACCAAGGATGACGAAGCGAAACTCACACCGGCTACTACCACCAAAAGGATGATAGAGCAAACATTTGCACAATCTGACATTAACAAGATGAGAGACCCACCACCAAAAGGATGACGGGGAGAAACTTACACTGGGTACTACCACCAAAAGGATGATACAACAAAACACTAGCAGAATCTATCATCAACAAGATGACATACCCACCACCAAAAGGATGATGGAGCGAACTCACACCGGCTACTACCACCAAAAGGATGATAGAGAAAAACCTTCGCACAATCTGACATCAACAATACGACAGACCCATTACCAAAAGGATGGCGGAGCGAAACTCACACCGGCAACTACCAACAAGAGGATGATACAACAAACCATCGCACAATCGGACATCTAAAAGATGACAGACCTCCCACACCAAGGATGACGGAGAAAAACTCACACTGGCTACTACCACCAAAACAATGATAGAGAAAACCCTCGAACAATCTGATGGAGGGAATTCACACCAGCTCCTACCACCAAAAGGATGATAGAGCAAACATTTTCACAATATAACATCAACAAGATGACAGACCCACCACCAAAAGGATGCCAGAGCAAACTCAAACCGGCTACTACCACCAAAAGGATGATAGAGCAAACAGTGGCACAATCTAACATCAACAAGATGACAGACCCACCACCAAAAGGATGATGGAGTAAACTCACACTGGCTACTACCCCCAAAAGGATGATAGGGCAAACACTCGCACAATCTGACATCAACAAGATGACAGACCCCCCACCTAGGATGACAGAGCGAAACTCACACCGGCTACTACCACCAAAAGGATGATAGAGCAAACATTCGCACAATCTGACATCAACAAGATGACAGACCCACCACCAAAAGGATGACCGCGAGAAACTCACACCGGGTACTACCACCAAAAGGATGATACAACAAAACACTAGCACAATCTAACATCAACAAGATGACATACCCACCACCAAAAGGATGACGGAGCAAACTCACATCGGCTACTACCACCAAAAGGATGATGGAGCAAACACTCGCACAATCTGACATCAACAAGATGACAGACCCACCACCAAAAGGATAATGGAGCAAACTCACACTGGCTACTACCACCAAATGGATGATAGAGCTAACACTCGCACAATCTGACATCAATAAGATGACAGACCCACCACTAAAAGGATGATGGAGTGAACTCACAACGGCTACTACCACCAAAAGGATGATACAGAAAAACACTCACACAATGTGACATCAACAAGATGACATACCCACCACCAAAAGGACGATGGAGTGACTCACACCGGCTACTACCAACGAAAGGATGATAGAGCAAACACTCGCACAATCTGACATCAACAAGATGACAGACCCACCACCAAAAGGATGGCAGAGCGAAACTCACACCGGCTACTACGACCAAAAGGATGATAGAGCAAACATTCGCACAATCTGACATCAACAAGATGACACACCAACCACCAAAATGATGACGGAGAGAAACGCATACCGGGTACTACCACCAAAAGGATGATACAACAAAAAAATTGCACAATCTAACATCAACAAGATGACATACCCACCACCAAAAAAATGATGGAGCAAACTCACACCGGCTACTACCACCAAAAGGATGATAGAGAAAAACACTCGCACAATCTAACATCAACAAGACAACAGACCTGTTACAAAAAGGATGACGGAGCGAAACTCACACCGGCTACTCCCACTAAAAGGATGATACATCAAACCATCGCACAATCAGACATCCAAAAGATGAAAGACCCCTCAGACCAAGGATGACGGAGCAAAAGTCGCACTCGCTACTACCACCAAAATGATGATAGAGCAAACATTCGCACAATCTGACATCAACAAGATGACAGAACCACCGCCGAAAGGATGACGTAGATAAACTCACACCGGGTACTACCACCAAAAGGATGATACAACAAAACACTAGCACAATCTAACATCAACAAGATGACATACCCACCACCAAAAGGATGACGGAGCGAACTCACACCGGCTACTACCACCAAAAGGACGATAGAGAAAAAGACTCGCACAATCTAACATCAACAAGACGACAAACATATTACAAAAAGGATGACGAAGCGAAACTCACACCGGCAACTACAACCAAATGGATGATACAGCAAACCATCGCACAATCGGACATCTAAAACATGACAGAACCCCCACACCAAGGATGATGGAGCAAAACTCACACTGGCTACTACCACAAAAGGATGATAGAGCAAACCCTCGTACAATCTGACATCAACAAGATGACAGACCCATCACATACAGGACGATGGAGGGAATTCACACTAGCTACTACCACCAAAAGGATGATAGAGCAAACATTTGCACAATCTAACATCAACAAGATGACAGACCCACCACCAAAAGGATGCCAGAGCAAACTCACATCGGCTACTACCACCAAAAGGATGATAGAGCAAACAGTGGCACAATCTAACATCAACAAGATGACAGACCCACCACCAAAAGGATGATGGAGTAAGCTCACACTGACTACTACCCCCAAAAGGATGATAGAGCAAACACTCGCACAATCTGACATCAACAAGATGACAGACCCCCCCCCCCCCCCCCACACAAAGGATGACGGAGCGAAACTCACACCGGCTACTACCACCAAAAGGATGATAGAGCAAACATTCGCACAATTTGACATCAACAGGATGACAGATCCACCACCAAAAGGATGACAGAGAGAAACTCACACCGGGTACTACCACCAAAAGGATGATACAACAAAACACTAGCACAATCTAACATCAACAAGATGACATACCCATAACCAAAAGGATGACGGAGCGAACTCACACCGACTACTACCACCAAAAGGACGATAGAGCAAACAGTGGCACAATCTGACATCAATAAGATGACAGAGCCCCCACCAAAAGGATGATGGAGTAAACTCACACTGGCTACAACCCCCAAAAGGATGATAGAGCAAACACTCGCACAATCTGACATCAACAAGATGACAGACCGCCTACCAAGGATGACGGAGCAAAACTCACACCGACTACTACCACCAAAAGGATGATAGAGAAAACATTCGCATAATCTGACATCAACAAGATGACAGACCCACCACCAAAAGGATGATGGAGAGAAACTCACACCGGGTACTACCACCAAAAGGATGATACAAATAAACACTAGCACAATCTAACATCAACAAGATGACATAGCCACCACCAAAAGGATGATGGAGCAAACTCACACCGGCTACTACCACCAAAAGGATGATAGAGAAAAACACTCGCAGAATCTGACATCAACAAGACAACAGACCCATTACCAAAAGGATGGTGGAGCGAAATACACACCGGCAACTACCACCAAAAGGATGATACAACAACCCATCATACAATTGGACATGTAAAAGATGACATACCCCCCACACCAAGGATGACGGAGCGAAACTCACACTGGCGACTACCACCAAAAGGATGATAGAGAAAACCCTCGTACAATCTGACATCAACAAGATGACCAACCCATCACATACAGGATGATGGAGGGAATTCACAACAGCTACTACCACCAAAAGGATGATAGAGCAAACATTTGCACAATCTAACATCAACAAGATGACAGACCCACCACCAAAAGGATGCAAAAGCAAATCACACCAGCTACTACCACCAAAAGGATGATAGAGCAAACACTGGCACAATCTGACATCAACAAGATGACATAGCCACCACCAAAAGGATGATGGAGTAAACTCACACTGGCTACTACCCCCAAAAGGATGATAGAGCAAACACTCGCATAATCTGACATCAACAAGATGACAGACCCCCCGCCCCACCAAGTATGATGGAGCGAAACTCACACCGGCTACTACCACCAAAAGGATGATAGAGCAAACATTCGCACAATCGGACATCAACAAGATGACTAACCCATCACATACAGGACGATCGAGGGAATTCACACCAGCTACTACCACCAAAAGGATGATAGAGCAAACATTTGCCCAATCTAACATCAACAAGATGACAGACCCACCACCAAAAGGATGCAAGAGCAAATCACACCGGCTACTACCACCAAAAGGATGATACCGCAAACACTGGCACAATCTGACATCAACTAGATGACATAGCCACCACCAAAAGGATGATGGAGTAAACTCACATTGGCTACTACCCTCAAAAGGATGATAGAGAAAACACTCGCACAATCTGACATCAACCAGATGACAGACCCCCCCCCCCCCCCACCAAGGATGACGGAGCAAAACTCACACCGGCTACCAAAAGGATGATAGAGCAAACATTCGCACAATCTGACATCAACAAGATGACAGACCCACCACAAAAGGATGACAGAGAGAAACTCATACCGGGTATTACCACCAAAAGGATGATACAACAAAACACTAGCACAATCTAACATCAAAAAGATGACATTCCCACCACCAAAAGGATGATGGAGTGAACTCACACCGGCTACTACCCCCAAAAGGATGATAGAGAAAAACACTCGCACAATCTGACATCAACAAGACGACAGACCCATTACCAAAAGGATGATGGAGCAAACTCACACCGGCTACTTCCACCAAAAGGATGATAGAGCTAACACTTGCACAATTTGACATCGACAATATGACAGACCCACCACCAAAAGGACGATGGAGCAAACTCACACCGGCTAATACCACCGAAAGGATGATAGAGAAAACACTCGCACAATCTAACATCAACAAGATGACAGACCCACCACCAAAAGGATGACGGAGCGAAACTCACATAGGCTACTACCACCAAAAGGATGATACAGCAAAACACTCACACAATCTGACATCAACAAGATGACATACCCACTACCAAAAGGACGATGGAGCGACCTCACACCGGCTACTACCACCGAAAGGATGATAGAGCAAACACTCGCATAATCTGACATCAACAAGATGACAGACCCACCACCAAAAGGATGACGGAGCAAAACTCACATCGGCTACTACCACCAAAAGGATGATAGAGCAAACACTCGCATAATCTGACATCAACAAGATGACAAACCCACCACCAAAAGGATGACGGAGTGAAATTCAAACCGGCTACTACCACCAAAAGGATGATAAAGAAGAACACTCGCACAATCTGCCATCAACAAGACGACAGACGCACCACCAAAAGGATGACGGAGCGAAACTCACACCGGCTACTACCACCAAAAGGATGACACAACATACCATCGCACAATCAGACATCAAAAAGATGACAGACCCCCCCCCCCTCCACTAAGGATGACGAAGTGAAACTCACACTGGCAACTACCACCAAAAGGATGATAGAGAAAACCCTCATACAATCTGACATCAACAAGACGACATACCCACCACTAAAAGGACGATGGAGCAAAGTCACACCGGCTACTACCACCAAAAGGATGATAGAGCAAACATTTGCACAATCTAACATCACCAAGATGACAGATCCACCACCAAAAGGAATCCAGAGCAAACTCACAGCGGCTAATACCACCAAAAGGATGATAGAGCAAACACTCGCACAACCTGACATCAACAAGATGACAGACTTACCACCAAAAGGATGATGGAGCAAAGTCAAACTAGCTACTACCCCGAAAAGGACTATAGATCAAACACTCGTACAATCTGACACCAACAAGATGACAGACCCACCACCAAAAGGATTGTGGAGCGAAACTCACACCGACTACTACCACCAAAAGGATGACAGAGCAAACACTCGTACAATCTGACATCAACAAGATGACAGACCCACCACCAAAAGCATAATGGAGCAAACTCACACTGGCTACTACCACCAAAAGGATGATAGAGCTAACACTCGCACAATCTGACATCAACAAGATGACAGACCCACCACCAAAAGGATGACGGAGCGAAACTCACACCTGCTACTACCACCAAAAGGATGTAAGAGCAAACACTCGTACAATCTGACATCAACAAGATGACAGACCCACCACCAAAAGGATAATGGAGGGAACTCACACCGGCTACTACCACCAAAAGGATGATAGAGCAAACATTTGCCCAATCTAACATCAACAAGATGACAGACCCACCACCAAAAGGATGCAAGAGCAAATCACACCGGCTACTACCACCAAAAGGATGATACCGCAAACACTGGCACAATCTGACATCAACTAGATGACATAGCCACCACTAAAAGGATGATGGAGTAAACTCACATTGGCTACTACCCCCAAAAGGATGATAGAGAAAACACTCGCACAATCTGACATCAACCAGATGACAGACCCCCCCCCCCCACCAAGGATGTCGGAGCAAAACTCACACCAGCTACTACCACCAAAAGGATGATAGAGCAAACATTCGCAAAATCTGACATCAACAAGATGACAGACCCACCACAAAAGGATGACAGAGAGAAACTCATACCGGGTATTACCACCAAAAGGATGATACAACAAAACACTAGCACAATCTAACATCAAAAAGATGACATTCCCACCACCAAAAGGATGATGGAGCGAACTCACACCGGCTACTACCCCCAAAAGGATGATAGAGAAAAACACTCGCACAATCTGACATCAACAAGACGACAGACCCATTACCAAAAGGATGATGGAGCAAACTCACACCGGCTACTTCCACCAAAAGGATGATAGAGCTAACACTTGCACAATTTGACATCGACAATATGACAGACCCACCACCAAAAGGATGATGGAGCAAACTCACACTGGCTAATACCACCGAAAGGATGATGGAGAAAACACTCGCACAATCTAACATCAACAAGATGACAGACCCACCACCAAAAGGATGACGGAGCGAAACTCACATAGGCTACTACCACCAAAAGGATGATACAGCAAAACACTCACACAATCTGACATCAACAAGATGACATACCCACTACCAAAAGGACGATGGAGCGACCTCACACCGGCTACTACCACCGAAAGGATGATAGAGCAAACACTCGCATAATCTGACATCAACAAGATGACAGACCCACCACCAAAAGGATGACGGAGCAAAACTCACATCGGCTACTACCACCAAAAGGATGATAGAGCAAACACTCGCATAATCTGACATCAACAAGATGACAGACCCACCACCAAAAGGATGACGGAGTGAAATTAAAACCGGCTACTACCACCAAAAGGATGATAAAGAAGAACACTCGCACAATCTGCCATCAACAAGACGACAGACGCACCACCAAAAGGATGACGGAGCGAAACTCACACCGGCTACTACCACCAAAAGGATGACACAACATACCATCGCACAATCAGACATCAAAAAGATGACAGACCCCCCCCCCCCCCCCCACTAAGGATGACGAAGTGAAACTCACACTGGCAACTACCACCAAAAGGATGATAGAGAAAACCCTCATACAATCTGACATCAACAAGACGACATACCCACCACTAAAAGGACGATGGAGCAAAGTCACACCGGCTACTACCACCAAAAGGATGATAGAGCAAACATTTGCACAATCTAACATCACCAAGATGACAGATCCACCACCAAAAGGAATCCGAAGCAAACTCACATCGGCTAATACCACCAAAAGGATGATAGAGCAAACACTCGCACAACCTGACATCAACAAGATGACAGACTTACCACCAAAAGGATGATGGAGCAAAGTCAAACTAGCTACTACCCCCAAAAGGATGATAGATCAAACACTCGTACAATCTGACACCAACAAGATGACAGACCCACCACCAAAAGGATTGTGGAGCGAAACTCACACCGACTACTACCACCAAAAGGATGACAGAGCAAACACTCGTACAATCTGACATCAACAAGATGACAGACCAACCACCAAAAGCATAATGGAGCAAACTCACATTGGCTACTACCACCAAAAGGATGATAGAGCTAACACTCGCACAATCTGACATCAACAAGATGACAGACCCACCACCAAAAGGATGACGGAGCGAAACTCACACCTGCTACTACCACCAAAAGGATGATAGAGCAAACACTCGTACAATATGACATCAACAAGATGACAGACCCACCACCAAAAGGATAATGGAGGGAACTCACACCGGCTACTACCACCAAAAGGATGATAGAGCAAAAACTTGCACAATCTGACATCAACAAGATGATAGACCCACCACCAAAAGGATGATGGAGCAAACTCACACCAACTACTGCCACCAAAAGGATGATAGAGCTAACACTCGTACAATCTGACATCAATAATATGACAGACTCACCATCAAAAGGATGATGGAGCAAACTCTACTAGCTAATACCTCCAAAAGGATGATAGAGCAAACACTAGCACAATCTAACATTCACAAGATGACAGACCCACCACCAAAAGGATGATGGAGTAAACTCACACCGGATACTACCATTAAAAGGATGATAGAGAAAAACACTAGCACAATCTGACATCAACAAGACGACATACCCATTACCAAAAGGATGGTGGAGCGAAACTCACACCGCCAACTACCACTAAAAGGATGATACAGCAAACCATCGCACAATCGGACATCTAAAAAATGACAGACCCTCCACACCAAGGATGACGGAGCGAAACTCACACTGGCTACTACCACCAAAAGGATGATAGAGAAAACCCTCGTACAATCTGACATCAACAAGATGACAGAACCATCACATACAGGACGATGGAGGGAATTCAAACCGGCTACTACCACGAAAAGGATGATAGAGCAAACACTCGTACAATCTGTCATCAACAAGATGACAGACCCACAACCAAAAGGATAATGGAGCGAACTCACATCGGTTACTACCACCAGAAGGATGATAGAGCAAACATTTGCACAATCTAACATCAACAAGATGATAGATCCACCACCAAAAGGAAGTCGGATCAAACTCACATCGGCTAATACCACCAAAAGGATGACAGAGCAAACACTCGCACAACCTGACATCAACAAGATGACAGACTTACCACCAAAAGGATGATGGAGCAAAGTCACACTAGCTACTACCCCCAAAAGGATGATAGATAAAACACTCGTACAATCTGACACCAACAAGATTACAGACCCACTACCAAAAGGATTATGGAGCGAAACTCACACCGACTACTACCACCAAAAGGATGACAGAGCAAACACTCGCACAATCTGACATCAACAAGATGACAGACCCACCACCAAAATCATAATGGAGCAAACTCACACTGGCTACTACCACCAAAAGGATGATAGAGCTAACACTCGCACAATCTGACATCAAAAAGATGACAGACCCACCACCAAAAGGATGACGGAGCGAAACTCACACCTGCTACTACCACGAAAAGGATGATAGAGCAAACACTCGTACAATCTGACATCAACAAGATGACAGACCCACCACCAAAAGGATGATGAAGCGAACTCACACCGGATACTGCCACCAAAAGGACGATAGGCTAACGCTCGCACAATCTGACATCAACAATATGACAGACTCATCACCAAAAGGATGATGGAGCAAACTCACACTGGCTACTACCACCGAAAGGATGATAGAGAAAACATTCGCACAATCTGACATCAACAAGATGACAGACCCACCACCAAAAGGATGACGGAGCGAAACTCACACCGGCTACGACCACCAAAAGGATGATATAGCAAAACACTCACACAATCTGACATCAACAAGATAACATGCCCACCAAAAGGATGATGGAGTGAACTCATAACGGCTACATCCACCAAAAGGATATTATACCAAAACACTCGCACAATCTGACATCAACAAGATGACAGACCCATCACCAAAAGGATGATGGTGTGAAACTCACACCGGCTACTACCACCAAAAGGATGATGCAGCATACCATCGCAAAATCAGACATCCAAGAGATGAAAGACCCCTCACACCAAGGATGACGGAGTGAAACTCACACCGGTTACTACCACCAAAAGGATGATAGAGAAAACCCTCGTACAATCTGACATCAACAAGATGACATACCCACCACCAAATGGGCGATGGAGCAAACTCACATCGACTACTACCACCAAAAGGATGATAGAGCAAACATTTGCACAATCTTTCATCAATAAGATGTCAGACCATCCACCAAAAGGATGCTGGAGCAAACTCACACCGGTAATACCACCAAAAGGATGATAGAGCAAACACTCGCACAACCTAATATCAACAAGATGACAGACCCACCACCAAAAGGATGATGGAGCAAACTCACACTGGCTACTATCCCCAAAAGGATGATAGAGCAAACCGTCACACAATCTGTCATCAACAAGATGACAGACCCACCACCAAAAGGATGACGGAGCAAAACTCACACCAGGTACTACCACCAAAACGATAGTAGAGCAAACACTCGCACAATCTGACATCAACAAGATGACATACCCACCACCAAAAGGATGACGGAGCGAAACTCACACCGACTACTACCACCTAAAGGATGATACAGTAAAACACTCGCTCAATCTGACATCAATAAGATGAAATACCCACCACCAAAAGGACGATGGAGCAAACTCACACTAGCTACTACCATCGAAAGGATGATAGAGCAAACACTCGCACAATCTAACATCAACAAGATGACAGACCCACCACCAAAAGGATGGCGGAGCAAAACTCACACCGACTACAACCACCAAAAGGATGATACAACAAAACACTCGCACAATATAACATCAACAAGATGACATACCCACCACCAAAACGATGATGGAGCAAACTCACAACGGCTACTACCACCAAAAGGATGATAGAGAAAAACACTCGCACAATCTGACATCAACAAGATGACAGACGCACAACCAAAAGGATGATTGAGCGATACTCACACCGGCTACTACCACCAAAAGGATGATACATCATACCATCGCACAATCAAACATCAAAAATATGACAGACCCACCCACCAAGGATGACGAAGTGAAACTCACACCGGCTACTACTACTAAAAGGATGATAGAGAAAACCCTCGTACAATCTGACATCAACAAGATGATATACTGTTGCACCCTAAAATTTGCCTAACCTTTTCTGTACATAGCTTGTGTTTCTTTGCATTCATTTTAGCATTATCATCTGCATTGCATTGACATGTGTGAAGGAGATCAAGAGGTACGACTTCCAAGAGAAGGCTTCCAAGGTTATGTAGCTATTTGAGTGTCTTTATTCAAGTATATAAGGGTTGAAATCCTCATCAGAGAAGCCAAAGATCCTCAGAGAAAGGGTTGGATATAAGAGTGTATGCCTCCTAACTTGAAGGTTGTGAGAGGTCATCAGATGATTCTAAACCCATGGAGTTGGAATTGAAGCCTTGAGAGAGCTCATGAGAAGTATTGAAAGTCATTTTGAAGCCTAGACAGGTTAATATGCAAAGTACATGAAACTACTACCAAGATGGGTGCAACTAGGGTTTCATCTGGTCACCCTAGGTCAACAGATGATTTGAAGAAGGTTGAGACCTGATTTCAAGGCCATGTGATCATGGATTGATGTATTAAGATACCCAAGGGATGATTCCAAGGTCAACCCATCATGAATCAACAGTGTGAGGAGTTCCTAGGCTAGGGTTTCTAAGCTTGACAGTGTAAAATCCCCTGGTTTAGTGCCTAACTTCAAGACCACATAACTCAAGATGTGATTTTCATCTCACCTTGACCCCAACATGATTGTTGTAGAGAATGATCATAGCTTTAATTTGAGTACTAGAAGTCCTTGATAGGGTTTATAGAACTCAAGTTATGAGTCAGACAATTTACAGGTCATCAGATGAATGTGACTTTGGAGCTTGAAAGTCAACCAACTTGCATGACACCTTTGTCCTATAAGGAAGTTTCACATGAACTTTTGGCCAACATGAATGTTGTTCCTTATCTTCTTATCATTCTAAAAAGTACTAGAAGTCCATGGTTGGATTTGTAGAACTCAAGATATGAGCTTTGCAAGACAAGTGTTGGATTTGGGAATTTGAGATTATAGGCCATTTTTTATTATGGGTCAATTTCACCATCTTACATACCTCAAATGGAATTTTTTTTCAACTTGAAAGTTGTTTAAAATGATGTTATTTGTCCAACCATGCACCAAGAATCCATTGATATGGGATAGAATGAGAGGTGTATGAAGAAATTTTCATGAATGAACCATTAAAAGGCATTAAATGAGAAAATTCCAAATTAATTCATTTTGGTTCAAAGTGTTACAAGTTTGTGCATTTTTTGAAGGTAAATGACATTTGGAATAGATTGGCATTGTTGGATTTCCAAATTGAAGTTTGTTTCATGGCTAAAACCAAGGTTTCTTATGATTGAAGTTACATGATCAAGGCACACCATTGATTGGAATTGAGGAGTTAATCTCAGCCCTTCATCCTCACTACCATACCATCAATTCATTTGAGCTAGATTTAAGGCAAAACTGAGCTGTATTCATGGAGTTTAACAAAGCTAAAAATGAAGAAAATGTGAAAATGGAATTGGACTTTCAAGCAAGTTTTGGGCCCCCATTTCAGCCCAGATCACTTCTATATAACCTCCTGAATGAGTTCAGATCAATTTTGGTGATGGAATGTGCTTGCAGAGGTAAGAAACAGTTGAAAAAAGTTAGTTACAATTGAAAATCGAATTTCACCATTGGAGGCATTTTTGAGGAAATTGAGGGTTGAAGAAGCTTCTACCTTCATCAAGGAGTGATTTTGCACAACTTTGCGCAGAGATTGGTAGTTGTGTCATCCTCTGTTGAAGCTTATACCAGGTTTTCTTCTTTTCATAATTACTTTCAATTGATGATGAATTAGAGTGATTATTGTATGTGGTTAGGTGGAACTTAAGTCATAGATAGATTTAGGTTTGATCTGGGAGCCATTTGTGAAGTTTCTTGATGATGGTTAAAAACTTGGAACGATCGGTTAGGCTTCATTCTTGGTTGATATCAAGGGTTATTTAGGGATTCTTGATCAGTGTTATGTGTAGAAGAGATCTGTATGCTTTTTGTAGAGTTTGGTGATGATTTGCCTAAATGTGATATTTTTGTTCATGATCGTATCTGCTTGAGCCTTGAGAAAAATGAAAAAAGAAATAGAGCATAATGATCAGGGTGGAGAGACGAGTAGATCTGGGTAATTTTTATGGAGTTTGGTGTTGTCTGAGTTCTGGTGTTGTTGGTCCCACCGGAGAAGACGACCGGAGTCTTCTCCGGCCACCGTGAGTTTCCCTCCCCTAGTTTAGAGTTCAAATAAGGAAGACGACGCTTGAGCCGTTAGATTCGTTTAATTCCATTGATTGAGTCATTCAATCCAAGGTGCATGATGGCTTCGAAAGATGGTTAACCCTTGACCAGGAGATGTGGCAAGTTGTGTATCATCAGATTAGAATACTTTTAGGATGAACGTGCAAGATTAGAACGTAGGGTGAACCCTAGTCAAACGAACCACATGTGAACATCCCTGAAACGATGTGTTTCATTAATTCCCCCCCCCCCCCCCCCAGTGCTACGTGGCGCGCCTGATGGCCTTGGATGGTTTAACTGCTATATTGATCCAAGGGCCACGTTATTTTCTCAGCTTTTGATTTCATTTATTTCATTTTTCTTATTTTCTTTTAATGCTTTAATTGTTTTTAATTCATTAAAAATAGAAATAATTGTTAGAAAAATATGAGAAAAATCATGATTGATTTTTGGCATGTCCCTGATTTTTGTGTGCAATTTAATTGAGTTTTAAGGTGATTTTCCATTTATTGCTATTTTTCCATTTTTATTTGATGATTACAAATGTTAAAAATGAATGATTTCTTTTCTGATTTTTATACTATCTCATGGATTTGAATTTAGTGCTGAATTTTTGCATGTTTGTTTTGAATATCTTGATAGATTTGTATGATTTTTCTTTGGTTTTTTTAGAAACTTTTAGGTATAGGTTTGAGATAGATTTCTAGGACCTTCCCCTTGTGGTTTCCCTTAAGCGTACCTTTAAGTGTAGAAATTGTTTAGACCCTTTATATTTAGGTCTTGGCTCTGGATTTTGTATCATGATTCCTTAACACACTTAGGAAGCTTTAGAATTTTTCCTAGCCTTTTAGGATTGATTTTAGTATTTTTCTTAGAATTTACAATTTGATTGTGTTTAGGGTGATCCTAATGTAGCTTACCTCATAGTTTAGTTTCTAAGATGAACCTTAGCAAACTTTAAGCCTCTAATTCCTTCTTGATAGAATAGAGCATAGGTAGAAACCTATTTAGAACAATTATGAAGCCTTGATAGAGCTTCTAAATCCAGTTGTTTAGGTGATCCTTGTAACTAATCATTAGGGTTTCATAGAAGTTTCTGTGATGGCTTCCTTTCCCTGTGTGGTTTCTTTCCTGGGCTTTGCCCTATCCTCCTTCCCCAAGTCTTGATGAGGATCCCTCTTGGGAGAGCCTAATCCTTCCTTTGGTTGGATTCTGTGCATTCCTCAAGAGGTTGAGCCTTGGATTGACATTCATTAGCATAGTACATTCCTTTGGTTTGCACTATCTTCCTCCTCCAAGTCTTGATGAGGATCCCTCTTGGGAGAGCCTAATCCTTCCTTTGGTTGGATTCTGTGCATTCCTCAAGAGGTTGAGCCTTGGATTGACATTCATGGCATGGTATATTCCTTTGGTTTATACTATCTTCTTTCTCTAAGTCCCTTTCTTAGGATCCCTCTTGGGAGAGCCTTATCCTTCCCTTGGTTGGATTCTGTGCATTCCTCAAAAGGTTGAGCCTTAGATGAAAATTCTGTATTGATACACCTTAACCATATACCATAGATTGATATCTAGGACCAACACTCAGTTTCTCTGTCCTATTGACATAGGATCCCTCTTGGGAGAGCCTAATCCTTCCTTTGGTTGGATTATATGCATTCCCCAAGAGGTTGAGCCCATGATGGACTCTTGTGTTGACACACATCCAACCTGATGTAGCCTGGGATGATTTCTCTGTTGCTCATCTTGGTTACACTTCTCCTCGTTGTTTGATTGATTTGCTTGTTGCATTAGGATAGAATGGCATGAGTAGAGACTTTTGTTTAGGTGCATGACTGCATTGAAAGGTTGAGGTGACCCTCCCTTTGCTTGTCTGTTTTGTGTGTTCTCTTTTCTTGTTTGCATTAGAAGTTAAAGTTTCCTCCTTCTGCTTGTACTGCTGCATTACATTTGCATCTTTACTGTTTGCTTTTCTGTTTATCTGCTTTATGATTTTAGCAGTTGTTTGTTTGCTTCCCACTAACATGATCCCTTAGGGCTCTCATTTCCTTTGATAAGGAAGTGATGATAGACTTTTAGGTTAAAACCTTTGCATGATAACATCTAGGAGTTCTTTGTTTCAAACTCAACCATAGGATGAATCCATTGTATGACAACAGTAGGAATCTTGATAGTTTCCCCTGTAGAGTTCTTTCTCCTTCTCATCTCCAAAACGACAGTAAAATACGCAATAAAGGCAAATTCATACCTTATGTTACGAGCCTTAAGCCACATGGGAAATGATAATTGAGCGGTCTCCTCTGGATCGTCTAGAGTGTTTAGTATACGTCCTTTGGACGATATGCGATGCATTCGCTCCTAAGTCATAGTCTCTAGTACAGTATGAATTACAAACATTCATAAAAACACTTCTTTCGTAAAAGACTCAAAAACAAACTTCAAACCTCTTTTTTCCCCGTGGGCCCGTAATTTGAGGATAACGTTTTCAGAAAAAGAGTGTCGTTAACTCTCAGTTCGACCGCAAAGGGTAACGCACAAGTCTCCGACGAGCGAGCTACATACACAAAACTGCTGGAACTGTTTGTTAACTCTACTCGAAAAACAGATGAATCAACCCGTGTTTCGTAGTTTCCCGAACTACGTTCGCTCTGATTTCTCTGATGAGAATACGTAGGCACAAGATGTGATATCTTGGCGAGCAACCTCCCCCTTTACCCGTAGTTAGCCGAATTATGTTGACTCTGATGTCTCGTTCTCTGACGAGAATACGTAGGCACGAAGCGCGATGCTTTGCCGACTCATTTTCTTTTCTTTTCAGACCATCCCTGATAGGTAGATAATTAAACCAAGCCGTCAGATAAACACAACAAGCATGGATCCCATCGAGTACGATGGACGTGAGGGGTGTTAATACCTTCCCCTTGCGTAACCAACTCCCGAACCCAGACTTGGTTGCGATGACCTTGTCTTATACCTTTTCGTCAGGTTTTTCTGATCGTTTCCTTTCCCTTCTTGTGGGATAAATAACGAAAGGTGGCGACTCTTATGTTTTGCCGGCACCTTATTTTCGCAGTAGCGACAGCTGGCGACTCCGCTGGGGATCCAATGTCCCCTATGCGAGTCAATCCTAGCGCTTGCGTGTTTATATGTTGGGTTTGCATTTATTTATCGCACTTTACGTTCCTGCACTTTACTTTCAGTATAATATGATTATTTGCTGTGCTGTTGTGGGAGGACTGATTCTGATGAGTAAGAAGCCAGACCCAGGCTTGAGAGTAAACATAGCATTAGCACCAGTTCCCATGTAATCCACACTCAGACGAGATTCTCTTTGATGACTTCCTATCGGTCCTTTGGACTCGAGGGGATTTTGGATCTGAGGATTGTCGACTCTGGGGACTGATCATTTGTGACCCAGCTAAGTGAGGCCTCTTCAAGGAGTGATGATGTCGAACCAGAAATGGTGAACATATCATCATTCCTTGAAAGTCTGTGACGCTGGGAAACGCATAGGATGCCATACCTTGTCAGTAGATAGGGTTCATACCTGTGAGCGAGGCTGGGCTATGCAGGAAACTGTTACCTTCAGACAACCTGGTTTTCTCTTGATAGTTTGAATTAGTATTATTGGTATTAGTGGGTCCTAATTATTAGAGCTGTGTTATATTCTCGCTGAAGCAGAATTTTGGTCCTTCTCAACCAACAGCACAGTCATCTTGAACTCCTACCACATGTTTGCATTTTTTCATTTTTTGCATTCGCATTCGCATTTCATTAACGTGTGTCTGTGTTGCAGGTGCATACTTCTCCCCTGGTTCTAGTGATCTTGATCCTCATGGCTGACATGGCATCTTTAAAGAAAACAGTGGCTAATAAGCTACCAACACCTGATATCCGATAGTTATGGGGTTTGATTTCTTTGGCTGATAAAAAAGTGATGGAAGACTTCAGGAAAAGTTATGGGAGACTTCTAAATATGGTGTGCAAGCTTTTTACGTACGAGTTGAACGGCCTCTACGCTCTTCTGCAATTTTATGACCCGCAACTCAGATGCTTCGTTTTTCCAGACTATGTCCTAGCTCCGACCTTAGAAGAATATTCTGACTTGCTGGGGGTACCTTTGTTGAATCAGATGCCTTATTACCGTGTTGATGCTGAACCTGACTTGGGTAAGTTGGTTGTTGCCCTTCATCTAGATGACTCAGAGCTAAAAGGGATGTTGTTCAGAAAGATTGGAGTTTATGGTTTCTCTTTGCCTTTCCTGGTGGAGAAGGGCCAAGGGTTTGCCAAGAAGGGTTGTTGGGTTGTGTTCAATGCCATCTTAGCCCTTTGCATATATGGCATCGTGCTATTCCCAAGTCACCCGGACTTCATAGGTATGGATGCCTGCCACATATTTGCTTCCGGGAACCCGGTGCCCACTCTTCTCGGAGACGTTTATCATTCAGTCCACAGCAAGAATGAAAACAGAAAGGGGAAGAATGTAGCGTGTTATGCCCCTTTGCTGTACAAGTGGTTTGCCAGCCATCTTCCTAAAACGGGTCCGTTTATTGATTCTGCTGAGACTTCACCTTGGTCTGCACGTTTGATGGGTTTGTCTGCTGACAATATCACTTGGTTTGATAGAGATCTGCTAGGCAAAGAGATTGTGCATAGTTGCGGTGGCTTTCCTAACGTCCCCCTGGTCGGAAGGAACAGGTGTATCAATTACAATCCCTCTTTGCTGGTACGACAATTTGGATACGCACTAAGCGGCCCTCCTGAAGAAGAAGAGATACAGGAATCTCTGTATCTCACAGGGTTGCTTGAAGGTGACACTCTGGTTAAGGTGGAGAAAGCTTGGAGCAAAATTCATAGAAAGGGAAAAGTTTTGCTAGGAAAGAGCAACAACAAAGCCTTTGATCCATATGTAGGCTGGATCCGAGAAAGAGCCGCCAAGTTTCTAATGCCATTCCCTGCAGTGGAGCCGTTATATCCTCCTGTGGTCAAAGAACCAACCACAGTTGATATCCAGAAGTTCAACCAGGTGCTTTAAGAGAAGGAAGAGCTACGGAAAGCCAACGAAGAACTCGAGAAAGAAATTGCTCAACTCTGAAGCGAGAAGAGCGAAACCGTATATTCCTGCAAGAAGCAGCCGGAGTTGATAAATCACCTGGGCGCTAGTTTGACCAAGAAGACTGACTCTAGAGAACGTCTTGGATTAGACCTGAAGGTTGTGCACAGTGTGTTGACCACCAAGAAGCAAGACCTGGATAGGGTGTATCTGAAGTTATCCAAATACGAGACATTGTGGACCAACACCCTAACCAACCACAAAGAGCGAGAGGAGAAGCTGAAGCAGCAGATAACCAAGATGAAGATTCAGCTTGAGGCCAATGACATGAAGATAGAGGCTGAAGCATCACTTCGACGAGACGTTCAGTACAAATTGGTTGAAACCAAGGCAAACCTGCAGGATTATCAACTCAGAGCTGATGCTAAGAGGTGCAGAGTAGAAGACTGCTCAGGAGAAAGTGCTTGTGGGGATGTTGCCAATAATCTCCAGGATACCATCCGGCAGAGGGATCTGCTGATCCAGGGTCTGCTCACCCAGCCTGACCATCCCACTACGAAGAAGTTATTGGAAGATTTATGTGCCCGTAGCCGCACTTGATTTCCTTATATTTCTTTGTATCTTTTATGCATTGATATGCTGACCACCACCAGGCTTGTTGGTTGGGGTCACACTTGTTGCTTCAGTTGTATTCGATTACAGTTGTACGCTGCCCGCGTGGGTTTTTGAGATATATGAGGTTTTCTTTCCATGATTGGATGTCAGACTTTATTTGTCTCGGAAACTAGAATCAGGGGGGATCTCTCCCTAGGCACAGACACACGTTTGCACTTGCATAATCATTTTGCATAGCATATGCCTTTGGCTCATTTACCTAACCCTCTGTGTTTACAGGTTGTTTCAGGATTGATCGCAGGTTGACCCGAGCAATGGAACAGGTACAAGCGGAACTGAAGGACGTTCAGAGCCAGCTAGAGTAGTTCATGAAGGACATGCAAGCATTGCGCTGGAATCAAGAGGCACTCAAAGAGGAGAACAACCAGCTGAAGAGTCAGGTGGGGTTGATGGCAGAAGTGTTAAGGAACATACTCAGAAGAGAATGTGAGCAAATGCCCGAAGCTGCAGCCGGCATACTTGCTCCACAGGTGTCTGAAGAACCTGCACTAAGGCATGATAGGCCTAAAAGACCCTCTGCACAGCTTGAAGCTCAAAACGTTTCGCGTCAGTGGCCACGTCCAGTTCCTCAAGACAACTCCAGAAGACATGGTCAAAAGATGAAACTATCTGACAGAATCCTCGATCCAATCCCTTTGGACTATGCCCAGTTGGTGCAACTCTTGCTCCAACTTCAGTTGGTTAAACCATGGCTTATGGCTCCATTGACTGAGGAACCACCACCCGGCTGGGACGTAAACACCCGTTGCGAATTCCACTCTGGAGCACCGGGGCACGATGTAAAGAACTGTAAAGCTTTTAAGCATAAGGTTCAAGACTTGATTGATTCGTGAGCAATTGAATTTATGCCGGGCGGCATGAAAGCATCAGGCAAATTCATCCCTTATCATGCAAAAGAGAGGGATGTTCCCATTACCTCACCTAAAGGTGAGAAAGATCAAGAGTATATCATGCGGTCTTTGAAGCCTGAATCGCCTTGCCCGCAATTTTTTCCTAGACCTGGATCGAGCTTAAGGATGAAAGCCCCTTGTTGCACCCTAAAATTTGCTCAACCTTATTCACTTGGTTTATGTTTCAATGTCATTAGCATTTGCATATAGAGTCATGTACATAGGTTACTCATCTGCATAGCATAAGCATAGCAAGTCATTCAACAGGGGACCAATCATTATTCTCATCTCTAGAAGCCTATCAAGAGGTTATTATCCTAATTCAATCTCATTCAAGTCATCAGGAAAGAATTTGAAAGCAAAGAGTTCAGCAGATCAAGCCTTGAGTCCATCTCCTAGCTGAGGGTATCTGAGGGTCAACAAGAGGGTTGTGAGCTGTGAGTTGAAGGCATGGAGAGTATCTAGACATTATGAGAGACTTAGAAAGTCATTTAAAGAAGGAGACAAGTCATTGATGAGAGCACAAGAGCTATAGCTGAAGGCAGTCAACTAGGGTTTCATCTGGGTCAACCCTAGGTCAACCCTAGGTCAATTGACTGATTTAAGGGGCATTCAAGTCTAGTGGAGAGATGTGGGGTACATCATTGGACATATAAAGAAGGATATGGAGATATGCCAAGAAGAATTCAAGAGAAATCAAGGAGAAGAGGAGCTTCTAAATTAGGGTTTCTGTGTAAAATCCCCTAGTTTAGGTCAAATTTCCAAGCAAGATAAGTCAAAATGCAAGCTTCAAATGGATCCTTGGCCAACATGAAACTTGTAGAGGATCTCAAGACCTTTAATTTGAGTGGTGGAAGACATCAAGGAGATTTATAGAACTCAAGTTATGGTCCTTGCAAGTTACAGGTCATCTGAGGTATCTGAAATTTTGTCTGTGAAAGTGACTTGACTTCCAAGCTAGTTTTACCCCTCAAGGAGATTTCAAATGAATTTCTTGTCAACATATGAATTGTTCCTCATTGTCTTAGCTTTCTAGAATGGTGTGGCATGCCTTCATATGATGTGTGGAACTCAACTTATGGTCTTGGCAAGAAAAGGGTATTTTGGTCATTTGTGAATTACAGGTCATTTTAACCTATGTCCAAAACTCATACAAGGAGGCCTCAAATGGAAAAACTTACAACATCAAACTTGCTCCAAATGACATTTTGAGTCTAGAAAGAAGGTCACAAATTGTTGGAAAAGCTCATAACATGAAGTTGCATGATTGGTCAAATTTGAACTAAAATGGCTTATAATTTAAATAAAGTCAAAGTGAAAAATGGTTTGAGAGATTTATAAGTCCAAATGGAGACTTCCAATATATGATTTTGGGTCCAAAACACATTCTAAGAACAATGGTTCAAGTACTTTTTTGAGTTTAGAAGGAAAAAGAAAAGTTATTTATGGTTACTTGCATTTGAAGAAACATAACCAAAATGGATTCAATTTGGAATGCAAGGGAAGTTGCAAGATGGTTCTAGAAGATTCATTTGAGCACTATATATTCATGAAATCAGAATTGAGCAAGGGTTGGATTCATTTTTCACCAAAAATTTCCCAAAATTCTCTCATTCTCCAAGTTGCAAGTTCACTTCAATCTCACAAATTCAGCATCAATTCTCATCAACATTGATTCCACCATATTCAATCATCATCATGGACTAAAGATCAACAAAGATCTGATTGAAATTGATCCATTTTCGAGCACCATAATCATCAATATCCAAATTGCAATTTCAAGTGGATAGCAAGATCCAAGGCAAGAATCATCAAGGTTTTGCAAACAGAATCAAGCACTGAGATAGTTGATCAAGATCCAAGCATTAGAAGCCTCAGATCCACGAGTTCAACATCCATCTCCAAGCTTTTGCATCAGGTGCATTTTCTCTGCCATCGCTCGATGTAGTTAGTTTAGCATTAGTTTGTTAGTATAATAATGATGTAGGATGTTAGTAGAGCATTTCTGGTTAATTAGGAGTAGTTTGGTGATAATTCATAGCAGGTTGTTAGAACTGTTAGGACTTAGAACTCTTAGGATAGGCCATAATAATCTTAGGTTGTTAGTTTAGAATGATCTACGTGAAGTGTAGTTTAGATTAGTATAGGTTTGATTAAGAATCTTGAGGATGAGTTGCAGAGTATTTTAATGGAACCAAGAATGTCATGCGCTCGGGTTGAGTGATTTGCTGAGTTTCAGTGCAAGCTACCACCATAGTCTTGTAGAGGAAGAAAATTGGAGCGTTTTTCATGTTTATATCGTGTTGATCCATGGACTGGAGAGAGAGAACCGAGAGCTTGAAGTATGCGTGCATGGAGTTTTCATGGAGGGAAACCCTAGCTTTCATGGCCAATGTAGAAGACATAATCCTGATCGTCCATTGCGTGTTAGACCATTGACCTAAAGAGCCATCGTGTGGCTGGAATTCAATTCTGAAGATTGGAGGGAAGTTGAGTGCCCTAAACGCACCGTTTCATTTA
Organism: Lathyrus sativus; assembly: GCA_963859935.3. Classification (NCBI taxonomy): domain Eukaryota; kingdom Viridiplantae; phylum Streptophyta; class Magnoliopsida; order Fabales; family Fabaceae; genus Lathyrus; species Lathyrus sativus. Next base: position 201,399,784 of record OZ012740.1, on the reverse strand, counting down.
ATGAAACGGGCGGGCCTAAGTCCTTGCTTTTGCCACCTCCCGTATATGGGCCCAGTTGAATTGCACGTGAAAACCCTACTGAATACACCCCCTGCGTCCTTTTTTTTATTTTCATTAATTCTGACTTGTTCTGGGCTTTATTCAAACTCGCTAGTCACACCCCCACTGCCTGGCCCATCCAAGAATACAACTAGGGCGCTCTGCTATTAGTACCCCCCTCCCTCTCATTTTAATTGATTTAGTTTTTTAATTCACTTTAATTTTTACCAACTTTAAAAAATCATATAAAATAGGAAATTAACTTTTCTTTAGTGGTTGTTTTTTCTATATTTTCTTGGTTCTGTCTAGAAAATTAGAAAAAAATAAAAATTGCATTTTATTTTTATTTGGTATTTTTCCCATATTTTCTAAATAAATAACATTTTAAATAGTTTCATTTCATGCATGATTTTGTTAATTTTTGTTCTATTAGATGCTTTCATATTTTTTGTTCATTCTTTTTAGGTTGCTTAGATGAGATATTGAACTTATAGATTCAATTTAGTTCCCCTTTTTAGAAATTAATTTTAGGTGCTTAATGTAGGCTTGAACAACATGAACAAACTAGGGTTTTTAGGTGATGACTTAGGAGAAATCAATTCATTTCCCTTAGGACTTAGGGTTTGAATAGTTTAGTTATGGGACTATAGGGGTTAGGGGTAGTTATTAGATCCCTTAGAGAAAAAGTCAGGACTCCCCTACTGCTATTAATGTACTGTATATCTGATTGACTAGTGTGGCGTGCCCTCTGGGGATTATTGATTTGTCTGTGTGGGTATTGGGATTGTCTGGGACTTGGGAGAGCTGAAGACTTGTGAAGATGAAGCCATTGGAGATCCAGAGATTGAAGTTCAACTTCCAGAGTTGAAGAGGAGTTTCTTGTTAGCAGATGCTGAGGAGACTAGGGTTTAGGAGCTAGGCAGAGCTCTAGGTTAGAAAGCTTGTTTCTCAAACATGGATTGCCTTGTCTGCATCCATTCTTCTCTGTGATTCAGAGTCTCTCTAAGACACTCACCCCCTTCCTTTGGAAGGCTTGGTGATAGTGTCTAAGAGATAGAACTCTTGAGAGAAAATGTCTTTTGTGTTAGAAGCAGTCTGTTCACCACCCTTGGTAATCAACTGATTGCTTAACACCCAATTCACTCTTGTGACTAATCCCTCATCCTGGAGGTTTGAGCTTGAAGAAAAGCCATTGCAGATAGAAGACTGATGATCAAAGCCCTTGCCTGAAGGTCATGAAGATGGAGACTGATGCTTGTTGAAGCCTGTAGCTGATTGGAGATTACTTGAAACCAGATGTTGATTCAGAGCTGCTGATGTTGTTTCTTTTGCTGTTGTATTTTATGGCTGATGTATTGATTGGTTTTCTGGACTGTATTGTTTGCTGTCTACCCTGCTGGGTTGAAAGTGAAGTCTGTTCACTTTTGCCTATTGTTTTCTAGGTTCGAGGTTGAGTGGGACTCCCTTGCCTCGCTTGTACTGTTGCATCCATGCATTTTACTGTTTTACTGTATATATCTGATATTGTTTCTGTTTCTGCCTATCCCTTAGGATCTCTGTTTCTCTCTGTGCAAGAGAGGAGCATGATAGACACTAGGTCTTAACCCATGCATGATAACATTAGGTTAGTTTGTTTCCCTTCGCAACCGTAGGTTAGAGTTCTGTCTCTTTCTTTCTCAAAACAAACAGAAAAACACATAAAGATTTCAAACACAATAAAAGACACTTCTTTCGTAAAAGAATGCGAACTCATCAAAACGTCATTTTTGTCCGCCGGGACTGTTAATCAGAAAAACCTTTTTCAGAAGGAGTAAAATCAATCAAGGACAGACTTGTGTCTTCCGTGGCCCGAACTACGTTTGCTCTGATCTTTCATGCTGTATGAAAGTACGTAGGCATAGGATGCGATATCCTAGCGAGCAACCTTCCCCTCCTTTCCCGTAGGTAGGCGAACTACGTTGACTCTGATTTCTCGTTCCAGACGGGAATACGTAGGCATAAAGTGCGATACTTTGCCGAGTCATTTTTATTTTCTTTTTATTTTCTTTTTCACCCTTAACCTATAGTTTAGATAGAATAACAATCCATACCCGAAAACAAGCGTGGATCCCATCGAGTACGATGGACGTGAGGGGTGCTAATACCTTCCCCTTGCGTAACCGACTCCCGAACCCAGGTTTTGGTTGCGATGACCATACCTTTCCCGTGTTGTGCGAGGTTTACTCTGAGCGTTTCCTTTCCCTCCCGTGGGATAAATAACGCACGGTGGCGACTCTTCTGTTCAGCCGGCGCCGATTTTCGCAGTAGCGACAGCTGGCGACTCTGCTGGGGAAACAGCGTCCCCTGGCTGCTAAGGACTGCGATGGTTCTTATGCATTTGGGATCCAACGTCCCTTGAGAGAGTCAATCCTAACGCTTGTTTTCCCGTCGAGGATTTTGCATGGAGTTATTTTATATTTCTAACCTTGTATTTTCAGCTTTATATATTGATTATTGTTGCTGTATCTGGGGTGTGACGGGTGTTCTGATATTGAGAGATAAGCCGGACCTGGGCTTGAGTGCACCTAGAATTAGAGTAGAAATTAGTGGGCGCCCGCTTGCTTTGCTTGCTTCGGTGTCCCATGAAATCTACACTCAGACGAGGTTCCTCTGGTTGGCCTCCTGCCCCTTCCTTTGGTTGGCGTGGGTTGCTGGTTAGTTGGATTGTCGACTCTGGGGACCGATCATTTGGAAGTTGGCTAAGTGAGGCCTCTTCAGGAATTGATGATGCCACTCCTTCTGGGAATCGTATCATCAACCCTGAAAGTCTGTGACGCCGACGACCGCATAGGATGCCGTACCTTGTGCCAGTTATAGGGCCACCCACCTGTGAGGGGATTCAGGGTTATGCAGGTAACTAGACCTTCAGACCACCGGTTTGTTGATCAGGATCTTGGATATTTATGGAGGGTTCTAAGGTCTGTCAGAGACCAGTTGGTGTGTTCCGAGGTCTGTCAGAGACTATTTGGAGATGTGTTCTGAGGTCTGTCAGAGACCAGTGGGGGATATGATTTGAGGTCTGCCAGAGACCATTCAGGTTATGATTATGGGGTCTATCGGAGACCAGTATTGAGGCTTTGTTTTAGGTATATCTGAGACCAGGGCTTGAGGACTTCTGGATGGTCTATCTGAGACCTTTCTTGATTGGGTTCAGGCTATTCAGCTACAGCTTTGGTCCCTGTTGCATGTTACTTGCATTGCATTGTTTACATACCCATTATCATTGCATCCCATTAACGTGTGTCTGTGCTGCAGGTGCATTTGCATTTCCCTAGTTCTAGTTCCCAGACTTCTGAGTGTTTGATCATGACTAGCTTAAGGAGAACGGTTGCTTACAAATTGCCTACGCCTGATATTGTTCCTCTACTTGGGTTGATCTCTCTTGCTGATGAGGGTGTTCGTAGGAGCTTCCGGATGAGCTATGGTAGACTACTGAGATTGGTGTGTAAACCTACAGAGGTAGAGTTGGAGGGGTTGTATGCTCTGATGCAATTCTACGACCCTGCTTTGAGGTGCTTCACGTTCTCTGACTTTATTATGGGACCTACCCTGGAGGAATACGCTGAGTATGTTGAGCTGCCCGTGCAGAACCAGGTTCCATTCATTCATTGTGACGCCAAGCCCAAGCCGGAGGATTTGGCAAAAGCCTTGCATATTGATGCTTCTGAACTTGTGACTACTGTTTCCCGTGGAGTTCCAGGATTCTCACTCCAATTCTTAGTTGGTAAAGCCCAAGAGTATGCCAAGAGCGGGTGCTGGGTTGCTTTCAATGCTGTGTTGGCCTTGTGCATTTATGGCATAGTACTGTTCCCCAATATACCGGATTTTGTGGACTTCGACGCCTTCTACTTGTTTGCCGCTGGTAATCCTGTACCTACCTTACTCGGAGATCTCTACCACTCCCTGCATTACAAGAATGAGAAGGGAAGAGGGAAGAATGTTCATCTGTGTGTACCCTTGTTGAGTAGGTGGTTTGAGAGTCACCTTCCTAAGAGAAGATCTGTTGCAGAGACTACAGTCCCAGCTGGTTGGCCAGAACGCCTGATGAGGCTATCTTCCGAAAACGTTGTATGGTTTGATCGAGATTTGTTGGGATCCGAGCTCATCTTCAGCTGTTCTGGGTACCCTAATGTGCCGCTGATAGGAAGAAAAGGGTGTATCAATTACAACCCCTCTCTATTCATTCGCCAGTTCGGATATGCACTAAAGAATCCACCTCAGGAGGAAGAAGTACAGGAATCTCTGTACTTCACCGGTGACGTGAAGGGGGAGTTATTAGCCAAGTTGCAACATGCCTGGACACGTATTAACCGCAAAGGGAAGCCACTGTTAGGAAAGAACGATTGTCAGGCCTATGCACCTTATAGAGTTTGGATCCAGGAAAGAGCAAGCCAGTTGAAGATGCCATTTCCAGACGCACCAATCCTCGTTCTTATTCCGGCAGAAGAGCCAACTACTGTTTCTAGGGAGGCGTACGAGCAAATTGTGAGAGAAAAAGAAGCCTTGATGAAGATTAATGAAGGGTTAGAGCAAGAGTTAGCCCAGGCACGCAGCGAGAAAAACAAGGCTGTATATGCTTTCCAACAACAAATCGAGCTGCTAAACAGGTTAGGGGCTGAGTTGACTGAGGAAAAGAAAAAGCGTGAACGTCTGGGGCAAGAGTTCAGAAGCTCCCATGACATGCTGGAAGCCAAAAAGAAGGCGCTCGACGCAGCACACCGAGAAATCTCCTCTTGCAATAAGACTTGGAATGCTACACTCACCAACAATAAGAAGAGGGAAGATAAGCTGAAGCAGCAAATTTCCGACCTCGAAGAGAAGTTGAAGTCTAGCATCAAGAAGTGTGAGGAGGAAGTGATGACCCGGTATAGTGTCCAGCATGCACTGAACAAGGCAATCAAATCCAGAGATGAAGCAGTGTCTCAGAAGCGAAAGTTAGAAGATTGCTTCGGAGAAGCAACATGGGAAGAAACTGCTGAAGACGTACGCCGTGTCCTTAAGAGGAGAAACCAGCTTGTTGAAGGGCTGCTTGATCGACCAAGTCATCCGGAGACCAAGAAGTTGATAGAGGAGTACCAGACTTTTGGGAGGATTTGATCATTTCATTTAGTAACTTGTATGCTTTATTTGCATAGTGCTGACCATCACCAGGATTGTTGGTTGAGGTCATGTCTTCTTTGTACTCTCAGTGATATTGTACCCTGGGCTTATTGATTCTCCCTGCAATATATGAGGCTTTCTATGATTCAGCTCCGATATTCCTATTGTCAGCACTGTCACTGCACCGGCACCTTCGCACTAGAACTGGGGGAATGAACTTCCCTAATGCACAGACACATTGCATTGCATTCATATTCATATTGCATTACAGGTAATCTTTGGATGGTGTCTTATTTCCTGCTCTGTATCAGGTACTTAACAGGATTGCAGATCAACATCCGCACCGCTATTCTACACGCTCCAACTGTCGAAAAATCATGGACCAAATGCAGAACGAGATGCAAGACGTGCGCGAGAAGCTCGCCCTCTTCATGCAGACCATGGAAGCTATAGCGAAAGGGCAGGAGAATTTGCAGGCCATGGTCCAGCCTCTGTTGGCCCGAAACGCTGGTCATGGTAATGAAGATCATCAATCTGTCCGGGTCGATACTGCTCATGGAGACGGTACTCCCACGCCCGTGGCGCCGCCTGTAGTCAATACACCTGCTGCTAATGTCAACAACGCTACCACTGCTGTAAATGGTAACGTCGGAGTTGGGAATGAGACTGCTGTCCATAATGCTGGGCTGGGTGATGTCAATTTGGGAGATAATCTAGGAGGCAATGGCTTTGTCAATACTGGGTTCGGATTCAACGATCAGGGATTCGATAACACTGGGAAGTATGGCTTTAATGCTCAAGGCTTTGGGCAAGATGGTTATGGTATGGTCAATCAGGGTTACGGAGGCTTTGGAAACGGAAACGGTACTGGATTTATGGCTTTTGGTCCTGCTGGAGGTGTTCAAGGGTACGGCAACAGAGGCCGAGGTCCGGGGATGAATCAGATCAGAGCTGGCCGTAACAACGGATATGATGGGTACGGGGCTGGAAACGGTATGTGGCAAGAAGATCAGCAGGAGGACGCCTTCTCCGGAGGAGGTTTTGAAGGGCCGATGGATGATTCCCAAAAGATTAGAATGCTGGAAGAGCAGATGAAGGGAGTCTTAAATCAAAGTGCTGTGGGATTGGACATGGCAACAATGGGCTTGGTACCTGGCTTGAGGGTGCCAATTAAATTCAAAGCTCCGGCGTTCGATAAGTATAAAGGAGACACATGTCCAAAAGTGCATGTACGAGCTTATTACAGAAAGATGTCTGCATACTCAACTGATGAAAGAATGCTAATGCATTTCTTTCAGGATAGTCTGTCGGGCCCTTCCCTAGAGTGGTACATGGGGTTGGAGCCAACTGATATCAAGACATGGAAGCAATTGGCGGAGGCGTTCGTAGCTCATTACAAGTATAACAGCGACCTGGCACCCAATCGGGTCCAGTTGGCCGGGCTTTCGCAAAAGAAGGGGGAGAGTTTAAAAGAGTACGCGCAAAGGTGGCGCGATATGGCTGCCAGGGTCCGTCCTCCTGTAGAAGATAAGGAAATGAATGACATGTTTGTCGGCACATTCACAGGGCTGTTTCATGATATGCTGTTTCACACGTCTCTGGCCAGTTTTTCAGACCTGATTCTAATGGGAGAAAAGATTGAACGTAACATCAAGCAAGGAAAGTTCCAAGTCGAGGAATCAACTGCATCTGGCAGTAATAGGAAAGCTTATGGTGGACGCCGTCAGGGCGAGGCAAGCGCAGTATTTGGAGGCCGAGGCCGAGGCCGAGGCAGGGGACGAGGTCAATATCGTCAGCCGCAGCAGATGGCGAGTGTTACTATTCCCTATCAGCAACAACCACTCCAGCAACAACAACCGGTTCAGCAGCAGCCAATGCCACAGCAGCAGCAGCCTCAGCAGGGGGCACAGCAGGCTCAGCGAAGATTCCAGGGTAGTAAACCGAGAAGAGTGTTTGAGAAGCCTCCCTCAACATATGCCGATTTGTTGCAGACATTGTTGGGATTGAATCTGGTAGAGAAAAGAACTCTGGCACCAATAACGGGAGCTCCCCCGTTCGGCTACGATGCAAATAGACACTGCGAGTTTCATTCTGGAGCCCCGGGTCACGATATAGAAGGTTGCCATGCTTTTAAGCACGTTGTGCAGGATCTCTTAGACAACAAGACTATCAATTTCGGAACGGCAGGTCCGAATATAGTCCAGAAACCCATGCCTAATCATGGGGCAAACGCCGTTCTGACTGAGGAAGGTCTGAATCTTATTATGAATGTTGAAGATTTAAAGACGCCGCTGAGCGAGATAAAGAGCCGACTGTTACAAGGAGGTGTTTACCCAGGATGTAACGAGTATTGCTTAGACTGTTGGACCCTAGCTGGGGGGTGTGAGGATTTGAAGAAAGGCATTCAGGCTTTAATTGATGAGGGCATATTGCAGTTTGATCGAGCGGCAACTGACGAGCCTGCAGGGGCAGTAGTGGATAATCGGAGTGATGTGGCCACGGTAACGATTCCTCGGAAGACTATCACTATTGCAGCACCAGCTCAACGACCACCGATCACCATAACTAAGGCCGGGCCAATCCCGTACGAGAACACGAAAGCAGTCCCATGGTCATATGGGTTAGAGGTGTATTGTGATGGGATAAAGATTGATGTTAACAAGCAGCCAGTGGAGATTGTGGATAATGTTGTTGGCTCAGGAGGCATGACGAGGAGTGGCAGGATCTTTATATCTCCTGAAGTGGAGGCTGAAAGACTAGCGAAAGGAAAAGGGAAAGTGGTTGAAAATGTTCCGGTACAAGCAAGTGAAAAAGAAGCAGCATCGAAGGATGTAGAAGAGTTCATGCGCTTAATTCGAAAAAGTGATTATAAGATTGTGGAGCATCTGCAGCAGACACCGTCCAAAATATCTATCCTATCACTGCTGTTGTGTTCGGAAGCTCACAGAAATGCTTTGCTGAAAGTCCTGGACACTTCTTTCGTACCCCAAGATGTCTCCGTGAATCAGCTAGAAGGAGTATTGGCACATGTGAATGCAGGCCACAGCCTGGGTTTTACCGATTTTGACTTGACTCCGAAAGGGAGAGATCATAATATGGCATTACACGTATCTGTTGAGTGTAGAGGATCAGTAATGTCGCACGTATTGGTTGACACCGGATCATCTTTGAATGTGTTGCCCAAGAAGGCGATGATGAAGCTGGATGTTCGAGGAATTTTGTGTACACCCAGTGATTTGGTAGTCAGAGCATTTGACGGCACGCGGAGAACAGTCTTTGGATCGATTACCTTGCCTCTGCAAGTGGGGCCGGAAGTGTTTGCAACGGAGTTTTATATCATGGATATACAGCCTGCGTACAGCTGCTTGCTTGGAAGACCCTGGATTCATGGGGCAGGGGCCGTCACGTCTACCCTGCATCAGAAGTTAAAATATATGGTCGGAGACAGCGTAGTCACCGTGTGCGGGGAAGAAGACATCCTGGTCAGCCATCTATCGTCGTTTAAATATGTGGAAGTCGACGGAGAGATCCACGAGACACCATGCCAGGCATTCGAAGGTTTGCACATCAAGGACAAAGGTCCCGGGCCGAGCAAAGTGCCAGAGATAGCCGTCTCATCGTATAAAGAAGCTCAAGCTCTAGTGGAGGCAGGAGAAGCAAAGGGCTGGGGCAAAGTGCTAGACATTCCTGTGAAGATGGACCGGTTCGGACTGGGGTACCAACCGTCGTCATCAACTCCTTCCGTGGGGGCCCCCCGTTTCAGAAAGCCGATTATCATCTCTGCCAGTGGAGTATGTCATGAAACTGTCAATGCTGCTTCAGAGTCCGATGAAGGAGACAGCGACTGTGATATGGATGCCTGGATTCAGCCAAGCACGCCAGGACAAGGACTGTGCAACTGGTCTATTCAGGAGCTTGTTCCTGTGACTTTTAAACAGTAATGCTTTGCTTTATTAATTGTTGAATAATCTGATGTCTTGCCCGGGGCATCAGGATTTGCTTAGGGCTATGTTGTTATAAACATTGCGTGTTAATCATTAAATAAATGGCGTTTTTTCATGTGCAAATACCGTAATCCCTGTCTTTCTTGTTTTGTATTTTTCAATAAAATGGCAACGGGGTTATTCGTTTTATACGCATTTTGAAGCACTTAACCATTCCTTTTGCAGGATAACATTTTCAGATGACATCCTTGAACCACCTATGACTCGTCCCGACTTTGAGCACCCAGTGTTTCAGGCTGAAGAAGAGGTTGTCGAAGATAGCGACGTTCCTGAAGAACTGTCTTGGTTAGTAAAGCAAGAGGAAAGAGCCATTCTGCCTCACGACGAGGTCATCGAAATTATCAACTTGGGGTCGGAAGGGGTTGAGAAGAATATTCGTATAGGAGCCGCACTGCAGAGCGATATCAAGCGAAGACTGGTTGAAATGCTCAGAGAGTATAGTGATGTATTCGCTTGGTCGTATGAAGATATGCCAGGGCTCGATATAGATATGGTTGTGCACCGCCTGCCACTGAAAGAAGATTGCCCGCCGGTCAAACAAAAGCTTCGCAGAACGCGACCAGATATGGCAATGAAGATCAAAGAGGAGGTGCAGAAACAGTGGGACGCTGGTTTCCTGGCTGTGACGAAGTATCCTTCATGGGTTGCCAACATCGTACCAGTGCCAAAGAAAGATGGCAAGGTTCGGATGTGCGTGGATTATAGAGATTTGAATAAAGCAAGCCCAAAAGACGATTTTCCACTTCCTCACATTGACGTGTTAGTTGATAATACTGCTCAATACTCTGTATTCTCCTTCATGGATGGCTTTTCAGGCTATAATCAAATTAAAATGGCGCCAGAGGATATGGAGAAGACTACTTTCATAACACCTTGGGGAACATTTTGCTACAAAGTGATGCCCTTTGGTTTGAAGAATGCTGGGGCAACATATCAGCGTGCGATGACGACTCTTTTCCATGACATGATGCATAAAGAGATCGAAGTTTATGTTGACGATATGATTGCCAAATCCCAGACAGAGGAAGGGCATCTGGTGAATCTGCTGAAGTTGTTTAAAAGGCTTAGGAAGTTCAGGCTGAGGCTGAACCCTAATAAATGCACCTTCGGGGTGAGATCGGGTAAACTGCTGGGGTTTATCGTAAGCGAAAGAGGAATAGAGGTCGATCCTGCTAAAATAAAAGCGATTCAAGAAATGTCGACGCCTAAAACAGAGAAAGAGGTGCGTGGGTTTTTAGGGAGGTTGAACTACATCGCCCGGTTCATATCTCACCTAACGGCCACGTGTGAACCATTATTCGAGCTGTTGAAGAAAGATCAAGCTGTGACGTGGAACGAAAATTGTCAAAAGGCGTTCGATAAAATAAAGAAGTATCTGCAGGAGCCTCCTATTTTGATACCCCCAGTGGCAGGGAGACCCTTGATCATGTATTTGACGGTTCTTGAGGGAAGCATGGGTTGTGTTCTCGGTCAACACGACGAGACGGGGAGGAAAGAGCATGCGATCTATTACTTGAGTAAGAAATTTACAGACTGTGAATCTCGATACTCAATGCTGGAGAAAACTTGTTGTGCGCTAGCCTGGGCCGCCAAGCGTTTGAGGCAGTACATGCTGAATCATACAACCATGCTCATCTCGAAGATGGATCCTATCAAATATGTATTCGAAAAGCAGGCGTTGTCAGGTAGAATTGCCCGTTGGCAGATGGTCTTGACTGAATATGATATCCAATACGTCTCGCAAAAGGCTATAAAGGGGAGTGTGTTGTCTGAGTATCTGGCGGAGCAGCCTATTGAAGAGTACCAATCGATGAGGTTTGATTTTCCTGACGAGGATATCATGTACCTAAAGATGAAAGATTGTGAAGAACCGTTACCAGACGAAGGACCAGAGTTGGGTTCCAAATGGAAGATGATATTTGACGGAGCTGTGAATGCTTACGGTAGCGGAATAGGGGCAATCATCACTACGCCGCACGGGTCGCATATCCCGTTTACTGCCCGATTGACCTTTGCTGTTACCAACAATGAGGCCGAATACGAAGCTTGTATAATGGGGCTTGAAGAAGCCATTGATTTGCGAATCAAACATCTAGATGTATACGGAGACTCAGCTCTGGTAGTGAATCAGATAAAAGGGGAATGGGAGACACGTCAGCCTAATTTGATACATTACATGAATTATGCAAGGAGATTGTTGCCTTTCTTCGACAAGGTTGAATTGCATCATGTACCGCGGGCAGAGAATCAAATGGCTGACGCCCTTGCCACTTTGTCTTCCATGTACAAGGTCAACTTCTGGAACAAAGCTCCCCGAATCATTATCTCTCGGCTTGACAGGCCAGCTTATGTATTTTCTATCGATGAAGCATTTGACGACAAACCGTGGTATTTTGATATCCTTAATTTCCTGAAGAATAAAGAGTATCCGGCTGGGGCATCCAGTCAAGATCAGAAGACTCTCAGGAGATTAGCGGGTAATTTCTACTTGAATCCAGATGGCGTCTTATACAGAAGAAATCACGATTTGGTGTTGTTGCGTTGTGTAGACGAGAAAGAGGCAAAGCTTCTCATGGAGGAAATTCACGAAGGTACCTTTGGTACGCATGCTGGTGGGCATGCTATGACGAGAAAGCTGCTGAGGGCAGGTTACTTTTGGCTGACGATGGAAACTGATTGTTTCAAGTTCGCGAGGAAGTGCCACAAATGCCAAATCTATGCTGACAAGATACACGTGCCTCCGAGTCCTTTAAATGTGATGTCATCTCCATGGCCATTCTCGATGTGGGGAATCGATATGATTGGAAAGATTGAGCCGACGGCTTCTAACGGGCATCGGTTCATCCTAGTAGCAATCGATTATTTCACCAAGTGGGTGGAAGCGGCGTCTTACGCAAATGTAACGAAGCAAGTGGTGGCCAGATTCATCAAGAGAGATATCATTTGCCGATATGGGATTCCCAAGCGGATAATCACGGATAATGGTTCAAATCTGAACAACAAAATGATGAAGGAGCTATGTCAGAATTTCAAGATCGAACATCACAACTCCTCCCCTTACCGACCCAAGATGAATGGCGCTGTTGAGGCGGCCAATAAGAATATCAAGAAAATTGTTCAGAAAATGGTGGTGACCTATAAGGATTGGCATGAAATGCTACCTTTCGCTCTGCACGGTTATCGTACGACGGTACGCACATCAACCGGGGCAACTCCGTTCTCGTTGGTATACGGAATGGAAGCGGTATTACCATTGGAAGTTGAGATCCCTTCTCTGAGGGTATTGCGAGACGTTCAGCTGGACGAGGCAGAATGGGTAACGAATAGATTGAACCAACTGAGCTTGATGGACGAGAAGAGGCTAGCTTCTCTAGCATATGGTCGTTTGTACCAGAGCCGAATGAAGAAAGCGTACGACAAGAAGATACATCCGCGAAGCTTTCAGACGGGCGACCTTGTGCTGAAAAGGATTCTCCCGCCGCAAGCAGATCATAGGGGCAAGTGGACCCCCAACTACGAAGGGCCATACGTTGTCAGTAAGGTTTTCTCAGGAGGAGCGTTGTTGTTGTCCACCATGGACGGAGAAGACTTTGTGTCACCTGTGAATTCGGACGCAGTTAAAAAATACTTTGCTTAAAATAGACCCGCTGGACAGAAAAAGAGAGTCCAGGCAAAAATGGGGCATCCTGGCGAACCAAAAACAGAATGAAAGGTTCGGGCAAAAGTTAGGGATAAAATTGAAAAAATGTACACCCGCGAAGTTGAAAACCTACACTGGGCGGCTTCGGCAAAAAAGGGTATCCCGGTGAATTGAAAACCCGTAAAGGGCGGTTCACGCAAAAGTTAGGGATTTGAAAAGCAAATGACTGCGGTCCGAATTCAATGAGCATCAATGCGGGAGAATATGTTGGAGGAGCCAGTTATCGGATACAATCTCTTCAGAAGTGGGGATACCGGGAAAGCATTAGAGTCGGATGAGTCATAGGAGGATCATTTCATGGTGTTCATCTGCATCCCGTTGCCGACATGTGTACAAAATTTAATTTGTCAAAATATTCATGCTTCTTGTGCATACTTATGTATTTGCTTTGCGTAGCTTCCTCATTTCAGGAGTTACATCCCATGTATAAAACTCCGCCCATTCAGGGGCCCGATCAATAAAATATGTTATTCAGTACTTGATGCTGGTTCTTTACTGTTTTGTGCATGATAAAACGCCTAAGTTTAGTGAAGCTAGCATGAGTATAACACCACTGGCCCTTGCCAACAATTGTCAAAGCTTTGAATTAACTGAGTGTAACGTCACTAACCTGAATTGATTTGATTGCATAGGCTTGTCGTGTCTTGTTTGTGTTGTTACAGGTTTCATAACCATACGAGGAAGATGATCAAAAGATTGCGATAACGAAAGACTTAGTCCCCACGCAGGTCATGCATGTTCTTCCTGAAGAAGGATAGAATTCCCCAGCTAGCCGTAGCTTACCCAAAGGGAGCAGAAAAGTTATTCACCCTCAATAGCGTTTGGCGATTCCAAGATCATAAGGCTGTATTCAGACAGGTTCATCTTTCGCCACAGGGTCATGTCCTCTCCCCCAGTGAAGTCAGTTAATTTTCCCCAAGAGAATCATCCCATCCCCAGCGGAATTCTCTTTGCGAGTGTTTTCAATCCTTCCAGTGGAACTCGAAGATTAAGACTCTCCCAAGCAGAGTTGATGGTGGTTCCTGTCATTTATTTTGTCAGAGATACTGTGTAATATCAGTTCACGTTCCAGCAGAAAGTCCGATCGTACTATGCACATCTGCTATTCCCCAGCAAGGTTATTTTCCCCAGCAGGGGGTTACCTCAACAGGGTGCTCGGTTTGAGTTCCCAATTTCCCAGCAGGGTTGACTTCATCCTCCCAGCATTTATTTTGCTGGAATAATTCTGTAGCATCTGGCTATCCCCGGCGGAGTCGGCATTATCCTTCCAGCATTTATTTTGCTGAAGCAGTTTCTGTACTCTAGCAGTTCAGGTGGAGAGAACTCTTGCTCAAATGAACTACCAAACAGTCAAGATCTCGGCATGAGGCATCCAAGGATAATGTCAGTTTCGACAGTATTCCCCACAGAGTTACCAGGATAAGTTTCTCTTTATTCCCAGGCAGAATTAGTTGTCGTCAGGGGTTCCATGAATCAGAATTTCAGAAGTGGCCTCCGGGCATCAGAACGGGCATCCGGTAGTTTGGTCTCCAGATATCCCCAGTAGAGTCCGCCTCAAAGTCGTTGTCACGTCAGTACTAAGAAGTTTGTGGGTCGGGACCAATGAAGAAGTGAGTCCTGACGTGGACAAGTTGCATTTCCCCAGCGGGTCGAAGAGGCCTGGGTCCCGACGTGGACAAATCAAGACGAAACATGGGTCCTGACGTGGAACGAAGTTGTTTCCTTACGTGGAAAGATTGAGTCCTCACGCGGACATATCAAGATTGATTCCTGACGTGGAAAGAACGAGATAGATTCCTTACGTGGAAGAGTTTAGTCCTGACGTGGACAAATCAAAGAGATTATTATTCCTAACGTGGAGAAGTGGGTCCTAACGTGGACGATGTAGTCCTTACGCGGACATATCAAGTTGGATTCCTTACGTGGAAAAAGATAGTTTCCTTACGTGGAAATGACAGCATTCCTGACGTGGAAAGAGGTGATTCCTAACGTGGAAAGAGTGGAGTCCTTACGTGGACAGAGTAAGATGGCATTCCTTACGTGGAAAAATGTAGTCCTGACGCGGACAAATCGGAAGGAATTGGTTGCCTTATGTGGAAAAGTTATGTTTCCTTGCGTGGAAAACGGATAGCATTCCTTACGTGGAAAGAGGTTTGTATTCCTGACATGGAAAGAAAGAGTGTATTCCTGACGTGGAAGGGGTTTAGTTCTGATGTGGACAGACTCAAAAGAAGATTTATTCCTTACGTGGAAAAATTGGGGTCCTTACGTGGACAGATTCAAGATTCCTGACGTGGAAGAATGATGTACTCCTTACGTGGAAAGTTGAGTCCTGACGTGGACAGGTTCAGAACCAAAGTTGAATTCCTTACGTGGAAAGATTGGAGTCCTAACGCGGACATGCCAAGTGGTATTGGAGTCCTTACGTGGCTAGATTGATATAGTTCTCCTTATGTGGAAAGAAGATTGCTTCCTGACGTGGAAAGATGAAAGGGTTAGTCCTGACGTGGACAGGTACAGAAGAGATGATTCCTAACGTGGACAGATGTTATACCTAACGTGGACGGTGCTACTCCTAACGTGGAAGAGTTTTATTCCTAACGTGGACGATTCAGTTTATGGCAATGCAGACGAATTATCCCTAGCGGAGTTGCCGAGATTTTTCTGGGTTAACGACAAGTGGAATCCTAACGTGGACAGGTCTTAGTTGAGATTTCCTCGCATCGATGACAGACAGAGTCCTAACGTGGACAAGCAAGCAATTTGTTATGACAGAATCCTCTTCAGAACGATGAAGACAATCCCCAGCACGGTCGCACGAGATCAGTGGGTTGCCGTAACAGTTAAATTCAGCTGATGAATGTCGTTCCCCAAGCAGTGGCGCAGTTTATTTCTGCGGTTGGCAAATTTCTGGGTTCCTAGTATTCAACCGTCTCGTACCGCGAATGTCTGAAGGCTCCGGGCTCTTCACCCAATCGGGTCCAAGCCGCTTGAATAGGGGCAGCTGTTGCACCCTAAAATTTGCTCAACCTTATTCACTTGGTTTATGTTTCAATGTCATTAGCATTTGCATATAGAGTCATGTACATAGGTTACTCATCTGCATAGCATAAGCATAGCAAGTCATTCAACAGGGGACCAATCATTATTCTCATCTCTAGAAGCCTATCAAGATGTTATTATCCCAATTCAATCTCATTCAAGTCATCAGGAAAGAATTTGAAAGCAAAGAGTTCAGCAGATCAAGCCTTGAGTCCATCTCCTAGCTGAGGGTATCTGAGGGTCAACAAGAGGGTTGTGAGCTGTGAGTTGAAGGCATGGAGAGTATCTAGACATTATGAGAGACTTAGAAAGTCATTTAAAGAAGGAGACAAGTCATTGATGAGAGCACAAGAGCTATAGCTGAAGGCAGTCAACTAGGGTTTCATCTGGGTCAACCCTAGGTCAACCCTAGGTCAATTGACTGATTTAAGGGGCATTCAAGTCTAGTGGAGAGATGTTGGGTTCATCATTGGACATATAAAGAAGGATATGGAGATATGCCAAGAAGAATTCAAGAGAAATCAAGGAGAAGAGGAGCTTCTAAATTAGGGTTTCTGTGTAAAATCCCCTAGTTTAGGTCAAATTTCCAAGCAAGATAAGTCAAAATGCAAGCTTCAAATGGATCCTTGGCCAACATGAAACTTGTAGAGGATCTCAAGACCTTTAATTTGAGTGGTGGAAGACATCAAGGAGATTTATAGAACTCAAGTTATGGTCCTTGCAAGTTACAGGTCATCTGAGGTATCTGAAATTTTGTCTGTGAAAGTGACTTGACTTCCAAGCTAGTTTTACCCCTCAAGGAGATTTCAAATGAATTTCTGGTCAACATATGAATTGTTCCTCATTGTCTTAGCTTTCTAGAATGGTGTGGCATGCCTTCATATGATGTGTGGAACTCAACTTATGGTCTTGGCAAGCAAAGGGTATTTTGGTCATTTGTGAATTATAGGTCATTTTAACCTATGTCCAAAACTCATACAAGGAGGCCTCAAATGGAAAAACTTACAACATCAAACTTGCTCCAAATGACATTTTGAGTCTAGAAAGAAGGTCACAAATTGTTGGAAAAGCTCATAACATGAAGTTGCATGATTGGTCAAATTTGAACTAAAATGGCTTATAATTTAAATAAAGTCAAAGTGAAAAATGGTTTGAGAGATTTATAAGTCTAAATGGAGACTTCCAATATATGATTTTGGGTCCAAAACACATTCTAAGAACAATGGTTCAAGTACTTTTTTGAGTTTAGAAGGAAAAAGAAAAGTTATTTATGGTTACTTGCATTTGAAGAAACATAACCAAAATGGATTCAATTTGGAATGCAAGGGAAGTTGCAAGATGGTTCTAGAAGATTCATTTGAGCACTATATATTCATGAAATCAGAATTGAGCAAGGGTTGGATTCATTTTTCACCAAAAATTTCCCAAAATTCTCTCATTCTCCAAGTTGCAAGTTCACTTCAATCTCACAAATTCAGCATCAATTCTCATCAACATTGATTCCACCATATTCAATCATCATCATGGACTAAAGATCAACAAAGATCTGATTGAAATTGATCCATTTTCGAGCACCATAATCATCAATATCCAAATTGCAATTTCAAGTGGATAGCAAGATCCAAGGCAAGAATCATCAAGGTTTTGCAAACAGAATCAAGCACTGAGATAGTTGATCAAGATCCAAGCATTAGAAGCCTCAGATCCACGAGTTCAACATCCATCTCCAAGCTTTTGCATCAGGTGCATTTTCTCTGCCATCGCTCGATGTAGTTAGTTTAGCATTAGTTTGTTAGTATAATAATGATGTAGGATGTTAGTAGAGCATTTCTGGTTAATTAGGAGTAGTTTGGTGATAATTCATAGCAGGTTGTTAGAACTGTTAGGACTTAGAACTCTTAGGATAGGCCATAATAATCTTAGGTTGTTAGTTTAGAATGATCTACGTGAAGTGTAGTTTAGATTAGTATAGGTTTGATTAAGAATCTTGAGGATGAGTTGCAGAGTATTTTAATGGAACCAAGAATGTCATGCGCTCGGGTTGAGTGATTTGCTGAGTTTCAGTGCAAGCTACCACCATAGTCTTGTAGAGGAAGAAAATTGGAGCGTTTTTCATGTTTATATCGTGTTGATCCATGGACTGGAGAGAGAGAACCGAGAGCTTGAAGTATGCGTGCATGGAGTTTTCATGGAGGGAAACCCTAGCTTTCATGGCCAATGTAGAAGACATAATCCTGATCGTCCATTGCGTGTTAGACCATTGACCTAAAGAGCCATCGTGTGGCTGGAATTCAATTCTGAAGATTGGAGGGAAGTTGAGTGCCCTAAACGCACCGTTTCATTTAATGAAACGGGCGGGCCTAAGTCCTTGCTTTTGCCACCTCCCGTATATGGGCCCAGTTGAATTGCACGTGAAAACCCTACTGAATACACCCCCTGCGTCCTTTTTTTTATTTTCATTAATTCTGACTTGTTCTGGGCTTAATTCAAACTCGCTAGTCACACCCCCACTGCCTGGCCCATCCAAGAATACAACTAGGGCGCTCTGCTATTAGTACCCCCCTCCCTCTCATTTTAATTGATTTAGTTTTTTAATTCACTTTAATTTTTACCAACTTTAAAAAATCATATAAAATAGGAAATTAACTTTTCTTTAGTGGTTGTTTTTTCTATATTTTCTTGGTTCTGTCTAGAAAATTAGAAAAAAATAAAAATTGCATTTTATTTTTATTTGGTATTTTTCCCATATTTTCTAAATAAATAACATTTTAAATAGTTTCATTTCATGCATGATTTTGTTAATTTTTGTTCTATTAGATGCTTTCATATTTTTTGTTCATTCTTTTTAGGTTGCTTAGATGAGATATTGAACTTATAGATTCAATTTAGTTCCCCTTTTTAGAAATTAATTTTAGGTGCTTAATGTAGGCTTGAACAACATGAACAAACTAGGGTTTTTAGGTGATGACTTAGGAGAAATCAATTCATTTCCCTTAGGACTTAGGGTTTGAATAGTTTAGTTATGGGACTATAGGGGTTAGGGGTAGTTATTAGATCCCTTAGAGAAAAAGTCAGGACTCCCCTACTGCTATTAATGTACTGTATATCTGATTGACTAGTGTGGCGTGCCCTCTGGGGATTATTGATTTGTCTGTGTGGGTATTGGGATTGTCTGGGACTTGGGAGAGCTGAAGACTTGTGAAGATGAAGCCATTGGAGATCCAGAGATTGAAGTTCAACTTCCAGAGTTGAAGAGGAGTTTCTTGTTAGCAGATGCTGAGGAGACTAGGGTTTAGGAGCTAGGCAGAGCTCTAGGTTAGAAAGCTTGTTTCTCAAACATGGATTGCCTTGTCTGCATCCATTCTTCTCTGTGATTCAGAGTCTCTCTAAGACACTCACCCCCTTCCTTTGGAAGGCTTGGTGATAGTGTCTAAGAGATAGAACTCTTGAGAGAAAATGTCTTTTGTGTTAGAAGCAGTCTGTTCACCACCCTTGGTAGTCAACTGATTGCTTAACACCCAATTCACTCTTGTGACTAATCCCTCATCCTGGAGGTTTGAGCTTGAAGAAAAGCCATTGCAGATAGAAGACTGATGATCAAAGCCCTTGCCTGAAGGTCATGAAGATGGAGACTGATGCTTGTTGAAGCCTGTAGCTGATTGGAGATTACTTGAAACCAGATGTTGATTCAGAGCTGCTGATGTTGTTTCTTTTGCTGTTGTATTTTATGGCTGATGTATTGATTGGTTTTCTGGACTGTATTGTTTGCTGTCTACCCTGCTGGGTTGAAAGTGAAGTCTGTTCACTTTTGCCTATTGTTTTCTAGGTTCGAGGTTGAGTGGGACTCCCTTGCCTCGCTTGTACTGTTGCATCCATGCATTTTACTGTTTTACTGTATATATCTGATATTGTTTCTGTTTCTGCCTATCCCTTAGGATCTCTGTTTCTCTCTGTGCAAGAGAGGAGCATGATAGACACTAGGTCTTAACCCATGCATGATAACATTAGGTTAGTTTGTTTCCCTTCGCAACCATAGGTTAGAGTTCTGTCTCTTTCTTTCTCAAAACAAACAGAAAAACACATAAAGATTTCAAACACAATAAAAGACACTTCTTTCGTAAAAGAATGCGAACTCATCAAAACGTCATTTTTGTCCGCCGGGACTGTTAATCAGAAAAACCTTTTTCAGAAGGAGTAAAATCAATCAAGGACAGACTTGTGTCTTCTGTGGCCCGAACTACGTTTGCTCTGATCTTTCATGCTGTATGAAAGTACGTAGGCATAGGATGCGATATCCTAGCGAGCAACCTTCCCCTCCTTTCCTGTAGGTAGGCGAACTACGTTGACTCTGATTTCTCGTTCCAGACGGGAATACGTAGGCATAAAGTGCGATACTTTGCCGAGTCATTTTTATTTTCTTTTTATTTTCTTTTTCACCCTTAACCTATAGTTTAGATAGAATAACAATCCATACCCGAAAACAAGCGTGGATCCCATCGAGTACGATGGACGTGAGGGGTGCTAATACCTTCCCCTTGCGTAACCGACTCCCGAACCCAGGTTTTGGTTGCGATGACCATACCTTTCCCGTGTTGTGCGAGGTTTACTCTGAGCGTTTCCTTTCCCTCCCATGGGATAAATAACGCACGGTGGCGACTCTTCTGTTCAGCCGGCGCCGATTTTCGCAGTAGCGACACTCCTGAGCAGAGAGAATCCTCATTAGTTCATACCTCGTCTCCAGATGTTTCTACCGTTCAGAATCAGCAACCTCTTGCTCCATTGCAGCAAAACTATCAGAGCCCGAATCAGAGTCGACCTCACAACAATCATTCATCTGATTGAGTATGAAGACTTTGAAGGATCGCTCCCCTCAGCAGCAAATAAGTGTGAAAGCCCAGTTCCTAGAAGCTGGCAATCTGCATTTTATCATGACATTTCTTTACATTTGTAGTTTCTTTCCTGTTAGAATGCAAATTTCATTTGTAAAGCATGTTGTTTTTCAATTGATATTGATAATGAAATAAATATGCATGTTTTTGAATTAATCCATTCGTGTTCACTCTATTGCTTTCATTTATTTCCAACACTTGTTTAAGTGGAGTCCGGGGAGGATGACGAAAATTCGAGAAGCGCAAGCTTCCGAATGTATGCTTTTGAATAAAAACCTGTTGATGATGTACAGGCATTGTTTCAAATCCCAAACACCGGAGATATAAGGAAGATAATCCCTTGTTAACCCCTTTGAGCCTAGTTGTAGGAGTTTCTTTCTGAAGATAAAAAACCCTCAATCTTAACCCGGGGCAGGGTAGGTGTCAGTTAATTTGACCAAGCGTTCAAATTACAAAAGGAGTGTCCGTTCGAGGATCAACCACACCGCTATAGGTCGTACCTAAAAAACCATGATGGTTAAACCTGGCCGATCAGGAGTGAAACAGTCACAATCTCTTTAACAAGTCAGGTGAGCCGGTGTCACGCGATTTGTTCAAAAAATAAAGAAAAAGAAAAGAATCGAAAAGAAAAAGCCCGCTAAGTCGAATCTTGCGAACAAGCGACTTAGGCAAAAATTAGGGTACCCCGCTGGACTTCAAAATTGAAGAAACTCTGAAGAGTTAGTCCAGGAAAAAGTTAGGGGAAAACGAGAAACGAAAAAACGAAAAGCGAAAAAGGATTACAAAAGAAAAATCCTCAAACAAGAACGAAATTGTGTGGCTCCGGACGCCAAAGACGAAAAGAGAGTGATTGTCACTTCGAAAAAGTGTGATTTCTTGAACCGCCACTCAACCTTTGAAAAGTGAACGCTAAGGTCGAATTAGCTGAACGTATGATTGGAGAAAATCAAGGAGAATGAGTGGGTTAAAATGAATTTTGAGTCGTATATCCTTTCTTTCTTAAACCGTGAACTTGACCACGTTACAACCTTTAAAAGTCCTAATTGAAATAGGTTTGTTTCAAAAGCATACTTCGGTAAAGATCGCATTGAAACTGACTCCTGAAAGGATTCTTCTTATTGCGTTGTATTAATGTTGACATACATTTTATGTGATGAAATTTTTCCAGTGAACAGGAATGGATTTTCAAAACTACCATATGCATTGCATTTGATATGTCTTTTATGCAGAGCAACTTGTTTTACTAGCAAGTAAGCGCTTGACAGCATGAAAGTTTCCACGATGGAAAGATCTGATCAGGATAGAATGCAGAACGCCTGAATATTCCGATGAACCAGGGAAAGCTACGTCAAATGATCACAACATGGGAGTCAGCCATCCAAGAGTCAGTTAATCCGGGGCAATCCGGTCGAGATTTGATGAATCTCTCGCAGCCATACGTACTACTCCCTACAAATCAGCCCAGGAGGGGCAAAGTCATGACAAGACTGAGGCAGGCCACCCCCAGAGCGTCAAAGCTATCCTTATCCTGAAGGCGATTAACTTGAAGCACCTTTGTGAGGTTCAAAGTGCTGAAGCCGTTCGTATCAAACCGCTAGAGTACAAAGATCTCAGGTTTCCTTTCGAGAGGATGTTACGAAGATCCCACATGCTAGGGCAAAAGCTGAAAGTGAAGGAATCGTTCCTCCCCATATTGGCAGAGTTTGTCAGAAGTTGTTAAGATTTTGGGGCAAGCCATCTCGAGTTCGTTTCATGGCAGGTTTTTCCCAGCAAAAGCAGGATGATTCCTTCTTTTCCAGCAGGTTCAGTTGTGTTTCCCCACGGAGTCTGAACATGGAGCTGTGAGCATTGATGTGTCTCCCCGAACGGAGATAGATTCTCCCCAATCCAATGCATCCTAGGAAGGATCATCACTTACCCAGCTGAGTCATACGCAGAGGTGTATACTCGTTCCGAGCAGTGGGTCAATGTACAGTTTTCTTGTAGAAGAATATCCATAAGTATTCAGCTTTTGATCGGATCAAACTGAGGTCTCCAACAGAGTTGAATTCCCCACAGTGTTGTGATCTCCCCGGCAGGTAGGATTTATTCCAACGTCTGGTTGCGTATCCCCAACCGAGTTTGCAGTCCTTCAAGAGAGCCGAGTCCTTGGAAGCTGTTCAGGGCTTTGTTTGTCTTCTCCAGTAGGAGAAAGTTGAATAGCTATTGCTATACTTCCCCATCGGAGTCCGTATCTCCAGGAAGATTCTATATGCGAAGGTCGTGCAGTTTATTTCTGCGATTGACATTGTTTCCTCAGCAATTTGTGGTTCATATACCCAGTTGAGCAAGTACAGGTTCTCGTTGAACTTTGTTTCCCAGTGGAAAATCGTCTGAGGTTCGTTTACCCAGGTTAATCCCAATTGAGATTGGTGTGATGTCTCCCCTCAGCAGGATAATTCCTTCTCCCCATCAGAATGGTTCTTTCTCCTTGACAGGAGGGTTCCTCTTCAGCATTTATTTTGCTAATTTGGTTCCGTAGCATTTTGCATGATTGCATAGCATCTACCCTAAACGCGTAGCATTTCCATCGTATGGAGCATTACGCCGTTTCCGAACATATGCATGTGAAACATGAGCTAGGTCGTTACCGTTCTTGTGTGCAGGTGTTCCTCAGCAGAGTTGTTTGTTCAGGATAATCCTTGAATTCCTTAGCAGAGTTTGTTCGTTCAGGATGGTTCATGAATCCCCAGAGCAGAGTTACTTGATAGTTCTCCAGAATCTCCAGCGGAGATGTGTCATCCCCTGCAGGTTTTAAACAGAGAAGTTGAGATTTCCCTTGAAGACTTGATGATTAAAGTCCAACAGTAATGCCAAACTCCCCCCGACTTACCGATGAAGTCCGACTGTAATGTCGAAGGAGTTCTCCCAACTGACGTGGAGTGCCCGATGGCAAAAACATTAGATATCCCTATTGGTTCATGATTGACTAAGGATTCTATTTCCGACGGAATGACGAAGTCCGGCTGACGCCCGAGAATTTCCTTGAATGCCCGACGGCATAATTGACCTGATTGTCAAACGTCTAGTGACCTGACGAGTCCAGAGATGACGTTAAGGAAGTCTGATGCCGTGCCGCAGAATGCCTGACGGGATAATCGACTATCCTTCACCAATTACCTTGTAACCAGTGATCCCTTATTGACTTACTGACAAAGTCCGACAGAGATTGTCAAACGATCCTAGTGACCTGACGAGTCCAGAGGAATTCTGCTGCCGTGTCGCAGAATGCCTGACGGCAATATCAGCTATCCTTCACCAGTTACCGTGTAACCAGTGATCCCTCGTGGGTTTGATAGCGAACTTCTACAATGAAATCAGACGATCATCCTGACGGAGATTGGATATTAATTGTTCACCAGCCAGTTGTCGTGCAACTGTCATTTCAGACTTCGAAGATCTTCCTACCAATCAGAGTATCGTTTACTTGTGCGGTTGGCAAATCACCAGTTACCGTGTAACCAGTGATCCCTTGATGACTTGAGGAAGAAGTTCTCTATAGAAATCAGACGATCATCCTGACGGAAATTTGAGATTAATCGTTCACCAGCAAGTTGTCGTGCAACTGCCATTTCAGATTTTGAAGATTGTCCTACCAATCAGAGTATCGTTTACTTATGCGGTTGGCAAATCACCAGTTATCGTGTAACTGGTGATCCCTTGATGACTCGAGGACGAAGTGCTACAACAAAATCAGATAATCATCCTGACGGAGATTTGAAGTTAATCACTCACCAGCAAGTTGTCGTGCAACTGCCATTTCAGATTTCGAAGATTTTCCTACTAATTAGAGTATCGTTTACTTGTGCGGTTGGCAAATTTCCAGGTTTATTGGTATTCAACCGCCTTTTGCCTAACCTTTTCTGTACATAGCTTGTGTTTCATTGCATTCATTTTAGCATTATCATCTACATTGCATTGACATGTATGTAGGAGATCAAGAGGTACGACTACTAACAAAAGGCTACCAAGGTTATGAAGCTATCTGAGAGTCTTTATTCAAGTATTCAAGGGTTGATATCCTCATCAGAGAAGCCAAAGATCCTCAGAGAAGGGGTTGGATATAAGAGTGAATGCCTCCTAACTTGAAGGTTGTGAGAGGTCATCAGATGATTCTAAACCCATGGAGTTGGACTTGAAGCCTTGAGAGAGCTCATGATAAGTATTGAAAGTCACTTTGAAGCCAAGACAGGTCGATATGCAAAGTATATGAAGCTACTACCAAGATGGGTGCAACTAGGGTTTCATATGGTCACCCTAGGTCAACAGATGATTTGAAGAAGGTTGAGACCTAATTTCAAGGCCATGTGATCATGGATTGATGTATTAAGATGCCCAAGGGATGATTCCAAGGTCAACGCATCATGAATCAAGAGTGTGAGGAGTTCCTAGGCTAGGGTTTCTAAGCTTGATAGTGTAAAATCCCCTAGTTTAGTGCCTAAATTCAAGACCACATAACTCAAGATGTGATTTTAATCTCACCTTGACCCTAACATGATTGTTGTAGAGCATGATCATAGCTTTAATTTGAGTACTAGAAGTCCTTGATAGGATTTATAGAACTCAAGTTATGAGTCAGACAAGTTACAGGTCATCAGATGAATGTGAATTTGGAGCTTGAAAGTCAACCAACTTGCATGACACTTTTGCCCCAGAAGGAAGTTTCGCATGAACTTTTGGACAACATGAATGTTGTTCCTTATCTTCCTATCTTTCTAAAAAGTACTAGAAGTCCATGATTGGATATGTAGAACTCAAGATATGAGCTTTGCAAGACAAGTGTATTTTGGGAATTTGAGATTATAGGCCATTTTTTATTAAGGGTCAATTTCACCATCTTACATACCTCAAATGGAATTTTTTTCAACTTTAAAGTTATTTAAAATGATGTTATTTGTCCAACCATGCACCAAGAATCCATTGATATGGGATAGAATGAGAGGTGTGTGAAGAAAGTTTCATGAATGAACCATTAAAAGGCATTAAATGAGAAAATTCCAAATTAATTCATTTTGGTTCAAAGTGTTACAAGTTTGTGCATTTTTTGAAGGTAAATGACATTTGGAATAGATTGGAATTGTTGGATTTCCAAATTGAAGTTTGTTTAAAACCAAGGTTTCTTAAGATTGAAGTTACATGATCAAGGCACACCATTGATTGGAATTGAGGAGTTAATCTCAGCCCTTCATCCTTACTACCATACCAGCAATTCATTTGAGCTAGATTGAAGGCAAAACTGAGTTGTATTCATGGAGTTTACCAAAGCTAAAAATGAAGAAAATGTGAAAATGGAATAGGACTTTCAAGCAAGTTTTGGGCCCCCATTTCAGCCCAGATCAGTTCTATATAACCTCCTGAATGAGTTCAGATCAATTTTGGTGATGGAATGAGCTTGCAGAGGTAAGAAACAGTTGAAAAAAGTTAGTTACAATTGAAAATCGAATTTCACCATTGGAGGCATTTCTGAGGAAATTGAGGGTTGAAGAAGCTTCTACCTTCATCAAGGAGTGATTTTGCACAACTTTGTGCAGAGATTGGTAGTTGTATCATCCTCTGTTGAAGCTTATACCAGGTTTTCTTCTTTTCATAATTACTCTCAATTGATGATGAATTAGAGTGATTATTGTATGTGGTTAGGTAGAACTTAAGTCATAGATGGATTTAGGTTTGATCTGGGAGCCATTTGTGAAGTTTCTTGATGATGGATGAAAACTTGGAAGGATCAGTTAGGCTTCATTCTTGGTTGATATCAAGGTTTATTTAGGGATTCTTGATCAGTGTTATGTGTAGAAGAGATCTGTATGCTTTTTGTAGAGTTTGGTGATGATTTGCCTAAATGTGATATTTCTGTTCATGATCGTATCTGCTTGAGCCTTGAGAAAAATGAAAAAAGAAATAGAGCATGATGATCAGGGTGGAGAGACGAGTAGATCTGGGTAATTTTTATGGAGTTTGGTGTTGTCTGAGTTCTGGTGTTGTTGGTGCCACCGGAGAAGACGACCAGTGTAACAGCCCAATTTCGGTTTAACTAATTAATTTAGTTATTGGAATTGTTTTAATTATGGGATAGTGTGATAATATGTTAAGTCTACATATTATGCTATTTTATCATTTGTAGAGTTTTGGAAAGTTTAGTGGGAAATATTTCGGACAGTCTCAATTAATGGTTAAGTGGATAGTTTATGGAAATTGATTGGAATAATAGGTGTATTGGAGGAAATAGAATGGAAAGAAATATAAAGAATAGAAATAGAAAGAAAAGAATAAGAGTAAAGGAGGAAAGAAAAGAGAAGGAGGAAAAGAAAGGGAGAAGAAGGAAAAAGGAAGAGAAAAGAGAAGAAGAAGAGGAAAAGAGTGGAATCATCAAGAGCAACTCAAAGCTTCGATTAATCCAAGGTAAGGGTGTGAAATCTTACTATCTTAATCATTGTGTATTATTGTGTATGTGTGTGGATGAGTTTGGTTGTTTTCCAACCTTGTTTCCATTTAGGTCGAAATGATAGAAATCGATAGAAGCCGATGTTCGGACGGTTAGAATCGAGAATAACTTTCGTGGCTTAGTCGGGATATGTTAGACTAAGGCTACTGGAACAACTTTGGATTTAATCGGGCGATTTTGGTGGGTTTGGAAGTGCTAGAGAAGAACTGAATGTTTCTGTTCGCAGGCGACTCGCTAGCAGCTCGCTAGGCGAGCACGCAGCGAACGACTCGCTAGCAGCTCGCTAGGCGAGTGTGTAGCGAATGTTCCCAGACTTGGGATAGTGGTGTTTTGGTCTCCTTCGCTGGCAGCGAATGGAGTAGCGAATGACTCGCTGCGGGTTTGCTGTGGCGAACGAGGTAGCGAACGAAGTTTGTAGCTTCTGTTCTTGCTTGCTAGCAGTTAGCTAGGCGAGAAGGTGGCGAACTTTCGCTAGCAGCTCGCTAGGCGAGCGTGTAGCGAACGTAGCAGGATGAATTTTCCCTGTCGCGTGGTGCCGTCGTGGCTTGGGGTTTCGGTTGCGATCGACCCTTCTTTGGTTTAATATCTTATATGCTGGTTTCTGATGTGCTGTGGGTAGCCGTAAGGCGTGAATCCTAGTGTATGAATGCGATTTTGAATCGTGGCCTTTGGGCAAATTATGCATTGTTTAGAATTGAATAAAAATGCATGGCAATTGTGATGAATGATGAATATAATACACATTGTGAGTGCATGATAATTGTACGTGTTGATGTGTGAAGAATGCATGATAATATATTTGCGAATATGTATGCATTTGTTATATTTGATCCCGTGTAGGATCTGCAGAACCTCGCTTGATGCGATGGTTATATTTGATCCCGTGTAGGATCTGCAGAACCTCGCTTGATGCGATGGTTATATTTGATCCCGTGTAGGATCTGTAGAACCTCGCTTGATGCGATGTTATATTTGATCCCCTATAGGATCTGCAGAACCTCGCTTGATGCGAAGGTTATATTTGATCCCGTGTAGGATCTGCAGAACCTCGCTTGATGCGATGGTTATATTTGATCCCGTGTAGGATCTGCAGAACCTCGCTTGATGCAATGGTTATATTTGATCCCGTGTAGGATCTGCAGAACCTCGCTTGATGCGATGGTTATATTTGATCCCGTGTAGGATCTGCAGAACCTCGCTTGATGCGATGGTTATATTTGATCCCGTGTAGGATCTGCAGAACCTTGCTTGATGCAATGGTTATATTTGATCCCGTGTAGGATCTGCAGAACCTCGCTTGATGCGATGGTTATATTTGATCTCGTGTAGGATCTGCAGAACCTCGCTTGATGCGATGGTTATATTTGATCCCGTGTAGGATCTGCAGAACCTCGCTTGATGCGATGGTTATATTTGATCCCGTGTAGGATCTGCAGAACCTCGCTTGATGCGATGGTTATATTTGATCCCGTGTAGGATCCGCAGAACCTCGCTTGATGCGATGGTTATATTTGATCCCGTGTAGGATCTGCAGAACCTCGCTTGATGCGATGGTTATATTTGATCCCGTGTAGGATCTGCAGAACCTCGTGTGCCCATGTGGGGTGTGAGCGATGGTTATATTTGATCCCTTGGAGGATTTGCAGAACCTCGCTTGATGCGACTGTTATATAATGATTCCTAGGAAAATCTGATGAGTTATAGTGTAACCGTATAAGTGCGAGAGGAGTGAATTCTATGAGAATCTGACAGACGAATGAGTCGGTACCGTGGTTGTAGCTGCATAGGGTCGAGGTGTCGGTCTCTATGAGTGCATTATCATCTCCATATGATGAATTGAAAATATTACATTGAGAAGGTATTAGTGTATGTATATATATATTTATTGCGTCTGGTAAATATGAGAATGAGGTCGATGTATATGTAGAGAGATTCTACTCACTAGGGTAGAACGGCGATGCGTCGTTCCTAGTGAGGTAGTTACTGGGGTAGAATGGCCGAGACATTGTTCCCGGTAGAGCATAAGCGACGTACCCATAGTCCGGAAAAAGGATTGAGGGTAGTGATGAGTCTTATATGAATTGCATGGTATGATCGCGGTTGTCATATGTAAATATGCCTATGTGCAGGAATTGATGAGATGCGTTAGCAAATAAATAAATGTGAAAGATATTATTCGATGAATAGACGGTTGAGTGTGAGAGATTATGTCTATGTGTATTTGATGCGGTGAGAATCTATGGTTATGCATTGTAGTGAATAAGTATGAGGTATAGGCATTCGGTACTTGTACATTTATATATATATATATATATATATATATATATATATATATATATATATATATATATATATATATATATATATATATATATATATATATATATATATATATATATATATATATATATATATATCTTATGCCTTGATTATTATGATAATGTTTCTCACCCTTCTGTTGTTTTATAATGCTCTACGAGGCATTGCAGATTAGGATCCGCTGGAGGTTTCCTTTGGAGTATAGTTCCTTTCCCTCGTGTCGGTCGCTCTGATATGTAACTTTGGGTAGATAGGCTTGTAGAATGTCTTAATGATGTTTTGTTTGTATGTGAATGAAGTTGTGAACAACCAGATGACATGTAATTACGTTTTGTCATGTCTTAAGTGAATATATATATGTTTTAGTCTTCCGCTTTAAGAGAAAACATGAATATGTAAATTCGAAGAATCATGCGTTTATTTTTAGTTGAGATTTATCCCTTTTGAGTTAATTCTTTTTAAACATTAATATTCATGCGGTCGTTTCGTGAGTATTGTGACGCACTTCTTTTATACCTTAATGAAAATACACTCTGATGAAAATAAAAACACTTGTATTCGTGACTATATGATTTGTTATGTGATTATTTTGGGGTATAGAAAGGGGGCGTTACAAAGTGGTATCAGAGAAGGTCGGTCCATCCGGCCAAGTTGTCTAATGTTGGTTGTTCCCTTGTACACGACATGTGTGTGAAGACACTGTCGGTACGTGTTTGTTGTTTAGCCATTGTCTGCAGAGGTAGGAATGATCCAAGTGGGGGAGAACTTGTAGTTCTCCAAGATGCTACAAGTGTGGATATGTAGCTAGGTGTATTGTTGAACATCAAGAGCTGGTGTTATCCGTGTTAGTGGAGAAAGCAGTGTTATGTCACTATGAAGAAGTTCAAGGAGTTTTGGAAGAACCGTCAACAACTTGTGTGTCGGTTATGTCGAACCCGATCGGACCATTTGTTGTGTGTTGTGCCAGAGTTTGAGAGCTTCAATTGTTTAGTTGAGATTTGAGGCGAGTAATGGCCTTGAGAGCTTAAGATGTTTAACTTTGAAGGAAAATTTTGAGTATTAATGAAAGTGGAAAGTTGGCGGTTTACCGGTTGATTGCTGTTGCTCGGGAGTTATCCTGACAAGATAAGCTTTGTACAACCAGGACGTGAAGTGGAGTTGCAATCGACTTAGTTGCGGAAACTAGTCAGATATTGAGAGCTCCGCATGGTACGTCTGCTTAGATGGTAAAAGGATTAAAATTGATTGAGTTGTTTTGGAAACTTGTGTCTGGTGTGTGTGCTACGACAACGAATTGCGGAACCTTAGGTGATGAGACTGATTATTGGTATTCTCGACGAGATTCGAGAAGGTTGAAATTCTAATTGGAGTTAATAGGGTGATTGAGTTTGACGAATTAAAAATCAAATGAGTGATGTTTGGATTGGTGGAGATGGTGACATGAGATGTTGTGATAGAGTCTAAGAGTCCGAATATAGGGGATTGGATGAGAGTATTTTGAAAGAATTATGTTGGTAGCCACAGATGGAGAAAGCAGCAGTTGTATGTGCTGGTGTGACTTATCGAGAGTCGAAGAATAAACGTCTGAGATTGATAGGTCTAATGTGATCGTTGTATATTCCAGAGTTGAGATCGGAGGGTAATTCCATGAATTTTGCGTGGGGTTTTCCGAAGGATGTGAGAATATGATTTTATTGATGAGATTCCAGATGGATGGTGTGTGAGTGAGAGAGAATTTGAATACTGGGGCAACTTCGAGGAAAGAGGGATTGTCTTGGTAAAGGTATTTGGGAAGAATCAACTAGATGGAATCGGATTGGGAAGATTGGGATGCGTAAGTCACATTCCGAGTTGTCTGAATTGGATAACATTTTCGAGGACGAAAACTCCTAAAGTGGGGGAGAGTTGTAACAGCCCAATTTCGGTTTAACTAATTAATTTAGTTATTGGAATTATTTTAATTATGGGATAGTGTGATAATATGTTAAGTCTACATATTATGCTATTTTATCATTTGTAGAGTTTTGGAAAGTTTAGTGGGAAATATTTCGGACAGTCTCAATTAATGGTTAAGTGGATGGTTTATGGAAATTGATTGGAATAATAGGTGTATTGGAGGAAATAGAATGGAAAGAAATATAAAGAATAGAAATAGAAAGAAAAGAATAAGAGTAAAGGAGGAAAGAAAAGAGAAGGAGGAAAAGAAAGGGAGAAGAAGGAAAAAGGAAGAGAAAAGAGAAGAAGAAGAGGAAAAGAGTGGAATCATCAAGAGCAACTCAAAGCTTCGATTAATCCAAGGTAAGGGTGTGAAATCTTACTATCTTAATCATTGTGTATGATTGTGTATGTGTGTGGATGAGTTTGGTTGTTTTCCAACCTTGTTTCCATTTAGGTCGAAATGATAGAAATCGATAGAAGCCGATGTTCGGACGGTTAGAATCGAGAATAACTTTCGTGGCTTAGTCGGGATATGTTAGACTAAGGCTACTGGAACAACTTTGGATTTAATCGGGCGATTTTGGTGGGTTTGGAAGTGCTAGAGCAGAACTGAATGTTGCTGTTCGCAGGCGACTCGCTAGCAGCTCGCTAGGCGAGCACGCAGCGAATGACTCGCTAGCAGCTTGCTAGGCGAGTGCGTAGCGAATGGTCCCAGACTTGGGACAATGGTGTTTTGGTCTCCTTCGCTGGCAGCGAATGGAGTAGCGAATGACTCGCTGGGGGTTCGCTGTGGCGAACGAGGTAGCAAACGAAGTCTGTAGCTTCTGTTCTTGCTCGCTAGCAGTTAGCTAGGCGAGAAGGTGGCGAACTTTCGCTAGCAGCTCGCTAGGCGAGCGTGTAGCGAACGTAGCAGGATGAATGTTCCCTGTCACGTGGTGCCGTCGTGGCTTGGGGTTTCGGTGGCGATCGACCCTTCTTTGATTTAATAGCTTATATGCTGGTTTGTGATGTGCTGTGGGTAGCCGTAAGGCGTGAATCCTAGTGTATGAATGTGATTTTGAATCGTGGCCTTTGGGCAAGTTATGCATTGTTTAGAATTGAATAAAAATGCATGGCAACTGTGATGAATGATGAATATAATACACATTGTGAGTGCATGATAATTGTACGTGTTGATGTGTGAAGAATGCATGATGATATATTTGCGAATATGTATGCATTTGTTATATTTGATCCCGTGTAGGATCTGCAGAACTTCGCTTGATGCGATGGTTATATTTGATCCCGTGTAGGATCTGCAGAACCTCGCTTGATGCGATGGTTATATTTGATCCCCTGTAGGATCTGCAGAACCTCGCTTGATGCGATGGTTATATTTGATCCCGTGTAGGATCTGCAGAACCTCGCTTGATGCGATGGTTATATTTGATCCCGTGTAGGATCTGCAGAACCTCGCTTGATGCGATGGTTATATTTGATCCCGTGTAGGATCTGCAGAACCTCGCTTGATGCGATGGTTATATTTGATCCCGTGTAGGATCTGCAGAACCTCGCTTGATGCGATGGCTATATTTGATCCCGTGTAGGATCTGCAGAACCTCGCTTGATGCGATGGTTATATTTGATCCCGTGTAGGATCTACAGAACCTCGCTTGATGCGATGGTTATATTTGATCCCGTGTAGGATCTGCAGAACCTCGCTTGATGCGATGGTTATATTTGATCCCGTGTAGGATCTGCAGAACCTCGATTGATGCGATGGTTATATTTGATCCCGTGTAGGATCTGCAGAACCTCGCTTGATGCGATGGTTATATTTGATCCCGTGTAGGATCTGCAGAACCTCGCTTGATGCGATGGTTATATTTGATCCCGTGTAGGATCTGCAGAACCTCGTGTGCCCATGTGGGGTGTGAGCGATGGTTATATTTGATCCCTTGGAGGATTTGCAGAACCTCGCTTGATGCGACGGTTATATAATGATTCCTAGGAAAATCTGATGAGTTATAGTGTAATCGTATAAGTGCGAGAGGAGTGAATTCTAAGAGAATCTGATAGACGAATGAGTCGGTACCGTGGTTGTAGCTGCATAGGGTCGAGGTGTCGGTCTCTATGAGTGCATTATCATCTCCATATGATGAATTGAAAATATTACATTGAGAAGGTATTAGTGTATGTATATATATATATATATATATATATTTATTGCGTCTGGTAAATATGAGAATGAGGTCGATGTATATGTAGAGAGATTCTACTCACTAGGGTAGAACGGCGATGCGTCGTTCCTAGTGAGGTAGTTACTAGGGTAGAATGGCCGAGACGTTGTTCCCGGTAGAGCATAAGCGACGTACCCATAGTCCGGAAAAAGGATTGAGGGTAGTGATGAGTCTTATATGAATCGCATGGTATGATCGCGATTGTCATATGTAAATATGCCTATGTGCAGGAATTGATGAGATGCGTTAGCAAATAAATAAATGTGAAAGATATTAACCGATGAATAGACGGTTGAGTGTGAGCGATTATGTCTATGTGTATTTGATGCGGTGAGAATCTATGGTTATGCATTGTAGTGAATAAGTATGAGGTATATGCATTCGGTACTTGTACATTTATATATATATATATATATATATATATATATATATATATATATATATATATATATATATATATATATATATATATATATATATATATATATATATATATATATATATATATATATATATATATATATATATATATATATATATATATATATATATATATATATATATATATATATATATATATATATATATATATATATATATATATATATATATATATATATATATATATCTTATGCCTTGATTATTATGATAATGTTTCTCGCCCTTCTGTTGTTTTATAATGCCCTACGAGGCATTGCAGATTAGGACCCGCTGGAGGTTTCCTTTGGAGTATAGTTCCTTTCCCTCGTGTCGGTCGCTCTGATATGTAACTTTGGGTAGATAGGCTTGTAGAATGTCTTAATGATGTTTTGTTTGTATGTGAATGAAGTTGTGAACAACCAGATGACATGTAATTACGTTTTGTCATGTCTTAAGTGAATATATATATATATATATATATATATATATATATATATATATATATATATATATATATATATATATATATATATATATATATATATATATATATATATATATATATATATATATATATATATATATATATATATATATATATATATATATATATATATATATATATATATATATATATATATATATATATATATATATATATATATATATATATATATATATATATATATATATATATATATATATATATATATATATATATATATATATATATATATATATATATGTTTTAGTCTTCCACTTTAAGAGAAAACATGAATATGTAAATTCGAAGAATCATGCGTTTATTTTTAGTTGAGATTTACCCCTTTTGAGTTAATTCTTTTTAAACATTAATATTCATGCGGTCGTTTCGTGAGTATTGTGACACACTTCTTTTATACCTTAATGAAAATACACTCTGATGAAAATAAAAACACTTGTATTCGTGACTATATGATTTTTTATGTGATTATTTTGGGGTATAGAAAGGGGGCGTTACAACCAGAGTCTTCTCCGGCCACCGTGAGTTTCCCTCCCCTAGTTCAGAGTTCAAATGAGGAAGACGACCCTTGAGCTGTTAGATTCGTTTAATTCTATTGACTGAGTCATTCAATCCAAGGCGCATGATGGCTTCTGAAGATGGTTGACCCTTGACCAGGTGATGTGGCAAGTTGTGTATCATCAGATTAGAATACTTTTAGGATGAACGTGCAAGATTAGAACGTAGGGTGAACCCTAGTCAAACGAACCACATGTGAACATCCCTGAAACGATGCATTTCATTAATTCCCCCCTCCCCCCCCCCCCCCAGTGCTACGTGGCACGTCTGATGGCCTTGGATGGTTTGACTGGTATATTGATCCAAGGGCCACGTTATTTTCTCAGCTTTTGATTTCTTTTGTTTCATTTTTCTTATTTTCTTTTAATGCTTTAATTGTTTTTAATTCATTAAAAATAGAAATAATTGTTAGAAAAATATGAGAAAAGTCATGATTGATTTTTGGCATGTCCCTGATTTTTGTATGCAATTTAATTGAGGTTTTGGGTGATTTTCCATTTATTGCTATTTTTCCATTTATTTGATGATTAAAAATGTTAAAAATGAATGATTTGTTTTCTGATTTTTATACTATCTCATGGATTTGAATTTAGTGCTGAATTTTTGCATGTTTGTTTTGGATATCTTGATAGAGTTGTATGATTTTTCTTTGGTTTTTTAGAAACTTTTAGGTATAGGTTTGAGATAGATTTCTAGGACCTTCCCCTTGTGGTTTCCCTTAAGCGTACCTTTAAGTGTAGAAATTGTTTAGACCCTTTAGATTTAGGTCTTGGCTCTGGATTTTGTACCACGATTCCTTAACACACTTAGGAAGCCTTAGAATTTTTCCTAGCCTTTTAGGATTGATTTTAGTATTTTTCTTAGAATTTACAAGTTGATTGTGTTTATGGTGATCCTAATGTAGCTTACCTCATAGTTTAGTTTCTAAGATGAACCTTAGCAAACTTTAAGCCTCTAATTCCTTCTTGATAGAATAGAGCATAGGTAGACACCTATTTAGAACAATTGTGAAGCCTTGATAGAGCTTATAAATCTAGTTGTTTAGGTGATCCTTGTAACTAATCATTAGGGTTTCTTAGAAGTTTCTGTGATGGCTTCCTTTCCCTGTGTGGTTTCTTTCCTGGGCTTTGCCCTATCCTCCTTCCCCAAGTCTTGATGAGGATCCCTCTTGGGAGAGCCTAATCCTTCCTTTGGTTGGATTATGTGCATTCCTCAAGAGGTTGAGACTTGGATTGACATTCATTAGCATAGTACATTCCTTTGGTTTGCACTATCTTCCTCCTCCAAGTCTAGATGAGGATCCCTCTTGGGAGAGCCTAATCCTTCCTGTAACACCCTTCTAACCCCACATGAAAATACATAAATAATCAGAGTAAATTAATATGCTTTCACAAAAAGGCGTCACACATAATTTCAAAACATCAAAACCACCTGTCATGCTTTAAACACTCAAATAAAATAATCATGCTTTTCAAAGTTCACTTTGCATGTAGCAGCGGATTCAATTTATATTCATAATTCTTTTCACATAGCATTCATGTTCATCTCATAATTCAACAATACTTGGGCACTAAGGCCAACATCACAATATTTCGATACATTTAAAACACAACTTAAAATACATAAAATATCTCTAAAGCAAAAACCCAAACGATCCCAGTGTTACATAACCAGAGCATGACTCGACCCAACATAATTAAAATACTAAACGACTGCACCAGCAGAGACCTCACAACTATTAGCAGTACAACTTCAAGATACTTGCACGATGTCATAAAGGACATCATTCCAACAGAAGGGTGAGAAATATTACCATAATAATCAAAGCACATAATCATATATAAATGCGCAAGTACAGAATACATACATTTCACATTTTCTCACCACAATGCATATTAACACAATAACCATGCACATAATATATATCCATAGCATCAAATACACATATTATACTCCTCACCACAATACCTCACATACCCACTAACATACATCGCAAAGCATATATGTATAAAACCAAGCATTTCATCATGCATACATTCGCAATTACAATTAATCCTCACAAACATACACGTTATGTTTCATTCATCACGAATCATATAACATACGCCATCATGTTTAATCATCAATTCATTATTCAATATCTTTCTCAATTACTCAATCGCAACCCACAATTCAACAATTCATACTCACATGCATATTTCATATAACACTCATAACCATGCCATGTGACTCACTTAAAACTCACCCAATATCACCAATCCCCTTTTTAAGATTATGGGTACGTCACTTATACCCTACTAGGAATAACACCTCAGTTATTCTACCCCGGTAATTACTCCACTAGGAACGACACATTGCCATTCTACCCCAGTGAGTACAAATCTTTCACATAAACATTATTATCTATATTACTCTCATATTTACCAATCATTACCTATATACATGTACTATTATATTCTCAATCATTATTCACAATTCATCACATATATTACACTACATGTATATATATATACACAACTAAGCATACTCATCAATCATGCTTCTACAATTCACATCATTTTCACACAAACATTTATAATTATATTTATTCATACATCTCAATCATTCCATACATCGCAATGTATCCATATAAGTATCTATATATAAATAGAACATCAAGCATATACAATATGCATTCACCAATGTTTACATCAATCCATGTAAACCCACATATATATACATATCTTCAAGCATACTCACTCATGCCATTATCGCAATTCGTGTTAGTTCACATAAACATACACAATATGTTTATATCATCACCATTTCACATAAACATTCACATACATGTTTATTTCACCAATGCATCATATAAAGATGAATTATGCAACTCAGAGACCGACTCACGACTCTATGCAGATGCAAATGCGGTACCGACTCAATTCAGCAGGTTCAATTGAAGAACCAAATGGAACCATCGCTCGTTACCGAAGTAACTCCCCGTCGGGCCTACGATGTTCACCCATTGCTCACACCCCACATGAGCACACAATGTTTATGGATTGCTCACACCCCACATGGACACACAATCTGATTGCTCACACCCCACAAGGGCACACAATCGTTCTGCAGATTCTACGCGGAATCAAATATAAACCATCGCTCACACCCCACATGGGCACACGATGTCTCTGCAGATCCTACACGGGATCAATCAACACAAAATGCATACATGTTTACAAACATACTCATGCATCTATCACATTTCACTGCATACATTTATTATGCATTCACAACATATATATCATAATGCAAATATATATATATATTCATCATTTATTTCACAACATTTCATACATGGTTCTCATACAAAATGACTCAATCAGTTATAGACCATCGCTCACACCTCACATGGGCACACGATGTCTCTGCAGATCCTACACGGGATCAATCAACACAAACTGCATACATATTTGCAAATATATTATCATGCATTCTTCACACATCAACACGTACAATTATCATGCACTCACAATGTGTATTATATTCATCATTCATCACAATTGCCATGCATTTTTATTCAATTCTAAACAATGCATAATTTGCCCAAAGGCCACGATTCAAAATCATATTCATACACTAGGATTCACGTCTTACGGCTACCCATAGCACATCACAAACCAGTATATAAGCTATTAAACCAAAGAAGGGTCGATCACAACCGAAACCCCAAGCCACGACAGCACCACGCAACAGGGAAAATTCATCCTGCTACGTTCGCTACACGCTCGCCTAGCGAGCTGCTAGCGAGCGTTCGCTACCTCCTCGCCTAGCGAACTGCTAGCGAGCAAGAACAGAGGCTACAAACCACGTTCGCTACCCCATTTGCCACAGCGAACCTCCAGCGAGCTCCTCGCTACTCCCTTCGCTGCCAGCGAGGGACATCAGGATCTCACTGTCTCAAGTCTGGGACCGTTCGCTGCACGCTCGCCTAGCGAGCTGCTAGCGAGCGTTCGCTGCGTGCTCGCCTAGCGAGCTGCTAGCGAGTCGCCTGCGAACAACAACATTCAGTTCTGCTCCAGCACCTCCAAACTCACCAAAATCACCCGATTAAATCCAAAGTTGTTCCAGTAGCCTTAGTCTAACATATCCCGACTAAGCTACGAAAGTTATTCTCGATTCTAACCGTCCGAACATCGGCTTCTATCGATTTCTATCATTTCGACCTAAATGGAAACAAGGTTGGAAAACAACCAAACTCATCCACACACATACACAATCATACACAATGATTAAGATAGTAAGATTTCACACCCTTACCTTAGATTAATCGAAGCCATAGGATGTTCTTGATGATTCTCCAAGTTTTCCTCTTTTTCTCCTCTTTTCTCTTCTTCCTCTTTCTTTCTCTTTCTTTCTTTCTTTCCTTTTTCCTTCCACTTTCTCATATATATATATATATATATATATATATATATATATATATATATATATATATATATATATATATATATATATATATATATATATATATATATATATATATATATATATATATATATATATATATATATATATATATATATATATATATATATATATATATATATATATATATATATATATATATATATATATATATATATATATATATATATATATATATATATATATATATATATATATATGTATATCTTTCCCTTTATTTCTTTCCATTGAATTTCCTCTCTCAAAACATCTATCAATCCATTTAAATAATCATCTAATTATTCAAATAATTAGAATAATCCAAATAAATCAATTATTTAACACAAATAATTAATCATTGAAAATTGGGTTGTTACAACTCTCCCTCACTTTAGGAATTTTCGTCCTCGAAAATGTTACCTCTTGCTCATCAATCCGAACTAGCAATGTCTCAACAGTCAAATCCTTCCTCACTTGTACACCATCCACCCGGATGAATGCACTTGCACTTCCTCGATTAGGCATATACCATATTATGTAAATTCACAAGCGACATCGGTAAGACAATCAAACATGATAGTTCTCCCACGCTTCCATTGCGCCCTCTGATACTAAGCAACAAACCACGGTGTGTGCTTCTAAGACTTCAAAGCTCGATCAACACCCGTCACCACTGAAACTCTCAGAACACGTCCTTTCTTAGATCTTCTTGATCTTCTCAGTTGTCTCTTACACAATCCTCAGGTCCGAGCACAACACTCTCGCCTGAATCATACCAATACAAAGGGGTCCTACACCTCATACCATACAACGCTTCAGATCCCTATCTGACACAATATTCGACGATACCTCATTCAACTTCATCACCTCAGCGATATCCATCTCAACCAGCTCCAACATAGAATGATTAATCCTCATTGGTAGGAAAAAAAACCAATCTAGCCATTCCATCCAAAATCACTCGATTAAAATCATACTCCTCAAATTCTTCGGAAAACCCAACGCAAAATCCATGGGAATACTATCCAATTTCAACTCTGGAATATACAACGGTTACATCAGACCCAACAGTCTCATACGTTCATTCTTCGACTTCCGACAAGTCTAACCAGCACATACAACTAAACCACTTCTCTCTTCATCTATGGCCATCAAAATAATTTTCTCAAATTCGGTTACATCTTTATAGCACTAGGATGGATACTCCATCTACCACAATACTCTTATTCCACTTAATAATCTCTAGAACACAACTCTATCACGACATCTCATGATACCATTCCCATTAATACGAAAATCAGTCCTTCGACTTAATTCATTAAATTCAACCATCATCATCAGTATATACCAAATCTTAAATCGATGCATCAGCTACTGCGTTGCTCTACCCGAATGGTAATTCAATCCAAAACTATAATCCCTCAGAAGTTCCAATCGTTTTCCTCTGCCTCATATTCAATTCTCCCAATTCAAACCAATACCTTAAGCTCTTGAGATCACCAACTGTTACAAATCTCACACTAACCAATTTGAGCCTCCAACTCAGGCACAAACACAATAACAACCCACTCTAAGTTACTTGTCAAATAATCCCTCTTATATGCTTTAAATTGCCTCTAAGCAATTAAACTTGCTGATGTTGCACTTAACATATCTCCCAATCATACCCCTATGGTATTCCACATCTTACTTTCCTTAATAATCATCGAAAGTCATTATCCACCTTTATACTCTACTCCACAATCAGTTGCCGTAGCATACACACCAGACACAAGTCTCAAAACTACTCAATCAATTTTAATTCTTTGATCATCTAAACAGACATACCATATGGAGCTCTCAATATCTGACTAGTTTCCGCAACTAAGTCGATCACAACTCCACTTCACGTCCTGGCTGTATAACACTTATCTTGTCAGTATAACTCTTAGGCAACCACAATCAAATGGTAAACCGCCAACTTCCCACTTTCATTACTACTCAAAATTTCCATCAAAATTAAACATCTCATCACTGTCCTGCGCCGACTCATCAAAACAATTCTTAAGCACTCGGCTTCACTCAAAACAATTCACTGCACCACGTCATCTAAACTTGCAAGACACATCTATCCCATCCAACACAATCCCAACTACTATCAACAAGAGATTAAGGGTGATCACTTCCTCAATTTGACAATAGACAGCCGAAATCATGATGGGGTATAAACTATCTTTACCAAACTATAAGAGCATCTAACCACACTGAGCTACAACTCTACACTTGTAGCAACCTGGAGAAGCACAAGTTTCTCCCCCACTTTAATCATTCTCACTCCTTGCAGACAAAGGTTAGACAACCAACACGTACCGACAGTGTTTCACACACATGTCACATACAAGGGAACAACTAACATTAGACAACTTGGCCGGATGGACCGACCTGCTCTGATACCATTAATGTAACACCCTTCTAACCCCACATGAAAATACATAAATAATCAGAGTAAATTAACATGCTTTCACAA
This sequence comes from Lathyrus sativus, assembly GCA_963859935.3. Taxonomy (NCBI): domain Eukaryota; kingdom Viridiplantae; phylum Streptophyta; class Magnoliopsida; order Fabales; family Fabaceae; genus Lathyrus; species Lathyrus sativus. The sequence goes on along the minus strand of OZ012740.1, from coordinate 201,357,585 downwards.
AAGGGCGTCACACATAATTTCAAAACATCAAAACCACCTATCATGCTTTAAACACTCAAATAAAATAATCATGCTTTTCAAAGTTCACTTTGCATGTAGCAGCGGATTCAATTTATATTCATAATTCTTTTCACATAGCATTCATGTTCATCTCATAATTCAACAATACTTGGGCACTAAGGCCAACATCACAATATTTCGATACATTTAAAACACAACTTAAAATACATAAAATATCTCTAAAGCAAAAACCCAAACGATCCCAGTGTTACATAACCAGAGCATGACTCGACCCAACATAATTAAAATACTAAACGACTACACCAGCAGAGACCTCACAACTATTAGCAGTACAATTCCAAGATACCTGCACGATGTCATAAAGGACATCATTCCAACAGAAGGGTGAGAAATATTACCATAATAATCAAAGCACATAATCATATATAAATGCGCAAGTACAGAATACATACATTTCACATTTTCTCACCACAATGCATATTAACACAATAACCATGCACATAATATATATCCATAGCATCAAATACACATATTATACTCCTCACCACAATACCTCACATACCCACTAACATACATCGCAAAGCATATATGTATAAAACCAAGCATTTCATCATGCATACATTCGCAATTACAATTAATCCTCACAAACATACACATTATGTTTCATTTATCACGAATCATATAACATACGCCATCATGTTTAATCATCAATTCATTATTCAATATCTTTCTCAATTACTCAATCGCAACCCACAATTCAACAATTCATACTCACATGCATATTTCATATAACACTCATAACCATGCCATGTGACTCACTTAAAACTCACCCAATATCACCAATCCCCTTTTTAAGATTATGGGTACGTCACTTATACCCTACCAGGAATAACACCTCAGTTATTCTACCCCGGTAATTACTCCACTAGGAACGACACATTGCCATTCTACCCCAGTGAGTACAAATCTTTCACATAAACATTATTATCTATATTACTCTCATATTTACCAATCATTACCTATATACATGTACTATTATATTCTCAGGCATTATTCACAATTCATCACATACATTACACTGCATGTATATATATACACAACTAAGCATACTCATCAATCATGCTTCTACAATTCACATCATTTTCACACAAACATTTATAATTATATTTATTCATACATCTCAATCATTCCATACATCACAATGTATCCATATAAGTATCTATATATAAATAGAACATCAAGCATATACAATATGCATTCACCAATGTTTACATCAATCCATGTAAACCCACATATATATACATATCTTCAAGCATACTCACTCATGCCATTATCGCAATTCGTGTTAGTTCACATAAACATACACAATATGTTTATATCATCACCATTTCACATAAACATTCACATACATGTTTATTTCACCAATGCATCATATAAAGATGAATTATGCAACTCATAGAGACCGACTCACGACTCTATGCAGATGCAAATGCGGTACCGACTCAATTCAGCAGGTTCAATTGAAGAACCAAATGGAACCATCGCTCGTTACCGAAGTAACTCCCCGTCGGGCCTACGATGTTCACCCATTGCTCACACCCCACATGGGCACACAATGTTTATGGATTGCTCACACCCCACATGGGCACACAATCCGATTGCTCACACCCCACAAGGGCACACAATCGTTCTGCAGATTCTACGCGGAATCAAATATAGACCATCGCTCACACCCCACATGGGCACACGATGTCTCTGCAGATCCTACGCGGGATCAATCAACACAAAATGCATACATGTTTATAAACATACTCATCTATCACATTTCACTGCATACATTTATTATGCATTCAAAACATATATATCATAATGTAAATATATATATATATATATATATATATATATATATATATATATATATATATATATATATATATATATATATATATATATATATATATATATATATATATATATATATATATATATATATATATATATATATATATATATATATATATATATATATATATATATATATATATATATATATATATATATATATATATATATATATATATATATATATATATATATATATATATATATATATATATATATATATATATATATATATATATATATATATATATATATATATATATATATATATATATATATATATATATATATATATATATATATATATATATATATATATATATATATTCATCATTTATTTCACAGAATTTCATACATGGTTCTCATACAAAATGACTCAATCAGTTATAGACCATCGCTCACACCCCACATGGGCACACGATGTCTCTGCAGATCCTACACGGGATCAATCAACACAAACTGCATACATATTTGCAAATATATTATCATGCATTATTCACACATCAACACGTACAATTATCATGCACTCACAATGTGTATTATATTCATCATTCATCACTATTGCCATGCATTTTTATTCAATTCTAAACAATGCATAATTTTCCCAAAGGCCACGATTCAAAATCGTATTCATACACTAGGATTCACGTCTTACGGCTACCCATAGCACATCATAAACCAGCATATAAGCTATTAAACCAAAGAAGGGTCGATCGCAACCGAAACCCCAAGCCACGACAGCACCACGCAACAGGGAAAATTCATCCTGCTACGTTCGCTACACGCTCGCCTAGCGAGCTGCTAGCGAGCGTTTGCTACCTCCTCGCCTAGCGAACTGCTAGCGAGCAAGAACAGAGGCTACAGACCTCGTTTGCTACCCCATTCGCCACAGCGAACCTCCAGCGAGCTCCTCGCTATTCCCTTCGCTGCCAGCGAGGGACATCAGGATTTCACTGCCCCAAGTCTGGGACCGTTCGCTGCACGCTCGCCTAGCGAGCTGCTAGCGAGCATTCGCTGCGTGCTCGCCTAGCAAGCTGCTAGCGAGTCGCCTGGGAACAACAACATTCAGTTCTGCTCCAGCACCTCCAAACTCACCAAAATCACCCGATTAAATCCAAAGTTGTTCCAGTAGCCTTAGTCTAACATATCCCGACTAAGCTACGAAAGTTATTCTCGATTCTAACCGTCCGAACATCGGCTTCTATCGATTTCTATCATTTCGACCTAAATGGAAACAAGGTTGGAAAACAACCAAACTCATCCACACACATACACAATCATACACAATGATTAAGATAGTAAGATTTCACACCCTTACCTTAGATTAATCGAAGCCATAGGATGTTCTTGATGATTCTCCAAGTTTTCCTCTTTTTCTCCTCTTTTCTCTTCTTCCTCTTTCTTTCTCTTTCTTTCTTTCTTTCCTTTTTCCTTCCACTTTCTCATATATATATCTTTCCCTTTATTTCTTTCCATTGAATTTCCTCTCTCAAAACATCTATCAATCCATTTAAATAATCATCTAATTATTCAAATAATTAGAATAATCCAAATAAATCAATTATTTAACACAAATAATTAATCATTGAAAATTGGGTTGTTACAATTCCCTTGGTTGGATTTTGTGCATTCCTCAAAAGGTTGATCCTTAGATGGACATTCTGTGTTGATACACCTTAACCATATACCTTATATTGATATCTAGGACTAACATTCAGTTTCTCTGTCCTATTGACATATGATCCCTCTTGGGAGAGCCTAATCCTTCCTTTGGTTGGATTCTGTGCATTCCCCAAGAGGTTGAGCCCATGATGGATTCTTGTGTTGACACACATCCAACCTGATGTAGCCTGGGATGATTTCTCTGTTGCTCATCTTGGTTACACTTCTCCTCCCTGTTTGATTGATTTGCTTGTTGCATTAGGATAGAATGGCATGAGTAGAGACTTTTGTTTAGGTGCATGATTGCATTGAAAGGTTGAGGTGACCCTCCCTTTGCTTGTCTATTTTGTGTGTTCTCTTTGCTTGTTTGCATTAGAAGTTGAGGTTTCCTCCTTCTGCTTGTACTGCTGCATTACATTTGCATCTTTACTGTTTGCTTTTCTGTTTATCTGCTTTCTGATTTTAGCAGTTGTTTGTTTGCTTCCCACTCACCTGATCCCTTAGGGCTCTCATTTCCTTTGATAAGGAAGTGATGATAGACTTTTAGGTTGAAACCTTTGCATGATAAGATCTAGGAGTTCCCTGTTTCAAACTCAACCATATGATGAATCCATTGTATGACAACAGTAGGAATCTTGATAGTTTCCCCTGTAGAGTTCTTTCTCCTTCTCCTTCTCCTTCTCATACCGTACGTTACGAGCCTTAAGCCACTTGGGAAATGATAATTGAGCGGTCTCCTCTCAATCGTCTAGAGTGTTTAGTATACGTCCTTTAGATGATATGCGACGCTTTCGCTCCTAAGTCATAGTCTCTAGTACAGTATGAATTACAAACATTCATAAAAACACTTCTTTTGTAAAAGACTCAAAAACAAACTTCAAACCTCTTTTTGCCTCATGGGCCCGTAATCCTAGGAGAATGTTTTCAGAAAAAGAGTGTCGTTAACTCTCAGTTCTACCGCAAACAGTAACGCACGAGTCTCTGACGAGCGAGCTGCATACACAAAACTGCTGGAACTGTTTGTTAACCCTACTCGAAAAACAGATGAATAAACCCGTGTTTCGTAGTTTCCCGAACTACGTTCGCTCTGATTTCTCTGATGAGAATACGTAGGCACAATATGCGATATCTTGGCGAGCAACCTCCCCCTTTACCCGTAGTTAGCCGAACTACGTTGACTCTGATTTCTCGTTCTCTGACGTGAATACGTAGGCACGAAACGTGATGCTTTGCCGAGTCATTTTCTTTTCTTTTCAGACCAGCCTTGATAGGTAGATAGTTAAACCAACCCGTCAGATAAACACAACAAGCATGGATCCCATCGAGTACGATGGACGTGAGGGGTGCTAATACCTTCCCCTTGCGTAACCGACTCCCAAACATATACTTGGTTACGATAACCTTGTCTTATACCTTCTGGTCAGGTTTTTCCGATCGTTTCCTTTCCCTTCTTAGGGGATAAATAACGAAGGTTGGTGACTCTTATGTTTTGTCGGCACCTTATTTTCGAAGTAGCGACACATACCCACCACTAAAAGGACGATGGAGCAAAGTCACACCGACTACTACCACCAAAAGGCTGATAGAGCAAACATTTGCATAATCTAACATCAACAAGATGACAGACCCACCACGAAAAGGAAGCCGGAGCAAACTCACACCAGCTAATACCACCAAAAGGATGATAGAGCAAACACTCGCACAACCTGACATCAACAAGATGACAGACCAACCACCAAAAGGATGACGGAGCAAAACTCACACCGACTACTACCACCAAAAGGCAGATAGAGCAAACACTCGCACAATATGAAATCAACAAGATGCCAGACCCACCACCAAAAGGATAATGGAGCGAACTCACACTGGCTACTACCACCAAAAGGATGACAGAGCTCACACTCGCACAATCTGACATCAACAAGATGACAGACCCACCACCAAAAGGATGATGGAGCAAAAATCACACCGGTTACTACCACAAAAAGGATGATAGAGTAAACACTCGCAGAATTTGACATCATCAAGATGACAGACCCACCACCAAAAGGATGACGTAGCGAAACTCACACCGGCTACTACCACTAAAGGGATGATACAGCCAAACACTCGCAAAATCTGACATCAACAAGATGAAATACCCACCACTAAAAGAACGATGGAGCGAACTCACACCGACTACTACCACCGAAAGGATGATAGACCAAACACTCGCACAATCTGACATCAACAAGATGACAGACCCACCACCAGAAGGACGACAGAGCGAAACTCACACCGGCTACTACCATCAAAAGGATAACAAAGCAAACACTCGTACAATCTAACATCAACAAGATGACAGACCCACCACCAAAAGGATGACAGAGCAAAACTCACCCCGGGTAACACCATCAAAAGGATGATACAACAAAACACTCGCACAATCTAACATCAACAAGATGACATACCCACCACCAAAAGGATGATGGAGCAAACTCACACTGGCTACTACCACGAAAAAGATGATAGAGAAAACCACTTGCACAATCTGACATCAATAAGACGACAGACGCGCCACCAAAAGGATGACGGAGCAAAACTCACATCGGCTACTACCACCAAAAGGATGATACAGCATACCATCACACAATCAGACATCAAAAAGATGACAGACCCCCCACCAAGGAATACAGAGTGAAACTCACACCGGCTACTACCACCAAAAGGATGATAGAGAAAACCCTCGTACAATCTAACATCAACAAGATGACATACCCACCACTAAAAGGACGATGGAGCAAAGTCACACCGGCTACTACCACCAAAAGGATGATAGAGAAAACATTTGCACAATATAACATCAACAAGATGACAGACCAACCACTAAAAGGAAGCCGGAGCAAACTCACACCGGCTAATACCACCAAAATGATGATAGAGCAAACACTCGCACAACCTGACATCAACAAGATGACAGACCCACCACCAAAAAGACGATGGAGCAAAGTCACACTAACTACTACCGTCAAAAGGATGATAGAGCAAACACTCGCACAATCTGACATCAACAAGATGATAGACCCACCACTAAAAGGATGACGGAGCAAAACTCACCCCGGGTACTACCATCAAAAGGATGATACAACAAAACGCTCGCACAATCTAACATCAACAAGATGACATACCCACCACCAAAAGGATGATGGAGCGACCTCACACCGGCTACTACCACCAAAAGGACGATAGAGAAAACCACTTGCACAATCTGACATCAATTAGACGACAGACGCACCACCAAAAGGATGACTGGGCGAAACTCACACCGGCTACTACCACCAAAAGGATGATACAACATACCATCGCACAATCAGACATCAAAAAGATGTAAGACCCCCCCCCCCCCACCACCACCACCACCAAGGATGACGGAGTGAAACTCACACCGGCTACTACCACCAAAATGATGATAGAGAAAACCCTCGTACAATATGACATCAACAAGATGACATACCCACCACTAAAAGGATGATGGAGCAGAGTCACACTAGCTACTACCACCAAAAGGATGATAGAGAAAACATTTGCACAATCTAACATCAACAAGATGACAGACCCACCACCAAAAGGAAGCCGGAGCAAACTCACATCGGCTAATACCACCAAAAAGAAGATAGAGCAAACACTCGCACAACCTGAGATCAACAAGATGACGGACCCACCACCAAAAGGATGACGAAGCGAAACTTACACCGACTACTACCACCAAAAGGATGATAGAGAAAACAGTCGTACAATATGACATCAACAAGATGACAAACCCACCACCAAAAGGATAATGGAGCGAACTCACACTGGCCACTACCACCAAAAGGACGATACAACTAACACTCGCACAATCTGACATCAACAAGATGACAGACCCACCACCAAAAGGATGATGGAGCGAAACTCACACCGGCTACTATCACCAAAAGGATGATAGAGCAAACACTCGCACAATCTGACATCAACAAGATGACAGACCACCACCAAAAGGATGACGAAGCGAAACTCACACCGGCTACTACCACAAAAAGGATGATACAGCCAAACACTCTCACAATCTGACATCAACAAGATGAAATACCCACCACCAAAAGGACGATGGAGCGAACTCACACCGGCTACTACCACCAAAAGGATGACAGAGCAAACACTCGTACAATCTGACATCAACAAGATGACAGACCCACCACCAAAAGGATGACGGAGCGAAACTCACCCTGGGTACTACCATCAAAAGCATGATATAACAAAACACTCGCATAATCTAACATCAACAAGATGACATACCCACCACCACAAGGATGATGGAGCAAACTCACACTGGCTACTACCACCAAAAGGATGATAGAGAAAAACACTTGCACAATCTAACATCAATAAGAGGACAGACGCACCACCAAAAGGATGACGGAGCGAAACTCACACCGGCTACTACCACCAAAAGGATGATACAGCATACCATCGCACAATCAGACATTAAAAAGATGACAGACCCCCCACCAAAGAATACGGAGTGAAACTCACACCGACTACTACCACCAAAAGGATGATAGAGAAAACCCACGTACAATCTGACATCAACAAGATGACATACCCACCACTAAAAGGACGATGGAGCAAAGTCACACCGGCTACTACCACCAAAAGGATGATAGAGAAAACATTTGCACAATATAACATCAACAAGATGACAGACCCACCACCAAAAGGTAGCCAGAGCAAACTCACACAGGCTAATACCGCCAAAAGGATGATAGAGCAAACACTCGCACTACTTGACATCAACAAGATGACAGACCCACCACCAATAGGACGAAGGAGCAAACTCACCCCAGGTACTACCATCAAAAGGATGATACAACAAACCGCTCGCACAATCTAACATCAACAAGATGACATACCCACCACCAAAAGGACGATGGAGCAAACTTACACCAGCTACTACCACCAAAAGGACGATAGAGAAAAACACTTGCACAATCTAATATCAATAAGACGACAGACGCACCACCAAAAGGATGACGGAGCGAAACTCACACCGGCTACTACCACCAAAAGGATGATACAGCATGCCATCACACAATCAGACATCAAAAAGATGACAGACCCCCCCCCCCCCCCTCACCAAGGATGACGGAGTGAAACTCACACCGGCTACTACCACCAAAAGGATGATAGAGAAAACCCTCGTACAATCTGACATCAACAAGATGACATACCCACCACTAAAAGGATGGTGGAGGAAAGTCACACCGGCTACTACCCCCAAAAGGATGATAGAGCAAACACTCGCACAATCTGACAACAACAAGTTGACAGACCCACCACCAAAAGGATGAAGAAGTGAAACTCACACCGACTACTACCAGCAAAAGGACGATAGAACAAACAGTCGCACCATATGACATCAACAAGATGACAGACCCACCACCAAAAGGATAATGGAGCGAACTCACACTTGCCACTACCATCAAAAGGATGATAGAGCTAAACTCGCATAATCTGACATCAACAAGATGACAGACCCACCACCAAAAGGATGATGGAGCGAAACTCACATCGGCTACTACCACCAAAAGGATGATAGAGCAAACACTCGCACAATCTGACATCAACAAGATGACAGACCCACCACCAAAAGGATGACGGAGCGAAACTCACACCGGCTACTACCACCAAAAGGATGATACAGCCAAACTCTCGCACAATCTGACATCAACAAGATGAAATACCCACCACCAAAAGGACGATGGAGCAAACTCACACCGGCTACTACCACCGAAAGGATGATAGACCAAACACTCGCAGAATCTGACATCAACAAGATGACAAACCCACCACCTAAAGGACGATGGACCGAAACTCACACCGACTACTACCACCAAAAGGATGACAGAGAGAACACTCGTACAATCTGACATCAACAAGATGACAGACCCACCACTAAAAGAATGACGAAGCAGAACTCACCCCGTGTACTACCATCAAAAGCATGATACAACAAAACACTCGCACAATCTAACATTAACAAGATGACATACCCACCACCAAAAGGATGATGGAACGAACTCACACTGGCTACTACCACCAAAATGATGATAGAGAAAAACACTTGCACAATCTGACATCAATAAGACGACAGACGCACCACCAAAAGGATGACGGAGCGAAACTCACACCGGCTACTACCACCAAAAGGATGATACAACATACCATCGCACAATCAGACATCAAAAAGATGACAGACCCCTCCCCCCCCCCCCCCCCCCCACACCAAGGATGACGGAGTGAAACTCACACCGGCTACTACCACCAAAAGGATGATAGAGAAAACCCTCGTACAATCTGACATAAACAAGATGACATACCCACCACTTAAAGGATGATGGAGAAAAGTAACACCGGCTACTACCACCAAAAGGATGATAGAGAAAACATTTGCACAATATAACATCAACAACATGACAGACCCACCACCAAAAGGAAGCCGGAGCAAACTCACACCGGCTAATACCACCAAAAGGATGATAGAGCAAACACTCGCACAACCTGACATCAACAAGATGACAGACCCACCACCAAAAGGACGATGGAGCAAAGTCACACTAACTATTACCCCCAAAAGGATGATAGAGCAAACACTCGGACAATCTGACATCAATAAGATGACAGACCCACCACCAAAAGGATGACGGAGCGAAACTCACCCCGGGTACTACCATCAAAAGGATGATACAACAAAATGCTCGCACAATCTAACATCAACAAGATGACATACCCACCACCAAAAGGATGATGGAGTGAACTCACACCGGCTACTACCACCAAAAGGACGATAGAGAAAAAAAATTACACAATCTGACATCAATAAGACGACAGACGCACCACCAAAAGGATGACAGAGTGAAACTCACACCGGCTACTACCACCAAAAGAATGATAGAGAAAACCCTCGTACAATATGGCATCAATAAGATGACATACCCACCACTAAAAGGACGATAGAGAAAAGTCACACCGGCTACTACCACCAAAAGGATAATAGAGAAAACATTTGCACAATCTGACATCAACAAGATGACAGACCCACCTCCAAAAGGAAGCCGGAGCAAACTCACACCGGCTAATACCACCAAAAGGATGACACAGCGAAACTCACCCCGGGTACTACCATCAAAAGGATGATACAACAAAACACTCGCACAATCTATCATCAACAAGATGACATACCCACCACCAAAAGGATGATGGAGCAAACTCACACCGGCTAGTACCACCAAAAGGACGATAGAGAAAAACACTTGCACAATCTGACATCAATAAGACGACAGAGGCACCACCAAAAGGATGACGGAGCGAAACTCACACCGGCTACTACCACCAAAAGGATGATATAGCATACCATCGCACAATCAGACATTAAAAAGATGACAGACCCCCCACCAAGGAATACGGAGTGAAACTCACACCGGCTACTACCACCAAAAGGATGATAGAGAAAACCCTCGTACAATCTGACATCAACAAGATGACATACCCACCACTAAAAGGACGATGGAGCAAAGTCACACCGGCTACTACCACCAAAAGGATGATAGAGAAATCATTTGCACAATCTAACATCAATAAGATAACAGACCCACCACCAAAAGGATGTCGGAGCAAACTCACACTAGCTACTACCCCCAAAAGGATGATAGAGCAAACACTCGCACAATGTGACATCAACAAGTTGACAGACCCACCACTAAAAGGATAACGAAGTGAAACTCACAGCGACTACTACCACCAAAAGGATGATAGAGCAAACAGTCGCACCATAAGACATCAACAAGATGACAGACCCACCACCAAAAGGATAATGGAGCGAACTCACACTTGCTACTACCATCAAAAGGATGATAGAGCTAAACTCGCACAATCTGACATCAACAAGATGACAGACGCACCGCCAAAAGGATGATGGAGCAAAACTCACACCGGCTACTACCACCAAAAGGATGATAGAGCCAACACTCACACAATTTGACATCAACAAGATGACAGACCCACCACCAAAAGGATGACAGAGCGAAACTCACACCGGCTACAACCACCAAAAGGATGATAAAGCCAAACTCTCGCACAATCTGACATCAACAAGATGAAATACGCACCACCAAAAGGACGATGGATCAAACTCACACCGGCTACTACCACCGAAAGGATGATAGACCAAACACTCGCAGAATCTGACATCAACAAGATGACAGACCCACCATGAAAAGGACTATGGAGCGAAACTCACACCGACTACTACACCCAAAAGGATGACAGAGAGAACACTCGTACAATCTAACATCAACAAGATGACAAACCCACCACCAAAAGAATGACGAAGCGGAACTCACCCCGTGTACTACCATCAAAAGCATGATACAACAAAACACTCGCACAATCAGACATTAACAAGATGACATACCCACCACCAAAAGGATGATACAGCGAACTCACACTTGCTACTACCACCAAAATGATGATAGAGAAAAACACTTGCACAATCTGACATCAATAAGACAACAGACGCACCACCAAAAGGATGACAAAGCGAAACTCACACCGGCTACAACCACCAAAAGGATGATACAACATACCATTGCACAATCAAACATCAAAAAGATGACAGACCCCCCCCCCCTCCCCCACCAAGGATGACAGAGTGAAACTCACACCGACTACTACCACCAAAAGGATGATAGAGAAAACCCTCGTACAATCTGATATAAACAAGATGACATACCCACCACTAAAAGGATGATGGAGCAAAGTAACACCGGCTACTACCACCAAAAGGATGATAGAGAAACATTTGCACAATATAACATCAGCAACATGACAGACCCACCACCAAAAGGAAGCCGGAGCAAACTCACACTGGCTAATACCACCAAAAGGATGATAGAGCAAACACTCGCACAACCTGACATCAACAAGATGACATACCCACCACCAAAAGGACGATAAAGCAAAGTCACACTAAATATTACCCCCAAAAGGATGATAGACCAAACACTCGCATAATCTAACATCAATAAGATGACAGACCCACCACCAAAAGGATGACGGAGCGAAACTCACCTCGGGTACTACCGTCAAAAGGATGATACAACAAAACGCTCGCACAATCTAACATCAACAAGATGACATACCCACCACCAAAAGGATGATGCAGTGAACTCACACCGGCTACTACCACCAAAAGGACGATAGAGAAAAATAAAACTACACAATCTGACATCAATAAGACGACAGACGCACCATCAAAAGGATGACGGAGTGAAACTCACACCGGCTACTACCACTAAAAGGATGATAGAGAAAACCCTCGTACAATATGACATCAATAAGATGACAGACCCACCACTAAAAGGACGATAGAGCAAAGTCACACCGGCTACTACCACCAAAAGGATGATAGAGAAAACATTTGCACAATCTGACATCAACAAGATGACAGACCCACCACCAAAAGGAAGCCGGAGCAAACTCACACCGGCTAATACCACCAAAAGGATGACACAACGAAACTCACCCCAGGTACTACCATCAAAAGGATGATACAACAAAACACTCACACAATCTATCATCAACAAGATGACATAACCACCACCAAAAGGATGATGGAGCAAACTCACACCGGCTACTACCACCAAAAGGAAGATAGAGAAAAACACTCGCTCAATCTGACATCAACACGATGACAGACCCATCACCAAAAGGATAATGGAGTGAAACTCACACCGGCTACTACCACCAAAAGGATGATACAGCATACCATCGCACAATCAGACATTAAAAAGATGACAGACCCCCCACCAAGGAATACAGAGTGAAACTCACACCGTCTACTACCACCAAAAGGATGATAGAGAAAACCCTCGTACAATCTGACATCAACAAGATGACATACCCACCACTAAAAGGATGATGGAGCAAAGTCACACCGGCTACTACCACCAAAAGGATGATAGAGAAATCATTTGCACAATCTAACATAAATAAGATGATAGACCCACCACCAAAAGAATGTCGGAGCAAACTCACACTAGCTACTACCCCCAAAAGGATGATAGAGCAAACACTCGCACAATCTGACATCAACAAGTTGACAGACCCACCACCAAAAGGATGACAAAGTGAAACTCACACCGACTACTACCACCAAAAGGATGATAGGGCAAACAGTCGCACCATATGACATCAACAAGATGACAGACCCACCACCAAAAGGATAATGGAGTGAACTCACACTTGCTACTATCATCAAAAGGATGATAGAGCTAAACTCGCACAATCTGACATCAACAAGATGACAGACCCACCACCAAAAGGATGATGGAGCGAAACTCACACCGGCTACTACCACCAAAAGGATGATAGAGCCAACACTCACACAATTTGACATCAACAAGATGACAGACCCACCACCAAAAGGATGACGGAGCGAAACTCACACCGGCTACTACCACCAAAAGGATGATACAACCAAACTCTCGCACAATCTGACATCAACAAGATGAAATACCCACCACCAAAAGGACGATGGATCAAACTCACACCGGCTACTACCACCGAAAGGATGATAGACCAAACACTCGCAGAATCTGACATCAACAAGATGACAGACCCACCACCAAAAGGACGACGAAGCGAAACTCACACCGACAACTACCACCAAAAGGATGACAGAGAGAACACTCGTACAATCTGACATCAACAAGATGACAGACCCACCACCAAAAGAATGACGAAGCGGAACTCACCCCGTGTACTACCATCAAAAGCATGATACAACAAAACACTCGCACAATCTAACATTAACAAGATGACATACCCACCACCAAAAGGATGATGCAGCGAACTCACACTGGCTACTACCACCAAAATGATGATAGAGAAAAACACTTGCACAATCTGACATCAATAAGACAACAGACGCACCACCAAAAGGATGACAAAGCGAAACTCACACCGGCTACAACCACCAAAAGGATGATACAACATACCATCACACAATCAGACATCAAAAAGATGACAGACCCCCCCCCCCTCCCCCACCAAGGATGACGGAGTGAAACTCACACCGGCTACTACCACCAAAAGGATGATAGAGAAAACCCTCGTACAATCTGACATAAACACGATGACATACCCACCACTAAAAGGATGATGGAGCAAAGTAACACCGGCTACTACCACCAAAAGGATGATAGAGAAACATTTCCCCAATGTAACATCAGCAACATGACAGACCCACCACCAAAAGGAAGCCGGAGCAAACTCACACCGGCTAATACCACCAAAAGGATGATAGAGCAAACACTCGCACAACCTGACATCAACAAGATGACAGACCCACCACCAAAAGGACGATGGAGCAAAGTCACACTAAATACTACCCCCAAAAGGATGATAGAGCAAACACTCGCACAATCTGACATCAATAAGATGAAAGACCCACCACCAAAAGGATGACGGAGCGAAACTCACCTCGGGTACTACCATCAAAAGGATGATACAACAAAATGCTCGCGCAATCTAACATCAACAAGATGACATACCTACCACCAAAAGGATGATGCAGTGAACTCACACCGGCTACTACCACCAAAAGGACGATAGAGAGAAAAAAAAACTACACAATCTGAATTCAATAAGACGACAGACGCACCACCAAAAGGATGACGGAGTGAAACTCACACCGGCTACTACCACTAAAAGGATGATAGAGAAAACCCTCGTACAATATGACATCAATAAGATGACATACCCACCACTAAAAGGACGATAGAGCAAAGTCACACCGGCTACTACCACCAAAAGGATGATAGAGAAAACATTTGCACAATCTGACATCAACAAGATGACAGACCCACCACCAAAAGGAAGCCGGAGCAAACTCACACCGGCTAATATCACCAAAAGGATGACACAGCGAAAGTCACCCCAGGTACTACCATCAAAAGGATGATACAACAAAACACTCACACAATCTATCATCAACAAGATGACATAACCACCACCAAAAGGATGATGGAGCAAACTCACACCGGCTACCACCACCAAAAGGAAGATAGATAAAAACACTTGCACAATCTGACATCAATAAGACGACAGACGCACCACCAAAAGGATGACGGAGCGAAACTCACACCGGCTACTACCACCAAAAGGATGATACAGCATACCATCGCACAATCAGACATTAAAAAGATGACAGACCCCCCACCAAGGAATACAGAGTGAAACTCACACCGTCTACTACCACCAAAAGATGATAGAGACAACCCTCGTACAATCTGACATCAACAAGATGACATACCCACCACTAAAAGGATGATGGAGCAAAGTCACACCGGCTACTACCACCAAAAGGATGATAGAGAAATCATTTGCACAATCTAACATCAATAAGATGACAGACCCACCACCAAAAGGATGTCAGAGTAAACTCACACTAGCTACTACCCCCAAAAGGATGATAGAGCAAACACTCGCACAATCTGACATCAACAAGTTGACAGACCCACCACCAAAAGAATGACAAAGTGAAACTCACACCGACTACTACCACCAAAAGGATGATAGGGCAAACAGTCGCACCATATGACATCAACAAGATGACAGACCCACCACCAAAAGGATAATGGAGCAAACTCACACTTTCTACTACCATCAAAAGGATGATAGAGCTAAACTCGCAATATCTGACATCAACAAGATGACAAACCCACCACCAAAAGGATGATGGAGTGAAACTCACACCGGCTACTACCACCAAAAGGATGATAGAGCCAACACTCACACAATTTGACATCAACAACATGACAGACCCACCACCAAAAGGATGACGGAGTGAAACTCACACCGGCTACTACCACCAAAAGGATGATACAGCCAAACTCTCGCAGAATCTGACATCAACAAGATGAAATACCCACCACCAAAAGGACGATGGATCAAACTCACACCGGCTACTACCACCGAAAGGATGATAGACCAAACACTCGCAGAATCTGACATCAACAAGATGACAGACCCACCACCAAAAGGACGATGGAGCGAAACTCACACCGACTACTACCACCAAAAGGATGACAGAGAGAACACTCGTACAATCTCACATCAACAAGATGACAGACCCACCACCAAAAGAATGAAGAAACGGAACTCACCCCGTGTACTACCATCAAAAGCATGATACAACAAAACACTCGCACAATCTAACATTAACAAGATGACATACCACCACCAAAAGGATGATGCAGCGAACTCACACTGGCTACTACCACCAAAATGATGATAGACAAAAAAAGATTGCACAATCTGACATCAATAAGACGACAGACGCACCACCAAAAGGATGACGAAACGAAACTCACACCGGCTACTACCACCAAAAGGATGATACAACATACAATCGCACAATCAGACATCAAAAAGATGAAAGACCCCCCCCCCCCCCCCCCCCACCCCCCACCCCCACCAAGGATGACGGAGTGAAACTCACACCGACTACTACCACCAAAAGGATGATAGAGAAAACCCTCGTACAATCTGACATAAACAAGATGACATACCCACCACTAAAAGGATGATGGAGCGAAGTAACACTGGCTACTACCACCAAAAGGATGATAGAGAAAACATTTGCACAATATAACATCAACAACATGACAGACCCACCACCAAAAGGAAGCCGGAGTAAACTCACACCGGCTAATACCACCAAAAGGATGATAGAGCAAACACTCGCACAACCTGACATCAACAAGATGACAGACCCACCACCAAAAGGACGATGGAGCAAAGTCACACTAACTATTATCCCCAAAAGGATGATAGAGCAAACACTCGCATAATCTGACATCAATAAGATGAAAGACCCACCACCAAAAGGATGACGGAGCGAAACTCATCCCGGGTACTACCATTAAAAGGATGATACAACAAAACGCTCGCACAATCTAACATCAACAAGATGACATACCCACCACCAAAAGGATTATGCAGTGAACTCACACCGGCTACTACCACCAAAAGGACGATAGAGAAAAAAATTACACAATCTGACAGCAATAAGAAGACAGACGCACCACCAAAAGTAATACTGAGTGAAACTCACACCGGCTACTACCACCAAAAGGATGTTAGAGAAAACCCTCGTACAATATGACATCAAGAAGATGACATACCCACCACTAAAAGGAAGATAGAGCAAAGTCACACCGACTACTACCACCAAAAGGATGATAGAGAAAACGTTTGCACAATCTGACATCAACAAGATGACAGACCCACCACCAAAAGGAAGCCGGAGCAAACTCACACCGGCTAATACCACCAAAAGGATGACACAGCGAAACTCACCCCGGGTACTACCATCAAAAGGATGATACAACAAAACACTCGCATAATATATCATCAACAAGATGGCATACCCATCACCAAAAGGATGATGGAGCAAAATCACACCGGCTACTACCACCAAAAGGACGATAGAGTAAAACACTTGCACAATCTGACATCAATAAGACGACAGTCGCACCACCAAAAGGATGACGGAGCGAAACTCACACCGACTACTACCACCAAAAGGATGATACAGCATAGCATCCACAATCAGACATTAAAAAGATGATAGACCCCCCACCAAGGAATACGGAGTGAAACTCACACCGGCTACTACCACCAAACGGATGATACAGAAAACCCTCGTACAATCTGACATCAACAAGATGACATACCCACCACTAAAAGGACGATGGAACAAAGTCACACCGGCTACTACCACCAAAAGGATGATAGAGAAATCATTTGCATAATCTAACATAAATAAGATGACAGACCCACCACCAAAAGGATGTCGGAGCAATCTCACACTAGCTACTACCCCTAAAAGGATGATAGAGCAAACACTCGCACAATCTGACATCAACAAGTTGACAGAACCACAACCAAAAGGATGACGAAGTGAAACTCACACCAACTACTACCACCAAAAGGATGATAGAGCAAACAGTCGCACCATATGACATCGACAAGATGACAGACCCACCACCAAAAGGATAATGGAGCGAACTCACACTTGCTACTACCATCAAAAGGATGATAGAGCTAAACTCGCACAATCTGACATCAACAAGATGACAGACCCACCACTAAAAGGATGATGGAGCGAAACTCACACCGGCTACTACCACCAAAAGGATGATAGAGCCAACACTCACACAATTTGACATCAACAAGTTGACAGACCCACCACCAAAAGGATGACGGAGAGAAACTCACACCGGCTACTACCACCAAAAGGATGATACAGCCAAACTCTCGCACAATCTGACATCAACAAGATGAAATACCCACCACCAAAAGGACGATGGATCAAACTCACACCGGCTACTACCACCGAAAGGATGATAGACCAAACACTCGCAGAATCTGACATCAACAAGATGACAGACCCACCACCAAAAGGACGATGGAGCGAAACTCACACCGACTACTACAACCAAAAGGATGACAGAGAGAACACTCGTACAATCTGACATCAACAAGATGACAGACCCACCACCAAAAGAATGACGAAGCGGAACTCACCCCGTGTACTACCATCAAAAGCATGATACAACAAAACACTCGCACAATCTAACATTAACAAGATGACATACCCACCACCAAAAGGATGATGGAGCGAACTCACACTGGCTACTACCACTAAAATGATGACAGAGAAAAACACTTGCACAATCTGACATCAATAAGACGACAGACGCAACACCAAAAGGATGACGGAGAGAAACTCACACCGGCTACTACCACCAAAAGGATGATACAACATACCATCGCACAATCAGACATCAAAAAGATGACAGACCCCCCCCCCCCCCCCCCCCCCCGCCCCCACCAAGGATGACGGAGTGAAACTCACACCGGCTACTACCACCAAAAGGATGATAGAGAAAACCCTCGTACAATCTGACATAAACAAGATGACATACGCACCACTAAAAGGATGATGGAGCAAAGTCACACCGGCTACTACCACCAAAAGGATGATAGAGAAAACATTTGCACAATCTAATATAAACAAGATGACATACCCACCACCAAAAGGAAGCCGGAGCAAACTCACACCGATTAATACCACCAAAAGGATGATAGAGCAAACACTCGCACAACCTGACATCAAGAAGATGACAGACCCACCACCAAAAGGACGATGGAGCAAAGTCACCCTAGCTACTACCCCCAAAAGGATGATAGAGCAAACACTCGCACAATCTGACATCAACAAGATGACAAACCTACCACCAAAAGGATGACGGAGTGAAACTCACACCGACTACTACCACCAAAAGGATGATAGAGCAAACACTCGCACAATATGACATCAACAAGATGACAGACCCATTCGCTCCTAAGTCGTAGTCTCTAGTACAGTATGAATTACAAACATTCATAAAAACACTTGTTTCGTAAAAGACTCAAAAACAAACTTCAAACCTCTTTTTTCCCCGTGGGCCCGTAATCCGAGGAGAACGTTTTCAGAAAAACAGTGTTGTTAACTCTCAGTTCTACCGCACATGGTAACGCACGAGTCTCCGATGAGCGAGCTGCATACACCAAATTGCTGGAACTGTTTGTTAACCCTACTCGAAAAACAGATGAATCAACCCGTGTTTCATAGTTTCCCGAACTACGTTCGCTATGATTTCTTTGATGAGAATATGTAGGCACAAGATGCGATATCTTGGCGAGCAACCTCCCCCTTTACACGTAGTTAGCCGAACTACATTGACTTTGATTTCTCGTTCTCTGACGAGAATACGTAGGCACGAAGCGCGATGCTTTGCCGAGTCATTTTCTTTTCTTTTTAGACCAGCCTTGATAGGTAGGTAGTTAAACCAACCCGTCAGATAAACACAACAAGCGTGGATCCCATCGAGTACGATGAACGTGAGGGGTGCTAATACCTTCCTCTTGCGTAACCGACTCCCGAACCCAGACTTGGTTGCGATGACCTTGTCTTATTGCTTCTCATGAGGTTTTTCCGATCGTTTCCTTTCCCTTCTTGTGGGATAAATAACGAAAGGTGGCGACTCTTCTGTTTTGCCGGCACCTTATTTTTGCAGTAGCGACACATACCCACCACAAAAAGGACGATGAAGCAAAGTCACACCGGCTAATACCACCAAAAGGATGATAGAGCAAACATTTGCACAATCTAACATCAACAAGATGACAGACCCACCACGAAAAGGAACCCGGAGCAAACTCACACCGGCTAATACCACCAAAAGGATGATAGAGCAAACACTCGCACAACCTCACATCAACAAGATGACAGACCCACCACCAAAAGGATGATAGAGCAAAGCCACACTAGCTACTACCCCAAAAAGGATGATAGAGCAAACACTCGCACAATCTGACATGAACAAGATGACAGACCCACCACCAAAATGATGACGGAGCGAAACTCACACCGACTACTACCACCAAAAGGATGATAGAGAAAACACTCGCACAATATGACATCAACAAGATGACAGACCCACCACCAAAACGATAATGGAGCAAACTCACACTGGCTATTACCACCAAAAGGATGATAGAGCAAACACTCACACAATCTGACATCTACAAGATGACAGACCCACCACCAAAAGGATGATGGAGCGAAAGTCACACGGACTACTACCACCAAAAGGATGATAGAGGAACACTCGCATAATTTGACATCTACAAGATGACAGACCCACCACCAAAATGATGACAGAGCGAAACTCACACCGGCTACTACCACCAAAAGGATGATACAGCCAAACACTCGCACAATCTGACATCAACAAGATGAAATACCCACCGTAAAAAGGACGATGGAGTGAACTCACACCGGATACTACCACCGAAAGGATGATAGACCAAACACTCGCACAATCTGACATCAACAAGATGACAGACCCACCACCAAAAGGATGACGGAGCAAAACTCACATTGGCTACTACCACCAAAACGATGATAGAGAAAAACACTCGCAGAATCTAACATCAACAAGATGACAGGCGCACCACCAAAAGGATGACGGAGCGAAACTCACCCCGGGTACTACCATCAAAAGGATGATCCAACAAAACCCTTGAACAATCTAACATCAAAAAGATGACATACCCACCACCAAAAGGATGATGGAGCAAACTCACACCGGCTACTACCACCAAAAGGATGATAGAGAAAAACACTTGCACAATCTGACATCAACAAGACAACAGACGCACCACCAAGAGGATGACGGAGCGAAACTCACACCGACTACTACCACCAAAAGGATGATACGGCATACCATCGCACAATCAGAAATCAAAAAGATGATAGACCCTCCCACCAAGGATGACAGAGTGAAACTCACACCAGCTACTACCACCAATAGGATGATAGAGCAAACACACGCACAACCTGACATCAACAAGATGATAGACCCACTACCAAAAGGATGATGGAACAAAGCCACACTAGCTACAACCCCCAAAAAGATGATAGAGCAATAACTCGCACATTCTGATATCAACAATATGACAGACCCACCACCAAAATGATGACGAAGTGAAACTCACACAGACTACTACCACCAAAAGGATGATAGAGAAAACACTCGCACAATATGACATCAACAAGATGACAGACCCACCACCAAAAGGATAATGGAGTGAACTCACACTGGCTAATACCACCAAAAGGATTATAGAGCTAACACTCGCTCAATCTGACATCAACAAGATGACAGACCCATCACCAAAAGGATAATGGAGTGAAACTCACACCGGCTACTACCACCAAAAGGATGATATAGCAAACACTCGCATAATTTGACATCAATAAAATGACAGACCCACCACCAAAAGGATGACGGAGTGAAACTCACACCGGCTACTACCACCAAAAGGATGATACAGCCAAACACTCGCACAATCTGACATCAACAAGATGAATTACCCACCACCAAAAGGACGATGGAGCGAACTCACACTGGCTACTACCACCGAAAGGATGATAGACAAAACACTCGCATAATCTGACATCAACAAGATGACAGACCCACCACCAAAAGGACGACGGAGCGAAACTCACACCGGCTACTACCACCAAAAGGATGACAGAGCAAACACTCGTACAATCTGACATCAACAAGATGACAAACCCACGGCCAAAAGGATGACGGAGTGAAACTCACCCCGGGTACTACCATCCAAAGGATGATACAACAAAACACTCGCACAATCTAACATCAACAAGATGCCATACCCACCACCAAAAGGATGATGGAGCGAACTCACACCGGCTACTACCACCAAAAGGATGATAGAGAAAAACACTTGCATAATCTGACATCAACAAGACGACAGACGCACCACCAAAAAGATGACGGAGCGAAACTCACACCGGCTACTACCACCAAAAGGATGATACAGCATACCATCGCACAATCAGACATAAAAAAGATGACAGACCCACCCACCAAGGATGACGGAGTGAAACTCACATCGGCTACTACCACCAATAGGATGATAGAGAAAACCCTCGTACAATCTGACATCAACAGGATGATATACCAACCACTAAAAGGACGATGGAGCAAAGTCACACCGGCTACTACCACCAAAATAATGATAGAGCAAACATTTGCACAATCTAACATCAACAAGATGACAGACCCACCACCAAAAGGAACCCGAAAGAAACTCACACCGGCTAATACCACCAAAAGGATGATAGAGCAAACACTCGCACAATCTGACATCAACAAGATGACAGACCCACCACCAAAAGGATGACGGAGCGAAACTCACACCGACTACTACCACCAAAAGGATGATAGAGCAAACACTCGCACAATATGAGATCAACAAGATGACAGACCCACCACCCAAAGGATAATGGAGCGAACTCACACTGGCTACTACCATCAAAAGGAGGATAGAGCTAACACTCGCACAATCTGACATCAACAAGATAACAGACCCACCACCAAACGGATGATGGAGCGAAACTCACACCGGCTACTACAACCAAAATGATGATAGACCAAACACTCGCAAAATCTGACATCAACAAGATGACAGACCCACCACCAAAAGGATGACAGAGCGAACTCACACCGGCTACTACCACCAAAAGGATGTTATAGCCAAACACTCGCACAATATGACATCAACAAGATGAAATACCTACCACCAAAAGGATGATGGAGCGAACTCAACCCGGCTACTACCACCGAAAGGATGATAGACCAAACACTCGCACAATCTGATATCAACAAGATGATAGACCCACCACCAAAAGGACGACAGAGCGAAACTCACACCGGCTACTACCACCAAAAGGATGATAGAGCTAACACTCGTACAATCTAACATCAAAAATATGATAGACCCACCATCAAAAGGATGACGGAGAGAAACTCACACCGGGTACTACCACCACAAGGATGATACAAAAAACACTCGCACAATCTGAAATTAATAAGATGACATACCCACCACAAAAAGGATGATGTAGTGAACTCACAACGGCTACTACCACCAAAAGGATGATACAGCATACCATCGCACAATCGGACATCAAAAATATGACAGACCCCCCACCAAGGATGACGAAGTGAAACTCACAACGGCTACTACCTGACATCAATAAGATGACAGAACCACCACCAAAAGGACGAAGGAGCAAAGTCACACTAGCTACTACCCCCAAAAAGATGATATAGCAAACACTCGCACAATCTGACACAACAAGATGACATACCCACCACCAAAAGGATGACGGAGCGAAACACACACCGACCACTACCACCAAAAGGATGATAGAGCAAAACACTCGCACAATCTGACATCAACAAGATGGCAGACCCACCACCAAAAGGACGGCGGCGCGAAACTCACACCGACTACTACCACCAAAAGGATGACAGAGCAAACACTCGTACAATCTGACATCAACAAGATTACAGACCCACCACCAAAAGGCTGACGGTGCGAAACTCAGCCAGGGTACTACCATCAAATGGATGATACAACAAAACACTCGCTTAATCTAACATCAACAAGACAACATACCCACCATCAAAAGGATGATGGAGCGAACTCACACAGGCTACTACCCCCAAAAGGATGATAGAGAAAAACACTTGCACAATCTGACATCAATAAGAAAACAGACGCACCACCAAAAGGATGACAGAGTGAAACTCACACCGGCTACTACCACCAAAAGGATGATACAGTATACCCTTGCAAAATCAGACATCAAAAAGACGACAGACCCACCATCAAAAGGACAATGGAGAAAACTCACACTAGCTACTACCCCCAAAAGGATGATAGAGCAAACACTCGCACAATCTGACATCAAAAAGATGAAAGATTCACCACCAAAAAGATGACGGAGCGAAACTCACACCGGCTACTACCACCAAAAGGATAATAGGGTAAACACTCGCACAATCTGACATCAACACGATG
Source organism: Lathyrus sativus (assembly GCA_963859935.3). Classification (NCBI taxonomy): domain Eukaryota; kingdom Viridiplantae; phylum Streptophyta; class Magnoliopsida; order Fabales; family Fabaceae; genus Lathyrus; species Lathyrus sativus. The sequence goes on along the minus strand of OZ012740.1, from coordinate 201,332,412 downwards.
ACAGGCCCACCACCAAAAGGATGATGGAGCAAACTCACACCGGCTACCACCACCAAAAGGATGATAGAGCTAAACTTGCACAATATGACAACAACAAGATGACAGACCCACCACAAAAAGGATGATGGAGTGAACTCACACCGGCTACTACCATCGAAAGGATGATAGAGAAAACACTAGCAAAATTTGACATCAACAAGATGACAGACCCACCACCAAAAGGATGTCGGAATGGAACTCACACCGGCAACTACCACCGAAAGGATGATACATCAAAACACTTGCACAATCTGACATAAACAAGATGACATACCCACCACCAAAAGGATGATGGAGTGAACTCACAACGGCTACTACCACCAAAAGGATGATATAGCAAAACACTCGCACAATCTGACATCAACAACATGACATACCCACCACCAAAAGGACGATGGAGCAAACTCACACCGGCTACTACAACCGAAAGGATGATAGAGCAAACACTCGCATAATCTGACATCAACAAGAGGACAGACGCACCGCCAAAAGGATGGTGGAGCGAAACTCACACCGACTACAACCACCAAAAGGATGATACAGCATACCATCGTACAATCAGACATCAAAAAGATTACAGACCCCCCCACCAAGGATGACGAAGTGAAACTCACAATGGCTACTACCACCAAAAGGATGATAGAGAAAACACTAGCACAACCTGACATCAATAAGATGACAGAACCACCACCAAAAGGACGATGAAGCAAAGTCACACTAGCTACTACCCCCAAAAGGAAGATAGAGCAAACACTCGCACAATCTTACATCAACATGATGACATACCCACCACCAAAAGGATGACGGAGCAAAACTCACACCGACCACTACCACCAAAAGGATGATAGAGCTAACACTCGCACAATCTTACATCAAAAAGATGACAGACCCACCACCAAAAAGAAGACGGAGTGAAACTCACACCGGCTACTACCACCAAAAGGATGATAGAGCAAACACTCACACAATATGACAATAACAAGATGATAGACCCACCACAAAAAGGATAATGGAGCGAACTCACACTGGCTACTACCACCGAAAGGATGATAGAGCTAACACTCGCACAATCTGACATCAACAAGATGACAGATCTACCACCAAAAAGATGACAGAGCGAAACTCACACCGGCTACTACCACCAAAAGGATGATAGGGCAAACACTCTCACAATCTGACATCAACAAGATGACAGACCCACCACAAAAAGGATAATGGAGCGAACTCACACTTTCTACTACCACCGAAAGGATGATAGAGCTAACACTCGCACAATCTGACATCAACAAGATGACAGACCCACCACCCAAAGGATGACGGAGCGAAACTCACACCGACTACTACCACCAAAAGGACGATACAACAAAACACTCGCACAATCTGACATCAACAAGATGACATACCCACCACCAAAAGGATGATGGAGTGAACACACAATGGTTACTATCACCAAAAGGATGATATAGCAAAACACTCGCACAATCTGACATCAACAAGATGACATACCCAACACCAAAAGGATGATGGAGCAAACTCACACCGGCTACTACCACCGAAAGGATGATAGAGCAAAAACTTGCACAATCTGACATCAACAAGATGACAGACCCACCAACAAAAGGATGATGGAGCGAACTCACACCGGCTACTACCACCAAAAGGATGATAGAGCTAACACTCGCACAATTTGACATCAATAATATGAAAGACCCACCACCAAAAAGATGATGGAAAGAATTCACACCGACTACTACCACCGAAAGGATGATAGAGAAAACACTCGCACAATCTGACATCAATAAGATGACAGACCCACCACCAAAAGGATGACAGAGCAAAACTCACACTGGCTACTACGACCAAAAGGATGATACAGCAAAACACTCACACAATCTGATATCAACAAGATGACATACCCACCACCAAAAGGAAGATGGAGTAAACTTACAATGGCTACTACCACCAAAAGGATGATATAGCAAAACACTCGCACAATCTGACATCAACAAGATGACATATCCACCACCAAAAGGACAATGGAGAAAACTCACACCAGCTACTACCACCAAAAACGATAATTGAGCAAACACTGGAACAATCTAACATCAACAAGATGATAGACCCACCACCAAAAGGATGACAGAGAGAAACTCACACCGGATACTACCACCAAAAGGATGATACAACAAAACAGTCGCACAATCTAATATCAACAAGATGATATACTGACCACCAAAAGGATGATGGAGCGAACTCCCACCGGCTTCTACCACCAAAAGGATGATAGAGAAAAACACTCATATAATATGACATCAACAAGACGACAGACGCACCGCCAAAATGATGATGGATTGAAACTCACACCGGCTACTACCACCAAAAGGATGATGCAGCATACGATCGCACAATCAGACATCCAAAAGATGAAAGACCCCTCACACCAAGGATGACGGAGTGAAAGTCACACCGGCTACTACCACCAAAAAGATGATAGAGAAAACACTCATACAATCTAACATCAACAAGATGACATACCCACCACTAAAAGGACGATGGAGCAAAGTCACACCGGCTACTACCACCAAAAGGATGATAGAGCAAACATTTGAACAATCTAACATCAACAAGATGACAGACCCACCACCAAAAGGAAGCCAGAGCAAACTAGCACCGGCTAATACCATTAAAAGGATGATAGAGCAAACACTCGCACAACCTAACATCAACAAGATGACAGACCCACCACCAAAAGGATGATGGAGAAAAGTCACACTAGCTACTACCCCCAAAAGGATGATAGAGAAAACACTCGCACAATCTGACATCAACAAGAAGACAAACCCACCACCAAAAGGATAATGGAGAGAACTCACGCTAGCTACTACCACCAAAAGGATGATAGAGCTAACACTCGTACAATCTGACATCAAAAAGATGACAGATCCACAGCTAAAAAGATGACGGAGCAAAACTCACACCGGCTACTACCACTAAAAGGAGGATAGAGCAAACACTCGTACAATCTGTATTCAACAAGATGACAGACCCACCATAAAAAGGATAACGGAGCGAACTCACACTGGCTACTACCATCGAAAGGATGATAGAGCTAACACTTGCACAATCTGACATCAAGAAGATGACAGACCCACCACCAAAAGGATGACGGAGCGAAACACATACCGACTACTACCACCAAAAGGATGATAGAGCAAACACTCGCACAATCTGACATCAACAAGATGATAGTCCCACCACCAAAAGGATTATGGAGCGAACTCACACTGGCTACTACCACCAAAAAGATGATAGAGCTAACTCTTGCACAATCTGACATCAACAAGATGACCGACCTACCACCAAAAGGATGACGGAGTGAAACACACACCGGCTACTACCACCAAAAGGATGATAGAGGAAAACACTCGCACAATCTGACATCAACAGGATGACAGACCCACCACAAATGGATAATAGAGCAAACTCACAGCGGCTACAACCACCAAAAGTATGATAGAGAAAACACTCGCACAATCTGACATCAACAAGATGACAGACCCACCACTAAAAGGATGACGGAGAGAAACTCACACCAGGTACTACCACCAAAAGGATGATACAACAAAACACTCGCACAATCTAACATCAACAAGATGACATACCCACCACCAAAAGGATAATGGAGCGAACTCACACCAGCTTCCACCACCAAAAGGATGATAGAGAAAAACACTCGCATAATCTGACATCATCAAGACGACAGACGCACCACCAAAAGGATAATGGAGCGAAACTCACACCGGCTACCACCACCAAAAGGATGATGCAGCATACCATCGCATAATCAGACATCCAAAAGATGAAAGACCCCTCACACAAAGGATGACAGAGTGAAAGTCACACCGGCTACTACCACCAAAAGGATGATAGAGAAAACCCTCGTACAATCTCACATCATCAAGATGACATACCCACCACTAAAAGGGCGATGGAGCAAAGCCACACCGGCTACCACCACCAAAAGGATGATTGGGCAAACATTTGCACAATCTAACAACAACAAGATGACAAACCCACCACCAAAAGAATGTTGGAGCAAACTCACACCGGCTAATACCATTAAAACGATGATAGAGCAAACACTCGCAATACCTGACATCAACAAGATGACAATCCCACCACCAAAAGGATGATGGAGCAAAGTCACACTAGCTACTACCCCCAGAAGGATGATAGAGAAATTACTCGCACAATCTGACATCAACAATATGACAGACCCACCACCAAAAGGATAATGGGGCGAACTCACACTAGCTACTACCACCAAAAGGATAATAGAGCTAACACTCGCACAATCTGACATCAAAAAGATGACAGATCCACCACGAAAAAGATGACGGAGCGAAACTCACATCGGCTACAACCACCAAAAGGATGATAGAGCAAACACTCGCACAATGTGACATCAACAAGATGACAGAGCCACCACAAAAAGGATAATGGAGCAAACTCACACTGGCTACTACCACCGAAAGGATGATAGAGCTAACACTCGCACAATCTGACATCAACAAGATAACAGACCCACCAAAAGGATGACAGAGCGAAACTCACACAATCTACTACCACCAAAAGGATGATAGAGCAAGCACTCGTACAATCTGACATCAACAAGATGACAGACCCACCACAAAAAGGATGATAGAGCGAACTCAAACCGGCTACTATCACCAAAAGGATGAGAGAGCAAAAACTCGCACAATTTGACATCAACAAGATGACAGACCCACCACCAAAAGGATGATGGAGCAAACTCACACTGGCTACTACCACCAAAAAGATGATAGACCTTTCTCTCGCACAATCTGACATCAACAAGATGATAGACCTACCACCAAGAGGATGAGGGAGAGAAACTCAAACCGGCTACTACCACCAGAAGGATGATACAACAAAACACTCGCACAATCTAACATCAACAAGATGACATACCCACCACCAAAAGGACGATGGAGCGAACTCACACCAGCTTCTACCACAAAAAGGATAATGGAGCGAACTCACACTGGCTACTACCACCGAAAGGATGATAGAGCTAACACTCGCACAATCTGACATCAACAAGATAACAGACCCACCACCAAAAGAATGACGGAGTGAAACTCACACCGGCTACTACCACCAAAAGGATAATAGAGCAAACACTCGTACAATCTAACATCAACAACATGACAGACCCACCACCAAAAGGATGATTGAGCGAACTCACACCGGCTACTATCACCAAAAGGATGATAGAGCAAAAACTCGCACAATTTGACATCAACAAGATGATAGACCTACCACTAAATGGATGATGGAGCGAACTCACACTGGCTACTACCACCAAAAAGATGATAGACCTATCTCTCGCATAATCTGACATCACCAAGATGATAGACCTACCACCAAGAGGATGACAAAGAGAAACTCACACCGGCTACTACCACAAAAAGGATGATAGAGCAAACACTCGCACAATCTGACATCAACAAGATGACAGACCCACCACCAAAAGGATAATAGAGAAAACTCACACCAGCTACAACTACCAAAAGGATGATAGAGAAAACACTCGCACAATCTGACATCAACAAGATGACAGAACCACCACCAAAAGGATGACGGAGAGAAACTCACACCAGGTACTACCACCAAAAGGAAGATACAACAAAACACTCGCACAATTTAACATCAACAAGATGACCTACCCACCACCAAAAGGATGATGGAGCGAACTCACACCGGCTACTATCACCAAAAGGATGATAGAGAAAAAAATCGCACAATTTGACATCAACAAGATGATAGACCCACCACCAAATGGATGATGAAGCAAACTCACACTGGCTACTACCACCAAAAAGATGATAGACCTATCTCTCGCACAATCTGACATCAACAAGATGATAGACCTACCACCAATAGGATGACAGAGAGAAACTCACACCGGCTACTACCACCAAAAGGATGATAGAGCAAACACTCACACAATCTGACATCAATAAGATGACAGACCCACCACCAAAAGGATAATAGAGAAAACTCACACTGGCTACAACCACCAAAAGGATGATAGAGAAAACACTCGCACAATCTGACATAAACAAGATGACAGACCCACCACCAAAAGGATGACGGAGAGAAACTCACACCGGGTACTACCACCAAAAGGATGATACAACAAAACACTCGCACAATCTAACATCAACAAGATGACCTACCCACCACCAAAAGGATGATGGAGCAAACTCACACCTGCTTCTACCACCAAAAGGATAATGCAGCATACCATCGCATAATCAGACATCCAAAAGAGGAAAGACCCCTCACACCAAGGATGACGGAGTGAAAGTCACACCGGCCACTACCACCAACAGGATGATAGAGATAACCCTCGTACAATATGACATCAACAAGATGACATACCCACCACTAAAAGGACGATGGAGCAAAGTCACACCGGTTACCACCACCAAATGGATTTTAGAGAAAACATTTACACAATCTAACATCATCAAGATGACACACCCAACACCAAAAGGAAGCCTAAGGAAACTCACATCGGCTAATACCACCAAAAGGATGATAGAGCAAACACTCGCATAACCTGACATCAATAAGATGACAGACCCACCACCAAAAGGATGATGGAGCAAAGTCACACTAGGTACTACCCCCAAAAGGATGATAGAGCTAACACTCGCATAATCTGACATCAAAAAGATGACAGATCCACCACCAAAAAGATGACGGAGTGAAACTCATACCGGCTACTACCACCAAAAGGATGATAGAGCAAACACTCGCATAATCTGACATCAACAAGATGACAGACCCACCACAAAAAGGATAATGGAGCGAACTCACACTGGCTACTACCACCGAAAGGATGATAGAGCTAACACTCGCATAATCTGACATCAACAATATGACAGATGCACCACCAAAAGGATGATGCAGCGAATCCACACCGGCTACTACCATCGAAAGGATGATAGAGAAAACACTCCCATAATCTGACATCAACAAGATGACAAACCCACTACCAAAAGGATGACGGAGCGAAACTCACACCGGCTACTACCACCAAAAGGATGATACAGCAAAACACTCGCACAATCTGACATCAACAAGATGACATACCCACAACCAAAAGGATGATGGAGCGAACTCACACCGGCTACTACCACCGAAAGGATGATAGAGCAAACATTTGCACAATCTAACATCAACAAGATGAAAAACCCACCACCAAAAGGAAGCTGGAGCAAACTCACACCGGCTAATACCACCAAAAGGAGGATATAGCAAACACTCGCACAATCTGACATCAACAAGATGACAGACCCACCACAAAAAGGATGACGGAGCGAAACTCTCATCGACTACTACCACCAAAAGAATGATAGAGCAAACAGTCGTACAATCTGACATCAACAAGATGACAGACCCACCACCAAAAGGATAATGGAGTGAACTCACACTGGCTACTACCACCGAAAAGATGATAGAGCTAACTCTCGCACAATCTGACATCAACAAGATGACATACTTACCACCAAAAGAATGACGGAGCGAAACTCACACCGGCTACTACCACCAAAAGGATGATAAAGCAAAACACTCGCACAATCTGACATCAACAAGATGACAGACCCACCACCAAAAGGACGATGGAGCGAACTCACACCGGCTACTACCACCGAAAGGATGATAGAGCAAACACTCGCACAATCTGACATCATCAAGATGACAGACCCACCACCAAAAGGATGATGGAGAGAAACTCACACCGGGTACTACCACCAAAAGGATGATACAACAAAATACTCCCACATTCTAACATCAACAAGATGACATACCCACCGCCAAAAGGATGATGGATCCAACTCACACCGGTTTCTACCACTAAAAGGATGATAGAGAAAAACACTTGCATAATCTGACATCGACAAGACGACAGACGCACCGCCAAAAGGATGATGGAGCGAAACTCACACCGACTACTACCAACAAAAGGATGATGCAGCATACCATCGCATAATCAGACATCCGAAAGATGAAAGACCCCTCACACAAAGGATGACAGAGTGAAAGTCACACCGGCTACTACCACCAAAAGGATGATAGAGAAACCCTCGTACAATCTCACATCAACAAGATGACATACGCACCACTAAAAGGGCGATGGAGCACAGTCACAGCGGCTACCACCACCAAAATGATGATTGAGCAAACATTTGCTCAATCTAACATCAACAAGATGACAGACCCATCACCAAAAGGAAGTCAGAGCAAACTCACACCGGCTACTACCATCAAAAGGATGATAGAGCAAACACTCGCACAACCTGACATCAATAAGATGACAGACCCACCACCAAAAGGATGATGGAGCAAAGTCACACTAGCTATTACCCCCAAAAGGATGATAGAGAAAACACTCGCACAATCTGACATCAACAATATGACAGACCCACCACCAAAAGGATAATGGAGCGAACTCACACTAGCTACTACCATCAAAAGGATAATAGAGCTAACACTCGCACAATCTGACATCAAAAAGATGACAGATCCACCACCAAAAAGATGACGGAGCGAAACTCACACCGGCTACAACCACCAAAAGGATGATAGAGAAAACACTCGCACAATGTGACATCAATAAGATGACAGAGCCACCACAAAAAGGATAATGGAGCAAACTCACACTGGCTACTACCACCGAAAGTATGATAGAGCTAATACTCGCACAATCTGACATCAACAAGATAACAGACCCACCACCAAAAGGATGATGGAGCGAAACTCACACCATCTACTACGACCAAAAGGATGATAGAGCAAACACTCGTACAATCTGACATCAACAAGATGACAGACCCACCACCAAAAGGATGATGGAGCAAACTCACACAGGCTACTACCACCAAAAAGATGATAGACCTTTCTCTCGCACAATGTGACAACAACAAGATGATAGACCTACCACCGAGAGGATGACGGAGAGAAACTCATACCGGATACTACCACCAGAAGGATGATACAACAAAACACTCGCACAATCTAAGATCAACAAGATGACATACCCACAACCAAAGGATGATGGAGCGAACTCACACCGGCTACTATCATCAAAAGGATGATAGAGCAAAACAGTAGCACAATCTGACATCAACAAGATGATACACCCACCACCAAAAGGATGATGGAGCGAACTCACACTGGCTACTACCACCAAAAAGATGATAGACCTATCTCTTGCACAATATGACATCAACAAGATGATAGACCTACCACCAAGAGGATGACAGAGAGAAACTCATACTGGCTACTACCACCAAAAAAATGATACAACAAAACAATCGCACAATCTAACATCAATAAGATGACATACCCACCACCAAAAGGATGATGGAGCGAACTCACACCAGCTTCTAACACCAAAAGGATGATAGAGAAAAACACTCGCATAATCTGACATCAACAAGACGACAGACGCACCGCCAAAAGGATGATGGAGCGAAACTCACACCAGCTACTACCACCAAAAGGATGATGCAGCATACCATCGCATAATCAGACATCCAAAAGAGGAAAGACCCATCACACCAAGGATGACAGAGTGAAAGTCACACCGGCTACTACCACCAAAAGGATGATAGAGAAAACCCTCGTACAATCTGACATCAACAAGATGACATACCCACCACTAAAAGGATGATGGAGCAACGTCACACCGGCTACCACCACCAAAAGGATGATTGAGAAAACATGTGCACAATCTAACACCAATAAGATGACAGACCCACCACCAAAAGGAAGTTGGAGCAAACTCACACCGGCTAATACCACCAAAAGGATGATAGAGCAAACACTCGCACAACCTGACATGCACAAGATGACAGACCCACTACCAAAAGGATGATGGAGCAAAGTCACACAAGCTAATACCCCCAAAAGGATGATAAAGCAAACACTCGCACAATCTGACATCAACAATATGATAGACCCACCACCAAAAGGATAATGGAGCGAACTCACACTAGCTACTACCACCAAAAGGATAATAGAGCTAACACTCGCATAATCTGACATCAAAAAGATGACAGATCCACCACCAAAAAGATGACGGAGTGAAACTCACACCGGCTACTACCACCAAAAGGATGATAGAGCAAACACTCGCACAATCTGACATCAATAAGATGACAGACCTACCACAAAAAGGATAATGGAGCGAACTCACACTGGCTACTACCACCGAACGGATGATAGAGCTAACACTCGCACAATCTGACATCAACAAGATAACAGACCCACCACCAAAAGGATGACGGAGCGAAACTCACACCGGCTACTACCACCAAAAGGATGATAGAGCAAACACTCGTACAATCTGACATTAACAAGATGACAGACCCACCACCAAAAGGATGATGGAGCGAACTCACGCCGGCTACTATCATCAAAAGGATGATAGAGCAAAAACTCGCACAATTTGACATCAACAAGATGATAGACCCACCACCAAAAGGATGATGGAGTCAACTCACACTGGCTACTACCACCAAAAAGATGATAGACCTATCTCTCGCACAATCTGACATCAACAAGATGATAGACCTACCACCAAGAGGATGACAGAGAGAAACTCACACCAGCTACTACCACCAAAAGGATGATAGAGCAAACACTCGCATAATCTGACATCAACAAGATGACAGACCCACCGCCAAAAGGATAATAGAGAAAACTCACACCGGCTACAACCACCAAAAGGATGATAGAGAAAACACTCGCACAATCTGACATCAACAAAATGACAGACCCACCACCAAAAGGATGACGGAGAGAAACTCACACTGGGTACTACCACCAAAAGGATGATAGAGAAAAACACTCGAATAATCTGACATCAACAAGACGACAGATGCACCCCCAAAAGGATGATGGAGCGAAGCTCACACCGGCTACAACCACCAAAAGGATAATGCAGCATACCATCGCATAATCAGACATCCAAAAGAGGAAAGACCCCTCACACCAAGGATGACGGAGTGAAAGTCACACCGGCCACTAGCACCAACAGGATGATAGACATAACCCTCGTACAATATGACATCAACAAGATGACATACCCACCACTAAAAGGACGATGGAGCAAAGTCACACCGGCTACCACCACCCAAAGGATTTTAGAGCAAACATTTGCACAATCTAACATCATAAAGATGACACACCCAACACCAAATGGAATCCGGAGGAAACTCACATCAGCTAATACCACCAAAAGGATGATAGAGCAAACACTCGCATAACCTGACATCAATAAGATGACAGACCCACCACCAAAAGGATGATGGAGCAAAGTCACACTAGCTACTACCCCCAAAAGGATGATAGAGCTAACACTCGCATAATCTGACATCAAAAAGATGACAGATCCACCACCAAAAAGATGACGGAGTGAAACTCATACCGACTACTACCACCAAAAGGATGATAGAGCAAACACTCGCACAATCTGACATCAACAAGATGACAGACCCACAACCAAAAGGATGACGGAGTGAAACTCATACCGGCTACTACCACCAAAAGGATGATAGAGCAAACACTCGCATAACCTGACATCAATAAGATGATAGACCCACCACCAAAAGGATGATGGAGCAAAGTCACACTAGCTACTACCCCCAAAAGGATGATAGAGCTAACACTCGCATAATCTGACATCAAAAAGATGACAGATCCACCACCAAAAAGATGACAGAGTGAAACTCACACCGGCTACTACCACCAAAAGGATGATACAGCAAAACACTCGCACAATCTGACATCAATAAGCTGACATACCCACCACCAAAAGGACGATGGAGCAAACTCACACTGGCTACTACCACCCAAAGGATGATAGAGCAAACACTCGCACAATCTGATATCAACAAGATTGCAGACCCACCACAAAAAGGATAATGGAGTGAACTTTCACTGGCTACTACCACCGAAAGGATGATAGAGCTAACACTAGCATAATAGGACATCAACAAGATGACAGACCCACCACCAAAAGGATGACGGAGCGAAACTCACACCGGTTGCTACCACCAAAAGGATGATAGAGCAAACACTTGCATAATCTGACATCAACAAGACGACAGACGCACCGCCAAAAGGATGATGGAGCGAATAACACCGGCTACTACCACCAAAAGGATGATGCAGCATACCATCGCATAATCAGACATCCAAAAGATGAAAGACCCCTCACACAAAGGATGACAGAGTGAAAGTCACACCGGCTACTACCACCAAAAGGATGATAGAGAAAACCCTCGTACAATCTCACATCAACAAGATGACATACCCACCACTAAAAGGGCGATGGAGCAAAGTCACACCGGCAAAAGGAAGTCGGAGCAAACTCGCACCGGCTAAAACCATCAAAAGGATGATAGAGCAAACACTCGCACAACCTGACATCAACAAGATGACAGACCCACCACCAAAAGTATGATGGAGCAAAGTCACACTTGCTACTACCATCAAAAGGATGATAGAGAAAATACTCGCACAATCTGACATCAACAATATGACAGACCCACCACCAAAAGGATAATGGAGCAAACTAACACTAGCTACTACCACCAAAAGGATAATAGAGCTAACACTCGCACAATCTCACATCAAAAAGATGACAGATCCACCACCAAAAAGATGGCGGAGCGAAACTCACACCGGCTATAACCACCAAAAGGATGATAGAGCAAACACTCGCATAATGTGACATCAACCAGATGACAGAGCCACCACAAAAAGGATAATGGAAAAAACTCACACTGGCTACTACCACCGAAAGGATGATAGAGCTAACACTCGCACAATCTGACATCAACAAGATAACAGACCCACCACCAAAAGGATGAGGGAGCGAAACTCACACCATCTACTACCACCAAAAGGATGATAGAGCAAGCACTCGTACAATCTGACATCAACAAGATGACAGACCCACCACCAAAAGGATGATGAAGCAAACTCACACCGGCTACTATCACCAAAAGGATGATAGAGCAAAAACTCGTACAATTTGACATCAACAAGATGACAGACCCACCACCAAAAGGATGATGGAGCAAACTCACACTGGCTACTACCACCAAAAAGATGATAGACCTTTCTCTCGCACAATCTGACATCAACAAGATGATAGACCTACCACCAAGAGGATGACGGAGAGAAACTCATACCGGCTACTACCACCAGAAGGATGATACAACAAAACACTCACACAATCTAACATCAACAAGATGACATACCCACCACCAAGACGATGATGGAGCGAACTCATACCAACTTCTACCACCAAAAGGATGATAGAGAAAAACACTCGCATAATCTGACATCAACAAGACGACAGACGCACCACCAAAAGGATGATGGAGCGAAACTCACACCGGCTACTACCACCAAAAGGATGATGTACCATACCATCGCATAATCAGACATCCAAAAGAGGAAAGACCCCTCACACCAAGGATGACAGAGTGAAAGTCACACCGGCTACTACCACCAAAAGGATGATAGAGAAAACCCTCGTACAATCTGACATCAACAAGATGACATAAACACCATTAAAAGGACGATGGAGCAAAGTCGCACCGGCTACCACCACCAAAAGGATGATTAAGCAAACATTTGCACAATCTAACACCAACAAGATGACAGACCAACCACCAAAAGGAAGTCGGAGCAAACTCACACCGGCTAATACCACCAAAAGGATGATAGAGCAAACACTCGCACAACCTGACACGAACAAGATGACAGACCCACCACCAAAAGGATGATGGAGCAATGTCACACTAGCTACTACCCCCAAAAAGATGATAGAGCAAACACTCGCACAATCTGACATCAACAATATGACAGACCCACCACCAAAAGGATATTGGAGCGAACTCACACTAGCTACTACCACCAAAAGGATAATAGAGCTAACACTCGCACAATCTGACATCAAAAAGATGACAGATCCACCACCAAAAAGATGACGGAGTGAAACTCACACCGGCTACTACCACCAAATGGATGATAGAACAAACACTCGCATAATCTGTCATCAATAAGATGACAGACCCACCACAAAAAGGATAATGGAGCGAACTCACACTGGCTACTACCACCGAAAGGATGATAGAGCTAACACTGGCACAATCTGACATCAACAAGATAACAGACCCACCACCAAAAGGATGACGGAGCGAAACTCACACCGGCTAGTACCACCCAAAAGATGATAGAGCAAACACTCGTACAATCTAACATCAACAAGATGACAGACCCACCACCAAAAGGATGATTGAGCGAACTCACACCGGCTACTATCACCAAAAGGATGATAGAGCAAAAACTCGCACAATTTGACATCAACAAGATGATAGACCCACCACCAAAAGGATGATGGAGAAAACTCACACCAGCTATAACCACCAAAAGATGATAGACCTATCTCTTGCACAATCTGACATCAACAAGATTATAGACCTACAACCAAGAGGATGACGGAGAGAAACTCACACCGGCTACTACCACCAAAAGGATGATAGAGCAAACATTCGCACAATCTGACATCAACAAGATGACAGACCCATCACCAAAAGGATAATAGAGAAAACTCACACCAACTATAACCACCAAAAGATGATAGAGAAAACACTCGTATAATCTGTCATCAATAATATGACAGACCCACCACCAAAAGGATGACGGAGAGAAACTCACACCAGGTACTACCACCAAAAGGATGATACAACAAAACACTCGCATAATTTAACATCAACAAGATGACCTACCCACCACCAAAAGGATGATGGAGCAAACTCACACTGGCTACTATCACCAAAAGGATGATAGAGCAAAAACTCGCACTATTTGACATCAACAAGATGATAGACCCACCACCAAAAGGATGATGGAGTGAACTCACACTGGCTACTACCACCAAAAATATGATAGACCTATCTCTCGCACAATCTGACATCAACAAGATGATAGACCTACCACCAAGACGATGACAGAGAGAAACTCATACCGGCTACTACCACCAAAAGGATGAGACAACAAAACAATCGCACAATCTAACATCAATAAGATGACATACCCACCACCAAAAGGATGATGGAGCAAACTCACACCAGCTTCTACCACCAAAAGGATGATAGAGAAAAACACTCGCATAAACTGACATCAACAAGACGACAGACGCACCGCCAAAAGGATGATGAAGCGAAACTCACAGCAGCTACTACCACCAAAAGGATGATGTCGCATACCATCGAATAATCAGACATCCAAAAGAGGAAGGACATTTCACACCAAGGATGACGGAGTGAAAGTCACACCGCCTACTACCACCAAAAGGATGATAGAGAAAACCCTCGTACAATATAACATCAACAAGATGACATACCCACCACTAAAAGGACGATTGACCAAAGTCACACCGGCTACCAACACCAACAAGATGACAGACCCACCACCAAAAGGAAGTCGGAGAAAACTCACACCGGCTAATACCACCAAAAGGATGATAGAGTAAACACTCGCACAACCTGACATGCACAAGATGACAGACCCACCACCAAAAAGATGATGGAGCAAAGTCACACTAGCTAATACCCCCGAAAGGATGATAGAGCAAACACTCGCACAATCTGACATCAACAATATGACAGACCCACCACCAAAAGGATAATGGAGCGAACTCACACAAGCTACTACCACCAAAAAGATAATAGAGCTAACACTCGCATAATCTGACATCAAAAAGATGACAGATCCACCACCAAAAAGATGACTGAGTGAAACTCACACCGGCTACTACCACCAAAAGGATGATAGAGCAAACACTCGCACAATCTGACATCAACAAGATAACAGACCCACCACCAAAAGGATGACGGAGCGAAACTCACACCGGCTACTACCACCAAAAGGATGATAGAGCAAACCCTTGTACAATCTGACATCAACAAGATGACAGACCCACCACCAAAAGGATGATGGAGCAAACTCACATCGGCTAATACAACGAAAAGGATGATAGAGCAAACACTCACATAACCTGACATCAATAAGATGACAGGCCCAACACCAAAAGGGTGATGGAGCAAAGTCACACTAGCTACTACCCCCAAAAGGATGATAGAGCTAACACTCGCATAATCTGACATAAAAAAGATGACAGATCCACCACCAAAATGATGACGAAGTGAAACTCATACCGGCTACTACCAACAAAAGGATGATAGAGCAAACACTCGCATAATCTGACATCAACAAGATGACAGACCCACCACAAAAAGGATAATGGAGCGAACTCACACTGGCTACTACCACCGAAAGGATGATAGAGCTAACACTCGCACAATCTGACATCAACAATATGACAGACGCACCACCAAAAGGATGATGGAGTGAATCCACACCGGCTACTACCACCGAAAGGATGATTGAGAAAACACTCGCACAATATGACATCAACAAGATGACAGACCCACTACCAAAAGGATGACGGAGCGAAACTCACTCCGGCTAGTACCACCAAAAGGATGATACAGCAAAACACTCGCACAATCTGACATCAATAATCTGACATACCCACCACCAAAAGAACGATGGAGCAACCTCACACTAGCTACTACCACCCAACGGATGATAGAGCAATCACTCGCACAATTTGACATCAACAATATGACAGACCCACCACAAAAAGGATAATAGAGCGAACTCACACTGGCTATTACCACCGAAAGGATGATAGAGCTAACACTCGCACAATCTGACATCAACAAGATGACATACCCACCACCAAAAGGATGACGGAGCAAAACTCACACCGGCTGCTACCACCAAAAGAATGATAGAGCAAACACTCACATAATCTGACATCAACAAGACGACAGATGCACCGCCAAAAGGATGATGGAGCGAACTCACACCAGCTACTATCACCAAAAGGATGATGCAGCATACCATTGCACAATCAGACATCCAAAAGATGAAAGACCCCTCACACTAAGAATGACGGAGTGAAAGTCAAACTGGCTACTAACACCATAAGGATGATAGAGAAAACCCTCGTACAATCTGACATCAACAAGATGACATACCCACCACTAAAAGGACGAAGGGGCAAAGTCACACCGGCTACTACCACCAAAAGGATGATAGAGCAAACATTTGCATAATCTAACATCAACAAGATGACAGACCCACCACCAAAAGGAAGCTGGAGCAAACTCACACCGGCTAATACCACCAAAAGGATGATATAGCAAACACTCGCACAACCTAACATCAACAAGATGAAAGAACCACCACCAAAAGGATGATGGAGCAAAGTCACACTAGCTACTACCCCCAAAAGGATGATAGAAAAAACACACACACAATCTGACATCAACAAGATGATAGACCCACCACAAAAAGGATGACGGAGCGAAACTCTCATCGACTACTACCACCAATAGAATGATAGAGCAAACAGTCTCACAATCTGACATCAACAAGATGACAGACCCACCACCAAAAGGATAACGGAGTGAACTCACACTGGCTACTACCACCGAAAAGATGATAGAGCTAACTCTCGCACAATCTGACATCAACAAGATGACAGACTTACCACCAAAAGGATGACGGAGCGAAACTCCCACCGGCTACTACCACCAAAAGGATGATAGAGCAAAACACTCGCACAATCTGACATCAACAAGATGATAGACCCACCACCAAAAGGACGATGGAGCAAACTCACACCGGCTACTAACACCAAAAGGATGATAGAGCAAACACTCGCACAATCTGACATCATCAAGATGACAGACCCACCACCAAAAGGATGATGGAGAGAAACTCACACCGGGTACTACCACCAAAAGGATGGTACAACAAAACACTCCCACATTCTAACATCAAAAAGATGACATACTGTTGCACCCCAAAATTTGCCAACATTTCTTTACTTAGCTTATGTTTCATTTCATTCACATTAGCATTATCATTTGCATTTCATTGACATGTATGCAGGAGATTAAGAGGTATGATTACCAATCAAGACTATGAGGCTAGCTAAGAATGGTATTCAAGTGTTCAAGAGTTGATATCCTTGTCAGAGAAGTTAAAAGATCCTCAGAGATAGTGGTTGAAGCCAAAAGTGTAGGTCTAATAACTTGAGAGTTGTGGAGAGCCATCAGATGATTCTGAGACCATGAGGAGGGACTTGAGGTCTTGAGAGAGCTCATGAGAAGAGTTGAAGATTACTTGAGGCCTAGACAGGTCATCGTGCTAGATTAAGGAGCCTCAGCCATGAGTGGTGCAGCTAGGGTTTGACTGGGTCAACCCTAAGTCAACTGATGATTTGGAGAAGGTTGAGACCTAATTCAAGAGCCATGTGATCATGGCTTGATACATTGAGATGTTATAAGGATGATTCTAAGGTTAACTCATCATGATTGAAGAGTTTGAGAAGTTTCAAGCTAGGGTTTCTAAGGCTTGACAGTGTAAAATCCCCTAGTTTGACCCCTATCTTCAAGGCAATTTAGCTCAAGATGTGAATGTCATCTCATCTTGACCCCAACATGATTGTTGTAGGGCATGATCTTAGATTTAATTTTAGTGCTAGAAGTCTTTGATAGGATTTGTAGAACTCAAGTTATGACTTTGACAAGTTACAGGTTATCTGAGGTATGTGAAGTTGGAGCTTGAAAGTTACCCAACTTGCATGACACGTTTGCCCTAGAAGGATGATGCCTATGAACTTTTGGTCAACATGAATGTTGTTCCTTATCCTCTTAGATTTCTAGAGAGTACTAGACGTCCTTGATAGGATTTGTAGAACTCAACTTATGGCTTGGACAAGTCAAGGGTATTTTGGACATTTGGTGATTATAGGTCATTTGTGATCATAGGTCATTTTCACCAACATAGAGGCCTCAAATGAAATTTTGTTCAACTAGAAAGTTGTTCAAATGGGGTTTTAACCTTGACCATGCATCAAGGAGGCATTGAAATGGCTCAAGGAGAGACTTGGTTCAAGAAATTTTGAAAAAAGGAAGAATTAAAAGGATTTAATGGCCAAAAATTCAAATAATTCATTTGGTGACCAAATGAAACAAAATTATAGGTCAAATTGATTGGAAAAATGATTTTGGGAACAATGGCAATGTTATAATTTTGATTTGAGGTCATTTCCATACCATTCCATTTCATTTCTTCATGATGAAGCAACATAATCAAACTCACACCATTGGATTACAAACAAGGAAACAATCACCACCTTCCAATTCCTTAACTCATGAGGAGTGCAAAGCAAGCTTGCTGAGGCCCAAACAGAGGAGATATCGCATATGTCATGAATGATATTTGGAGGAGAAATTGAAAATCCAAAATCTCATTTGGATGGCTCTAGAAGTTTCTAGATGATTCTAAACACTTCTATATAAGTCATTGAGTGAATTCAGTGCTTTTTTTTGGAAGAGATTGGTGCTGGAAGAAGAGAGTGGAGTTGAAGTTTCAGGAATGCAAGTTGAAATCGTATTCTGAGATTGAAGAAGAATCAAGCCAATTTGAGGTGTGCATTGGCTCTTCACAAGTTGGTAGAACCTTTGAGGGTTCCTTTCTCTGATGATGGAGTGCTTAGTGGTGACCTTTGGTCTTCACTCTGCTGTCCACTATCCAAACCTTGCTCTTGTTAGATGAATCTTTCTCCCTTGCTAGAGGATGGATTTCCTTGTTAGAAGATTGAAGATGCTAGAAGTTGCTACTTCCCTGTGTTTGAAGACTACCATTGGAGCTAAAGCTTGAAGACCAAGAAGAACAAGTTGACACTTGTGAAGAATATCCAGTTGAGATTGAAGGGAGAGCTGAAGCTTGAAGTTGGAAAACAAGTTGATACTTGTGTTTGATGTGTTGAAAGCTTGAAGAAGCAAGTTGATATTTGCTGTTGAAGATGATAGCCTTGAAGAGCAGTTGAAGACTGAGGACTGAACTGCTGTCAGAGGAGAGCTTTGCTGTGAAGCTGGGGAAGCTGTTGATCTGCTTTCTTTCCTGTCTGTTTGCTTTCTGTGCAACTGTATTGATGTGACTTGTTTGATTTGCTTGATGCATTAGAATAAGTTCATATTTAGACTGATTTAAGCTAGGAGCATGATTGCACTAGAGGTTGAGTTACTCCCTCTGCTTGTGTTTTTACTGTATGGCTTTGCTTGCGGGTATTCGGTAGAGCTCAGCTCTCTTGCCTGTGTGGTTTGTGATTTTCTTGATGGCATTTTGTTTTATTCTTCTGTACGATTACAGTTATTCATATTTGGCTTGAGGTTGAGATGAGCTTGTGGAGGCTGAAGCCCCACACACATTTCCTCCCTCACTTGCATTGCAAGCATTTTACAGTCGTTTACTGTATATCTGTTTACTGTCTAAGCTGATGCTTTATCTGCTTCTGTTTATCATTCACATGATCCCCTAGGAATCTCACTTCCTTTGATAAGGAAGTGATGATAGAACTTTAGGTTGAAACCTATGCATGATAACTTCTAGGAGTTCCCTGTTTCAAACTTCAACCATAGGATGAATCCTTGGCATGACAACATTAGGACTTGATAGTCTCCCCTTAGTTGAGCCTGTTCTCTCTTCTAATCTTAAAACAAATTAAAATACAGTAATAAAGGTTAACTGATGTCGTACCTTACGAGCCTTAAGCTATCTGAGAAAGGGTTGTCGGAGAGTTTCTTTTCGACAGCTTGGATGTTTAGTATGGCACCCTTTGGGTGACATGCGATGCATTCACTCTCAGATCATAGTCTCTAGTGCGACATTAGTTGCAAACATCCATAAAAAACAGTTCTTTCGTAAAAGATATAAAACAAACTTCAAACCTTTTTTCCCCGTGGGCCCATAATTCAAAGGAAGCTTTTTTGAAGAAAAGAGTGTCATTAACTCCTAGTTCTACCGCAAACGGTAATGCCTAAGTCTCCAAGGGTCGAGCTGCGTACACCAAACTGCTGGAACTGTTTGTTAACCCTACTCGAAAAAACAGATGAATCTGAATTCCCGTAATCTGTATTATCCCGAACTACGTAAGCTCTGATCTCTCATATTTGTTGAGAGTACGTAGGCACAATACTGATGTATTGGCGAGCCACCTTCCCCGTTTACCCGTAGTTAGCCGAACTATGTTGACTCTGATTTCTCATTCTCTGATGAGAATACGTAGGCACAAAGTGCGACGCTTTGTCGAGTCAGTTTCTTTTCTTTTCAAACCGGCCTTGATAGGTAGATAGTAAACCAACCCGTCAGATAAACACAACAAGCGTGGATCCCATCGAGTACGATGGACGTGAGGGGTTCTAATACCTTCCCCTTGCGTAACCGACTCCCGAACCCAGACAATGGTTGCGATGACCTTGACTTATACCTTTTCGTCAAGTTTTTCCGATCGTTTCCTTTCCCGTTCCGAAGGATAAATAACGAAAGGTGGCGACTCTTCTGTTTTTCCGGCACCTTATTTTCGCGGTAGCGACACATACCCACCGCCAAAAGGATGATGGATCCAACTCACACCGGCTTCTACCACCAAAAGGATGATAGAGAAAAACACTTGCATAATCTGACATCGACAAGACGACAGACGCACCGCCAAAAGGATGATGGAGAAAAACTCACCCCAGCTACTTCCACCAAAAGGATGATGCAGCATACCATCGCACAATCAGACATCCATAAGATGAAAGACACCTCACACCAAGGATGACAGAGTGAAACTTACATCGGCTACTACCACCAAAAGGATGATAGAGAAAACCCTCGTACAATCTGACATCAACAAGATGACATACCCACCACCAAAAGGACGATGGAGCAAACTCACACTGGCTACTACCACCAAAAGGATGATAGAGCAAACATTTGCACCATTTAACATTAACAAGATGACAGACGCACCACCAAAAGGATGCCGAAGCAAACTCACACCAGCTAATACCACCAAAAAGATGATAGAGCAAACACTCGCACAACCTGACATCAACAAGATGACTGTCACACCCCAAATTTGGACCCCTTAGATCCTCATCATCATTTTAGGATCATACTCATTTGATTATCTAACCTTAACCTGTTTCAAGCTTGTCTTTGTTAAGATACAGGAATCAGGGTTCCATACAACCGAAATCGAGGTTTCAAGAGTTAATCAGTTAACGTTTTGGATTGGTTCTCCTTGAATTGAGTCTCCACATCATCAAATGTATTCCATTGGTTCAAGTATGAATCCAATTTGAGGTTGTCATCCAGGAATCAAGAACAATGCAGTTCAGGGTACCCGATTAGGGTTTTCGGGCAGGAAAAGTCAACGGTGGTTTGAATTTTGATTTAAAAGGTGTTACAATAGTGGTATCATGGTCCACAAAGTTCATATGGCTTAGTAAAGTCTATCCAAAGAGTTTCAAGGCTTCAAAAGGCCCGGAGCGTCAACAGTCGACTCGGTAGTCACCGATCGATCGTTCGGTTGACCGAAAAGTCAACTCTTCACTCATAAGGAATCTGACCTCAAGATGTGAATCAAAAATGTTCCTAATGACATATTGCATCTACCTATAAAATTTCATGACCATTGGATCAAGGGTTAAGGAGTAATCACAAAAGTCGGGAATTAGGGTTTTGAAAGGGGCAAGACCATAACTCCTTAACCACACATCCAATTGAGTTGTTTCAAAGCTCATTGGAAAGCTCTTGGCAGGTCCTACAAAAGTCCCAAAGTGGTCCATGATCAGAAAATTCATAGATTTGGAGTTATGACCAAATTCATTACAAGAAGGGAAAATAACTTGGAAAATTTCACTTTTAGGCTTGTTTTTCAGCAACTTTGAGAGGCTTTTAGGGCAAGTTCCTTTGGGAATCTGAAACTCATGAAATCATGAAAGTTGTAGAGCTACATGAGGGATTTCTAAAATGTGGTAGAACTCCTCCATAGCCCTTATGAGCTGAGAGTTATGAATTTAACAAGATGGTGTTTTAACACTTGAGTCCCACATTGACAATTTTTCACAAACTCATCCTTTGACCACTTGAGCTATTCTCAGCCCTTGGATCATGTTGGTATCTGTTATTTAGAGAGTATGGTGAAGGAAAATGCAGAAGAAGTGAAGAATTTGAAGGAATGGCAAGTTGCAAGCAAGTTGCAAGCAAGTGGGAATATTTTAATTATAAAGGAAGGAAAGTGAAACTTTTGCCACTTGCAGCAAACAACCCCCTATCTGCCTAGCCACTCTAATCATCTCACGTATCTCATTCCACTTGATTTTCTCCTCACATTGAGCCAAGGATATGATGTATGCAGCTGTACCAAACCTCAAGCCAAGGGTTTCCTTTTCAAAATCCCTCCAAAAGTGCCAAGATTACAAATCTGTCGTCACCCTTCATTTGTCTATAAATAGAGGCTCCCTCTATGTCATTTTCACACCAGAGCACTCTTAGAACCAAGAGAAAATCACAGCTCTCCTTCTTTCCTTACTTGCCTTAATCTCAAATTTCCAAGTTTTCACCAAAATCTGTCTTGGGCAGTTGGCTGTCCAAACTCATTTCCACACATTCCAAACCACCAAAAACCATCTGCACAATCCATAAGTGTTGTGTAAAAGCTGTTCATACTCCTAAACCACTCAAAAACACCATTCTCCCAAAAGTCAACCCTCAAACCAAGCAAGTTTGACCTTATACTCAAAATCTGCCAAACCTCTAACCAGAGTTGTTTTCCTTATTCTAACCATCCACACACCTTTGATATATAATGCCTCAGCTGTCTATAACATAAAGCAACTTCATCCTCATTTATTTTGAGGTCTGTCACAAGTTCTTCATAAGTTTCTTCAAGTACAAGGAGGTTGTTTTCATCAAAATTCTGGTTGGACAGCAGTTGAAGTATTTTCAAGGTATTCCATACTACAACAAGTTTGTGTGAAGGTCTACAAAATGTTAGTGGTCACTATCCTTTTCATTTTCTGTCATAAGCATTTCTTGACATGTTTGGTGCTTAAGATGTAAAAAAATGTAGCTTGTACACTAATCTGCCAGCTCTTGTTATTGGTTTGGGTCATTATTATATCTGGATAAAGTTTGCTAATCATTTCATGTTACATCTCTACACCTAAACTATGTCTGAACTTTAGGGATTTGTTTTGCTATAACTGTTGTGCTTGTTTTGGTTAGAATATCAAGCTTGTCTATATGAGCCTTTTAATGTTGGCATTGTTTTTTAGTTCAAAATAGGATGATGTATGCCTAGCATGATTTCTGAGATGAGTGATATTTGTTGTGCCAGTTCTGGTATTAAGTGTATGTGTATTGCTATGTGTTGCACCCTAAAATTTGCTCAACCTATTTCACCTGGTTTATGTTTTAATTGCATTATCATTTGCAGGGTAAATCATGTACATAATCTAATCATTTGCATAGCATAGCATAGCAAGGCACCCAACAAGGGATCAAGTGCCATTATTATCTAAAGAAGCACATCAAGGGGCCTTATTCAAGTTGAAGAGCATCCAAGTCATCAAGAAATGTTTGAAGCTTTGAGAAGTTTAAGGGTCAACCAGTGGACTTCTCTCCTAATTTGAGGTGTATTGAGGGTCATCAATGGGGGTATGAGCTATGAATTGAGGGTATGGAATGTGTACAAAGCTTATGAAATGCCTAGAGGGTCATATTGAAGATGAGACAAGTCATTGATTCAAGTACAAGAGCCACAGTTGAAGTGCAGTCAACTAGGGTTTCATCTGGGTCAACCCTAGGTCAACTGAGTGATTGAAGAGCATCAAGGCTTAATTGAAGGTTGTGGGATTCATGAATTGATATGTTGATACATGTGTGGTGTTGTACCAGGGATAAATCAAAGAGAATCAAGAGTGGGAGGAGTTGCCAAATTAGGGTTTCAGTGTAAAATCCCCTAATTTAAGCCTAACTTCCAAGCCAGATAAGTCAAAATGCAAGTTTCAAATGGATTCTTGGCCAACATGAAACTTGTAGAGCTTCTCAATAGCTTTAATTTGAGTACAAGAAGTCTTCAAGAAGATTTGTAGAACTCAAGTTATGGTTCTTGCAAGTTACAGGTCATCAGAGGACATTGAAATTTATCTGTGAAAGTCACTTGACTTCCAAGCAACTTTTGACCCTCAAGGATTTGTCAAATGGATTCTTGGCCAACATAAGAGTTGTAGATCATGATCGTAGCTTTCCATATAGTACTAGAAGTCCTCAAGAGGATTTGTAGAACTCAAGTTATGATCTTGGCAATCCAGTGGTATTTTGGGTATTGATGATTAAAAAAAATTTCAGAATTAAAAAACTCACGAATTATACTATAAACTCCAAAACAAAATTGACAACCGAAAAAACGCACCAATTTCTCTCTAAAAACCATAACAAAAGTTCAAAGTTATAACACTCTTCAATTTCACTATAAAAATTATTACAAAATTTCCAAGAAAGAAAACTCGCAAAATTCTCTACAAAGACCATAAAAAAGTTCTAATTTAAAAAAACCCAACAGTTTCAATATAAAGGCTATAACAAAAGTTCCAAGTTAAAAAAACTCACCAATTTCACTATAAAAACCTTAAGAAACGTTTTTAGTGAAAAACTTAACAATTTCGCTGTAAACACTATTCCAAAAGTTAATTGTTAAAAAATTCACTAATTTCAATTTAAAGACCATAACAAAAGTTCAAAGTAAAAAAAACACACCAACTTCACTATAAAAACCATAAAAAAAGATCCAAGTGTAAAATCTCACCAATTAGTATCCTAAAACCTTAACAAATATTCTAAGTTAAAAAAATCCCCCAGTTTCACTATAAAAAACCTTACAATAGTTCCGAGTGAATAAACTCACCAATTTCACTATAAAGACGATAACAAAAGTTCAAAGTTAAAAATCACACCAATTTCTCTCTAAATCCTTAACAAATGTTCAAAGTTATAAAACTATCCAATTTCACTATAAAGACCATAACAAAATATCAGAATTAAAAAACTCACCAATTATACTATAAACTCCAAAACAAAATTGACATCCGAAAAAACGCACCAATTTCTCTCTAAAAACCATAACAAAAGTTCAAAGTTATAACACTCTTCGATTTCACTATAAAAATTATTACAAAATTTCCAAGAAAGAAAACTCGCAAAATTCTCTCCAAAGACCTTAAAAAAAGTTCTAAGTTAAAAAAAACTCAACAATTTCAATATAAAGACTTTAACAAAAGTTCCATGTTAAAAAACTCACCAATTTCACTATAAAAACCCTAAGAAAAGTTTTTAGTGAAAAACTTAACTATATCACTGTAAACACTATTGCAAAAGTTAATTGTTAAAAAAATTCACCAATTTCAATCTAAAGACCATAACAAAAGTTCAAAGTCAAAAAAACACACCAACTTCACTATGAAAACCATAGCAAAAGTTCCAAGTGTAAAAACTCACCAAATTCACTCTAAAAACCTAAACTAATTTTCAAAGTTAAATAAAACTCCCCCAATTTCACTGTTAAAACCATTACAATAGTTCCGAGTGAATAAACTCACCAATGTCACTATAAAGACCATAACAAAAGTTCAAAGTTTAAAATCACACCAATTTCTCTCTAAATCCTTAACAAATGTTCAAAGTTATAAAACTATCCAATTTCACTATAAAGACCATAACAAAATATCAGAATTAAAAAACTCACGAATTATACTATAAACTCCAAAACAAAATTGACAACCGAAAAAGCCCACCAATTTCTTTCTAAAAACCATAACAAAAGTTCAAAGTTATAACACTCTTCGATTTCACGATAAAAATTATTACAAAATTTCCAAGAAAGAAAACTCGCAAAATTCTCTACAAAGACCATAAAAAAAGTTCTAAGTTAAAAAAACTCAACAGTTTCAATATAAAGGCTATAACAAAAGTTCCAAGTCAAAAAACTCACCAATTTCACTATAAAAACCTTAAGAAAAGTTTTTTTGTGAAAAACTTAACTATTTCACTGTAAACACTATTCCAAAAGTTAATTGTTAAAAAATTCACGAATTTCAATCTAAAGACCATAACAAAAGTTCAAGGTCTAAAAAAGACACCAACTTCACTATAAAAACCATAGCAAAAGTTCCAAGTGTAACAACTCACCAAATTCTATCTAAAAACGTTAACTAATTTTCAAAGTTAAATAAAAACTCCCCCAGTTTCACTATTAAAACCATTACAATAGTTCCGAGTGAATAAACTCACCAATGTCACTATAAAGACACTAACAAAAGTTCAAAGTTAAAAATCACACCAATTTCTCTCTAAGTCCTTAACAAATGTTCAAAGTTATAAAACTATCCAATTTCACTATAAAGACCATAACAAAATATCAGAATTAAAAAAGTCACGAATTATACTATAAACTCCAAAACATAATTGACAACCGAAAAAACGCACCAATTTCTCTCTAAAAACCATAACAAAAGTTCAAAGTTATAACACTCTTCGATTTCACTATAAACATTCTTTCAAAATTTCCAAGAAAGAAAAGTCGCAAAATTCTCTACAAAGACCATAAGAAAGTTCTTAGTTAAAAAAACTCAACAGTTTCAATATAAAGGCTATAACAAAAGTTCCAAGTTAAAAAACTCACCAATTTCACTATAAAAACCTTAAGAAAAGTTTTTAGTGAAAAACTTAACTATTTCACTGTAAACACTATTCCAAAAGTTAATTGTTAAACAATTCACTAATTTAAATCTAAAGACCATAACAAAAGTTCAAAGTCTAAAAAACACACCAACTTCACTATAAAAACCATAGCAAAATTTCCAAGTGTAAAAACTCACCAAATTCTATCTAAAAACGTTAACTAATTTTCAAAGTTAAATAAAAACTCCCCCAGTTTCACTATTAAAACCATTACAATAGTTCCGAGTATATAAACTCACCAATGTCACTATAAAGACAATAACAAAAGTTCAAAGTTAAAAATCACACCAATTTCTCTCTAAGTCCTTAACAAATGTTCAAAGTTATAAAACTATCCAATTTCACTATAAA
Organism: Lathyrus sativus; assembly: GCA_963859935.3. NCBI lineage: Eukaryota > Viridiplantae > Streptophyta > Magnoliopsida > Fabales > Fabaceae > Lathyrus > Lathyrus sativus. The sequence goes on along the minus strand of OZ012740.1, from coordinate 201,304,194 downwards.
GACCATAACAAAATATCAGAACTAAAAAACTCACGAATTATACTATAAACTCCAAAACAAAATTGACAACCGAAAAAACGCATCAATTTCTCTCAAAAAACCATAACAAAAGTTCAAAGTTATAACACTCTTCGATTTCACTATATAAATTATTACAAAATTTCCAAGAAAGAAAACTTGCAAAATTCTCTACAAAGACCATAAAAAAGTTCTAATTTAAAAAAACCCAACAGTTTCAATATAAAGGCTATAACAAAATTTCCAAGTCAAAAAACTCACCAATTTCACTATAAAAACCTGAAGAAACGTTTTTAGTGAAAAACTTAACAATTTCGCTGTAAACACTATTCCAAAAGTTAATTGTTAAAAAATTCACTAATTTCAATTTAAAGACCATAACAAAAGTTCAAAGTAAAAAAAACACACCAACTTCACTATAAAAACCATAAAAAATGATCCAAGTGTAAAATCTCACCAATTAGTATCCTAAAACCTTAACAAATATTCTAAGTTAAAAAAATCCCCCAGTTTCACTATAAAAAACCTTACAATAGTTCCGAGTGAATAAACTCACGAATTTCACTATAAAGACGATAACAAAAGTTCAAAGTTAAAAATCACACCAATTTCTCTCTAAATCCTTAACAAATGTTCAAAGTTATAAAACTATCCAATTTCACTATAAAGACCATAACAAAATATCAGAATTAAAAAACTCACCAATTATACTATAAACTCCAAAACAAAATTGACATCCGAAAAAACGCACCAATTTCTCTCTAAAAACCATAACAAAAGTTCAAAGTTATAACACTCTTCGATTTCACTATAAAAATTATTACAAAATTTCCAAGAAAGAAAACTCGCAAAATTCTCTACAAAGACCTTAAAAAAAGTTCTAAGTTAAAAAAACTCAACAATTTCAATATAAAGACTTTAACAAAAGTTCCATGTTAAAAAACTCACCAATTTCACTATAAAAACCCTAAGAAGGTTTTTAGTGAAAAACTTAACTATATCACTGTAAACACTATTGCAAAAGTTAATTGTTAAAAAAATTCACCAATTTCAATCTAAAGACCATAACAAAAGTTCAAAGTCAAAAAAACACACCAATTTCACTATAAAAACCATGGCAAAAGTTCCAAGTGTAAAAACTCACCAAATTCACTCTAAAAACCTTAACTAATTTTCAAAGTTAAATAAAACTCCCCCAATTTCACTGTTAAAACCATTACAATAGTTCCGAGTGAATAAACTCACCAATGTCACTATAAAGACCATAACAAAAGTTCAAAGTTAAAAATCACACCAATTTCTCTCTAAATCCTTAACAAATGTTCAAAGTTATAAAACAATCCAATTTCACTATAAAGACCATAACAAAATATCAGAATTAAAAAACTCACGAATTATACTATAAACTCCAAAACAAAATTGACAACCGAAAAAACGCACCAATTTCTCTCTAAAAACCATAAGAAAAGTTCAAAGTTATAACACTCTTCGATTTCACGATAAAAATTATTACAAAATTTCCAAGAAAGAAAACTCGCAAAATTCTCTACAAAGACCATAAAAAAAGTTCTAAGTTAAAAAAACTCAACAGTTTCAATATAAAGGCTATAACAAAAGTTCCAAGTCAAAAAAACTCACCAATTTCACTATAAATACCTTAAGAAAAGTTTTTAGTGAAAAACTTAACTATTTCACTGTAAACACTATTCCAAAAGTTAATTGTTAAAAAATTCACGAATTTCAATCTAAAGACCATAACAAAAGTTCAAAGTCTAAAAAACACACCAACTTCACTATAAAAACTATAGCAAAAGTTCCAAGTGTAAAAACTCACCAAATTCTATCTAAAAACGTTAACTAATTTTCAAAGTTAAATAAAAACTCCCCCAGTTTCACTATTAAAACCATTACAATAGTTCCAAGTGAATAAACTCACCAATGTCACTATAAAGACAATAACAAAAGTTCAAAGTTCAAAATCACACCAATTTCTCTCTAAATCCTTAACAAAAGTTCAAAGTTATAAAACTATCCAATTTCACTATAAAGACCATAACAAAATATCAGAATTAAAAAACTCAAGAATTATACTATAAACTCCAAAACAAAATTGACAACCGAAAAAACGCAACAATTTCTCTCTAAAAACCATAACAAAAGTTCAAAGTTATAACACTCTTCAATTTCACTATAAAAATTATTACAAAATTTCCAAGAAAGAAAACTCGCAAAATTCTCTACAAAGACCATAAAAAAAGTTCTAAGTTAAAAAAAACTCAACAGTTTCAATATAAAGGCTATAACAAAAGTTCCAAGTCAAAAAAACTCACCAATTTCACTATAAAAACCTTAAGAAAAGTCTTTTGTGAAAAACTTAACTATTTCACTGTAAACACTATTCCAAAAGTTAATTGTTAAAAAATTCACTAATTTCAATCTAAAGACCATAACAAAAGTTCAAAGTCAAAAAAACACACCAATTTCACTATAAAAACCATAGCAAAAGTTCCAAGTGTAAAAACTCACCAAATTCACTCTAAAAACCTTAACTAATTTTCAAAGTTAAATAAAACTCCCCCAATTTCACTGTTAAAACCATTACAATAGTTCCGAGTGAATAAACTCACCAATGTCACTATAAAGACCATAACAAAAGTTCAAAGTTAAAAATCACACCAATTTCTATCTAAATCCTTAACAAATGTTCAAAGTTATAAAACTATCCAATTTCACTATAAAGACCATAACAAAATATCAGAATTAAAAAACTCACGAATTATACTATAAACTGCAAAACAAAATTGACAACCGAAAAAACGCACCAATTTCTTTCTAAAAACCATAACAAAAGTTCAAAGTTATAACACTCTTCGATTTCACGATAAAAATTATTACAAAATTTCCAAGAAAGAAAACTCGCAAAATTCTCTACAAAGACCATAAAAAAAGTTCTAAGTTAAAAAAACTCAACACTTTCAATATAAAGGCTATAACAAAAGTTCCAAGTCAAAAAAACTCACCAATTACACTATAAAAACCTTAAGAAAAGTTTTTAGTGAAAAACTTATCTATTTCACTGTCAACACTATTCCAAAAGTTAATTGTGAAAAAATTCACCAATTTCAATCTAAAGACCATAACAAAAGTTCAAAGTCAAAAAACACACCAACTTCACTATAAAAACCATAGCAAAAGTTCCAAGTGTAAAAACTCCCCAAATTCTATCTAAAAACCTTAACTAATTTTCAAAGTTAAATAAAACTCCCCCAATTTCACTATTAAAACCATTACAATAGTTCCGAGTGAATAAACTCACCAATATCACTATAAAGACCATAACAAAAGTTCAAAGTTAAAAATCACACCAATTTCTCTCTAAATCCTTAACAAAAGTTCAAAGTTATAAAACTATCCAATTTCACTATAAAGACCATAACAAAATATCAGAATTAAAAAACTCACGAATTATACTATAAACTCCAAAACAAAATTGACAACCGAAAAAACGCACCAATTTCTCTCTAAAAACCATAACAAAAGTTCAAAGTTATAACACTCTTCGATTTCACTATAAAAATTCTTACAAAATTTCCAAGAAAGAAAAGTCGCAAAATTCTCTACAAAGACCATAAGAAAGTTCTAAGTTAAAAAAACTCAACAGTTTCAATATAAAGGCTATAACAAAAGTTCCAAGTTAAAAAACTCACCAATTTCACTATAAAAACCTTAAGAAAAGTTTTTAGTGAAAAACTTAACTATTTCACTGTAAACACTATTCCAAAAGTTAATTGTTAAAAAATTCACTAATTTAAATCTAAAGACCATAACAAAAGTTCAAAGTCTAAAAAACACACCAACTTCACTATAAAAACCATTGCAAAATTTCCAAGTGTAAAAACTCACCAAATTCTATCTAAAAACGTTAACTAATTTTCAAAGTTAAATAAAAACTCCCCCAGTTTCACTATTAAACCCATTACAATAGTTCCGAGTGAATAAACTCGCCAATGTCACTATAAAGACAATAACAAAAGTTCAAAGTTAAAAATCACACCAATTTCTCTCTAAGTCCTTAACAAATGTTCAAAGTTTTAAAACTATCCAATTTCACTATAAAGACCATAACAAAATATCAGAATTAAAAACTCACAAATTATACTATAAACTCCAAAACAAAATTGACAACCGAAAAAACGCACCAATTTCTCTCTAAAAACCATAACAAAAGTTCAAAGTTATAACACTCTTCGATTTCACTATAAAAATTATTACAAAATTTCCAAGAAAGAAAACTCGCAAAATTCTCTACAAAGACCATAAAAAAGTTCTAATTTAAAAAAACCCAACAGTTTCAATATAAAGGCTATAACAAAAGTTCCAAGTTAAAAAACTCACCAATTTCACTATAAAAACCTTAAGAAACGTTTTTAGTGAAAAACTTAACAATTTCGCTGTAAACACTATTCCAAAAGTTAATTGTTAAAAAATTCACTAATTTCAATTTAAAGACCATAACGAAAGTGCAAAGTAAAAAAAACACACCAACTTCACTATAAAAACCATAAAAAAAGATCCAAGTGTAAAATCTCACCAATTAGTATCCTAAAATCTTAACAAATATTCTAAGTTAAAAAAATCCCCCAGTTTCACTATAAAAAACCTTACAATAGTTCCGAGTGAATAAACTCATGAATTTCACTATAAAGACGATAACAAAAGTTCAAAGTTAAAAATCACACCAATTTCTCTCTAAATCCTTAACAAATGTTCAAAGTTATAAAACTATCCAATTTAACTATAAAGACCATAACAAAATATCAGAATTAAAAAACTCACCAATTATACTATAAACCCCAAAACAAAATTGACATCCGAAAAAACGCACCAATTTCTCTCTAAAAACCATAACAAAAGTTCAAAGTTATAACACTCTTCGATTTCACTATAAAAATTATTACAAAATTTCCAAGAATGAAAACTCGCAAAATTCTCTACAAAGACCATAAAAAAGGTTCTAAGTTAAAAAAACTCACCAATTTCAATATAAAGACTTTAACAAAAGTTCCATGTTAAAAAACTCACCAATTTCACTATAAAAACCCTAAGAAAAGTTTTTAGTGAAAAACTTAACTATATCACTGTAAACACTATTGCAAAAGTTAATTGTTAAAAAAATTCACCAATTTCAATCTAAAGACCATAACAAAAGTTCAAAGTCAAAAAAACACACCAACTTCACTATAAAAACCATAGCAAAAGTTCCAAGTGTAAAAACTCACCAAATTCACTCTAAAAACCTTAACTAATTTTCAAAGTTAAATAAAACTCCCCCAATTTCACTGTTAAAACCATTACAATAGTTCCGAGTGAATAAACTCACCAATGTCACTATAAAGACCATAACAAAAGTTCAAAGTTAAAAATCACACCAATTTCTCTCTAAATCCTTAACAAATGTTCAAAGTTATAAAACTATCCAATTTCACTATAAAGACCATAACAAAATATCAGAATTAAAAAACTCACGAATTATACTATAAACTGCAAAACAAAATTGACAACCGAAAAAACGCACCAATTTCTTTCTAAAAACCATAACAAAAGTTCAAAGTTATAACACTCTTCGATTTCACGATAAAAATTATTACAAAATTTCCAAGAAAGAAAACTCGCAAAATTCTCTACAAAGACCATAAAAAAAGTTCTAAGTTAAAAAAACTCAACACTTTCAATATAAAGGCTATAACAAAAGTTCCAAGTCAAAAAAACTCACCAATTACACTATAAAAACCTTAAGAAAAGTTTTTAGTGAAAAACTTATCTATTTCACTGTCAACACTATTCCAAAAGTTAATTGTGAAAAAATTCACCAATTTCAATCTAAAGACCATAACAAAAGTTCAAAGTCAAAAAACACACCAACTTCACTATAAAAACCATAGCAAAAGTTCCAAGTGTAAAAACTCCCCAAATTCTATCTAAAAACCTTAACTAATTTTCAAAGTTAAATAAAACTCCCCCAATTTCACTATTAAAACCATTACAATAGTTCCGAGTGAATAAACTCACCAATATCACTATAAAGACCATAACAAAAGTTCAAAGTTAAAAATCACACCAATTTCTCTCTAAATCCTTAACAAAAGTTCAAAGTTATAAAACTATCCAATTTCACTATAAAGACCATAACAAAATATCAGAATTAAAAAACTCACGAATTATACTATAAACTCCAAAACAAAATTGACAACCGAAAAAACGCACCAATTTCTCTCTAAAAACCATAACAAAAGTTCAAAGTTATAACACTCTTCGATTTCACTATAAAAATTCTTACAAAATTTCCAAGAAAGAAAAGTCGCAAAATTCTCTACAAAGACCATAAGAAAGTTCTAAGTTAAAAAAACTCAACAGTTTCAATATAAAGGCTATAACAAAAGTTCCAAGTTAAAAAACTCACCAATTTCACTATAAAAACCTTAAGAAAAGTTTTTAGTGAAAAACTTAACTATTTCACTGTAAACACTATTCCAAAAGTTAATTGTTAAAAAATTCACTAATTTAAATCTAAAGACCATAACAAAAGTTCAAAGTCTAAAAAACACACCAACTTTACTATAAAAACCATTGCAAAATTTCCAAGTGTAAAAACTCACCAAATTCTATCTAAAAACGTTAACTAATTTTCAAAGTTAAATAAAAACTCCCCCAGTTTCACTATTAAACCCATTACAATAGTTCCGAGTGAATAAACTCACCAATGTCACTATAAAGACAATAACAAAAGTTCAAAGTTAAAAATCACACCAATTTCTCTCTAAGTCCTTAACAAATGTTCAAAGTTATAAAACTATCCAATTTCACTATAAAGACCATAACAAAATATCAGAATTAAAAACTCACAAATTATACTATAAACTCCAAAACAAAATTGACAACCGAAAAAACGCACCAATTTCTCTCTAAAAACCATAACAAAAGTTCAAAGTTATAACACTCTTCGATTTCACTATAAAAATTATTACAAAATTTCCAAGAAAGAAAACTCGCAAAATTCTCTACAAAGACCATAAAAAAGTTCTAATTTAAAAAAACCCAACAGTTTCAATATAAAGGCTATAACAAAAGTTCCAAGTTAAAAAACTCACCAATTTCACTATAAAAACCTTAAGAAACGTTTTTAGTGAAAAACTTAACAATTTCGCTGTAAACACTATTCCAAAAGTTAATTGTTAAAAAATTCACTAATTTCAATTTAAAGACCATAACGAAAGTGCAAAGTAAAAAAAACACACCAACTTCACTATAAAAACCATAAAAAAAGATCCAAGTGTAAAATCTCACCAATTAGTATCCTAAAATCTTAACAAATATTCTAAGTTAAAAAAATCCCCCAGTTTCACTATAAAAAACCTTACAATAGTTCCGAGTGAATAAACTCATGAATTTCACTATAAAGACGATAACAAAAGTTCAAAGTTAAAAATCACACCAATTTCTCTCTAAATCCTTAACAAATGTTCAAAGTTATAAAACTATCCAATTTAACTATAAAGACCATAACAAAATATCAGAATTAAAAAACTCACCAATTATACTATAAACCCCAAAACAAAATTGACATCCGAAAAAACGCACCAATTTCTCTCTAAAAACCATAACAAAAGTTAAAAGTTATAACACTCTTCGATTTCACTATAAAAATTATTACAAAATTTCCAAGAATGAAAACTCGCGAAATTCTCTACAAAGACCATAAAAAAGGTTCTAAGTTAAAAAAACTCACCAATTTCAATATAAAGACTTTAACAAAAGTTCCATGTTAAAAAACTCACCAATTTCACTATAAAAACCCTAAGAAAAGTTTTTAGTGAAAAACTTAACTATATCACTGTAAACACTATTGCAAAAGTTAATTGTTAAAAAAATTCACCAATTTCAATCTAAAGACCATAACAAAAGTTCAAAGTCAAAAAAACACACCAACTTCACTATAAAAACCATAGCAAAAGTTCCAAGTGTAAAAACTCACCAAATTCACTCTAAAAACCTTAACTAATTTTCAAAGTTAAATAAAACTCCCCCAATTTCACTGTTAAAACCATTACAATAGTTCCGAGTGAATAAACTCACCAATGTCACTATAAAGACCATAACAAAAGTTCAAAGTTAAAAATCACACCAATTTCTCTCTAAATCCTTAACAAATGTTCAAAGTTATAAAACTATCCAATTTCACTATAAAGACCATAACAAAATATCAGAATTAAAAAACTCACGAATTATACTATAAACTGCAAAACAAAATTGACAACCGAAAAAACGCACCAATTTCTTTCTAAAAACCATAACAAAAGTTCAAAGTTATAACACTCTTCGATTTCAAGATAAAAATTATTACAAAATTTCCAAGAAAGAAAACTCGCAAAATTCTCTACAAAGACCATAAAAAAAGTTCTAAGTTAAAAAAACTCAACAGTTTCAATATAAAGGCTATAACAAAAGTTCCAAGTCAAAAAAACTCACCAATTACACTATAAAAACCTTAAGAAAAGTTTTTAGTGAAAAACTTATCTATTTCACTGTCAACACTATTCCAAAAGTTAATTGTGAAAAAATTCACCAATTTCAATCTAAAGACCATAACAAAAGTTCAAAGTCAAAAAAACACACCAACTTCACTATAAAAACCATAGCAAAAGTTCCAAGTGTAAAAACTCCCCAAATTCTATCTAAAAACCTTAACTAATTTTCAAAGTTAAATAAAACTCCCCCAATTTCACTATTAAAACCATTACAATAGTTCCGGGTGAATAAACTCACCAATATCACTATAAAGACCATAACAAAAGTTCAAAGTTAAAAATCACACCAATTTCTCTCTAAATCCTTAACAAAAGTTCAAAGTTATAAAACTATCCAATTTCACTATAAAGACCATAACAAAATATCAGAATTAAAAAACTCAAGAATTATACTATAAACTCCAAAACAAAATTGACAACCGAAAAAACGCACCAATTTCTCTCTAAAAACCATAACAAAAGTTCAAAGTTATAACACTCTTCGATTTCACTATAAAAATTATTACAAAATTTCCAAGAAAGAAAACTCGCAAAATTCTCTACAAAGACCATAAAAAAAGTTCTAAGTTAAAAAAACTCACCAATTTCAATATAAAGACTTTAACAAAAGTTCCATGTTAAAAAACTCACCAATTTCACTATAAAAACCCTAAGAAAAGTTTTTAGTGAAAAACATAACTATTTCACTGTAAACACTATTGCAAAAGTTAATTGTTAAAAAAATTCACCAATTTCAATATAAAGATCATAAGAAAAGTTCAAAGTCAAAAAACACACCAACTTCACTATAAAAACCATAGCAAAAGTTCCAAGTGTAAAAACTCACCAAATTCACTCTAAAAACCTTTACTAATTTTCAAAGTTAAATAAGACTCCCCCGATTTCACTGTTAAAACCATTACAATAGTTCCGAGTGAATAAACTCACCAATGTCACTATAAAGACAATAACAAAAGTTCAAAGTTAAAAATCACACCTATTTCTCTCTAAGTCCTTAACAAATGTTCAAAGTTATAAAACTATCCAATTCACTATAAAGACGATAACAAAATATCAGAATTAAAAAACTCACGAATTATACTATAAACTCCAAAACAAAATTGACAACCGAAAAAACGCACCAATTTCTCTCTAAAAACCATAACAAAAGTTCAAAGTTATAACACTCTTCGATTTCACGATAAAAATTATTACAAATTTCCAAGAAAGAAAACTCGCAAAATTCCCTACAAAGACCTTAAAAAGTTCTAAGTTAAAAAAACCTCAACAGTTTCAATATAAAGGCTATAACAAAAGTTCCAAGTCAAAAAAACTCACCAATTTCACTATAAAAACCTTAAGAAAAGCTTTTAGTGAAAAACTTAACTATTTCACTGTAAACACTATTCCAAAAGTTAATTGTTAAAAAATTCACTAATTTCAATCTAAAGACCATAACAAAAGTTCAAAGTAAAAAAAAACACACCAACTTCACTATAAAAACCATAGCAAAAGTTACAAGTGTAAAAACTCACCAAATTCTATCTAAAAACCTTAACTAATTTTCAAAGTTAAATAAAACTCCCCCAATTTCACTATTAAAACCATTACAATAGTTCCGAGTGAATAAACTCACCAATGTCACTATAAAGACCATAACAAAAGTTCAAAGTTAAAAATCACACCAATTTTTCTCTAAATCCTTAACAAAAGTTCAAAGTTATAAAACTATCCAATTTCACTATAAAGACCATAACAAAATATCAGAATTAAAAAACTCAAGAATTATACTATAAACTCCAAAACAAAATTGACAACCGAAAAAAACGCACCAATTTCTCTCTAAAAACCATAACAAAAGTTCAAAGTTATAACACTATTTGATTTCACTATAAAAATTATTACAAAATTTCCAAGAAAGAAAACTCGCAAAATTCCCTACAAAGACCTTAAAAAAGTTCTAAGCTAAAAAAACTCAACAGTTTCAATATAAAGGCTATAACAAAAGTTCCAAGTCAAAAAAACTCACCAATTTCACTATAAAAACCTTAAGAAAAGTTTTTAGTGAAAAACTTATCTATTTCACTGTCAACACTATTCCAAAAGTTAATTGTTAAAAAATTCACCAATTTCAATCTAAAGATCATAACAAAAGTTCAAAGTCAAAAAAACACACCAACTTCACTATAAAAACCATAGCAAAAGTTCCAAGTGTAAAAACTCAGCAAATTCACTCTAAAAACCTTTACTTATTTTCAAAGTTAAATAAAACTCCCCCAATTTCACTATTAAAACCATTACAATAGTTCCGAGTGAATAAACTCACCAATGTCACTATAAAGACAATAACAAAAGTTCAAAGCTAAAAATCACACCAATTTCTCTCTAAGTCCTTAACAAATATTCAAAGTTATAAAACTATCCAATTTCACTATAAAGACCATAACAAAATATCAGAATTAAAAAACTCACGAATTATATTATAAACTACAAAACAAAATTGATAACCGAAAAAACGCACCAATTTCTCTCTAAAAACCATAACAAAACTTCAAAGTTATAACACTCTTCGATTTCACGATAAAAATTATTACAACATTTCCAAGAAAGAAAACTCACAAAATTCTCTACAAAGACCATAAAAAAAGTTCTAAGTTAAAAAAACTCAACAATTTCAATATAAAGACTTTAACAAAAGTTCCATGTTAAAAAACTCACCAATTTCACTATAAAAACCCTAAGAAAAGTTTATAGTGAAAAACTTAACTATTTCACTGTAAACACTATTGCAAAAGTTAATTGTTAAAAAAATTCACCAATTTCAATCTAAAAACCATAACAAAAGTTCAATGTCAAATAAACACACCAACTTCACCATAAAAACCATAGCAAAAGTTCCAAGTGTAAAAACTCCCCAACATCTATATAAAAACCTTAACTAATTTTCAAAGTTAAATAAAACTCCCCCAATTTCAGTATTAAAACCATTACAATAGTTCCGAGTGAATAAACTCACCAATGTCAGTATAAAGACGATAACAAAGGTTCAAAGTTAAAAATCACACCAATTTCTCTCTAAGTCCTTAACAAAAGTTCAAAGTTATAAAACTATACAATTTCACTATAAAGACCATAACAAAATATCAGAATTAAAAAACTCACGAATTATACTATAAACTCCAAAACAAAATTGACAACCGAAAAAACGCACCAATTTCTCTTTAAAAACCATAACAAAAGTTCAAAGTTATAACACTCTTCGATTTCACGATAAAAATTATAACAACATTTCCAAGAAAGAAAAATCGCAAAATTCTCTACAAAGACCATAAAAAAGTTCTAAGTTAAAAAAACTCAACAGTTTCAATATAAAGACTATAACAAAAGTTCCAAGTCAAAAAAACTCACCAATTTCACTATAAAAACCTTAAGAAAAGTTTTTAGTGAAAAACTTAACTATTTCACTGTAAACACTATTCCAAAAGTTAATTGTTAAAAATTCACTAATTTCAATCTAAAGACCATAACAAAAGTTCAAAGTCAAAAAAACACACCAACTTCACTATAAAAACCATAGCAAAAGTTCCAAGTGTAAAAACTCACCAAATTCTATTTTAAAACCTTAACAAATTTTCAAAGTTAAATAAAACTCCCCCAATTTCACTATTAAAACCATTACAATAGTTCCGAATGAATAAACTCAACAATGTCACTATAAAGACAATAACAAAAGTTCAAAGTTAAAAATCACACCAATTTCTCTCTAAGTCCTTAACAAATGTTCAAAGTTATAAAACTATCCAATTTCACTATAAAGACCATAACAAAATATCAGAATTAAAAAACTCAAGAATTATACTATAAACTCCAAAACAAAATTGACAACCGAAAAAAACGCACCAATTTCTCTCTAAAAACCATAACAAAAGTTCAAAGTTATAACACTATTTGATTTCACTATAAAAATTATTACAAAATTTCCAAGAAAGAAAACTCGCAAAATTCCCTACAAAGACCTTAAAAAAGTTCTAAGTTAAAAAAACTCAACAGTTTCAATATAAAGGCTATAACAAAAGTTCCAAGTCAAAAAAACTCACCAATTTCACTATAAAAACCTTAAGAAAAGTTTTTAGTGAAAAACTTATCTATTTCACTGTCAACACTATTCCAAAAGTTAATTGTTAAAAAATTCACCAATTTCAATCTAAAGATCATAACAAAAGTTCAAAGTCAAAAAAACACACCAACTTCACTATAAAAACCATAGCAAAAGTTCCAAGTGTAAAAACTCAGCAAATTCACTCTAAAAACCTTTACTTATTTTCAAAGTTAAATAAAACTCCCCCAATTTCACTGTTAAAACCATTACAATAGTTCCGAGTGAATAAACTCACCAATGTCACTATAAAGACAATAACAAAAGTTCAAAGCTAAAAATCACACCAATTTCTCTCTAAGTCCTTAACAAATATTCAAAGTTATAAAACTATCCAATTTCACTATAAAAACTCACGAATTAAAAAACTCACGAATTATATTATAAACTCCAAAACAAAGTTGATAACCGAAAAAACGCACCAATTTCTCTCTAAAAACCATAACAAAACTTCAAAGTTATAACACTCTTCGATTTCACGATAAAAATTATTACAACATTTCCAAGAAAGAAAACTCACAAAATTCTCTACAAAGACCATAAAAAAAGTTCTAAGTTAAAAAAACTCAACAATTTCAATATAAAGACTTTAACAAAAGTTCCATGTTAAAAAACTCACCAATTTCACTATAAAAACCCTAAGAAAAGTTTATAGTGAAAAACTTAACTATTTCACTGTAAACACTATTGCAAAAGTTAATTGTTAAAAAAATTCACCAATTTCAATCTAAAGACCATAACAAAAGTTCAATGTCAAATAAACACACCAACTTCACCATAAAAACCATAGCAAAAGTTCCAAGTGTAAAAACTCCCCAACATCTATATAAAAACCTTAACTAATTTTCAAAGTTAAATAAAACTCCCCCAATTTCAGTATTAAAACCATTACAATAGTTCCGAGTGAATAAACTCACCAATGTCAGTATAAAGACGATAACAAAGGTTCAAAGTTAAAAATCACACCAATTTCTCTCTAAGTCCTTAACAAAAGTTCAAAGTTATAAAACTATACAATTTCACTATAAAGACCATAACAAAATATAAGAATTAAAAAACTCAAGAATTATACTATAAACTCCAAAACAAAATTGACAACCGAAAAAACGAACCAATTTCTCTCTAAAAACCATAACAAAAGTTCAAAGTTATAACACTCTTCGATTTCACTATAAAAATTATTACAAAATTTCCAAGAAAGAAAACTCGCAAAATTCTCTACAAAGACCATAAAAAACTTCTAGGTTAAAAAAACTCAACATTTTCAATATAAAGGCTATAACAAAAGTTCCAAGTCAAAAAAACTCACCAATTTCATTATAAAAACCTTAAGAAAAATTTTTAGTGAAAAACTTAACTATTTCACTGTAAACACTATTCCAAAAGTTAATTGTGAAAAAATTCACCAATTTCAATCTAAAGACCATAACAAAAGTTCAAAGTCAAAAAAACACACCAACTTCACTATAAAAACCATAGCAAAAGTTCCAAGTGTAAAAACTCCCCAAATTCTATCCAAAAACCTTAACTAATTTTCAAAGTTAAATAAAACTCCCCCAATTTCACAATCAAAACAACTACAATAGTTCTGAGTGAATAAACTCACCAATGTCACTATAAAGACAAAAACAAAAGTTCAAAGTTAAAAATCACACCAATTTCTCTCTAAGTCCTTAACAAATGTTCAAAGTTATAAAACTATCCAATTTCACTATAAAGACCATAACAAAATATCAAAATTAAAAAACTCACGAATTATACTATAAACTCCAAAACAAAATTGACAACCGAAAAAACGCACCAATTTCTCTCTAAAAACCATAACAAAAGTTCAAAGTTATAACACTCTTCGATTTCACGATAAAAATTATTACAAAATTTCCAAGAAAGAAAACTCGCAAAATTCTCTACAAAGACAATAAAAAAGTTCTAAGTTAAAAAAACTCAACAGTTTCAATATAAAGGCTTTAACAAAAGTTCCAAGTCAAAAAAACTCACCAATTTCACTATAAAAACCTTAAGAAAAGTTTTTAGTGAAAAACTTATCTATTTCACTGTCAACACTATTCCAAAAGTTAATTGTTAAAAAATTCACTAATTTCAATCTAAAGACCATAACAAAAGTTCAAAGTCAAAAAAACACACCAACTTCACTATAAAAACCATAGCAAAAGTTCCAAGTGTAAAAACTCACAAAATTCTATCTAAAAACCTTAACTAATTTTCAAAGTTAAATAAAACTCCCCCAATTTCACTATTAAAACCATTACAATAGTTCCGGAGTGAATAAACTCAACAATGTCACTATAAAGAGAATAACAAAGGTTCAAAGTTAAAAATCACACCAATTTCTCTCTAAGTCCTTAACAAATGTTCAAAGTTATAAAACTATCCAATTTCACTATAAAGACCATAACAAAATATCAGAATTAAAAAACTCAAGAATTATACTATAAACTCCAAAACAAAATTGACAACCGAAAAAACGCACCAATTTCTCTCTAAAAACCATAACAAAAGTTCAAAGTTATAACACTCTTCGATTTGACTATAAAAAGTATTACAAAATTTCCAAGATAGAAAACTCGCAAAATTCTCTACAAAGACCATAAAAAAAGTTCTAAGTTAAAAAAACTTACCAATTTCAATATAAAGACTTTAACAAAAGTTCCATGTTAAAAAACTCACCAATTTCACTATAAAAACCCTAAGAAAAGTTTTTAGTGAAAAACTTAACTATTTCACTGTAAACACTATTGCAAAAGTTAATTGTTAAAAAAATTCACCAATTTCAATCTAAAGACCATAACAAAAGTTCAAAGTCAAAAAAACACACCAACTTCACCATAAAAACCACAGCAAAAGTTCCAAGTGTAAAAACTCCCCAAATTTTATATAAAAACCTTAACTAATTTTCAAAGTTAAATAAAACTCCCCCAATTTCACTATTAAAACCAATACAATAGTTCCGATTGAATAAACTCACCAATGTCACAATAAAGACAATAACAAAAGTTCAAAGTTAAAAATCACACCAATTTCTCTCTAAGTCCTTAACAAATGTTCAAAGTTATAAAACTATCCAATTTCACTATAAAGACCATAACAAAATATCAGAATTAAAAAACTCAAGAATTATACTATAAACTCCAAAACAATATTGACAACCGAAAAAACGCACCAATTTATCTCTAAAAACCATAACAAAAGTTCAAAGTTATAACACTCTTCGATTTGACTATAAAATTATTACAAAATTTCCAAGGAAGAAAACTCGCAAAATTCTCTACAAAGACCATAACAAAAGTTCTAAGTTAAAAAAACTCAACAATTTCAATATAAAGACTTTAACAAAAGTTTCAAGTTAAAAAACTCACCAATTTCACTATAAAAACCTTAAGAAAAGTTTTAGTGAAAAACTTAACTATTTCACGGTAAACACTATTCCAAAAGTTAATTGTGAAAAAATTCACCAATTTCAATCTAAAGACCAAAACAAAAGTTCAAAGTCAAAAAAACACACCAACTTCACCATAAAAACCATAGCTAAAGTTCCAAGTGTAAAAACTCATCAAATTCTATCTAAGAACCTTAACTAATTTTCAAAGTTAAATAAAACACCCCCAATTTCATTATTAAAACCATTACAATAGTTCCGATTGAATAAACTCACCAATGTCACTATAAAGACCATAACAAAAGTTCAAAGTTAAAAATCACACCAATTTCTCTCTAAATCCTTAACAAAAGTTTAAAGTTATAAAACTATCCAATTTCACTATAAAGACCATAACAAAATATCAGAATTAAAAAACTCAAGAATTATACTATAAACTCCAAAACAATATTGACAACCGAAAAAACGCACCAATTTCTCTCTAAAAACCATAACAAAAGTTCAAAGTTATAACACTCTTCGATTTCACTATAAAAATTATTACAAAATTTCCAAGAAAGAAAACTCGCAAAATTCTCTACAAAGACCATAACAAAAGTGCTAAGTTAAAAAAACTCAACAGTTTCAATATAAAGGCTATAACAAAAGTTCCAAATAAAAAAAACTTACCAATTTCACTATAAAAACCTTAAGAAAAGTTTTTAGTGAAAAACATAACTATTTCACTGTAAACACTATTCCAAAAGTTAATAGTGAAAAAATTCACCAATTTGAATCTAAAGTCCATAACAAAAGTTCAAAGTCAAAAAAACACACCAACTTCACTATAAAAACCATAGCAAAAGTTCCAAGTGTAAAAACTCACCAAATTCTATCTAAAAACCTTAACTAATTTTCAAAGTTAAATAAAACTCCCCCAATTTCACTATTAAAACCATTACAATAGTTCCGAGTGAATAAACTCACCAATGTCAATATAAAGACCATAACAAAAGTTCAAAGTTAAAAATCACACAAATTTCTCTCTAAATCCTTAACAAATGTTCAAAGTTATAAAACGATTTAATTTAACTATAAAGACCATAACAAAACATCAGAATTAAAAAAATCATGAATTATACTATAAACTCCAAAACAAAATTGACAACCGAAAAAACGCACCAATTTCTCTCTAAAAACCATAACAAAAGTTCAACATTATAACACTCTTCGATTTCACTATAAAAATTATTATAAAATTTCCAAGAAAGAAAACTCGCAAAATTCTCTACAAAGACAATAAAAAAGTTCTAAGTTAAAAAAACTCAACAGTTTCAATATAAAGGCTAAAACAAAAGTTCCAAGTTAAAAAACTCACTAATTTCACTATAAAAATCTTAAGAAAAGTTTTTAGTGAAAAACTTAACTATTTCGATGTAAACACTATTCCAAAAGTTAATTGTTAAAAAATTCACCAATTTCAATCTAAAGACCATAACAAAAGTTCAAAGTCAAAAAAACACACCAACTTCACTATAAAAACCATAGCTAAAGTTCCAAGTGTAAAAACACACCAAATTCTATCTAAGAACCTTAACTAATTTTCAAAGTTAAATAAAACACCCCCAATTTCACTATTAAAACCATTACAATAGTTCCGAGTGAAAATATCACCAATGTCACTATAAAGACCATAACAACAGTTCAAATTTAAAAATCACACCAATTTTTCTCTAAATCCTTAAAAAAAGTTCAAAGTTATAAAACTATCCACTTTCACTATAAAGACCATAACAAAATATTAAAATTAAAAAACTCACGAATTATATTATAAACTCCAAAACAAAATTGACAACCGAAAAAACGCACCAATTTCTCTCTAAAAACCATAACAAAAGTTCAAAGTTATAACACTCTTCGATTTCACTATAAAAATTATTACAAAATTTCCAAGAAAGAAAACTCGTAAAATTCTCTACAAAGACAATAAAAAAGTTCTAAGTTAAAAAAACTCAACAGTTTCAATATAAAGGCTATAACAAAAGCTCCAAGTTAAAAAACTCTCCAATTTCACTATAAAAACCTTAAGAAAAGTTTTTAGTGAAAAACTTAACTATTTCGCTGTAAACACTATTCCAAAAGTTAATTGTTAAAAAATTCACCAATTTCAATCTAAAGACCATAACAAAAGTTCAAAGTAAAAAAAAACACACCAACTTCACTATAAAAACCATAGCAAAAGTTCCAAGTGTAAAAACTCCCCAAATTCTATCTAAAACCCTTAACTAATTTTCAAAGTTAAATAAAACTCCCCCAATTTCACTATTAAAACCACTACAAAAGTTCTGTGTGAATAAACTCACCAATGTCACTATAAAGACCATAACAAAAGTTCAAAGTTAAAAATCACACCAATTTCTCTCTAAATCCTTAACAAATGTTCAAAGTTATAAAACTATTTAATTTAACTATAACGACCATAACAAAATATCAGAATTAAAAAACTCAAGAATTATACTATAAACTCCAACACAAAATTGACAACCGAAAAAAGCAGCAATTTCTCTCTAAGAACCATAACAAAAGTTCAAAGTTATAACTCTCTTCGATTTCAATATAAAAATTATTACAAAATTTCCAAGAAAGAAAACTCGCAAAATTCTCTACAAAGACAATAAAAAAGTTCTAAGTTAAAAAAACTAAACAGTTTCAATATAAAGGCTATAACAAAAGTTCCAAGTTAAAAAACTCTCCAATTTCACTATAAAAACCTTAAGAAAAGTTTTTAGTCAAAAACTTAACTATTTCGCTGTAAACACTATTCCAAAAGTTAATTGTTAAAAAATTCACCAATTTCAATCTAAAGACCATAACAAAAGTTCAAAGTAAAAAAAACACACCAACTTCACTATAAAAACCATAGCTAAAGTTCCAAGTGTAAAAACTCACCAAATTCTATCTAAAAACCTTAACTAAATTTCAAAGTTAAATAAAACTCCCCCAATTTCACTATTAAAACCATTACAATAGTTCTGAGTGAATAAACTCACCAATGTCAATATAAAGACCATAACAAAAGTTCAAAGTTAAAAATCACACCAATTTCTCTCTAAATCCTTAACAAATGTTCAAAGTTATAAAACTATTTAATTTAACTATAAAGACCATAACAAAATATCAGAATTAAAAAACTCAAGAATTATACTATAAACTCCAAAACAAAATTGACAACCGAAAAAACGCACCAATTTCTCTCTAAGAACCATAACAAAAGTTCAAAGTTATAACACTTTTCGATTTCAATATAAAATTTATTACAAAATTTCCAAGAAAGAAAACTCGTAAAATTCTCTACAAAGACAATAAAAAAGTTCTAAGTTTAAAAAACGCTACAGTTTCAATATAAATAACCAAAGTTCCAAGTTAAAAAACTCACCAATTTCACTATAAAAACCTTAAGAAAAGTTTTTTGTAAAAACTTAACTATTTCACTGTAAACACTATTCCAAAAGTTAATTGTTTAAAAATTCACCAATTTCAATCTAAATACCATAACAAAAGTTCAAAGTCAAAAAAACACACCAACTTCACTTTAAAAACCATAGCTAAAGTTCCAAGTGTAAAAACTCACCAAATTCTATCTAAGAACCTTAACTAATTTTCAAAGTTAAATAAAACACCCCCAATTTCACTATTAAAACCATTACAATAGTTCCGAGTGAAAAAATCAC
Organism: Lathyrus sativus; assembly: GCA_963859935.3. Classification (NCBI taxonomy): domain Eukaryota; kingdom Viridiplantae; phylum Streptophyta; class Magnoliopsida; order Fabales; family Fabaceae; genus Lathyrus; species Lathyrus sativus. The sequence goes on along the minus strand of OZ012740.1, from coordinate 201,284,349 downwards.
CAATGTCACTATAAAGACCATAACAAAAGTTCAAATTTAAAAATCACACCAATTTCTCTCTAAATCCTTAACAAAATTCAAAGTTATAAAACTATCCAATTTCACTGTAAAGACCATAATAAAATATCAGAATTAATAAACACACGAATTATACTATAAACTCCAACACAAAATTGACAACCGAAAAAACGCACGAATTTCTCTCTAAAAACCATAACAAAAGTTCAAAATTATAACACTCTTCGATTTCACTATAAAAATTATTATAAAATTTCCAAGAAAGAAAACTTGCAAAATTCTCTACAAAGACAATAAAAAAGTTCTAAATTAAAAAAACTAAACAGTTTCAATATAAAGGCTATAACAAAAGTTCCAAGCTAAAAAACTCTCCAATTTCACTATAAAAACCTTAAGAAAAGTTTTTATTGAAAAACTTAACCATTTCACTGTAAACACTATTACAAAAGTTAATTGTTAAAAAATTCACCAATTTCAATCTAAAGACCAGAACAAATGTTCAAAGTCAAAAAAACACACCAACTTCACTATAAAAACCATAGCAAAAGTTCCAAGTGTAAAAACTCACCAAATTCTATCTAAAAACCTTAACTAATTTTGAAAGTTAAATAAAACTCCCCTAATTTCACTATTAAATCCATTACAATAGTTCCGAGTGAATAAACTCACCAATGTCACTATAAAGACAATAACAAAAGTTCAAAGTTAAAAATCACACCAATTTCTCTCTAAATCCTTAACAAGTGTTCAAAGTTATAAAACTATCCAATTTAACTATAAAGACCATAACAAAATATCAGAATTAAAAAACTCACGAATTATACTATAAATTCCAACACAAAATTGACAACCGAAAAAACGCACCAATTTCTCTCTAAAAACCATAACAAAAGTTCAAAATTATAACACTCTTCGATTTCACTATAAAAATTATTATAAAATTTCCAAGAAAGAAAACTTGCAAAATTCTCTACAAAGACAATAAAAAAGTTCTAAATTAAAAAAACTAAACAGTTTCAATATAAAGGCTATAACAAAAGTTCCAAGCTAAAAAACTCTCCAATTTCACTATAAAAACCTTAAGAAAAGTTTTTATTGAAAAACTTAACCATTTCACTGTAAACACTATTACAAAAGTTAATTGTTAAAAAATTCACCAATTTCAATCTAAAGACCAGAACAAATGTTCAAAGTCAAAAAAACACACCAACTTCACTATAAAAACCATAGCTAAAGTTCCAAGTGTAAAAACTCACCAAATTCTATCTAAAAATCTTAACTAATTTTCAAAGTTAAATAAAACTCCCCCAATTTCACTATTAAAACCATTACAATAGTTCCGAGTGAATAAACTCACCAATGTCACTATAAAGACCATAACAAAAGTTCAAAATTAAAAATCACACCAATTTCTCTCTAAATCCTTAACAAAAGTTCCAAGTTATAAAATTATCCAATTTCACTATAAAGACCATAACAAAATATCAGAATTAAAAAACTCACGAATTATACTATAAACTCCAAAACAAAATTGACAACCGAAAAAACGCACCAATTTCTCTCTAAAAACCATAACAAAAGTTCAAAGTTATAACACTGTTCGATTTCACTATAAAAATTATTACAAAAATTCCAAGAAAGAAAACTCGCAAAATTCTCTACAAAGACCATAACAAAAGTTCTAAGTTAAAAAAACTCAACAATTTCAATATAAAGACTTTAACAAAAGTTCCAAGTTAAAAAACTCACCAATTTCACTATAAAAACCTTAAGAAATGTTTTTAGTGAAAAACTTAACTATTTCAATGTAAACACTATTCCAAAAGTTAATTGTTAAAAAAATCACTAATTTCAATCTAAAAACCATAACAAAAGTTCAAAGTCAAAAAAACACACCAACATCACTATAAAAACCATAGCAAAAGTTCCAAGTGTAAAAAGTCCCCAAATTCTATCTAAAAATCCTAACTAATTTTCAAAGTTAAATAAAACTCCCCCAATTTCACTATTAAAACCATTACAATAGTTCCGAGTGAATAAACTCACCAATGTCACTATAAAGACCATAACAAAAGTTCAAAGTTAAAAATAACACAGATTTCTCTCTAAATCCTTAACAAATGTTCAAAGTTATAAAACTATCCAATTTCAATATAAAGACCATAACAAAATATCAGAATTAAAAAACTCACGAATCATACTATAAACTCCAAAACAAAATTGACAGCCGAAAAAACGCACCAATTTCTCTCTAAAAACCATAACAAAAGTTCAAAGTTATAACACTGTTCGATTTCACTATAAAAATTATTACAAAATTTCCAAGAAAGAAAACTCGCAAAATTCTCTACAAAGACCATAACAAAAGTTCTAAGTTAAAAAAACTCAACAATTTCAATTTAAAGACTTTAACAAAAGTTCCAAGTTAAAAAACTCACCAATTTCACTATAAAAACCTTAAAAAACGTTTTTAGTGAAAAACATAACTATTTCACTGTAAACACTATTTCAAAAGTTAATTCTTAAAAAATCACCAATTTGAATCTAAAGACCATAACAAAAGTTCAAAGTCAAAAAAACACACCAACTTCACTATAAAAACCATAGCAAAAGCTCCAAGTGTAAAAAAACTCCCCAAATTCTATCTAAAAACCTTAACTAATTTTCAAAGTTAAATAAAACTCCCTCAATTTCACTATTAAAACCATTACAATAGTTTCGAGTGAATAAACTCACCAATGTCACTATAAAGACCATAACAAAAGTTCAAAGTTAAAAATCACACCAATTTCTCTCTAAATCCTTAACAAAAGTTCCAAGTTATAAAACTATCCAATTTCACTATAAAGACCATAACAAAATATCAGAATTAAAAAACTCACCAATTATACTATAAACTCCAAAACAAAATTGACAACCGAAAAAACGCACCAATTTCTCTCTAAAAACCATAACAAAAGTTCAATGTTATAACACTGTTCGATTTCACTAAAAAAATTATTACAAAATTTCCAAGAAAGAAAACTCGTAAAATTCTCTAAAAAGACCATAACAAAAGTTCTAAGTTAAAAAAACTCAACAATTTCAATATAAAGAATTTAACAAAATTTCCAAGTTAAAAAACTCACCTATTTCACTATAAAAACCTTAAGAAACGTTTTTAGTGAAAAACTTAACTATTTCAGTGTAAACACTATTTCAAAAATTAATTGTTAAAAAATCACCAATTTGAATCTAAAGACCATAACAAAAGTTCAAAGTCAAAAAAACACACCAACTTCACTACAAAAACCATAGCAAAAGTTCCAAGTGTAAAAACTCACCAAATTCAATCTAAAAACCTTAACTAATTTTCAAAGTTAAATAAAACTCCCCCAAATTTCACTATTAAAACGATTACAATAGTTCCGAGTGAATAAACTCACCAATGTCACTATAAAGACCATAACAAAAGTTCAAAGTTAAAAATCACACCAATTTCTCTCTAAATCCTTAACAAATGTTCCAAGTTAGAAAACTATCCAATTTAACTATAAAGACCATAACAAAGTATTAGAATTAAAAAACTCACGAATTATACTATAAACTCCAACACAAAATTGACAACCGAAAAAACGCACCAATTTCTCTCTAAAAACCATAACAAAAGTTCAAAACTATAACACTCTTCGATTTCACTATAAAAATTATTACAAAATTTCCAAGAAAGAAAACTCGCAAAATTCTCTACAAAGACAATAAAAAAGTTCTAAGTTAAAAAAACTCAATAGTTTTAATATAAAGGCTATAACAAAACTTCCAAGTTAAAAAACTCACCAATTTCACTATAAAAACCTTAAGAAAAGTTTTTAGTGAAAAACTTAACTATTTCACTGTAAACACTATTCCAAAAGTTAATTGTTAAAAAAATCACAAATTTCAATCTAAAGACCATAACAAAAGTTCAAAGCCAAAAAAACACACCAACTTCACTATAAAAACCATAGCAAAAGTTCCAAGTGTAAAAAGTCCCCAAATTCTATCTAAAAACCTTAACTAATTTTCAAAGTTAAATAAAACTCCCCCAATTTCACTATTAAAACCATTACAATAGTTCTGAGTGAATAAACTCACCAATGTCACTATAAAGACCATAACAAAAGTTCAAAGTTAAAAATCACACCAATTTCTCTCTAAATCCTTAACAAATGTTCAAAATTATAAAACTATCCAATTTCACTATAAAGACCATAACAAAATATCAGAATTAAAATACTCACGAATCATACTATAAACTCCAAAACAAAATTGACAACCGAAAAAATGCACCAATTTCTCTCTATAAACTATAACACGTTATAACACTCTTCGATTTCACTATAAAAATTATTACCAAATTTCAAAGAAAGAAAACTCGCAAAATTCCCTACAAAGGCCATAAAAAAGTTCTAAGTTAAAAAAACTCAACAATTTCAATATAAAGGCTATAACAAAAGTTCCAAGTTAAAAAAACTCACCAATTTCACTATAAAAACCTTAAGAAAAGTTTTTAGTGAAAAACTTAACTATTTCACTATAAACACTATTCCAAAAGTTAATTGTTAAAAAAATCACTAATTTCAATCTAAAGACCATAACAAAAGTTCAAAGTCAAAAAAACACACCAACTTCACTATAAAAACCATAGCTAAAGTTCCAAGTGTAAAAACTCACCAAATTCTATCTAAAAACCTTAACTAATTTTCAAAGTTAAATAAAACTCCCCCAATTTCACTATTAAAACCATTACAATCGTTCCGAGTGAATAAATTCACCAATGTCACTATAAAGACCATAACAAAAGTTCAAAGTTAAAAATCACACCAATTTCTCTCTAATTCCTTAACAAAAGTTCAATGTTATAAAACTATCCAATTTCACTATAAAGACCATAACAAAATATCAGAATTAAAAAACTCACGAAATATACTATAAACTCCAAAACAAAATTGACAACCGAAAAAATGCACCAATTTCTCTCTAAAAACCATAACAAAAGTTCAAAGTTATAACACTGTTCGATTTCACTATGAAAATTATTACCAAATTTCCAAGAAAGATAACTCGCAAAGTTCTCTACAAAGACAATAAAAAAGTTCTAAGTTTAAAAAACTAAACAGTTTCAATATAAAGGCTATAACAAAAGTTCCAAGTTAAAAAAACTCACCAATTTCACTATAAAAACCTTAAGAAAAGTTTTTAGTGAAAAACATAACTATTTCACTGTAAACACTATTCCAAAAGTTAATTGTTAAAAATTTCACCAACTTCAATCTAAAGACCATAACAAAAGTTCAAAGTCAAAAAAACACACCAACTTCACTTTAAAAACCATAGCTAAAGTTCCAAGTGTAAAAACTCACCAAATTCTATCTAAGAACCTTAACTAATTTTCAAAGTTAAATAAAACACCCCCAATTTCACTATTAAAACCATTACAATAGTTCCGAGTGAAAAAATCACCAATGTCACTATAAAGACCATAACAAAAGTTCAAAGTTAAAAATCACACCAATTTCTCTCTAAATCCGTAACAAAAGTTCAAAGTTATAAAACTATCCAATTTCACTATAAAGACCATAATAAAATATCAGAATTAATAAACACACGAATTATACTATAAACTCCGAAACAAAATTGACAACCGAAAAAACGCACCAATTTCTCTCTAAAAACCATAACAAAAGTTCAAAGTTATAACACTGTTCGATTTCACTATAAAAATTATTACTTAATTTCCAAGAAAAAAAATTCGTAAAATTCCCTACAAAGACCATAACAAAAGTTCTAAGTTAAAAAAACTAATCAATTTCAATATAAAGACTTTAACAAAAGTTCCAAGTTAAAAAATTCACCAATTTTACTATAAAAACCTTTAGAAAAGTTTTTAGTGAAAAACTTAACTATTTCACTGTAAAAACTATTCCAAAAGTTAATTGTTAAAAAATTCACTAATTTCAATCAAAAGACCATAACAAAAGTTCAAATTCAAAAAAACACACCAACTTCACTATAAAAACCATAGCAAAAGTTCCAAGTGTAAAAACTCACCAAATTCTATCTAAAAACCTTACCTAATTTTCAAAGTTAAATAAAACTCCCCTAATTTCACTATTAAATCCATTACAATAGTTCCGAGTGAATAAACTCACCAATGTCACTATAAAGACCATAACAAAAGTTCAAAGTTAAAAATCACACCAATTTCTCTCTAAATCCTTAACAAGTGTTCAAAGTTATAAAACTATCCAATTTAACTATAAAGACCCTAACAAAATATTAGAATTATAAAACTCACGAATTATACTATAAACTCCAACACAAAATTGACAACCGAAAAAACGCACCAATTTCTCTCTAAAAACCATAACAAAAGTTCAAAATTATAACACTCTTCGATTTCACTATAAAAATTATTACAAAATTTCCAAGAAAGAAAACTTGCAAAATTCTCTACAAAGACAATAAAAAAGTTCTAAGTTAAAGAAACTAAACAGATTCAATATAAAGGCTATAACAAAAGTTCCAAGCTAAAAAACTCTCCAATTTCACTATAAAAACCTTAAGAAAAGTTTTTATTGAAAAACTTAACCATTTCACTGTAAACACTATTACAAAAGTTAATTGTTAAAAAATTCACCAATTTCAATCTAAAGACCAGAACAAATGTTCAAATTCAAAAAAACACACCAACTTCACTATAAAAACCATAGCTAAAGTTCCAAGTTTAAAAACTCACCAAATTCTATCTAAAAATCTTAACTAATTTTCAAAGTTAAATAAAACTCCCCCAATTTTACTATTAAAACCATTACAATAGTTCCGAGTGAATAAACTCACCAATGTCACTATAAAGACCATAACAAAAGTTCAAAGTTAAAAATCACACCAATTTCTCTCTAAATTCTTAACAAAAGTTCCAAGTTATAAAACTATCCAATTTCACTATAAAGACCATAACAAAATATCAGAATTAAAAAACTCACGAATTATACTATAAACTCCAAAACAAAATTGACAACCGAAAAAACGCACCATCTTCTCTCTAAAAACCATAACAAAAGTTCAAAGTTATAACACTGTTCGATTTCACTATAAAAATTATTACAAAATTTCCAAGAAAGAAAACTCGTAAAATTCTCTAAAAAGACCATAACAAAAGTTCTAAGTTAAAAAAACTCAACAATTTCAATATAAAGAATTTAACAAAAGTTCCAAGTTAAAAAACTCACCAATTTCACTATAAAAACCTTAAGAAACGTTTTTAGTGAAAAACTTAACTATTTCAGTGTAAACACTATTTCAAAAATTAATTGTTAAAAAATCACCAATTTGAATCTAAAGACCATAACAAAAGTTCAAAGTCAAAAAAACACACCAACTTCACTATAAAAACCATAGCAAAAGTTCCAAGTGTAAAAATTCACCAAATTCAATCTAAAAACCTTAACTAATTTTCAAAGTTAAATAAAACTCCCCCAAGTTTCACTATTAAAACGATTACAATAGTTCCGAGTGAATAAACTCACCAATGTCACTATAAAGACCATAACAAAAGTTCAAAGTTAAAAATCACACCAATTTCTCTCTAAATCCTTAACAAATGTTCAAAGTTACAAAACTATCCAATTTAACTATAAAGACCATAACAAAATATTAGAATTAAAAAACTCACGAATTATACTATAAACTCCAACACAAAATTGACAACCGAAAAAACGCACCAATTTCTCTCTAAAAACCATAACAAAAGTTCAAAACTATAACACTCTTCGATTTCACTATAAAAATTATTACACAATTTCCAAGAAAAAAAACTTGCAAAATTCTCTACAAAGACAATAAAAAAGATCTAAGTTAAAAAAACTAAACAGTTTCAATATAAAGGCTATAACAAAGGTTCCAAGTTAAAAAACTCTCCAATTTCACTATAAAAACCTTAAAAAAAGTTTTTATTGAAAAACTTAACTATTTCACTGTAAACATTATTACAAAAGTTAATTGTTAAAAAATTCACCAATTTCAATCTAAAGACCAGAACAAATGTTCAAAGTCAAAAAAACACACCAACTTCACTATAAAAACCATAGCTAAAGTTCCAAGTGTAAAAACCTTAACTAATTTTCAAAGTTAAATAAAACTCCCCCAGTTTCACTATTAAAACCATTACAATAGTTCCGAGTGAATAAACTTACCAATGTCACTATAAAGACCATAACAAAAGTTCTAAATTAAAAATCACACCAATTTCTCTCTAAATCCTTAACAAAAGTTCAAAGTTATAAAACTATCCAATTTCACTATAAAGACCATAACAAAATAACAGAATTAAAAAACTCAACAATTATACTATAAACTCAAAAATAAAATTGACAACCGGAAAAACGCACCAATTTCTCTCTATAAACCATAACAAAAGTTCAAAGTTATAACACTCTTCGATTTCACTATAAAAATTATTACAAAATTTCCAAGAAAGAAAACTCGCAAAATTCTCTACAAAGACCATAAAAAAGTTCTAAGTTAAAAAAACTCAATAGTTTTAATATAAAGGCTATAACAAAACTTCCAAGTTAAAAAACTCACCAATTTCACTATAAAAACCTTAAGAAAAGTTTTTAGTGAAAAACTTAACTATTTCACTGTAAACACTATTCCAAAAGTTAATTGTTAAAAAAATCACAAATTTCAATCTAAAGACCATAACAAAAGTTCAAAGCCAAAAAAACACACCAACTTCACTATAAAAACCATAGCAAAAGTTCCAAGTGTAAAAAGTCCCCAAATTCTATCTAAAAACCTTAACTAATTTTCAAAGTTAAATAAAACTCCCCCAATTTCACTATTAAAACCATTACAATAGTTCTGAGTGAATAAACTCACCAATGTCACTATAAAGACCATAACAAAAGTTCAAAGTTAAAAATCACACCAATTTCTCTCTAAATCCTTAACAAATGTTCAAAATTATAAAACTATACAATTTCACTATAAAGACCATAACAAAATATCAGAATTAAAATACTCACGAATCATACTATAAACTCCAAAACAAAATTGACAACCGAAAAAATGCACCAATTTCTCTCTATAAACTATAACACGTTATAACACTCTTCGATTTAACTATAAAAATTATTACCAAATTTCAAAGAAAGAAAACTCGCAAAATTCTCTACAAAGGCCATAAAAAAGTTCTAAGTTAAAAAAACTCAACAATTTCAATATAAAGGCTATAACAAAAGTTCCAAGTTAAAAAAACTCACCAATTTCACTATAAAAACCTTAAGAAAAGTTTTTAGTGAAAAACTTAACTATTTCACTATAAACACTATTCCAAAAGTTAATTGTTAAAAAAATCACTAATTTCAATCTAAAGACCATAACAAAAGTTCAAAGTCAAAAAAACACACCAACTTCACTATAAAAACCATAGCTAAAGTTCCAAGTGTAAAAACTCACCAAATTCTATCTAAAAACCTTAACTAATTTTCAAAGTTAAATAAAACTCCCCCAATTTCACTATTAAAACCATTACAATCGTTCCGAGTGAATAAATTCACCAATGTCACTATAAAGACCATAACAAAAGTTCAAAGTTAAAAATCACACCAATTTCTCTCTAATTCCTTAACAAAAGTTCAACGTTATAAAACTATCCAATTTCACTATAAAGACCATAACAAAATATCAGAATTAAAAAACTCACGAATTATACTATAAACTCCAAAACAAAATTGACAACCGAAAAAATGCACCAATTTCTCTCTAAAAACCATAACAAAAGTTCAAAGTTATAACACTGTTCGATTTCACTATGAAAATTATTACAAAATTTCCAAGAAAGAAAACTCGTAAAATTCTCTAAAAAGACCATAACAAAAGTTCCAAGTTAAAAAACTCTCCAATTTTACTATAAAAACCTTAAGAAAAGTTTTTATTGAAGAAATTAACCATTTCACTGTAAACACTATTACAAAAGTTAATTGTTAAAAAATTCACCAATTTCAATCTAAAGACCATAACAAAAGTTCAAAGTCAAAAAAACACACCAACATCACTATAAAAACCATAGCAAAAGTTCCAAGTGTAAAAAGTCCCCTAATTCTATCTAAAAACCTTAACTAATTTTCAAAGTTAAATAAAACTCCCCCAATTTCACTGTTAAAACCATTACAATAGTTCCGAGTGAATAAACTACCAATGTCACTATAAAGACCATAACAAAAGTTCAAAGTTAAAAATCACACTAATTTCTCTCTAAATCCTTAACAAATGTTCAAAGTTATAAAACTATCCAATTTCACTATAAAGACCATAACAAAATATCAGAATTAAAAAACTCACGAATTATACTATAAATTCCAACACAAAATTGACAACCGATAAAACGCACCAATTTCTCTCTAAAAACCATAACAAAAGTTCAAAGTTATAACACTCTTCGATTTCACTATAAAAATTATTACAAAATTTCCAAGAAAGAAAACTCGCAAAATTCTCTACAAAGACCATAACAAAAGTTCTAAGTCAAAAAACTCAACAATTTCAATATAAAGACTTTAACAAAAGTTCCAAGTTAAAAAACTCACCAATTTCACTATAAAAACCTTAAGAAAAGTTTTTAGTGAAAAACTTAACTATTTCACTGTAAACAATATTCCAAAAGTAAATTGTGAAAAAATTCACCAATTTGAATCTAAAGACTATAACAAAAGTTCAAAGCCAAAAAAACACACCAACTTCACTATAAAAACCATAGCAAAAGTTCCAAGTGTAAAAACTCCCCAAATTCTATCTAAAAACCTTAACTAATTTTCAAAGTGAAATAAAACTCCCCCAATTTCACTATTAAAACCATTACAATAGTTTCGAGTGAATAAACTCACCAATGTCACTATAAAGACCATAACAAAAGTTCAAAGTTAAAAATCACACCAATTTCTCTCTAAATCCTTAACAAATGTTCAAAGTTATAAAACTATCCAATTTCACTATAAAGACCATAACAAAATATCAGAATTAAAAAACTCACGAATCATACTATAAACTCTAAAACAAAATTGACAACCGAAAAAACGCACCAATTTCTCTCTAAAAACTATAACAAAAGTTCAAACTTATAACACTCTTCGATTTCACTATAAAAATTATTACAAAATTTCCAAGAAAGAAAACTCGTAAAATTCTCTACAAAGACCATAACAAAAGTTCCAAGTTAAAAAAACTCACCAATTTCACTATAAAAACCTTAAGAAACGTTTTTAGTGAAAAACATAACTATTTCACTGTAAACACTATTTCAAAAGTTAATTGTTAAAATATCACCAATTTGAATCTAAAGACCATAACAAAAGTTCAAAGTCAAAAAAACACACAAACTTCACTATTAAAACCATAGCAAAAGTTCCAAGTGTAAAAACTCACCAAATTCTATCTAAAAACCTTAACTAATTTTCAAAGTTAAATAAAACTCCCCCAATTTCACTATTAAAAGCATTACAATAGTTCCGAGTGAATAAACTCACCAATGTCACAATAAAGATCATTACAAAAGTTCAAAGTTAAAAATCACACCAATTTCTCTCTAAATCCTTAACAAATGTTCAAAGTCATAAAACTATCCAATTTCACTATAAAGACCATAACAAAATATCAGAATTAAAAAACTCACGAATTATACTATAAACTCCAAAACAAATTTGACAACCGAAAAAACGCACAAATTTCTCTCTATAAACCATAACAAAAGTTCAAAGTTATAACACTCTTCGATTTCACTATAAAAATTATTACAAAATTTCCAAGAAACAAAAGCTCGAAAAATTCTCTACAAAGACCATAACAAAAGTTCTAAGTTAAAACAACTCAACAATTTCAATATAAAGACTTTAACAAAAGTTCCAAGTTAAAAAACTCACCAATTTCACTATAAAAACCATAAGAAAAGTTTTTAGTGAAAAACTTAACTATTTCACTGTAAACACTATTCCAAAAGTAAATTGTGAAAAATTTCACCAATTTGAATCTAAAGACCATAACAAAAGTTCAAAGCCAAAAAAACACACCAACTTCACTATAAAAACCATAGCAAAAGTTCCAAGTGTAAAAACTCCCCAAATTCTATCTAAAAACCTTAACTAATTTTCAAAGTGAAATAAAACTCCCCCAATTTCACTATTAAAACCATTACAATAGTTCCAAGTGAATAAACTCACCAATGTCACTATAAAGACCATAACAAAAGTTCAAAGTTAAAAATCACACCAATTTCTCTCTAAATCCTTAACAAATGTTCAAAGTTATAAAACTATCCAATTTCACTATAAAGACCATAACAAAATATCAGAATTAAAAAACTCACGAATCATACTATAAACTCCAAAACAAAATTGACAACCGAAAAAACTCACCAATTTCTCTCTAAAAACTATAACACTCTTCGATTTCACTATTAAAATTATTACAAAATTTCAAAGAAAGAAAACTCGCAAAATTCTCTACAAAGACCATAAAAAAAGTTCTAAGTTAAAAAAACTAAACAATTTCAATATAAAGGATATAACAAAAGTTCCAAGTTAAAAAAAAATCACCAATTTCACTATAAAAACCTTAAGAAAAGTTTTTAGTGAAAAACTTAACTATTTCACTATAAACACTATTCCAAAAGTTAATTGTTAAAAAAATCACTAATTTCAATCTAAAGACCATAACAAAAGTTCAAAGTCAAAAAAACACACCAACTCACTATAAAAACCATAGCAAAAGTTCCAAGTGTAAAAACTCACCAAATTCTAGCTAAGAACCTTAACTAATTTTCAAAGTTAAATAAAACACCCCCAATTTCACTATTAAAACCATTACAATAGTTCCTAGTGAAAAAATCACCAATGTCACTATAAAGACCATAACAAAAGTTCAAAGTTAAAAATCACACCAATTTCTCTCTAATTCCTTAACAAAAGTTCAATGTTATAAAACTATCTAATTTCACTATAAAGACCATAATAAAATATCAGAATTAAAAAACTCACGAATTATACTATAAACTCCAAAACAAAATTGACAACCTAAAAAACGCACCAATTTCTGTCTAAAAACCATAACAAAAGTTCAAAGTTATAACACTGTTCGATTTCACTATAAAAACTATTACAAAATTTCCAAGAAAGAAAACTCGTAAAATTCTCTACAAAGACCATAACAAAAGTTCCAAGTTAAAAAACTCACTAATTTCACTATAAAAACCTTAAGAAAAGTTTTTAGTGAAAAACATAACTATTTCACTGTAAACACTATTTCAAAAGTTAATTGTTAAAAAATCACCAATTTGAATCTAAAGACCATAACAAAAGTTCAAAGTCAAAAAAACACACCAACTTCACTATAAAAACCATAGCAAAAGTTCCAAGTGTAAAAACTCACCAAATTCTATCTAAAAACCTTAACTAATTTTCAAAGTTAAATAAAACTCCCCCAATTTCACTATTAAAACCATTACAATAGTTCCGAGTGAATAAACTCACCAATGTCACAATAAAGATCATTACAAAAGTTCAAAGTTAAAAATCACACCAGTTTTTCTCTAAATCCTTAACAAATGTTCAAAGTCATAAAACTATCCAATTTCACTATAAAGACCATAACAAAATATCAGAATTAAAAAACTCACGAATTATACTCTAAACCCCTAAACAAATTTGACAACCGAAAAAACGCACCAATTTCTCTCTAAAAACTATAACACTCTTCGATTTCACTATAAAAATTATTACAAAATTTCAAAGAAAGAAAACTCGCAAAATTCTCTACAAAGACCATAAAAAAAGTTCTAAGTTAAAAAAATTCAACAATTTCAATATAAAGGCTATAACAAAAGTTCCAAGTTAAAAAAACTCACCAATTTCACTATAAAAACCTTAAGAAAAGTTTTTAGTGAAAAACTTAACTATTTCACTATAAACACTATTCCAAAAGTTAATTGTTAAAAAAATCACTAATTTCAATCTAAAGACCATAACAAAAGTTCAAAGTCAAAAAACACACCAACTTCACTATAAAAACCATAGCAAAAGTTCCAAGTGTAAAAACTCACCAAATTCTATCTAAGAACCTTAACTAATTTTCAAAGTTAAATAAAACACCCCCAATTTCACTATTAAAACCATTACAATAGTTCCTAGTGAAAAAATCACCAATGTCACTATAAAGACCATAACAAAAGTTCAAAGTTAAAAATCACACCAATTTCTCTCTAATTCCTTAACAAAAGTTCAATGTTATAAAACTATCCAATTTCACTATAAAGACCATAATAAAATATCAGAATTAAAAAACTCACGAATTATACTATAAACTCCAAAACAAAATTGACAACCTAAAAAACGCACCAATTTCTGTCTAAAAACCATAACAAAAGTTCAAAGTTATAACACTGTTCGATTTCACTATAAAAACTATTACAAAATTTCCAAGAAAGAAAACTCGTAAAATTCTCTACAAAGACCATAACAAAAGTTCCAAGTTAAAAAACTCACCAATTTCACTATAAAAACCTTAAGAAACGTTTTTAGTGAAAAACATAACTATTTCACTGTAAACACTATTTCAAAAGTTAATTGTTAAAAAATCACCAATTTGAATCTAAAGACCATAACAAAAGTTCAAAGTCAAAAAAACACACCAACTTCACTATAAAAACCATAGCAAAAGTTCCAAGTGTAAAAACTCACCAAATTCTATCTAAGAACCTTAACTAATTTTCAAAGTTAAATAAAACACCCCCAATTTCACTATTAAAACCATTACAATAGTTCCTAGTGAAAAAATCACCAATGTCACTATAAAGACCATAACAAAAGTTCAAAGTTAAAAATCACACCAATTTCTCTCTAATTCCTTAACAAAAGTTCAATGTTATAAAACTATCCAATTTCACTATAAAGACCATAATAAAATATCAGAATTAAAAAACTCACGAATTATACTATAAACTCCAAAACAAAATTGACAACCTAAAAAACGCACCAATTTCTGTCTAAAAACCATAACAAAAGTTCAAAGTTATAACACTGTTCGATTTCACTATAAAAACTATTACAAAATTTCCAAGAAAGAAAACTCGTAAAATTCTCTACAAAGACCATAACAAAAGTTCCAAGTTAAAAAACTCACCAATTTCACTATAAAAACCTTAAGAAACGTTTTTAGTGAAAAACATAACTATTTCACTGTAAACACTATTTCAAAAGTTAATTGTTAAAAAATCACCAATTTGAATCTAAAGACCATAACAAAAGTTCAAAGTCAAAAAAACACACCAACTTCACTATAAAAACCATAGCAAAAGTTCCAAGTGTAAAAACTCACCAAATTCTATCTAAAAACCTTAACTAATTTTCAAAGTTAAATAAAACTCCCCCAATTTCACTATTAAAACCATTACAATAGTTCCGAGTGAATAAACTCACCAATGTCACAATAAAGATCATTACAAAAGTTCAAAGTTAAAAATCACACCAGTTTTTCTCTAAATCCTTAACAAATGTTCAAAGTCATAAAACTATCCAATTTCACTATAAAGACCATAACAAAATATCAGAATTAAAAAACTCACGAATTATACTATAAACTCCAAAACAAATTTGACAACCGAAAAAACGCACAAATTTCTCTCTATAAACTATAACAAAAGTTCAAAGTTATAACACTCTTCGATTTCACTATAAAAATTATTACAAAATTTCCAAGAAAGAAAGCTCGCAAAATTCTCTACAAAGACCATAACAAAAGTTCTAAGTTAAAAAAACTCAACAATTTCAATATAAAGACCATAAAAAAAGTTCCAAGTTAAAAAACTCACCAATTTCACTATAAAAACCTTAAGAAACGTTTTTAGTGAAAAACATAACTATTTCACTGTAAACACTATTTCAAAAGTTAATTGTTAAAAAATTGCCAATTTGAATCTAAAGACCATAACAAAAGTTCAAAGTCAAAAAAACACACCAACTTCACTATAAAAACCATAGCAAAAGTTCCAAGTGTAAAAACTCACCAAATTCTATCTAAAAACCTTAACTAATTTTCAAAGTTAAATAAAACTCCCCCAATTTCACTATTAAAACCATTACAATAGTTCCGAGTGAATAAACTCACC
Source organism: Lathyrus sativus (assembly GCA_963859935.3). Classification (NCBI taxonomy): domain Eukaryota; kingdom Viridiplantae; phylum Streptophyta; class Magnoliopsida; order Fabales; family Fabaceae; genus Lathyrus; species Lathyrus sativus. Next base: position 201,268,154 of record OZ012740.1, on the reverse strand, counting down.
AATGTCACAATAAAGATCATTACAAAAGTTCAAAGTTAAAAATCACACCAGTTTTTCTCTAAATCCTTAACAAATGTTCAAAGTCATAAAACTATCCAATTTCACTATAAAGACCATAACAAAATATCAGAATTAAAAAACTCACGAATTATACTATAAACTCCTAAACAAATTTGACAACCGAAAAAACGCACAAATTTCTCTCTATAAACCATAACTAAAGTTCAAAGTTATAACACTCTTCGATTTCACTATAAAAATTATTACAAAATTTCCAAGAAAGAAAGCTCGCAAAATTCTCTACAAAGACCATAACAAAAGTTCTAAGTTAAAAAAACTCAACAATTTCAATATAAAGACCATAACAAAAGTTCCAAGTTAAAAAACTCACCAATTTCACTATAAAAACCTTAAGAAACGTTTTTAGTGAAAAACATAACTATTTCACTGTAAACACTATTTCAAAAGTTAATTGTTAAAAAATCACCAATTTGAATCTAAAGACCATAACAAAAGTTCAAAGTCAAAAAAACACACCAACTTCACTATAAAAACCATAGCAAAAGTTCCAAGTGTAAAAACTCCCCAAATTCTATCTAAAAACCTTAACTAATTTTCAAAGTGAAACAAAACTCCCCCAATTTCACTATTAAAACCATTACAATAGTTCCAAGTGAATAAACTCACCAATGTCACTATAAAGACCATAACAAAAGTTCAAAGTTAAAAATCACACCACTTTCTCTCTAAATCCTTAACAAATGTTCAAAGTTATAAAACTATCCAATTTCACTATAAAGACCATAACAAAATATCAGAATTAAAAAACTCACGAATCATACTATAAACTCCAAAACAAAATTGACAACCGAAAAAACGCACCAATTTCTCTCTAAAAACTATAACACTCTTCGATTTCACTATAAAAATTATTACAAAATTTCAAAGAAAGAAAACTCGCAAAATTATCTACAAAGACCATAAAAAAAGTTCTAAGTTAAAAAAATTCAACAATTTCAATATAAAGGCTATAACAAAAGTTCCAAGTTAAAAAAACTCACCAATTTCACTATAAAAACCTTAAGAAAAGTTTTTAGTGAAAAACTTAACTATTTCACTATAAACACTATTCCAAAAGTTAATTGTTAAAAAAATCACTAATTTCAATCTAAAGACCATAACAAAAGTTCAAAGTCAAAAAAACACACCAACTTCACTATAAAAACCATAGCAAAAGTTCCAAGTGTAAAAACTCACCAAATTCTATCTAAGAACCTTAACTAATTTTCAAAGTTAAATAAAACACCCCCAATTTCACTATTAAAACCATTACAATAGTTCCTAGTGAAAAAATCACCAATGTCACTATAAAGACCATAACAAAAGTTCAAAGTTAAAAATCACACCAATTTCTCTCTAATTCCTTAACAAAAGTTCAATGTTATAAAACTATCCAATTTCACTATAAAGACCATAATAAAATATCAGAATTAAAAAACTCACGAATTATACTATAAACTCCAAAACAAAATTGACAACCTAAAAAACGCACCAATTTCTGTCTAAAAACCATAACAAAAGTTCAAAGTTATAACACTGTTCGATTTCACTATAAAAACTATTACAAAATTTCCAAGAAAGAAAACTCGTAAAATTCTCTACAAAGACCATAACAAAAGTTCCAAGTTAAAAAACTCACCAATTTCACTATAAAAACCTTAAGAAACGTTTTTAGTGAAAAACATAACTATTTCACTGTAAACACTATTTCAAAAGTTAATTGTTAAAAAATCACCAATTTGAATCTAAAGACCATAACAAAAGTTCAAAGTCAAAAAAACACACCAACTTCACTATAAAAACCATAGCAAAAGTTCCAAGTGTAAAAACTCACCAAATTCTATCTAAAAACCTTAACTAATTTTCAAAGTTAAATAAAACTCCCCCAATTTCACTATTAAAACCATTACAATAGTTCCGAGTGAATAAACTCACCAATGTCACAATAAAGATCATTACAAAAGTTCAAAGTTAAAAATCACACCAGTTTTTCTCTAAATCCTTAACAAATGTTCAAAGTCATAAAACTATCCAATTTCACTATAAAGACCATAACAAAATATCAGAATTAAAAAACTCACGAATTATACTATAAACTCCAAAACAAATTTGACAACCGAAAAAACGCACAAATTTCTCTCTATAAACCATAACAAAAGTTCAAAGTTATAACACTCTTCGATTTCACTATAAAAATTATTACAAAATTTCCAAGAAAGAAAGCTCGCAAAATTCTCTACAAAGACCATAACAAAAGTTCTAAGTTAAAAAAACTCAACAATTTCAATATAAAGACCATAACAAAAGTTCCAAGTTAAAAAACTCACCAATTTCACTATAAAAACCTTAAGAAACATTTTTAGTGAAAAACAAAACTATTTCACTGTAAACACTATTTCAAAAGTTAATTGTTAAAAAATCACCAATTTGAATCTAAAGACCATAACAAAAGTTCAAAGTCAAAAAAACACACCAACTTCACTATAAAAACCATAGCAAAAGTTCCAAGTGTAAAAACTCACCAAATTCTATCTAAAAACCTTAACTAATTTTCAAAGTTAAAAAAAACTCCCCCAATTTCACTATTAAAACCATTACAATAGTTCCGAGTGAATAAACTCACCAATGTCACAATAAAGATCATTACAAAAGTTCAAAGTTAAAAATCACACCAGTTTTTCTCTAAATCCTTAACAAATGTTCAAAGTCATAAAACTATCCAATTTCACTATAAAGACCATAACAAAATATCAGAATTAAAAAACTCACGAATTATACTATAAACCCCTAAACAAATTTGACAACCGAAAAAACGCACCAATTTCTCTCTAAAAACTATAACACTCTTCGATTTCACTATAAAAATTATTACAAAATTTCAAAGAAAGAAAACTCGCAAAATTCTCTACAAAGACCATAAAAAAAGTTCTAAGTTAAAAAATTCAACAATTTCAATATAAAGGCTATAACAAAAGTTCCAAGTTAAAAAAACTCACCAATTTCACTATAAAAACCTTAAGAAAAGTTTTTAGTGAAAAACTTAACTATTTCACTATAAACACTATTCCAAAAGTTAATTGTTAAAAAAATCACTAATTTCAATCTAAAGACCATAACAAAAGTTCAAAGTCAAAAAAACACACCAACTTCACTATAAAAACCATAGCAAAAGTTCCAAGTGTAAAAACTCACCAAATTCTATCTAAGAACCTTAACTAATTTTCAAAGTTAAATAAAACACCCCCAATTTCACTATTAAAACCATTACAATAGTTCCTAGTGAAAAAATCACCAATGTCACTATAAAGACCATAACAAAAGTTCAAAGTTAAAAATCACACCAATTTCTCTCTAATTCCTTAACAAAAGTTCAATGTTATAAAACTATCCAATTTCACTATAAAGACCATAATAAAATATCAGAATTAAAAAACTCACGAATTATACTATAAACTCCAAAACAAAATTGACAACCTAAAAAACGCACCAATTTCTGTCTAAAAACCATAACAAAAGTTCAAAGTTATAACACTGTTCGATTTCACTATAAAAACTATTACAAAATTTCCAAGAAAGAAAACTCGTAAAATTCTCTACAAAGACCATAACAAAAGTTCCAAGTTAAAAAACTCACCAGTTTCACTATAAAAACCTTAAGAAACGTTTTTAGTGAAAAACATAACTATTTCACTGTAAACACTATTTCAAAAGTTAATTGTTAAAAAATCACCAATTTGAATCTAAAGACCATAACAAAAGTTCAAAGTCAAAAAAACACACCAACTTCACTATAAAAACCATAGCAAAAGTTCCAAGTGTAAAAACTCACCAAATTCTATCTAAAAACCTTAACTAATTTTCAAAGTTAAATAAAACTCCCCCAATTTCACTATTAAAACCATTACAATAGTTCCGAGTGAATAAACTCACCAATGTCACAATAAAGATCATTACAAAAGTTCAAAGTTAAAAATCACACCAGTTTTTCTCTAAATCCTTAACAAATGTTCAAAGTCATAAAACTATCCAATTTCACTATAAAGACCATAACAAAATATCAGAATTAAAAAACTCACGAATTATACTATAAACTCCAAAACAAATTTGACAACCAAAAAAACGCACAAATTTCTCTCTATAAACCATAACAAAAGTTCAAAGTTATAACACTCTTCGATTTCACTATAAAAATTATTACAAAATTTCCAAGAAAGAAAGCTCGCAAAATTCTCTACAAAGACCATAACAAAAGTTCTAAGTTAAAAAAACTCAACAATTTCAATATAAAGACCATAACAAAAGTTCCAAGTTAAAAAACTCACCAATTTCACTATAAAAACCTTAAGAAACATTTTTAGTGAAAAACATAACTATTTCACTGTAAACACTATTTCAAAAGTTAATTGTTAAAAAATCACCAATTTGAATCTAAAGACCATAACAAAAGTTCAAAGTCAAAAAAACACACCAACTTCACTATAAAAACCATAGCAAAAGTTCCAAGTGTAAAAACTCACCAAATTCTATCTAAAAACCTTAACTAATTTTCAAAGTTAAAAAAAACTCCCCCAATTTCACTATTAAAACCATTACAATAGTTCCGAGTGAATAAACTCACCAATGTCACAATAAAGATCATTACAAAAGTTCAAAGTTAAAAATCACACCAGTTTTTCTCTAAATCCTTAACAAATGTTCAAAGTCATAAAACTATCCAATTTCACTATAAAGACCATAACAAAATATCAGAATTAAAAAACTCACGAATTATACTATAAACCCCTAAACAAATTTGACAACCGAAAAAACGCACCAATTTCTCTCTAAAAACTATAACACTCTTCGATTTCACTATAAAAATTATTACAAAATTTCAAAGAAAGAAAACTCGCAAAATTCTCTACAAAGACCATAAAAAAAGTTCTAAGTTAAAAAATTCAACAATTTCAATATAAAGGCTATAACAAAAGTTCCAAGTTAAAAAAACTCACCAATTTCACTATAAAAACCTTAAGAAAAGTTTTTAGTGAAAAACTTAACTATTTCACTATAAACACTATTCCAAAAGTTAATTGTTAAAAAAATCACTAATTTCAATCTAAAGACCATAACAAAAGTTCAAAGTCAAAAAAACACACCAACATCACTATAAAAACCATAGCAAAAGTTCCAAGTGTAAAAACTCACCAAATTCTATCTAAGAACCTTAACTAATTTTCAAAGTTAAATAAAACACCCCCAATTTCACTATTAAAACCATTACAATAGTTCCTAGTGAAAAAATCACCAATGTCACTATAAAGACCATAACAAAAGTTCAAAGTTAAAAATCACACCAATTTCTCTCTAATTCCTTAACAAAAGTTCAATGTTATAAAACTATCCAATTTCACTATAAAGACCATAATAAAATATCAGAATTAAAAAACTCACGAATTATACTATAAACTCCAAAACAAAATTGACAACCTAAAAAACGCACCAATTTCTGTCTAAAAACCATAACAAAAGTTCAAAGTTATAACACTGTTCGATTTCACTATAAAAACTATTACAAAATTTCCAAGAAAGAAAACTCGTAAAATTCTCTACAAAGACCATAACAAAAGTTCCAAGTTAAAAAACTCACCAATTTCACTATAAAAACCTTAAGAAACGTTTTTAGTGAAAAACATAACTATTTCACTGTAAACACTATTTCAAAAGTTAATTGTTAAAAAATTGCCAATTTGAATCTAAAGACCATAACAAAAGTTCAAAGTCAAAAAAACACACCAACTTCACTATAAAAACCATAGCAAAAGTTCCAAGTGTAAAAACTCACCAAATTCTATCTAAAAACCTTAACTAATTTTCAAAGTTAAAAAAAACTCCCCCAATTTCACTATTAAAACCATTACAATAGTTCCGAGTGAATAAACTCACCAATGTCACAATAAAGATCATTACAAAAGTTCAAAGTTAAAAATCACACCAGTTTTTCTCTAAATCCTTAACAAATGTTCAAAGTCATAAAACTATCCAATTTCACTATAAAGACCATAACAAAATATCAGAATTAAAAAACTCACGAATTATACTCTAAACCCCTAAACAAATTTGACAACCGAAAAAACGCACCAATTTCTCTCTAAAAACTATAACACTCTTCGATTTCACTATAAAAATTATTACAAAATTTCAAAGAAAGAAAACTCGCAAAATTCTCTACAAAGACCATAAAAAAAGTTCTAAGTTAAAAAAATTCAACAATTTCAATATAAAGGCTATAACAAAAGTTCCAAGTTAAAAAAACTCACCAATTTCACTATAAAAACCTTAAGAAAAGTTTTTAGTGAAAAACTTAACTATTTCACTATAAACACTATTCCAAAAGTTAATTGTTAAAAAAATCACTAATTTCAATCTAAAGACCATAACAAAAGTTCAAAGTCAAAAAAACACACCAACTACACTATAAAAACCATAGCAAAAGTTCCAAGTGTAAAAACTCACCAAATTCTATCTAAGAACCTTAACTAATTTTCAAAGTTAAATAAAACACCCCCAATTTCACTATTAAAACCATTACAATAGTTCCTAGTGAAAAAATCACCAATGTCACTATAAAGACCATAACAAAAGTTCAAAGTTAAAAATCACACCAATTTCTCTCTAATTCCTTAACAAAAGTTCAATGTTATAAAACTATCCAATTTCACTATAAAGACCATAATAAAATATCAGAATTAAAAAACTCACGAATTATACTATAAACTCCAAAACAAAATTGACAACCTAAAAAACGCACCAATTTCTGTCTAAAAACCATAACAAAAGTTCAAAGTTATAACACTGTTCGATTTCACTATAAAAACTATTACAAAATTTCCAAGAAAGAAAACTCGTAAAATTCTCTACAAAGACCATAACAAAAGTTCCAAGTTAAAAAACTCACCAATTTCACTATAAAAACCTTAAGAAACGTTTTTAGTGAAAAACATAACTATTTCACTGTAAACACTATTTCAAAAGTTAATTGTTAAAAAATCACCAATTTGAATCTAAAGACCATAACAAAAGTTCAAAGTCAAAAAAACACACCAACTTCACTATAAAAACCATAGCAAAAGTTCCAAGTGTAAAAACTCACCAAATTCTATCTAAAAACCTTAACTAATTTTCAAAGTTAAATAAAACTCCCCCAATTTCACTATTAAAACCATTACAATAGTTCCGAGTGAATAAACTCACCAATGTCACAATAAAGATCATTACAAAAGTTCAAAGTTAAAAATCACACCAGTTTTTCTCTAAATCCTTAACAAATGTTCAAAGTCATAAAACTATCCAATTTCACTATAAAGACCATAACAAAATATCAGAATTAAAAAACTCACGAATTATACTATAAACTCCAAAACAAATTTGACAACCGAAAAAACGCACAAATTTCTCTCTATAAACCATAACAAAAGTTCAAAGTTATAACACTCTTCGATTTCACTATAAAAATTATTACAAAATTTCCAAGAAAGAAAGCTCGCAAATTTCTCTACAAAGACCATAACAAAAGTTCTAAGTTAAAAAAACTCAACAATTTCAATATAAAGACCATAACAAAAGTTCCAAGTTAAAAAACTCACCAATTTCACTATAAAAACCTTAAGAAACATTTTTAGTGAAAAACATAACTATTTCACTGTAAACACTATTTCAAAAGTTTATTGTTAAAAAATCGCCAATTTGAATCTAAAGACCATAACAAAAGTTCAAAGTCAAAAAAACACACCAACTTCACTATAAAAACCATAGCAAAAGTTCCAAGTGTAAAAACTCACCAAATTCTATCTAAAAACCTTAACTAATTTTCAAAGTTAAATAAAACTCCCCCAATTTCACTATTAAAACCATTACAATAGTTCCGAGTGAATAAACTCACCAATGTCACAATAAAGATCATTACAAAAGTTCAAAGTTAAAAATCACACCAGTTTTTCTCTAAATCCTTAACTAATGTTCAAAGTCATAAAACTATCCAATTTCACTATAAAGACCATAACAAAATATCAGAATTAAAAAACTCACGAATTATACTATAAACTCCTAAACAAATTTGACAACCGAAAAAACGCACAAATTTCTCTCTATAAACCATAACAAAATGTTTAAAGTTATAACACTCTTCGATTTCACTATAAAAATTATTACAAAATTTCCAAGAAAGAAAGCTCGCAAAATTCTCTACAAAGACCATAACAAAAGTTCTAAGTTATAAAAACTCAACAATTTCAATATAAAGACCATAACAAAAGTTCCAAGTTAAAAAAACTCACCAATTTCACTATAAAAACCTTAAGAAACGTTTTTAGTGAAAAACATAACTATTTCACTGTAAACACTATTTCAAAAGTTAATTGTTAAAAAATCACCAATTTGAATCTAAAGACCATAACAAAAGTTCAAAGTCAAAAAAACACACCAACTTCACTATAAAAACCATAGCAAAAGTTCCAAGTGTAAAAACTCACCAAATTCTATCTAAAAACCTTAACTAATTTTCAAAGTTAAAAAAACTCCCCCAATTTCACTATTAAAACCATTACAATAGTTCCGAGTGAATAAACTCACCAATGTCACAATAAAGATCATTACAAAAGTTCAAAGTTAAAAATCACACCAGTTTTTCTCTAAATCCTTAACAAATGTTCAAAGTCATAAAACTATCCAATTTCACTATAAAGACCATAACAAAATATCAGAATTAAAAAACTCACGAATTATACTATAAACCCCTAAACAAATTTGACAACCGAAAAAACGCACCAATTTCTCTCTAAAAACTATAACACTCTTCGATTTCACTATAAAAATTATTACAAAATTTCAAAGAAAGAAAACTCGCAAAATTCTCTACAAAGACCATAAAAAAAGTTCTAAGTTAAAAAATTCAACAATTTCATTATAAAGGCTATAACAAAAGTTCCAAGTTAAAAAAACTCACCAATTTCACTATAAAAACCTTAAGAAAAGTTTTTAGTGAAAAACTTAACTATTTCACTATAAACACTATTCCAAAAGTTAATTGTTAAAAAAATCACTAATTTCAATCTAAAGACCATAACAAAAGTTCAAAGTCAAAAAAACACACCAACTTCACTATAAAAACCATAGCAAAAGTTCCAAGTGTAAAAACTCACCAAATTCTATCTAAGAACCTTAACTAATTTTCAAAGTTAAATAAAACACCCCCAATTTCACTATTAAAACCATTACAATAGTTCCTAGTGAAAAAATCACCAATGTCACTATAAAGACCATAACAAAAGTTCAAAGTTTAAAATCACACCAATTTCTCTCTAATTCCTTAACAAAAGTTCAATGTGATAAAACTATCCAATTTCACTATAAAGACCATAATAAAATATCAGAATTAAAAAACTCACGAATTATACTATAAACTCCAAAACAAAATTGACAACCTAAAAAACGCACCAATTTCTGTCTAAAAACCATAACAAAAGTTCAAAGTTATAACACTGTTCGATTTCACTATAAAAACTATTACAAAATTTCCAAGAAAGAAAACTCGTAAAATTCTCTACAAAGACCATAACAAAAGTTCCAAGTTAAAAAACTCACCAATTTCACTATAAAAACCTTAAGAAACGTTTTTAGTGAAAAACATAACTATTTCACTGTAAACACTATTTCAAAAGTTAATTGTTAAAAAATCACCAATTTGAATCTAAAGACCATAACAAAAGTTCAAAGTCAAAAAAACACACCAACTTCACTATAAAAACCATAGCAAAAGTTCCAAGTGTAAAAACTCACCAAATTCTATCTAAAAACCTTAACTAATTTTCAAAGTTAAAAAAAACTCCCCCAATTTCACTATTAAAACCATTACAATAGTTCCGAGTGAATAAACTCACCAATGTCACAATAAAGATCATTACAAAAGTTCAAAGTTAAAAATCACACCAGTTTTTCTCTAAATCCTTAACAAATGTTCAAAGTCATAAAACTATCCAATTTCACTATAAAGACCATAACAAAATATCAGAATTAAAAAAACTCACGAATTATACTATAAACCCCTAAACAAATTTGACAACCGAAAAAACGCACCAATTTCTCTCTAAAAACTATAACACTCTTCGATTTCACTATAAAAATTATTACAAAATTTCAAAGAAAGAAAACTCGCAAAATTCTCTACAAAGACCATAAAAAAAGTTCTAAGTTAAAAAAACTCAACAATTTCAATATAAAGGCTATAACAAAAGTTCCAAGTTAAAAAAACTCACCAATTTCACTATAAAAACCTTAAGAAAAGTTTTTAGTGAAAAACTTAACTATTTCACTATAAACACTATTCCAAAAGTTAATTGTTAAAAAAATCACTAATTTCAATCTAAAGACCATAACAAAACTTCAAAGTCAAAAAAACACACCAACTTCACTATAAAAACCATAGCAAAAGTTCCAAGTGTAAAAACTCACCAAATTCTATCTAAGAACCTTAACTAATTTTCAAAGTTAAATAAAACACCCCCAATTTCACTATTAAAACCATTATAATAGTTCCTAGTGAAAAAATCACCAATGTCTCTATAAAGACCATAACAAAAGTTCAAAGTTAAAAATCACACCAATTTCTCTCTAATTCCTTAACAAAAGTTCAATGTTATAAAACTATCCAATTTCACTATAAAGACCATAATAAAATATCAGAATTAAAAAACTCACGAATTATACTATAAACTCCAAAAAAAAATTGACAACCTAAAAAACGCAACAATTTCTGTCTAAAAACCATAACAAAAGTTCAAAGTTATAACACTGTTCGATTTCACTATAAAAACTATTACAAAATTTCCAAGAAAGAAAACTCGTAAAATTCTCTACAAAGACCATAACAAAAGTTCCAAGTTAAAAAACTCACCAATTTCACTATAAAAACCTTAAGAAACGTTTTTAGTGAAAAACATAACTATTTCACTGTAAACACTATTTCAAAAGTTAATTGTTAAAAAATCACCAATTTGAATCTAAAGATCATAACAAAAGTTCAAAGTCAAAAAAACACACCAACTTCACTATAAAAACCATAGCAAAAGTTCCAAGTGTAAAAACTCACCAAATTCTATCTAAAAACCTTAACTAATTTTCAAAGTTAAAAAAAACTCCCCCAATTTCACTATTAAAACCATTACAATAGTTCCGAGTGAATAAACTCACCAATGTCACAATAAAGATCATTACAAAAGTTCAAAGTTAAAAATCACACCAGTTTTTCTCTAAATCCTTAACAAATGTTCAAAGTCATAAAACTATCCAATTTCACTATAAAGACCATAACAAAATATCAGAATTAAAAAACTCACGAATTATACTATAAACCCCTAAACAAATTTGACAACCGAAAAAACGCACCAATTTCTCTCTAAAAACTATAACACTCTTCGATTTCACTATAAAAATTATTACAAAATTTCAAAGAAAGAAAACTCGCAAAATTCTCTACAAAGACCATAAAAAAAGTTCTAAGTTAAAAAAATTCAACAATTTCAATATAAAGGCTATAACAAAAGTTCCAAGTTAAAAAAACTCACCAATTTCACTATAAAAACCTTAAGAAAAGTTTTTAGTGAAAAACTTAACTATTTCACTATAAACACTATTCCAAAAGTTAATTGTTAAAAAAATCACTAATTTCAATCTAAAGACCATAACAAAAGTTCAAAGTCAAAAAAACACACCAACTTCACTATAAAAACCATAGCAAAAGTTCCAAGTGTAAAAACTCACCAAATTCTATCTAAGAACCTTAACTAATTTTCAAAGTTAAATAAAACACCCCCAATTTCACTATTAAAACCATTACAATAGTTCCTAGTGAAAAAATCACCAATGTCACTATAAAGACCATAACAAAAGTTCAAAGTTAAAAATCACACCAATTTCTCTCTAATTCCTTAGCAAAAGTTCAATGTTATAAAACTATCCAATTTCACTATAAAGACCATAATAAAATATCAGAATTAAAAAACTCACGAATTATACTATAAACTCCAAAACAAAATTGACAACCTAAAAAACGCACCAATTTCTGTCTAAAAACCATAACAAAAGTTCAAAGTTATAACACTGTTCGATTTCACTATAAAAACTATTACAAAATTTCCAAGAAAGAAAACTCGTAAAATTCTCTACAAAGACCATAACAAAAGTTCCAAGTTAAAAAACTCACCAATTTCACTATAAAAACCTTAAGAAACGTTTTTAGTGAAAAACATAACTATTTCACTGTAAACACTATTTCAAAAGTTAATTGTTAAAAAATCACCAATTTGAATCTAAAGACCATAACAAAAGTTCAAAGTCAAAAAAACACACCAACTTCACTATAAAAACCATAGCAAAAGTTCCAAGTGTAAAAACTCACCAAATTCTATCTAAAAACCTTAACTAATTTTCAAAGTTAAAAAAAACTCCCCCAATTTCACTATTAAAACCATTACAATAGTTCCGAGTGAATAAACTCACCAATGTCACAATAAAGATCATTACAAAAGTTCAAAGTTAAAAATCACACCAGTTTTTCTCTAAATCCTTAACAAATGTTCAAAGTCATAAAACTATCCAATTTCACTATAAAGACCATAACAAAATATCAGAATTAAAAAACTCACGAATTATACTATAAACCCCTAAACAAATTTGACAACCGAAAAAACGCACCAATTTCTCTCTAAAAACTATAACACTCTTCGATTTCACTATAAAAATTATTACAAAATTTCAAAGAAAGAAAACTCGCAAAATTCTCTACAAAGACCATAAAAAAAGTTCTAAGTTAAAAAAATTCAACAATTTCATTATAAAGGCTATAACAAAAGTTCCAAGTTAAAAAAACTCACCAATTTCACTATAAAAACCTTAAGAAAAGTTTTTAGTGAAAAACTTAACTATTTCACTATAAACACTATTCCAAAAGTTAATTGTTAAAAAAATCACTAATTTCAATCTAAAGACCATAACAAAAGTTCAAAGTCAAAAAAACACACCAACTTCACTATAAAAACCATAGCAAAAGTTCCAAGTGTAAAAACTCACCAAATTCTATCTAAGAACCTTAACTAATTTTCAAAGTTAAATAAAACACCCCCAATTTCACTATTAAAACCATTACAATAGTTCCTAGTGAAAAAATCACCAATGTCTCTATAAAGACCATAACAAAAGTTCAAAGTTAAAAATCACACCAATTTCTCTCTAATTCCTTAACAAAAGTTCAATGTTATAAAACTATCCAATTTCACTATAAAGACCATAATAAAATATCAGAATTAAAAAACTCACGAATTATACTATAAACTCCAAAACAAAATTGACAACCTAAAAAACGCACCAATTTCTGTCTAAAAACCATAACAAAAGTTCAAAGTTATAACACTGTTCGATTTCACTATAAAAACTATTACAAAATTTCCAAGAAAGAAAACTCGTAAAATTCTCTACAAAGACCATAACAAAAGTTCCAAGTTAAAAAACTCACCAATTTCACTATAAAAACCTTAAGAAACGTTTTTAGTGAAAAACATAACTATTTCACTGTAAACACTATTTCAAAAGTTAATTGTTAAAAAATCACCAATTTGAATCTAAAGACCATAACAAAAGTTCAAAGTCAAAAAAACACACCAACTTCACTATAAAAACCATAGCAAAAGTTCCAAGTGTAAAAACTCACCAAATTCTATCTAAAAACCTTAACTAATTTTCAAAGTTAAATAAAACTCCCCCAATTTCACTATTAAAACCATTACAATAGTTCCGAGTGAATAAACTCACCAATGTCACAATAAAGATCATTACAAAAGTTCAAAGTTAAAAATCACACCAGTTTTTCTCTAAATCCTTAACAAATGTTCAAAGTCATAAAACTATCCAATTTCACTATAAAGACCATAACAAAATATCAGAATTAAAAAACTCACGAATTATACTATAAACTCCAAAACAAATTTGACAACCGAAAAAACGCACAAATTTCTCTCTATAAACCATAACAAAAGTTCAAAGTTATAACACTCTTCGATTTTACTATAAAAATTATTACAAAATTTCCAAGAAAGAAAGCTCGCAAAATTCTCTACAAAGACCATAACAAAAGTTCTAAGTTAAAAAAACTCAACAATTTCAATATAAAGACCATAACAAAAGTTCCAAGTTAAAAAACTCACCAATTTCACTATAAAAACCTTAAGAAACGTTTTTAGTGAAAAACATAACTATTTCACTGTAAACACAATTTCAAAAGTTAATTGTTAAAAAATCACCAATTTGAATCTAAAGACCATAACAAAAGTTCAAAGTCAAAAAAACACACCAACTTCACTATAAAAACCATAGCAAAAGTTCCAAGTGTAAAAACTCACCAAATTCTATCTAAAAACCTTAACTAATTTTCAAAGTTAAAAAAAACTCCCCCAATTTCACTATTAAAACCATTACAATAGTTCCGAGTGAATAAACTCACCAATGTCACAATAAAGATCATTACAAAAGTTCAAAGTTAAAAATCACACCAGTTTTTCTCTAAATCCTTAACAAATGTTCAAAGTCATAAAACTATCCAATTTCACTATAAAGACCATAACAAAATATCAGAATTAAAAAACTCACGAATTATACTATAAACCCCTAAACAAATTTGACAACCGAAAAAACGCACCAATTTCTCTCTAAAAACTATAACACTCTTCGATTTCACTATAAAAATTATTACAAAATTTCAAAGAAAGAAAACTCGCAAAATTCTCTACAAAGACCATAAAAAAAGTTCTAAGTTAAAAAAATTCAACAATTTCATTATAAAGGCTATAACAAAAGTTCCAAGTTAAAAAAACTCACCAATTTCACTATAAAAACCTTAAGAAAAGTTTTTAGTGAAAAACTTAACTATTTCACTATAAACACTATTCCAAAAGTTAATTGTTAAAAAAATCACTAATTTCAATCTAAAGACCATAACAAAAGTTCAAAGTTAAAAAAACACACCAACTTCACTATAAAAACCATAGCAAAAGTTCCAAGTGTAAAAACTCACCAAATTCTATCTAAGAACCTTAACTAATTTTCAAAGTTAAATAAAACACCCCCAATTTCACTATTAAAACCATTACAATAGTTCCTAGTGAAAAAATCACCAATGTCTCTATAAAGACCATAACAAAAGTTCAAAGTTAAAAATCACACCAATTTCTCTCTAATTCCTTAACAAAAGTTCAATGTTATAAAACTATCCAATTTCACTATAAAGACCATAATAAAATATCAGAATTAAAAAACTCACGAATTATACTATAAACTCCAAAACAAAATTGACAACCTAAAAAACGCACCAATTTCTGTCTAAAAACCATAACAAAAGTTCAAAGTTATAACACTGTTCGATTTCACTATAAAAACTATTACAAAATTTCCAAGAAAGAAAACTCGTAAAATTCTCTACAAAGACCATAACAAAAGTTCCAAGTTAAAAAACTCACCAATTTCACTATAAAAACCTTAAGAAACGTTTTTAGTGAAAAACATAACTATTTCACTGTAAACACTATTTCAAAAGTTAATTGTTAAAAAATCACCAATTTGAATCTAAAGACCATAACAAAAGTTCAAAGTCAAAAAAACACACCAACTTCACTATAAAAACCATAGCAAAAGTTCCAAGTGTAAAAACTCACCAAATTCTATCTAAAAACCTTAACTAATTTTCAAAGTTAAAAAAAACTCCCCCAATTTCACTATTAAAACCATTACAATAGTTCCGAGTGAATAAACTCACCAATGTCACAATAAAGATCATTACAAAAGTTCAAAGTTAAAAATCACACCAGTTTTTCTCTAAATCCTTAACAAATGTTCAAAGTCATAAAACTATCCAATTTCACTATAAAGACCATAACAAAATATCAGAATTAAAAAACTCACGAATTATACTATAAACCCCTAAACAAATTTGACAACCGAAAAAACGCACCAATTTCTCTCTAAAAACTATAACACTCTTCGATTTCACTATAAAAATTATTACAAAATTTCAAAGAAAGAAAACTCGCAAAATTCTCTACAAAGACCATAAAAAAAGTTCTAAGTTAAAAAAATTCAACAATTTCATTATAAAGGCTATAACAAAAGTTCCAAGTTAAAAAAACTCACCAATTTCACTATAAAAACCTTAAGAAAAGTTTTTAGTGAAAAACTTAACTATTTCACTATAAACACTATTCCAAAAGTTAATTGTTAAAAAAATCACTAATTTCAATCTAAAGACCATAACAAAAGTTCAAAGTCAAAAAAACACACCAACTTCACTATAAAAACCATAGCAAAAGTTCCAAGTGTAAAAACTCACCAAATTCTATCTAAGAACCTTAACTAATTTTCAAAGTTAAATAAAACACCCCCAATTTCACTATTAAAACCATTACAATAGTTCCTAGTGAAAAAATCACCAATGTCTCTATAAAGACCATAACAAAAGTTCAAAGTTAAAAATCACACCAATTTCTCTCTAATTCCTTAACAAAAGTTCAATGTTATAAAACTATCCAATTTCACTATAAAGACCATAATAAAATATCAGAATTAAAAAACTCACGAATTATACTATAAACTCCAAAACAAAATTGACAACCTAAAAAACGCACCAATTTCTGTCTAAAAACCATAACAAAAGTTCAAAGTTATAACACTGTTCGATTTCACTATAAAAACTATTACAAAATTTCCAAGAAAGAAAACTCGTAAAATTCTCTACAAAGACCATAACAAAAGTTCCAAGTTAAAAAACTCACCAATTTCACTATAAAAACCTTAAGAAACGTTTTTAGTGAAAAACATAACTATTTCACTGTAAACACTATTTCAAAAGTTAATTGTTAAAAAATCACCAATTTGAATCTAAAGACCATAACAAAAGTTCAAAGTCAAAAAAACACACCAACTTCACTATAAAAACCATAGCAAAAGTTCCAAGTGTAAAAACTCACCAAATTCTATCTAAAAACCTTAACTAATTTTCAAAGTTAAAAAAAACTCCCCCAATTTCACTATTAAAACCATTACAATAGTTCCGAGTGAATAAACTCACCAATGTCACAATAAAGATCATTACAAAAGTTCAAAGTTAAAAATCACACCAGTTTTTCTCTAAATCCTTAACAAATGTTCAAAGTCATAAAACTATCCAATTTCACTATAAAGACCATAACAAAATATCAGAATTAAAAAACTCACGAATTATACTATAAACCCCTAAACAAATTTGACAACCGAAAAAACGCACCAATTTCTCTCTAAAAACTATAACACTCTTCGATTTCACTATAAAAATTATTACAAAATTTCAAAGAAAGAAAACTCGCAAAATTCTCTACAAAGACCATAAAAAAAGTTCTAAGTTAAAAAAATTCAACAATTTCATTATAAAGGCTATAACAAAAGTTCCAAGTTAAAAAAACTCACCAATTTCACTATAAAAACCTTAAGAAAAGTTTTTAGTGAAAAACTTAACTATTTCACTATAAACACTATTCCAAAAGTTAATTGTTAAAAAAATCACTAATTTCAATCTAAAGACCATAACAAAAGTTCAAAGTCAAAAAAACACACCAACTTCACTATAAAAACCATAGCAAAAGTTCCAAGTGTAAAAACTCACCAAATTCTATCTAAGAACCTTAACTAATTTTCAAAGTTAAATAAAACACCCCCAATTTCACTATTAAAACCATTACAATAGTTCCTAGTGAAAAAATCACCAATGTCTCTATAAAGACCATAACAAAAGTTCAAAGTTAAAAATCACACCAATTTCTCTCTAATTCCTTAACAAAAGTTCAATGTTATAAAACTATCCAATTTCACTATAAAGACCATAATAAAATATCAGAATTAAAAAACTCACGAATTATACTATAAACTCCAAAACAAAATTGACAACCTAAAAAACGCACCAATTTCTGTCTAAAAACCATAACAAAAGTTCAAAGTTATAACACTGTTCGATTTCACTATAAAAACTATTACAAAATTTCCAAGAAAGAAAACTCGTAAAATTCTCTACAAAGACCATAACAAAAGTTCCAAGTTAAAAAACTCACCAATTTCACTATAAAAACCTTAAGAAACGTTTTTAGTGAAAAACATAACTATTTCACTGTAAACACTATTTCAAAAGTTAATTGTTAAAAAATCACCAATTTGAATCTAAAGACCATAACAAAAGTTCAAAGTCAAAAAAACACACCAACTTCACTATAAAAACCATAGCAAAAGTTCCAAGTGTAAAAACTCACCAAATTCTATCTAAAAACCTTAACTAATTTTCAAAGTTAAATAAAACTCCCCCAATTTCACTATTAAAACCATTACAATAGTTCCGAGTGAATAAACTCACCAATGTCACAATAAAGATCATTACAAAAGTTCAAAGTTAAAAATCACACCAGTTTTTCTCTAAATCCTTAACAAATGTTCAAAGTCATAAAACTATCCAATTTCACTATAAAGACCATAACAAAATATCAGAATTAAAAAACTCACGAATTATACTATAAACTCCAAAACAAATTTGACAACCGAAAAAACGCACAAATTTCTCTCTATAAACCATAACAAAAGTTCAAAGTTATAACACTCTTCGATTTTACTATAAAAATTATTACAAAATTTCCAAGAAAGAAAGCTCGCAAAATTCTCTACAAAGACCATAACAAAAGTTCTAAGTTAAAAAAACTCAACAATTTCAATATAAAGACCATAACAAAAGTTCCAAGTTAAAAAACTCACCAATTTCACTATAAAAACCTTAAGAAACGTTTTTAGTGAAAAACATAACTATTTCACTGTAAACACAATTTCAAAAGTTAATTGTTAAAAAATCACCAATTTGAATCTAAAGACCATAACAAAAGTTCAAAGTCAAAAAAACACACCAACTTCACTATAAAAACCATAGCAAAAGTTCCAAGTGTAAAAACTCACCAAATTCTATCTAAAAACCTTAACTAATTTTCAAAGTTAAAAAAAACTCCCCCAATTTCACTATTAAAACCATTACAATAGTTCCGAGTGAATAAACTCACCAATGTCACAATAAAGATCATTACAAAAGTTCAAAGTTAAAAATCACACCAGTTTTTCTCTAAATCCTTAACAAATGTTCAAAGTCATAAAACTATCCAATTTCACTATAAAGACCATAACAAAATATCAGAATTAAAAAACTCACGAATTATACTATAAACCCCTAAACAAATTTGACAACCGAAAAAACGCACCAATTTCTCTCTAAAAACTATAACACTCTTCGATTTCACTATAAAAATTATTACAAAATTTCAAAGAAAGAAAACTCGCAAAATTCTCTACAAAGACCATAAAAAAAGTTCTAAGTTAAAAAAATTCAACAATTTCATTATAAAGGCTATAACAAAAGTTCCAAGTTAAAAAAACTCACCAATTTCACTATAAAAACCTTAAGAAAAGTTTTTAGTGAAAAACTTAACTATTTCACTATAAACACTATTCCAAAAGTTAATTGTTAAAAAAATCACTAATTTCAATCTAAAGACCATAACAAAAGTTCAAAGTCAAAAAAACACACCAACTTCACTATAAAAACCATAGCAAAAGTTCCAAGTGTAAAAACTCACCAAATTCTATCTAAGAACCTTAACTAATTTTCAAAGTTAAATAAAACACCCCCAATTTCACTATTAAAACCATTACAATAGTTCCTAGTGAAAAAATCACCAATGTCTCTATAAAGACCATAACAAAAGTTCAAAGTTAAAAATCACACCAATTTCTCTCTAATTCCTTAACAAAAGTTCAATGTTATAAAACTATCCAATTTCACTATAAAGACCATAATAAAATATCAGAATTAAAAAACTCACGAATTATACTATAAACTCCAAAACAAAATTGACAACCTAAAAAACGCACCAATTTCTGTCTAAAAACCATAACAAAAGTTCAAAGTTATAACACTGTTCGATTTCACTATAAAAACTATTACAAAATTTCCAAGAAAGAAAACTCGTAAAATTCTCTACAAAGACCATAACAAAAGTTCCAAGTTAAAAAACTCACCAATTTCACTATAAAAACCTTAAGAAACGTTTTTAGTGAAAAACATAACTATTTCACTGTAAACACTATTTCAAAAGTTAATTGTTAAAAAATCACCAATTTGAATCTAAAGACCATAACAAAAGTTCAAAGTCAAAAAAACACACCAACTTCACTATAAAAACCATAGCAAAAGTTCCAAGTGTAAAAACTCACCAAATTCTATCTAAAAACCTTAACTAATTTTCAAAGTTAAATAAAACTCCCCCAATTTCACTATTAAAACCATTACAATAGTTCCGAGTGAATAAACTCACCAATGTCACAATAAAGATCATTACAAAAGTTCAAAGTTAAAAATCACACCAGTTTTTCTCTAAATCCTTAACAAATGTTCAAAGTCATAAAACTATCCAATTTCACTATAAAGACCATAACAAAATATCAGAATTAAAAAACTCACGAATTATACTATAAACTCCAAAACAAATTTGACAACCGAAAAAACGCACAAATTTCTCTCTATAAACCATAACAAAAGTTCAAAGTTATAACACTCTTCGATTTTACTATAAAAATTATTACAAAATTTCCAAGAAAGAAAGCTCGCAAAATTCTCTACAAAGACCATAACAAAAGTTCTAAGTTAAAAAAACTCAACAATTTCAATATAAAGACCATAACAAAAGTTCCAAGTTAAAAAACTCACCAATTTCACTATAAAAACCTTAAGAAACGTTTTTAGTGAAAAACATAACTATTTCACTGTAAACACAATTTCAAAAGTTAATTGTTAAAAAATCACCAATTTGAATCTAAAGACCATAACAAAAGTTCAAAGTCAAAAAAACACACCAACTTCACTATAAAAACCATAGCAAAAGTTCCAAGTGTAAAAACTCACCAAATTCTATCTAAAAACCTTAACTAATTTTCAAAGTTAAAAAAAACTCCCCCAATTTCACTATTAAAACCATTACAATAGTTCCGAGTGAATAAACTCACCAATGTCACAATAAAGATCATTACAAAAGTTCAAAGTTAAAAATCACACCAGTTTTTCTCTAAATCCTTAACAAATGTTCAAAGTCATAAAACTATCCAATTTCACTATAAAGACCATAACAAAATATCAGAATTAAAAAACTCACGAATTATACTATAAACCACTAAACAAATTTGACAACCGAAAAAACGCACCAATTTCTCTCTAAAAACTATAACACTCTTCGATTTCACTATAAAAATTATTACAAAATTTCAAAGAAAGAAAACTCGCAAAATTCTCTACAAAGACCATAAAAAAAGTTCTAAGTTAAAAAAATTCAACAATTTCATTATAAAGGCTATAACAAAAGTTCCAAGTTAAAAAAACTCACCAATTTCACTATAAAAACCTTAAGAAAAGTTTTTAGTGAAAAACTTAACTATTTCACTATAAAGACTATTCCAAAAGTTAATTGTTAAAAAAACTCACTAATTTCAATCTAAAGACCATAACAAAAGTTCAAAGTCAAAAAAACACACCAACTTCACTATAAAAACCATAGCAAAAGTTCCAAGTGTAAAAACTCACCAAATTCTATCTAAGAACCTTAACTAATTTTCAAAGTTAAATAAAACACCCCCAATTTCACTATTAAAACCATTACAATAGTTCCTAGTGAAAAAATCACCAATGTCACTATAAAGACCATAACAAAAGTTCAAAGTTAAAAATCACACCAATTTCTCTCTAATTCCTTAACAAAAGTTCAATGTTATAAAACTATCCAATTTCACTATAAAGACCATAATAAAATATCAGAATTAAAAAACTCACGAATTATACTATAAACTCCAAAACAAAATTGACAACCTAAAAAACGCACCAATTTCTGTCTAAAAACCATAACAAAAGTTCAAAGTTATAACACTGTTCGATTTCACTATAAAAACTATTACAAAATTTCCAAGAAAGAAAACTCGTAAAATTCTCTACAAAGACCATAACAAAAGTTCCAAGTTAAAAAACTCACCAATTTCACTATAAAAACCTTAAGAAACGTTTTTAGTGAAAAACATAACTATTTCACTGTAAACACTATTTCAAAAGTTAATTGTTAAAAAATCACCAATTTGAATCTAAAGACCATAACAAAAGTTCAAAGTCAAAAAAACACACCAACTTCACTATAAAAACCATAGCAAAAGTTCCAAGTGTAAAAACTCACCAAATTCTATCTAAAAACCTTAACTAATTTTCAAAGTTAAATAAAACTCCCCCAATTTCACTATTAAAACCATTACAATAGTTCCGAGTGAATAAACTCACCAATGTCACAATAAAGATCATTACAAAAGTTCAAAGTTAAAAATCACACCAGTTTTTCTCTAAATCCTTAACAAATGTTCAAAGTCATAAAACTATCCAATTTCACTATAAAGACCATAACAAAATATCAGAATTAAAAAACTCACGAATTATACTATAAACTCCAAAACAAATTTGACAACCGAAAAAACGCACAAATTTCTCTCTATAAACCATAACAAAAGTTCAAAGTTATAACACTCTTCGATTTTACTATAAAAATTATTACAAAATTTCCAAGAAAGAAAGCTCGCAAAATTCTCTACAAAGACCATAACAAAAGTTCTAAGTTAAAAAAACTCAACAATTTCAATATAAAGACCATAACAAAAGTTCCAAGTTAAAAAACTCACCAATTTCACTATAAAAACCTTAAGAAACGTTTTTAGTGAAAAACATAACTATTTCACTGTAAACACAATTTCAAAAGTTAATTGTTAAAAAATCACCAATTTGAATCTAAAGACCATAACAAAAGTTCAAAGTCAAAAAAACACACCAACTTCACTATAAAAACCATAGCAAAAGTTCCAAGTGTAAAAACTCACCAAATTCTATCTAAAAACCTTAACTAATTTTCAAAGTTAAAAAAAACTCCCCCAATTTCACTATTAAAACCATTACAATAGTTCCGAGTGAATAAACTCACCAATGTCACAATAAAGATCATTACAAAAGTTCAAAGTTAAAAATCACACCAGTTTTTCTCTAAATCCTTAACAAATGTTCAAAGTCATAAAACTATCCAATTTCACTATAAAGACCATAACAAAATATCAGAATTAAAAAACTCACGAATTATACTATAAACCCCTAAACAAATTTGACAACCGAAAAAACGCACCAATTTCTCTCTAAAAACTATAACACTCTTCGATTTCACTATAAAAATTATTACAAAATTTCAAAGAAAGAAAACTCGCAAAATTCTCTACAAAGACCATAAAAAAAGTTCTAAGTTAAAAAAATTCAACAATTTCATTATAAAGGCTATAACAAAAGTTCCAAGTTAAAAAAACTCACCAATTTCACTATAAAAACCTTAAGAAAAGTTTTTAGTGAAAAACTTAACTATTTCACTATAAACACTATTCCAAAAGTTAATTGTTAAAAAAATCACTAATTTCAATCTAAAGACCATAACAAAAGTTCAAAGTCAAAAAAACACACCAACTTCACTATAAAAACCATAGCAAAAGTTCCAAGTGTAAAAACTCACCAAATTCTATCTAAGAACCTTAACTAATTTTCAAAGTTAAATAAAACACCCCCAATTTCACTATTAAAACCATTACAATAGTTCCTAGTGAAAAAATCACCAATGTCTCTATAAAGACCATAACAAAAGTTCAAAGTTAAAAATCACACCAATTTCTCTCTAATTCCTTAACAAAAGTTCAATGTTATAAAACTATCCAATTTCACTATAAAGACCATAATAAAATATCAGAATTAAAAAACTCACGAATTATACTATAAACTCCAAAACAAAATTGACAACCTAAAAAACGCACCAATTTCTGTCTAAAAACCATAACAAAAGTTCAAAGTTATAACACTGTTCGATTTCACTATAAAAACTATTACAAAATTTCCAAGAAAGAAAACTCGTAAAATTCTCTACAAAGACCATAACAAAAGTTCCAAGTTAAAAAACTCACCAATTTCACTATAAAAACCTTAAGAAACGTTTTTAGTGAAAAACATAACTATTTCACTGTAAACACTATTTCAAAAGTTAATTGTTAAAAAATCACCAATTTGAATCTAAAGACCATAACAAAAGTTCAAAGTCAAAAAAACACACCAACTTCACTATAAAAACCATAGCAAAAGTTCCAAGTGTAAAAACTCACCAAATTCTATCTAAAAACCTTAACTAATTTTCAAAGTTAAATAAAACTCCCCCAATTTCACTATTAAAACCATTACAATAGTTCCGAGTGAATAAACTCACCAATGTCACAATAAAGATCATTACAAAAGTTCAAAGTTAAAAATCACACCAGTTTTTCTCTAAATCCTTAACAAATGTTCAAAGTCATAAAACTATCCAATTTCACTATAAAGACCATAACAAAATATCAGAATTAAAAAACTCACGAATTATACTATAAACTCCAAAACAAATTTGACAACCGAAAAAACGCACAAATTTCTCTCTATAAACCATAACAAAAGTTCAAAGTTATAACACTCTTCGATTTTACTATAAAAATTATTACAAAATTTCCAAGAAAGAAAGCTCGCAAAATTCTCTACAAAGACCATAACAAAAGTTCTAAGTTAAAAAAACTCAACAATTTCAATATAAAGACCATAACAAAAGTTCCAAGTTAAAAAACTCACCAATTTCACTATAAAAACCTTAAGAAACGTTTTTAGTGAAAAACATAACTATTTCACTGTAAACACAATTTCAAAAGTTAATTGTTAAAAAATCACCAATTTGAATCTAAAGACCATAACAAAAGTTCAAAGTCAAAAAAACACACCAACTTCACTATAAAAACCATAGCAAAAGTTCCAAGTGTAAAAACTCACCAAATTCTATCTAAAAACCTTAACTAATTTTCAAAGTTAAAAAAAACTCCCCCAATTTCACTATTAAAACCATTACAATAGTTCCGAGTGAATAAACTCACCAATGTCACAATAAAGATCATTACAAAAGTTCAAAGTTAAAAATCACACCAGTTTTTCTCTAAATCCTTAACAAATGTTCAAAGTCATAAAACTATCCAATTTCACTATAAAGACCATAACAAAATATCAGAATTAAAAAACTCACGAATTATACTATAAACCACTAAACAAATTTGACAACCGAAAAAACGCACCAATTTCTCTCTAAAAACTATAACACTCTTCGATTTCACTATAAAAATTATTACAAAATTTCAAAGAAAGAAAACTCGCAAAATTCTCTACAAAGACCATAAAAAAAGTTCTAAGTTAAAAAAATTCAACAATTTCATTATAAAGGCTATAACAAAAGTTCCAAGTTAAAAAAACTCACCAATTTCACTATAAAAACCTTAAGAAAAGTTTTTAGTGAAAAACTTAACTATTTCACTATAAAGACTATTCCAAAAGTTAATTGTTAAAAAAACTCACTAATTTCAATCTAAAGACCATAACAAAAGTTCAAAGTCAAAAAAACACACCAACTTCACTATAAAAACCATAGCAAAAGTTCCAAGTGTAAAAACTCACCAAATTCTATCTAAGAACCTTAACTAATTTTCAAAGTTAAATAAAACACCCCCAATTTCACTATTAAAACCATTACAATAGTTCCTAGTGAAAAAATCACCAATGTCACTATAAAGACCATAACAAAAGTTCAAAGTTTAAAATCACACCAATTTCTCTCTAATTCCTTAACAAAAGTTCAATGTTATAAAACTATCCAATTTCACTATAAAGACCATAATAAAATATCAGAATTAAAAAACTCACGAATTATACTATAAACTCCAAAACAAAATTGACAACCTAAAAAACGCACCAATTTCTGTCTAAAAACCATAACAAAAGTTCAAAGTTATAACACTGTTCGATTTCACTATAAAAACTATTACAAAATTTCCAAGAAAGAAAACTCGTAAAATTCTCTACAAAGACCATAACAAAAGTTCCAAGTTAAAAAACTCACCAATTTCACTATAAAAACCTTAAGAAACGTTTTTAGTTAAAAACATAACTATTTCACTGTAAACACTATTTCAAAAGTTAATTGTTAAAAAATCACCAATTTGAATCTAAAGACCATAACAAAAGTTCAAAGTCAAAAAAACACACCAACTTCACTATAAAAACCATAGCAAAAGTTCCAAGTGTAAAAACTCACCAAATTCTATCTAAAAACCTTAACTAATTTTCAAAGTTAAAAAAAACTCCCCCAATTTCACTATTAAAACCATTACAATAGTTCCGAGTGAATAAACTCACCAATGTCACAATAAAGATCATTACAAAAGTTCAAAGTTAAAAATCACACCAGTTTTTCTCTAAATCCTTAACAAATGTTCAAAGTCATAAAACTATCCAATTTCACTATAAAGACCATAACAAAATATCAGAATTAAAAAACTCACGAATTATACTATAAACTCCAAAACAAATTTGACAACCGAAAAAACGCACAAATTTCTCTCTATAAACCATAACAAAAGTTCAAAGTTATAACACTCTTCGATTTTACTATAAAAATTATTACAAAATTTCCAAGAAAGAAAGCTCGCAAAATTCTCTACAAAGACCATAACAAAAGTTCTAAGTTAAAAAAACTCAACAATTTCAATATAAAGACCATAACAAAAGTTCCAAGTTAAAAAACTCACCAATTTCACTATAAAAACCTTAAGAAACGTTTTTAGTGAAAAACATAACTATTTCACTGTAAACACAATTTCAAAAGTTAATTGTTAAAAAATCACCAATTTGAATCTAAAGACCATAACAAAAGTTCAAAGTCAAAAAAACACACCAACTTCACTATAAAAACCATAGCAAAAGTTCCAAGTGTAAAAACTCACCAAATTCTATCTAAAAACCTTAACTAATTTTCAAAGTTAAAAAAAACTCCCCCAATTTCACTATTAAAACCATTACAATAGTTCCGAGTGAATAAACTCACCAATGTCACAATAAAGATCATTACAAAAGTTCAAAGTTAAAAATCACACCAGTTTTTCTCTAAATCCTTAACAAATGTTCAAAGTCATAAAACTATCCAATTTCACTATAAAGACCATAACAAAATATCAGAATTAAAAAACTCACGAATTATACTATAAACCACTAAACAAATTTGACAACCGAAAAAACGCACCAATTTCTCTCTAAAAACTATAACACTCTTCGATTTCACTATAAAAATTATTACAAAATTTCAAAGAAAGAAAACTCGCAAAATTCTCTACAAAGACCATAAAAAAAGTTCTAAGTTAAAAAAATTCAACAATTTCATTATAAAGGCTATAACAAAAGTTCCAAGTTAAAAAAACTCACCAATTTCACTATAAAAACCTTAAGAAAAGTTTTTAGTGAAAAACTTAACTATTTCACTATAAAGACTATTCCAAAAGTTAATTGTTAAAAAAACTCACTAATTTCAATCTAAAGACCATAACAAAAGTTCAAAGTCAAAAAAACACACCAACTTCACTATAAAAACCATAGCAAAAGTTCCAAGTGTAAAAACTCACCAAATTCTATCTAAGAACCTTAACTAATTTTCAAAGTTAAATAAAACACCCCCAATTTCACTATTAAAACCATTACAATAGTTCCTAGTGAAAAAATCACCAATGTCACTATAAAGACCATAACAAAAGTTCAAAGTTTAAAATCACACCAATTTCTCTCTAATTCCTTAACAAAAGTTCAATGTTATAAAACTATCCAATTTCACTATAAAGACCATAATAAAATATCAGAATTAAAAAACTCACGAATTATACTATAAACTCCAAAACAAAATTGACAACCTAAAAAACGCACCAATTTCTGTCTAAAAACCATAACAAAAGTTCAAAGTTATAACACTGTTCGATTTCACTATAAAAACTATTACAAAATTTCCAAGAAAGAAAACTCGTAAAATTCTCTACAAAGACCATAACAAAAGTTCCAAGTTAAAAAACTCACCAATTTCACTATAAAAACCTTAAGAAACGTTTTTAGTTAAAAACATAACTATTTCACTGTAAACACTATTTCAAAAGTTAATTGTTAAAAAATCACCAATTTGAATCTAAAGACCATAACAAAAGTTCAAAGTCAAAAAAACACACCAACTTCACTATAAAAACCATAGCAAAAGTTCCAAGTGTAAAAACTCACCAAATTCTATCTAAAAACCTTAACTAATTTTCAAAGTTAAAAAAAACTCCCCCAATTTCACTATTAAAACCATTACAATAGTTCCGAGTGAATAAACTCACCAATGTCACAATAAAGATCATTACAAAAGTTCAAAGTTAAAAATCACACCAGTTTTTCTCTAAATCCTTAACAAATGTTCAAAGTCATAAAACTATCCAATTTCACTATAAAGACCATAACAAAATATCAGAATTAAAAAAACTCACGAATTATACTATAAACCCCTAAACAAATTTGACAACCGAAAAAACGCACCAATTTCTCTCTAAAAACTATAACACTCTTCGATTTCACTATAAAAATTATTACAAAATTTCAAAGAAAGAAAACTCGCAAAATTCTCTACAAAGACCATAAAAAAAGTTCTAAGTTAAAAAAATTCAACAATTTCAATATAAAGGCTATAACAAAAGTTCCAAGTTAAAAAAACTCACCAATTTCACTATAAAAACCTTAAGAAAAGTTTTTAGTGAAAAACTTAACTATTTCACTATAAACACTATTCCAAAAGTTAATTGTTAAAAAAATCACTAATTTCAATCTAAAGACCATAACAAAAGTTCAAAGTCAAAAAAACACACCAACTTCACTATAAAAACCATAGCAAAAGTTCCAAGTGTAAAAACTCACCAAATTCTATCTAAGAACCTTAACTAATTTTCAAAGTTAAATAAAACACCCCCAATTTCATTATTAAAACCATTACAATAGTTCCTAGTGAAAAAATCACCAATGTCTCTATAAAGACCATAACAAAAGTTCTAAGTTAAAAAAACTAAACAATTTCACTATAAACACTATTCCAAAAGTTAATTGTTAATTAAATCACTAATTTCAATCTAAAGACCATAACAAAAGTTCAAAGTCAAAAAAACACACCAACTTCACTATAAAAACCATAGCAAAAGTTCCAAGTGTAAAAACTCACCAAATTCTATCTAAGAACCTTAACTAATTTTCAAAGTTAAATAAAACACCCCCAATTTCACTATTAAAACCATTACAATAGTTCCTAGTGAAAAAATCACCAATGTCACTATAAAGACCATAACAAAAGTTCAAAGTTAAAAATCACACCAATTTCTCTCTAATTCCTTAACAAAAGTTCAATGTTATAAAACTATCCAATTTCACTATAAAGACCATAATAAAATATCAGAATTAAAAAACTCACGAATTATACTATAAACTCCAAAACAAATTTGACAAACGAAAAAACGCACAAATTTCTCTCTATAAACCATAACAAAAGTTCAAAGTTATAACACTCTTCGATTTCACTATAAAAATTATTACAAAATTTCCAAGAAAGAAAGCTCGCAAAATTCTCTACAAAGACCATAACAAAAGTTCTAAGTTAAAAAAACTCAACAATTTCAATATAAAGACCATAACAAAAGTTCCAAGTTAAAAAACTCACCAATTTCACTATAAAAACCTTAAGAAACGTTTTTAGTGAAAAACATAACTATTTCACTGTAAACACTATTTCAAAAGTTAATTGTTAAAAAATCACCAATTTGAATCTAAAGACCATAACAAAAGTTCAAAGTCAAAAAAACACACCAACTTCACTATAAAAACCATAGCAAAAGTTCCAAGTGTAAAAACTCACCAAATTCTATCTAAAAACCTTAACTAATTTTCAAAGTTAAAAAAAACTCCCCCAATTTCACTATTAAAACCATTACAATAGTTCCGAGTGAATAAACTCACCAATGTCACAATAAAGATCATTACAAAAGTTCAAAGTTAAAAATCACACCAGTTTTTCTCTAAATCCTTAACAAATGTTCAAAGTCATAAAACTATCCAATTTCACTATAAAGACCATAACAAAATATCAGAATTAAAAAACTCACGAATTATACTATAAACCCCTAAACAAATTTGACAACCGAAAAAACGCACCAATTTCTCTCTAAAAACTATAACACTCTTCGATTTCACTATAAAAATTATTACAAAATTTCAAAGAAAGAAAACTCGCAAAATTCTCTACAAAGACCATAAAAAAAGTTCTAAGTTAAAAAAATTCAACAATTTCATTATAAAGGCTATAACAAAAGTTCCAAGTTAAAAAAACTCACCAATTTCACTATAAAAACCTTAAGAAAAGTTTTTAGTGAAAAACTTAACTATTTCACTATAAACACTATTCCAAAAGTTAATTGTTAAAAAAATCACTAATTTCAATCTAAAGACCATAACAAAAGTTCAAAGTCTAAAAAACACACCAACTTCACTATAAAAACCATAGCAAAAGTTCCAAGTGTAAAAACTCACCAAATTCTATCTAAGAACCTTAACTAATTTTCAAAGTTAAATAAAACACCCCCAATTTCACTATTAAAACCATTACAATAGTTCCTAGTGAAAAAATCACCAATGTCTCTATAAAGACCATAACAAAAGTTCAAAGTTAAAAATCACACCAATTTCTCTCTAATTCCTTAACAAAAGTTCAATGTTATAAAACTATCCAATTTCACTATAAAGACCATAATAAAATATCAGAATTAAAAAACTCACGAATTATACTATAAACTCCAAAACAAAATTGACAACCTAAAAAACGCACCAATTTCTGTCTAAAAACCATAACAAAAGTTCAAAGTTATAACACTGTTCGATTTCACTATAAAAACTATTACAAAATTTCCAAGAAAGAAAACTCGTAAAATTCTCTACAAAGACCATAACAAAAGTTCCAAGTTAAAAAACTCACCAATTTCACTATAAAAACCTTAAGAAACGTTTTTAGTGAAAAACATAACTATTTCACTGTAAACACTATTTCAAAAGTTAATTCTTAAAAAATCACCAATTTGAATCTAAAGACCATAACAAAAGTTCAAAGTCAAAAAAACACACCAACTTCACTATAAAAACCATAGCAAAAGTTCCAAGTGTAAAAACTCACCAAATTCTATCTAAAAACCTTAACTAATTTTCAAAGTTAAAAAAAACTCCCCCAATTTCACTATTAAAACCATTACAATAGTTCCGAGTGAATAAACTCACCAATGTCACAATAAAGATCATTACAAAAGTTCAAAGTTAAAAATCACACCAGTTTTTCTCTAAATCCTTAACAAATGTTCAAAGTCATAAAACTATCCAATTTCACTATAAAGACCATAACAAAATATCAGAATTAAAAAACTCACGAATTATACTATAAACCCCTAAACAAATTTGACAACCGAAAAAACGCACCAATTTCTCTCTAAAAACTATAACACTCTTCGATTTCACTATAAAAATTATTACAAAATTTCAAAGAAAGAAAACTCGCAAAATTCTCTACAAAGACCATAAAAAAAGTTCTAAGTTAAAAAAATTCAACAATTTCATTATAAAGGCTATAACAAAAGTTCCAAGTTAAAAAAACTCACCAATTTCACTATAAAAACCTTAAGAAAAGTTTTTAGTGAAAAACTTAACTATTTCACTATAAACACTATTCCAAAAGTTAATTGTTAAAAAAATCACTAATTTCAATCTAAAGACCATAACAAAAGTTCAAAGTCAAAAAAACACACCAACTTCACTATAAAAACCATAGCAAAAGTTCCAAGTGTAAAAACTCACCAAATTCTATCTAAGAACCTTAACTAATTTTCAAAGTTAAATAAAACACCCCCAATTTCACTATTAAAACCATTACAATAGTTCCTAGTGAAAAAATCACCAATGTCTCTATAAAGATCATAACAAAAGTTCAAAGTTAAAAATCACACCAATTTCTCTCTAATTCCTTAACAAAAGTTCAATGTTATAAAACTATCCAATTTCACTATAAAGACCATAATAAAATATCAGAATTAAAAAACTCACGAATTATACTATAAACTCCAAAACAAAATTGACAACCTAAAAAACGCACCAATTTCTGTCTAAAAACCATAACAAAAGTTCAAAGTTATAACACTGTTCGATTTCACTATAAAAACTATTACAAAATTTCCAAGAAAGAAAACTCGTAAAATTCTCTACAAAGACCATAACAAAAGTTCCAAGTTAAAAAACTCACCAATTTCACTATAAAAACCTTAAGAAACGTTTTTAGTGAAAAACATAACTATTTCACTGTAAACACTATTTCAAAAGTTAATTCTTAAAAAATCACCAATTTGAATCTAAAGACCATAACAAAAGTTCAAAGTCAAAAAAACACACCAACTTCACTATAAAAACCATAGCAAAAGTTCCAAGTGTAAAAACTCACCAAATTCTATCTAAAAACCTTAACTAATTTTCAAAGTTAAAAAAAACTCCCCCAATTTCACTATTAAAACCATTACAATAGTTCCGAGTGAATAAACTCACCAATGTCACAATAAAGATCATTACAAAAGTTCAAAGTTAAAAATCACACCAGTTTTTCTCTAAATCCTTAACAAATGTTCAAAGTCATAAAACTATCCAATTTCACTATAAAGACCATAACAAAATATCAGAATTAAAAAACTCACGAATTATACTATAAACCCCTAAACAAATTTGACAACCGAAAAAACGCACCAATTTCTCTCTAAAAACTATAACACTCTTCGATTTCACTATAAAAATTATTACAAAATTTCAAAGAAAGAAAACTCGCAAAATTCTCTACAAAGACCATAAAAAAAGTTCTAAGTTAAAAAAATTCAACAATTTCATTATAAAGGCTATAACAAAAGTTCCAAGTTAAAAAAACTCACCAATTTCACTATAAAAACCTTAAGAAAAGTTTTTAGTGAAAAACTTAACTATTTCACTATAAACACTATTCCAAAAGTTAATTGTTAAAAAAATCACTAATTTCAATCTAAAGACCATAACAAAAGTTCAAAGTCAAAAAAACACACCAACTTCACTATAAAAACCATAGCAAAAGTTCCAAGTGTAAAAACTCACCAAATTCTATCTAAGAACCTTAACTAATTTTCAAAGTTAAATAAAACACCCCCAATTTCACTATTAAAACCATTACAATAGTTCCTAGTGAAAAAATCACCAATGTCTCTATAAAGATCATAACAAAAGTTCAAAGTTAAAAATCACACCAATTTCTCTCTAATTCCTTAACAAAAGTTCAATGTTATAAAACTATCCAATTTCACTATAAAGACCATAATAAAATATCAGAATTAAAAAACTCACGAATTATACTATAAACTCCAAAACAAAATTGACAACCTAAAAAACGCACCAATTTCTGTCTAAAAACCATAACAAAAGTTCAAAGTTATAACACTGTTCGATTTCACTATAAAAACTATTACAAAATTTCCAAGAAAGAAAACTCGTAAAATTCTCTACAAAGACCATAACAAAAGTTCCAAGTTAAAAAACTCACCAATTTCACTATAAAAACCTTAAGAAACGTTTTTAGTGAAAAACATAACTATTTCACTGTAAACACTATTTCAAAAGTTAATTGTTAAAAAATCACCAATTTGAATCTAAAGACCATAACAAAAGTTCAAAGTCAAAAAAACACACCAACTTCACTATAAAAACCATAGCAAAAGTTCCAAGTGTAAAAACTCACCAAATTCTATCTAAAAACCTTAACTAATTTTCAAAGTTAAAAAAAACTCCCCCAATTTCACTATTAAAACCATTACAATAGTTCCGAGTGAATAAACTCACCAATGTCACAATAAAGATCATTACAAAAGTTCAAAGTTAAAAATCACACCAGTTTTTCTCTAAATCCTTAACAAATGTTCAAAGTCATAAAACTATCCAATTTCACTATAAAGACCATAACAAAATATCAGAATTAAAAAAACTCACGAATTATACTATAAACCCCTAAACAAATTTGACAACCGAAAAAACGCACCAATTTCTCTCTAAAAACTATAACACTCTTCGATTTCACTATAAAAATTATTACAAAATTTCAAAGAAAGAAAACTCGCAAAATTCTCTACAAAGACCATAAAAAAAGTTCTAAGTTAAAAAAATTCAACAATTTCAATATAAAGGCTATAACAAAAGTTCCAAGTTAAAAAAACTCACCAATTTCACTATAAAAACCTTAAGAAAAGTTTTTAGTGAAAAACTTAACTATTTCACTATAAACACTATTCCAAAAGTTAATTGTTAAAAAAATCACTAATTTCAATCTAAAGACCATAACAAAAGTTCAAAGTCAAAAAAACACACCAACTTCACTATAAAAACCATAGCAAAAGTTCCAAGTGTAAAAACTCACCAAATTCTATCTAAGAACCTTAACTAATTTTCAAAGTTAAATAAAACACCCCCAATTTCACTATTAAAACCATTACAATAGTTCCTAGTGAAAAAATCACCAATGTCTCTATAAAGACCATAACAAAAGTTCTAAGTTAAAAAAACTAAACAATTTCACTATAAACACTATTCCAAAAGTTAATTGTTAATTAAATCACTAATTTCAATCTAAAGACCATAACAAAAGTTCAAAGTCAAAAAAACACACCAACTTCACTATAAAAACCATAGCAAAAGTTCCAAGTGTAAAAACTCACCAAATTCTATCTAAGAACCTTAACTAATTTTCAAAGTTAAATAAAACACCCCCAATTTCACTATTAAAACCATTACAATAGTTCCTAGTGAAAAAATCACCAATGTCACTATAAAGACCATAACAAAAGTTCAAAGTTAAAAATCACACCAATTTCTCTCTAATTCCTTAACAAAAGTTCAATGTTATAAAACTATCCAATTTCACTATAAAGACCATAATAAAATATCAGAATTAAAAAACTCACGAATTATACTATAAACTCCAAAACAAATTTGACAAACGAAAAAACGCACAAATTTCTCTCTATAAACCATAACAAAAGTTCAAAGTTATAACACTCTTCGATTTCACTATAAAAATTATTACAAAATTTCCAAGAAAGAAAGCTCGCAAAATTCTCTACAAAGACCATAACAAAAGTTCTAAGTTAAAAAAACTCAACAATTTCAATATAAAGACCATAACAAAAGTTCCAAGTTAAAAAACTCACCAATTTCACTATAAAAACCTTAAGAAACGTTTTTAGTGAAAAACATAACTATTTCACTGTAAACACTATTTCAAAAGTTAATTGTTAAAAAATCACCAATTTGAATCTAAAGACCATAACAAAAGTTCAAAGTCAAAAAAACACACCAACTTCACTATAAAAACCATAGCAAAAGTTCCAAGTGTAAAAACTCACCAAATTCTATCTAAAAACCTTAACTAATTTTCAAAGTTAAAAAAAACTCCCCCAATTTCACTATTAAAACCATTACAATAGTTCCGAGTGAATAAACTCACCAATGTCACAATAAAGATCATTACAAAAGTTCAAAGTTAAAAATCACACCAGTTTTTCTCTAAATCCTTAACAAATGTTCAAAGTCATAAAACTATCCAATTTCACTATAAAGACCATAACAAAATATCAGAATTAAAAAACTCACGAATTATACTATAAACCCCTAAACAAATTTGACAACCGAAAAAACGCACCAATTTCTCTCTAAAAACTATAACACTCTTCGATTTCACTATAAAAATTATTACAAAATTTCAAAGAAAGAAAACTCGCAAAATTCTCTACAAAGACCATAAAAAAAGTTCTAAGTTAAAAAAATTCCACAATTTCAATATAAAGGCTATAACAAAAGTTCCAAGTTAAAAAAACTCACCAATTTCACTATAAAAACCTTAAGAAAAGTTTTTAGTGAAAAACTTAACTATTTCACTATAAACACTATTCCAAAAGTTAATTGTTAAAAAAATCACTAATTTCAATCTAAAGACCATAACAAAAGTTCAAAGTCAAAAAAACACACCAACATCACTATAAAAACCATAGCAAAAGTTCCAAGTGTAAAAACTCACCAAATTCTATCTAAGAACCTTAACTAATTTTCAAAGTTAAATAAAACACCTCCAATTTCACTATTAAAACCATTACAATAGTTCCTAGTGAAAAAATCACCAATGTCACTATAAAGACCATAACAAAAGTTCAAAGTTAAAAATCACACCAATTTCTCTCTAATTCCTTAACAAAAGTTCAATGTTATAAAACTATCCAATTTCACTATAAAGACCATAATAAAATATCAGAATTAAAAAACTCACGAGTTATACTATAAACTCCAAAACAAAATTGACAACCTAAAAAACGCACCAATTTCTGTCTAAAAACCATAACAAAAGTTCAAAGTTATAACACTGTTCGATTTCACTATAAAAACTATTACAAAATTTCCAAGAAAGAAAACTCGTAAAATTCTCTACAAAGACCATAACAAAAGTTCCAAGTTAAAAAACTCACCAATTTCACTATAAAAACCTTAAGAAACGTTTTTAGTGAAAAACATAACTATTTCACTGTAAACACTATTTCAAAAGTTAATTGTTAAAAAATCACCAATTTGAATCTAAAGACCATAACAAAAGTTCAAAGTCAAAAAAACACACCAACTTCACTATAAAAACCATAGCAAAAGTTCCAAGTGTAAAAACTCACCAAATTCTATCTAAAAACCTTAACTAATTTTCAAAGTTAAATAAAACTCCCCCAATTTCACTATTAAAACCATTACAATAGTTCCGAGTGAATAAACTCACCAATGTCACAATAAAGATCATTACAAAAGTTCAAAGTTAAAAATCACACCAGTTTTTCTCTAAATCCTTAACAAATGTTCAAAGTCATAAAACTATCCAATTTCACTATAAAGACCATAACAAAATATCAGAATTAAAAAACTCACGAATTATACTATAAACTCCAAAACAAATTTGACAACCGAAAAAACGCACAAATTTCTCTCTATAAACCATAACAAAAGTTCAAAGTTATAACACTCTTCGATTTCACTATAAAAATTATTACAAAATTTCCAAGAAAGAAAGCTCGCAAAATTCTCTACAAAGACCATAACAAAAGTTCTAAGTTAAAAAAACTCAACAATTTCAATATAAAGACCATAACAAAAGTTCCAAGTTAAAAAACTCACCAATTTCACTATAAAAACCTTAAGAAACGTTTTTAGTGAAAAACATAACTATTTCACTGTAAACACTATTTCAAAAGTTAATTGTTAAAAAATCACCAATTTGAATCTAAAGACCATAACAAAAGTTCAAAGTCAAAAAAACACACCAACTTCACTATAAAAACCATAGCAAAAGTTCCAAGTGTAAAAACTCACCAAATTCTATCTAAAAACCTTAACTAATTTTCAAAGTTAAAAAAAACTCCCCCAATTTCACTATTAAAACCATTACAATAGTTCCGAGTGAATAAACTCACCAATGTCACAATAAAGATCATTACAAAAGTTCAAAGTTAAAAATCACACCAGTTTTTCTCTAAATCCTTAACAAATGTTCAAAGTCATAAAACTATCCAATTTCACTATAAAGACCATAACAAAATATCAGAATTAAAAAACTCACGAATTATACTATAAACCCCTAAACAAATTTGACAACCGAAAAAACGCACCAATTTCTCTCTAAAAACTATAACACTCTTCGATTTCACTATAAAAATTATTACAAAATTTCAAAGAAAGAAAACTCGCAAAATTCACTACAAAGACCATAAAAAAAGTTCTAAGTTAAAAAAACTCAACAATTTCAATATAAAGGCTATAACAAAAGTTCTAAGTTAAAAAAACTCACCAATTTCACTATAAAAACCTTAAGAAAAGTTTTTAGTGAAAAACTTAACTATTTCACTATAAACACTATTCCAAAAGTTAATTGTTAAAAAAATCACTAACTTCAATCTAAAGACAATAACAAAAGTTCAAAGTCAAAAAAACCCACCAACTTCACTATAAAAACTATAGCAAAAGTTCCAAGTGTAAAAACTCACCAAATTCTATCTAAGAACCTTAACTAATTTTCAAAGTTAAATAAAACACCCCCAATTTCACTATTAAAACCATTACAATAGTTCCTAGTGAAAAAATCACCAATGTCACTATAAAGACCATAACAAAAGTTCAAAGTTAAAAATCACACCAATTTCTCTCTAATTCCTTAACAAAAGTTCAATGTTATAAAACTATCCAATTTCACTATAAAGATCATAATATAATATCAGAATTAAAAAACTCACGAATTATACTATAAACTCCAAAACAAAATTGACAACCTAAAAAACGCACCAATTTCTGTCTAAAAACCATAACAAAAGTTCAAAGTTATAACACTGTTCGATTTCACTATAAAAACTATTACAAAATTTCCAAGAAAGAAAACTCGTAAAATTCTCTACAAAGACCATAACAAAAGTTCCAAGTTAAAAAACTCACCAATTTCACTATAAAAACCTTAAGAAACGTTTTTAGTGAAAAACATAACTATTTCACTGTAAACACTATTTCAAAAGTTAATTGTTAAAAAATCACCAATTTGAATCTAAAGACCATAACAAAAGTTCAAAGTCAAAAAAACACACCAACTTCACTATAAAAACCATAGCAAAAGTTCCAAGTGTAAAAACTCACCAAATTCTATCTAAAAACCTTAACTAATTTTCAAAGTTAAATAAAACTCCCCCAATTTCACTATTAAAACCATTACAATAGTTCCGAGTGAATAAACTCACCAATGTCACAATAAAGATCATTACAAAAATTCAAAGTTAAAAATCACACCAGTTTTTCTCTAAATCCTTAACAAATGTTCAAAGTCATAAAACTATCCAATTTCACTATAAAGACCATAACAAAATATCAGAATTAAAAAACTCACGAATTATACTATAAACTCCAAAACAAATTTGACAACCGAAAAAACGCACAAATTTCTCTCTATAAACCATAACAAAAGTTCAAAGTTATAACACTCTTCGATTTCACTATAAAAATTATTACAAAATTTACAAGAAAGAAAGCTCGCAAAATTCTCTACAAAGACCATAACAAAAGTTCTAAGTTAAAAAAACTCAACAATTTCAATATAAAGACCATAACAAAAGTTCCAAGTTAAAAAACTCACCAATTTCACTATAAAAACCTTAAGAAACGTTTTTAGTGAAAAACATAACTATTTCACTGTAAACACTATTTCATAAGTTAATTGTTAAAAAATCGCCAATTTGAATCTAAAGACCATAACAAAAGTTCAAAGTCAAAAAAACACACCAACTTCACTATAAAAACCATAGCAAAAGTTCCAAGTGTAAAAACTCACCAAATTCTATTTAAAAACCTTAACTAATTTTCAAAGTTAAATAAAACTCCCCTAATTTCACTATTAAAACCATTACAATAGTTCCGAGTGAATAAACTCACCAATGTCACAATAAAGATCATTACAAAAGTTCAAAGTTAAAAATCACACCAGTTTTTCTCTAAATCCTTAACAAATGTTCAAAGTCATAAAACTATCCAATTTCACTATAAAGACCATAACAAAATATCAGAATTAAAAAACTCACGAATTATACAATAAACTCCTAAACAAATTTGACAACCGAAAAAACGCACAAATTTCTCTCTATAAACCATAACAAAAGTTCAAAGTTATAACACTCTTCGATTTCACTATAAAAATTATTACAAAATTTCCAAGAAAGAAAGCTCGCAAAATTCTCTACAAAGACCATAACAAAAGTTCTAAGTTAAAAAAACTCAACAATTTCAATATAAAGACCATAACAAAAGTTCCAAGTCAAAAAACTCACCAATTTCACTATAAAAACCTTAAGAAACGTTTTTAGTGAAAAACATAACTATTTCACTGTAAACACTATTTCAAAAGTTAATTGTTAAAAAATCACCAATTTGAATCTAAAGACCATAACAAAAGTTCAAAGTCAAAAAAACACACCAACTTCACTATAAAAACCATAGCAAAAGTTCCAAGTGTAAAAACTCACCAAATTCTATCTAAAAACCTTAACTAATTTTCAAAGTTAAAAAAAACTCCCCCAATTTCATTATTAAAACCATTACAATAGTTCCGAGTGAATAAACTCACCAATGTCACAATAAAGATCATTACAAAAGTTCAAAGTTAAAAATCACACCAGTTTTTCTCTAAATCCTTAACAAATGTTCAAAGTCATAAAACTATCCAATTTCACTGTAAAGACCATAACAAAATATCAGAATTAAAAAACTCACGAATTATACTATAAACCCCTAAACAAATTTGACAACCGAAAAAACGCACCAATTTCTCTCTAAAAACTATAACACTCTTCGATTTCACTATAAAAATTATTACAAAATTTCAAAGAAAGAAAACTCGCAAAATTCTCTACAAAGACCGTAAAAAAAGTTCTAAGTTAAAAAAATTCAACAATTTCAATATAAAGGCTATAACAAAAGTTCCAAGTTAAAAAAACTCACCAATTTCACTATAAAAACCTTAAGAAAAGTTTTTAGTGAAAAACTTAACTATTTCACTATAAACACTATTCCAAAAGTTAATTGTTAAAAAAATCACTAATTTCAATCTAAAGACCATAA
The DNA here is from genome assembly GCA_963859935.3 of Lathyrus sativus. Classification (NCBI taxonomy): domain Eukaryota; kingdom Viridiplantae; phylum Streptophyta; class Magnoliopsida; order Fabales; family Fabaceae; genus Lathyrus; species Lathyrus sativus. Next base: position 201,227,245 of record OZ012740.1, on the reverse strand, counting down.
CAAAAGTTCAAAGTCAAAAAAACACACCAACTTCACTATAAAAACCATAGCAAAAGTTCCAAGTGTAAAAACTCACCAAATTCTATCTAAGAACCTTAACTAATTTTCAAAGTTAAATAAAACACCCCCAATTTCACTATTAAAACCATTACAATAGTTCCTAGTGAAAAAATCACCAATGTCACTATAAAGACCATAACAAAAGTTCAAAGTTAAAAATCACACCAATTTCTCTCTAATTCCTTAACAAAAGTTCAATGTTATAAAACTATCCAATTTCACTATAAAGACCATAATAAAATATCAGAATTAAAAAACTCACGAATTATACTATAAACTCCAAAACAAAATTGACAACCTAAAAAACGCACCAATTTCTGTCTAAAAACCATAACAAAAGTTCAAAGTTATAACACTGTTCGATTTCACTATAAAAACTATTACAAAATTTCCAAGAAAGAAAACTCGTAAAATTCTCTACAAAGACCATAACAAAAGTTCCAAGTTAAAAAACTCACCAATTTCACTATAAAAACCTTAAGAAACGTTTTTAGTGAAAAACATAACTATTTCACTGTAAACACTATTTCAAAAGTTAATTGTTAAAAAATCACCAATTTGAATCTAAAGACCATAACAAAAGTTCAAAGTCAAAAAAACACACCAACTTCACTATAAAAACCATAGCAAAAGTTCCAAGTGTAAAAACTCACCAAATTCTATCTAAAAACCTTCACTAATTTTCAAAGTTAAAAAAAACTCCCCCAATTTCACTATTAAAACCATTACAATAGTTCCGAGTGAATAAACTCACCAATGTCACAATAAAGATCATTACAAAAGTTCAAAGTTAAAAATCACACCAGTTTTTCTCTAAATCCTTAACAAATGTTCAAAGTCATAAAACTATCCAATTTCACTGTAAAGACCATAACAAAATATCAGAATTAAAAAACTCACGAATTATACTATAAACCCCTAAACAAATTTGACAACCGAAAAAACGCACCAATTTCTCTCTAAAAACTATAACACTCTTCGATTTCACTATAAAAATTATTACAAAATTTCAAAGAAAGAAAACTCGCAAAATTCTCTACAAAGACCGTAAAAAAAGTTCTAAGTTAAAAAAATTCAACAATTTCAATATAAAGGCTATAACAAAAGTTCCAAGTTAAAAAAACTCACCAATTTCACTATAAAAACCTTAAGAAAAGTTTTTAGTGAAAAACTTAACTATTTCACTATAAACACTATTCCAAAAGTTAATTGTTAAAAAAATCACTAATTTCAATCTAAAGACCATAACAAAAGTTCAAAGTCAAAAAAACACACCAACTTCACTATATAAACCATAGCAAAAGTTCCAAGTGTAAAAACTCACCAAATTCTATCTAAGAACCTTAACTAATTTTCAAAGTTAAATAAAACACCCCCAATTTCACTATTAAAACCATTACAATAGTTCCTAGTGAAAAAATCACCAATGTCACTATAAAGACCATAACAAAAGTTCAAAGTTAAAAATCACACCAATTTCTCTCTAATTCCTTAACAAAAGTTCAATGTTATAAAACTATCCAATTTCACTATAAAGACCATAATAAAATATCAGAATTAAAAAACTCACGAATTATACTATAAACTCCAAAACAAAATTGACAACCTAAAAAACGCACCAATTTCTGTCTAAAAACCATAACAAAAGTTCAAAGTTATAACACTGTTCGATTTCACTATAAAAACTATTACAAAATTTCCAAGAAAGAAAACTCGTAAAATTCTCTACAAAGACCATAACAAAAGTTCCAAGTTAAAAAACTCACCAATTTCACTATAAAAACCTTAAGAAACGTTTTTAGTGAAAAACATAACTATTTCACTGTAAACACTATTTCAAAAGTTAATTGTTAAAAAATCACCAATTTGAATCTAAAGACCATAACAAAAGTTCAAAGTCAAAAAAACACACCAACTTCACTATAAAAACCATAGCAAAAGTTCCAAGTGTAAAAACTCACCAAATTCTATCTAAAAACCTTCACTAATTTTCAAAGTTAAAAAAAACTCCCCCAATTTCACTATTAAAACCATTACAATAGTTCCGAGTGAATAAACTCACCAATGTCACAATAAAAATCATTACAAAAGTTCAAAGTTAAAAATCACACCAGTTTTTCTCTAAATCCTTAACAAATGTTCAAAGTCATAAAACTATCCAATTCCACTATAAAGACCATAACAAAATATCAGAATTAAAAAACTCACGAATTATACTATAAACCCCTAAACAAATTTGACAACCGAAAAAACGCACCAATTTCTCTCTAAAAACTATAACACTCTTCGATTTCACTATAAAAATTATTACAAAATTTCAAAGAAAGAAAACTCGCAAAATTCTCTACAAAGACCGTAAAAAAAGTTCTAAGTTAAAAAAATTCAACAATTTCAATATAAAGGCTATAACAAAAGTTCCAAGTTAAAAAAACTCACCAATTTCACTATAAAAACCTTAAGAAAAGTTTTTAGTGAAAAACTTAACTATTTCACTATAAACACTATTCCAAAAGTTAATTGTTAAAAAAATCACTAATTTCAATCTAAAGACCATAACAAAAGTTCAAAGTCAAAAAAACACACCAACTTCACTATAAAAACCATAGCAAAAGTTCCAAGTGTAAAAACTCACCAAATTCTATCTAAGAACCTTAACTAATTTTCAAAGTTAAATAAAACACCCCCAATTTCACTATTAAAACCATTACAATAGTTCCTAGTGAAAAAATCACCAATGTCACTATAAAGACCATAACAAAAGTTCAAAGTTAAAAATCACACCAATTTCTCTCTAATTCCTTAACAAAAGTTCAATGTTATAAAACTATCCAATTTCACTATAAAGACCATAATAAAATATCAGAATTAAAAAACTCACGAATTATACTATAAACTCCAAAACAAAATTGACAACCTAAAAAACGCACCAATTTCTGTCTAAAAACCATAACAAAAGTTCAAAGTTATAACACTGTTCGATTTCACTATAAAAACTATTACAAAATTTCCAAGAAAGAAAACTCGTAAAATTCTCTACAAAGACCATAACAAAAGTTCCAAGTTAAAAAACTCACCAATTTCACTATAAAAACCTTAAGAAACGTTTTTAGTGAAAAACATAACTATTTCACTGTAAACACTATTTCAAAAGTTAATTGTTAAAAAATCACCAATTTGAATCTAAAGACCATAACAAAAGTTCAAAGTCAAAAAAACACACCAACTTCACTATAAAAACCATAGCAAAAGTTCCAAGTGTAAAAACTCACCAAATTCTATCTAAAAACCTTCACTAATTTTCAAAGTTAAAAAAAACTCCCCCAATTTCACTATTAAAACCATTACAATAGTTCCGAGTGAATAAACTCACCAATGTCACAATAAAGATCATTACAAAAGTTCAAAGTTAAAAATCACACCAGTTTTTCTCTAAATCCCTAACAAATGTTCAAAGTCATAAAACTATCCAATTCCACTATAAAGACCATAACAAAATATCAGAATTAAAAAACTCACGAATTATACTATAAACCCCTAAACAAATTTGACAACCGAAAAAACGCACCAATTTCTCTCTAAAAACTATAACACTCTTCGATTTCACTATAAAAATTATTACAAAATTTCAAAGAAAGAAAACTCGCAAAATTCTCTACAAAGACCGTAAAAAAAGTTCTAAGTTAAAAAAATTCAACAATTTCAATATAAAGGCTATAACAAAAGTTCCAAGTTAAAAAAACTCACCAATTTCACTATAAAAACCTTAAGAAAAGTTTTTAGTGAAAAACTTAACTATTTCACTATAAACACTATTCCAAAAGTTAATTGTTAAAAAAATCACTAATTTCAATCTAAAGACCATAAAAAAAGTTCAAAGTCAAAAAAACACACCAACTTCACTATAAAAACCATAGCAAAAGTTCCAAGTGTAAAAACTCACCAAATTCTATCTAAGAACCTTAACTAATTTTCAAAGTTAAATAAAACACCCCCAATTTCACTATTAAAACCATTACAATAGTTCCTAGTGAAAAAATCACCAATGTCACTATAAAGACCATAACAAAAGTTCAAAGTTAAAAATCACACCAATTTCTCTCTAATTCCTTAACAAAAGTTCAATGTTATAAAACTATCCAATTTCACTATAAAGACCATAATAAAATATCAGAATTAAAAAACTCACGAATTATACTATAAACTCCAAAACAAAATTGACAACCTAAAAAACGCACCAATTTCTGTCTAAAAACCATAACAAAAGTTCAAAGTTATAACACTGTTCGATTTCACTATAAAAACTATTACAAAATTTCCAAGAAAGAAAACTCGTAAAATTCTCTACAAAGACCATAACAAAAGTTCCTAGTTAAAAAACTCACCAATTTCACTATAAAAACCTTAAGAAACGTTTTTAGTGAAAAACATAACTATTTCACTGTAAACACTATTTCAAAAGTTAATTGTTAAAAAATCACCAATTTGAATCTAAAGACCATAACAAAAGTTCAAAGTCAAAAAAACACACCAACTTCACTATAAAAACCATAGCAAAAGTTCCAAGTGTAAAAACTCACCAAATTCTATCTAAAAACCTTAACTAATTTTCAAAGTTAAATAAAACTCCCCCAATTTCACTATTAAAACCATTACAATAGTTCCGAGTGAATAAACTCACCAATGTCACAATAAAGATCATTACAAAAGTTCAAAGTTAAAAATCACACCAGTTTTTCTCTAAATCCTTAACAAATGTTCAAAGTCATAAAACTATCCAATTTCACTATAAAGACCATAACAAAATATCAGAATTAAAAAACTCACGAATTATACTATAAACCCCTAAACAAATTTGACAACCGAAAAAACGCACCAATTTCTCTCTAAAAACTATAACACTCTTCGATTTCACTATAAAAGTTATTACAAAATTTCAAAGAAAGAAAACTCGCAAAATTCTCTACAAAGACCATAAAAAAAGTTCTAAGTTAAAAAAATTCAACAATTTCAATATAAAGGCTATAACAAAAGTTCCAAGTTAAAAAAACTCACCAATTTCACTATAAAAACCTTAAGAAAAGTTTTTAGTGAAAAACTTAACTATTTCACTATAAACACTATTCCAAAAGTTAATTGTTAAAAAAATCACTAATTTCAATCTAAAGACCATAACAAAAGTTCAAAGTCAAAAAAACACACCAACTTCACTATAAAAACCATAGCAAAAGTTCCAAGTGTAAAAACTCACCAAATTCTATCTAAGAACCTTAACTAATTTTCAAAGTTAAATAAAACACCCCCAATTTCACTATTAAAACCATTACAATAGTTCCTAGTGAAAAAATCACCAATGTCACTATAAAGACCATAACAAAAGTTCAAAGTTAAAAATCACACCAATTTCTCTCTAATTCCTTAACAAAAGTTCAATGTTATAAAACTATCCAATTTCACTATAAAGACCATAATAAAATATCAGAATTAAAAAACTCACGAATTATACTATAAACTCCAAAACAAAATTGACAACCTAAAAAACGCACCAATTTCTGTCTAAAAACCATAACAAAAGTTCAAAGTTATAACACTGTTCGATTTCACTATAAAAACTATTACAAAATTTCCAAGAAAGAAAACTCGTAAAATTCTCTACAAAGACCATAACAAAAGTTCCAAGTTAAAAAACTCACCAATTTCACTATAAAAACCTTAAGAAACGTTTTTAGTGAAAAACATAACTATTTCACTGTAAACACTATTTCAAAAGTTAATTGTTAAAAAATCACCAATTTGAATCTAAAGACCATAACAAAAGTTCAAAGTCAAAAAAACACACCAACTTCACTATAAAAACCATAGCAAAAGTTCCAAGTGTAAAAACTCACCAAATTCTATCTAAAAACCTTAACTAATTTTCAAAGTTAAATAAAACTCCCCCAATTTCACTATTAAAACCATTACAATAGTTCCGAGTGAATAAACTCACCAATGTCACAATAAAGATCATTACAAAAGTTCAAAGTTAAAAATCACACCAGTTTTTCTCTAAATCCTTAACAAATGTTCAAAGTCATAAAACTATCCAATTTCACTATAAAGACCATAACAAAATATCAGAATTAAAAAACTCACGAATTATACTATAAACCCCTAAACAAATTTGACAACCGAAAAAACGCACCAATTTCTCTCTAAAAACTATAACACTCTTCGATTTCACTATAAAAATTATTACAAAATTTCAAAGAAAGAAAACTCGCAAAATTCACTACAAAGACCATAAAAAAAGTTCTAAGTTAAAAAAACTCAACAATTTCAATATAAAGGCTATAACAAAAGTTCTAAGTTAAAAAAACTCACCAATTTCACTATAAAAACCTTAAGAAAAGTTTTTAGTGAAAAACTTAACTATTTCACTATAAACACTATTCCAAAAGTTAATTGTTAAAAAAATCACTAACTTCAATCTAAAGACCATAACAAAAGTTCAAAGTCAAAAAAACCCACCAACTTCACTATAAAAACTATAGCAAAAGTTCCAAGTGTAAAAACTCACCAAATTCTATCTAAAAACCTTAACTAATTTTCAAAGTTAAAAAAAACTCCCCCAATTTCACTATTAAAACCATTACAATAGATCCGAATGAATAAACTCACCAATGTCACAATAAAGATCATTACAAAAGTTCAAAGTTAAAAATCACACCAGTTTTTCTCTAAATCCTTAACAAATGTTCAAAGTCATAAAACTATCCAATTCCACTATAAAGACCATAACAAAATATCAGAATTAAAAAACTCACGAATTATACTATAAACCCCTAAACAAATTTGACAACCGAAAAAACGCACCAATTTCTCTCTAAAAACTATAACACTCTTCGATTTCACTATAAAAATTATTACAAAATTTCAAAGAAAGAAAACTCGCAAAATTCTCTACAAAGACCGTAAAAAAAGTTCTAAGTTAAAAAAATTCAACAATTTCAATATAAAGGCTATAACAAAAGTTCCAAGTTAAAAAAACTCACCAATTTCACTATAAAAACCTTAAGAAAAGTTTTTAGTGAAAAACTTAACTATTTCACTATAAACACTATTCCAAAAGTTAATTGTTAAAAAAATCACTAATTTCAATCTAAAGACCATAACAAAAGTTCAAAGTCAAAAAAACACACCAACTTCACTATAAAAACCATAGCAAAAGTTCCAAGTGTAAAAACTCACCAAATTCTATCTAAGAACCTTAACTAATTTTCAAAGTTAAATAAAACACCCCCAATTTCACTATTAAAACCATTACAATAGTTCCTAGTGAAAAAATCACCAATGTCACTATAAAGACCATAACAAAAGTTCAAAGTTAAAAATCACACCAATTTCTCTCTAATTCCTTAACAAAAGTTCAATGTTATAAAACTATCCAATTTCACTATAAAGACCATAATAAAATATCAGAATTAAAAAACTCACGAATTATACTATAAACTCCAAAACAAAATTGACAACCTAAAAAACGCACCAATTTCTGTCTAAAAACCATAACAAAAGTTCAAAGTTATAACACTGTTCGATTTCACTATAAAAACTATTACAAAATTTCCAAGAAAGAAAACTCGTAAAATTCTCTACAAAGACCATAACAAAAGTTCCAAGTTAAAAAACTCACCAATTTCACTATAAAAAACTTAAGAAACGTTTTTAGTGAAAAACATAACTATTTCACTGTAAACACTATTTCAAAAGTTAATTGTTAAAAAATCACCAATTTGAATCTAAAGACCATAACAAAAGTTCAAAGTCAAAAAAACACACCAACTTCACTATAAAAACCATAGCAAAAGTTCCAAGTGTAAAAACTCACCAAATTCTATCTAAAAACCTTAACTAATTTTCAAAGTTAAATAAAACTCCCCCAATTTCACTATTAAAACCATTACAATAGTTCCGAGTGAATAAACTCACCAATGTCACAATAAAGATCATTACAAAAGTTCAAAGTTAAAAATCACACCAGTTTTTCTCTAAATCCTTAACAAATGTTCAAAGTCATAAAACTATCCAATTTCACTATAAAGACCATAACAAAATATCAGAATTAAAAAACTCACGAATTATACTATAAACTCCAAAACAAATTTGACAACCGAAAAAACGCACAAATTTCTCTCTATAAACCATAACAAAAGTTCAAAGTTATAACACTCTTCGATTTCACTATAAAAATTATTACAAAATTTCCAAGAAAGAAAGCTCGCAAAATTCTCTACAAAGACCATAACAAAAGTTCTAAGTTAAAAAAACTCAACAATTTCAATATAAAGACCATAACAAAAGTTCCAAGTTAAAAAACTCACCAATTTCACTATAAAAACCTTAAGAAACGTTTTTAGTGAAAAACATAACTATTTCACTGTAAACACTATTTCAAAAGTTAATTGTTAAAAAATCACCAATTTGAATCTAAAGACCATAACAAAAGTTCAAAGTCAAAAAAACACACCAACTTCACTATAAAAACCATAGCAAAAGTTCCAAGTGTAAAAACTCACCAAATTCTATCTAAAAACCTTAACTAATTTTCAAAGTTAAAAAAAACTCCCCCAATTTCACTATTAAAACCATTACAATAGTTCCGAGTGAATAAACTCACCAATGTCACAATAAAGATCATTACAAAAGTTCAAAGTTAAAAATCACACCAGTTTTTCTCTAAATCCTTAACAAATGTTCAAAGTCATAAAACTATCCAATTTCACTATAAAGACCATAACAAAATATCAGAATTAAAAAACTCACGAATTATACTATAAACCCCTAAACAAATTTGACAACCGAAAAAACGCACCAATTTCTCTCTAAAAACTATAACACTCTTCGATTTCACTATAAAAATTATTACAAAATTTCAAAGAAAGAAAACTCGCAAAATTCTCTACAAAGACCATAAAAAAAGTTCTAAGTTAAAAAAACTCAACAATTTCAATATAAAGGCTATAACAAAAGTTCCAAGTTAAAAAAAACTCACCAATTTCACTATAAAAACCTTAAGAAAAGTTTTTAGTGAAAAACTTAACTATTTCACTATAAACACTATTCCAAAAGTTAATTGTTAAAAAAATCACTAAATTCAATCTAAAGACCATAACAAAAGTTCAAAGTCAAAAAAACACACCAACTTCACTATAAAAACCATAGCAAAAGTTCCAAGTGTAAAAACTCACCAAATTCTATCTAAGAACCTTAACTAATTTTCAAAGTTAAATAAAACACCCCCAATTTCACTATTAAAACCATTACAATAGTTCCTAGTGAAAAAATCACCAATGTCACTATAAAGACCATAACAAAAGTTCAAAGTTAAAAATCACACCAATTTCTCTCTAATTCCTTAACAAAAGTTCAATGTTATAAAACTATCCAATTTCACTATAAAGACCATAATAAAATATCAGAATTAAAAAACTCACGAATTATACTATAAACTCCAAAACAAAATTGACAACCTAAAAAACGCACCAATTTCTGTCTAAAAACCATAACAAAAGTTCAAAGTTATAACACTGTTCGATTTCACTATAAAAACTATTACAAAATTTCCAAGAAAGAAAACTCGTAAAATTCTCTACAAAGACCATAACAAAAGTTCCAAGTTAAAAAACTCACCAATTTCACTATAAAAACCTTAAGAAACGTTTTTAGTGAAAAACATAACTATTTCACTGTAAACACTATTTCAAAAGTTAATTGTTAAAAAATCACCAATTTGAATCTAAAGACCATAACAAAAGTTCAAAGTCAAAAAAACACACCAACTTCACTATAAAAACCATAGCAAAAGTTCCAAGTGTAAAAACTCACCAAATTCTATCTAAAAACCTTAACTAATTTTCAAAGTTAAATAAAACTCCCCCAATTTCACTATTAAAACCATTACAATAGTTCCGAGTGAATAAACTCACCAATGTCACAATAAAGATCATTACAAAAGTTCAAAGTTAAAAATCACACCAGTTTTTCTCTAAATCCTTAACAAATGTTCAAAGTCATAAAACTATCCAATTTCACTATAAAGACCATAACAAAATATCAGAATTAAAAAACTCACGAATTATACTATAAACTCCAAAACAAATTTGACAACCGAAAAAACGCACAAATTTCTCTCTATAAACCATAACAAAAGTTCAAAGTTATAACACTCTTCGATTTCACTATAAAAATTATTACAAAATTTCCAAGAAAGAAAGCTCGCAAAATTCTCTACAAAGACCATAACAAAAGTTCTAAGTTAAAAAAACTCAACAATTTCAATATAAAGACCATAACAAAAGTTCCAAGTTAAAAAACTCACCAATTTCACTATAAAAACCTTAAGAAACGTTTTTAGTGAAAAACATAACTATTTCACTGTAAACACTATTTCAAAAGCTAATTGTTAAAAAATCACCAATTTGAATCTAAAGACCATAACAAAAGTTCAAAGTCAAAAACACACACCAACTTCACTATAAAAACCATAGCAAAAGTTCCAAGTGTAAAAACTCACCAAATTCTATTTAAAAACCTTAACTAATTTTCAAAGTTAAAAAAAACTCCCCCAATTTCACTATTAAAACCATTACAATAGTTCCGAGTGAATAAACTCACCAATGTCACAATAAAGATCATTACAAAAGTTCAAAGTTAAAAATCACACCAGTTTTTCTCTAAATCCTTAACAAACGTTCAAAGTCATAAAACTATCCAATTTCACTATAAAGACCATAACAAAATATCAGAATTAAAAAACTCACGAATTATACTATAAACCCCTAAACAAATTTGACAACCGAAAAAACGCACCAATTTCTCTCTAAAAACTATAACACTCTTCGATTTCACTATAAAAGTTATTACAAAATTTCAAAGAAAGAAAACTCGCAAAATTCTCTACAAAGACCATAAAAAAAGTTCTAAGTTAAAAAAATTCAACAATTTCAATATAAAGGCTATAACAAAAGTTCCAAGTTAAAAAAACTCACCAATTTCACTATAAAAACCTTAAGAAAAGTTTTTAGTGAAAAACTTAACTATTTCACTATAAACACTATTCCAAAAGTTAATTGTTAAAAAAATCACTAATTTCAATCTAAAGACCATAACAAAAGTTCAAAGTCAAAAAAACACACCAACTTCACTATAAAAACCATAGCAAAAGTTCCAAGTGTAAAAACTCACCAAATTCTATCTAAGAACCTTAACTAATTTTCAAAGTTAAATAAAACACCCCCAATTTCACTATTAAAACCATTACAATAGTTCCTAGTGAAAAAATCACCAATGTCACTATAAAGACCATAACAAAAGTTCAAAGTTAAAAATCACACCAATTTCTCTCTAATTCCTTAACAAAAGTTCAATGTTATAAAACTATCCAATTTCACTATAAAGACCATAATAAAATATCAGAATTAAAAAACTCACGAATTATACTATAAACTCCAAAACAAAATTGACAACCTAAAAAACGCACCAATTTCTGTCTAAAAACCATAACAAAAGTTCAAAGTTATAACACTGTTCGATTTCACTATAAAAACTATTACAAAATTTCCAAGAAAGAAAACTCGTAAAATTCTCTACAAAGACCATAACAAAAGTTCCAAGTTAAAAAACTCACCAATTTCACTATAAAAACCTTAAGAAACGTTTTTAGTGAAAAACATAACTATTTCACTGTAAACACTATTTCAAAAGTTAATTGTTAAAAAATCACCAATTTGAATCTAAAGATCATAACAAAAGTTCAAAGTCAAAAAAACACACCAACTTCACTATAAAAACCATAGCAAAAGTTCCAAGTGTAAAAACTCACCAAATTCTATCTAAAAACCTTAACTAATTTTCAAAGTTAAATAAAACTCCCCCAATTTCACTATTAAAACCATTACAATAGTTCCGAGTGAATAAACTCACCAATGTCACAATAAAGATCATTACAAAAGTTCAAAGTTAAAAATCACACCAGTTTTTCTCTAAATCCTTAACAAATGTTCAAAGTCATAAAACTATCCAATTTCACTATAAAGACCATAACAAAATATCAGAATTAAAAAACTCACGAATTATACTATAAACCCCTAAACAAATTTGACAACCGAAAAAACGCACCAATTTCTCTCTAAAAACTATAACACTCTTCGATTTCACTATAAAAATTATTACAAAATTTCAAAGAAAGAAAACTCGCAAAATTCTCTACAAAGACCATAAAAAAAGTTCTAAGTTAAAAAAACTCAACAATTTCAATATAAAGGCTATAACAAAAGTTCCAAGTTAAAAAAACTCACCAATTTCACTATAAAAACCTTAAGAAAAGTTTTTAGTGAAAAACTTAACTATTTCACTATAAACACTATTCCAAAAGTTAATTGTTAAAAAAATCACTAATTTCAATCTAAAGACCATAACAAAAGTTCAAAGTCAAAAAAACACACCAACTTCACTATAAAAACCATAGCAAAAGTTCCAAGTGTAAAAACTCACCAAATTCTATCTAAGAACCTTAACTAATTTTCAAAGTTAAATAAAACACCCCCAATTTCACTATTAAAACCATTACAATAGTTCCTAGTGAAAAAATCACCAATGTCACTATAAAGACCATAACAAAAGTTCAAAGTTAAAAATCACACCAATTTCTCTCTAATTCCTTAACAAAAGTTCAATGTTATAAAACTATCCAATTTCACTATAAAGACCATAATAAAATATCAGAATTAAAAAACTCACGAATTATACTATAAACTCCAAAACAAAATTGACAACCTAAAAAACGCACCAATTTCTGTCTAAAAACCATAACAAAAGTTCAAAGTTATAACACTGTTCGATTTCACTATAAAAACTATTACAAAATTTCCAAGAAAGAAAACTCGTAAAATTCTCTACAAAGACCATAACAAAAGTTCCAAGTTAAAAAACTCACCAATTTCACTATAAAAACCTTAAGAAACGTTTTTAGTGAAAAACATAACTATTTCACTGTAAACACTATTTCAAAAGTTAATTGTTAAAAAATCACCAATTTGAATCTAAAGACCATAACAAAAGTTCAAAGTCAAAAAAACACACCAACTTCACTATAAAAACCATAGCAAAAGTTCCAAGTGTAAAAACTCACCAAATTCTATCTAAAAACCTTAACTAATTTTCAAAGTTAAATAAAACTCCCCCAATTTCACTATTAAAACCATTACAATAGTTCCGAGTGAATAAACTCACCAATGTCACAATAAAGATCATTACAAAAGTTCAAAGTTAAAAATCACACCAGTTTTTCTCTAAATCCTTAACAAATGTTCAAAGTCATAAAACTATCCAATTTCACTATAAAGACCATAACAAAATATCAGAATTAAAAAACTCACGAATTATACTATAAACTCCAAAACAAATTTGACAACCGAAAAAACGCACAAATTTCTCTCTATAAACCATAACAAAAGTTCAAAGTTATAACACTCTTCGATTTCACTATAAAAATTATTACAAAATTTCCAAGAAAGAAAGCTCGCAAAATTCTCTACAAAGACCATAACAAAAGTTCTAAGTTAAAAAAACTCAACAATTTCAATATAAAGACCATAACAAAAGTTCCAAGTTAAAAAACTCACCAATTTCACTATAAAAACCTTAAGAAACGTTTTTAGTGAAAAACATAACTATTTCACTGTAAACACTATTTCAAAAGTTAATTGTTAAAAAATCACCAATTTGAATCTAAAGACCATAACAAAAGTTCAAAGTCAAAAACACACACCAACTTCACTATAAAAACCATAGCAAAAGTTCCAAGTGTAAAAACTCACCAAATTCTATTTAAAAACCTTAACTAATTTTCAAAGTTAAAAAAAACTCCCCCAATTTCACTATTAAAACCATTACAATAGTTCCGAGTGAATAAACTCACCAATGTCACAATAAAGATCATTACAAAAGTTCAAAGTTAAAAATCACACCAGTTTTTCTCTAAATCCTTAACAAACGTTCAAAGTCATAAAACTATCCAATTTCACTATAAAGACCATAACAAAATATCAGAATTAAAAAACTCACGAATTATACTATAAACCCCTAAACAAATTTGACAACCGAAAAAACGCACCAATTTCTCTCTAAAAACTATAACACTCTGCGATTTCACTATAAAAGTTATTACAAAATTTCAAAGAAAGAAAACTCGCAAAATTCTCTACAAAGACCATAAAAAAAGTTCTAAGTTAAAAAAATTCAACAATTTCAATATAAAGGCTATAACAAAAGTTCCAAGTTAAAAAAACTCACCAATTTCACTATAAAAACCTTAAGAAAAGTTTTTAGTGAAAAACTTAACTATTTCACTATAAACACTATTCCAAAAGTTAATTGTTAAAAAAATCACTAATTTCAATCTAAAGACCATAACAAAAGTTCAAAGTCAAAAAAACACACCAACTTCACTATAAAAACCATAGCAAAAGTTCCAAGTGTAAAAACTCACCAAATTCTATCTAAGAACCTTAACTAATTTTCAAAGTTAAATAAAACACCCCCAATTTCACTATTAAAACCATTACAATAGTTCCTAGTGAAAAAATCACCAATGTCACTATAAAGACCATAACAAAAGTTCAAAGTTAAAAATCACACCAATTTCTCTCTAATTCCTTAACAAAAGTTCAATGTTATAAAACTATCCAATTTCACTATAAAGACCATAATAAAATATCAGAATTAAAAAACTCACGAATTATACTATAAACTCCAAAACAAAATTGACAACCTAAAAAACGCACCAATTTCTGTCTAAAAACCATAACAAAAGTTCAAAGTTATAACACTGTTCGATTTCACTATAAAAACTATTACAAAATTTCCAAGAAAGAAAACTCGTAAAATTCTCTACAAAGACCATAACAAAAGTTCCAAGTTAAAAAACTCACCAATTTCACTATAAAAACCTTAAGAAACGTTTTTAGTGAAAAACATAACTATTTCACTGTAAACACTATTTCAAAAGTTAATTGTTAAAAAATCACCAATTTGAATCTAAAGACCATAACAAAAGTCAAAGTCAAAAAAACACACCAACTTCACTATAAAAACCATAGCAAAAGTTCCAAGTGTAAAAACTCACCAAATTCTATCTAAAAACCTTAACTAATTTTCAAAGTTAAATAAAACTCCCCCAATTTAACTATTAAAACCATTACAATAGTTCCGAGTGAATAAACTCACCAATGTCACAATAAAGATCATTACAAAAGTTCAAAGTTAAAAATCACACCAGTTTTTCTCTAAATCCTTAACAAATGTTCAAAGTCATAAAACTATCCAATTTCACTATAAAGACCATAACAAAATATCAGAATTAAAAAACTCACGAATTATACTATAAACCCCTAAACAAATTTGACAACCGAAAAAACGCACCAATTTCTCTCTAAAAACTATAACACTCTTCGATTTCACTATAAAAATTATTACAAAATTTCAAAGAAAGAAAACTCGCAAAATTCTCTACAAAGACCATAAAAAAAGTTCTAAGTTAAAAAAACTCAACAATTTCAATATAAAGGCTATAACAAAAGTTCCAAGTTAAAAAAACTCACCAATTTCACTATAAAAACCTTAAGAAAAGTTTTTAGTGAAAAACTTAACTATTTCACTATAAACACTATTCCAAAAGTTAATTGTTAAAAAAATCACTAATTTCAATCTAAAGACCATAACAAAAGTTCAAAGTCAAAAAAACACACCAACTTCACTATAAAAACCATAGCAAAAGTTCCAAGTGTAAAAACTCACCAAATTCTATCTAAGAACCTTAACTAATTTTCAAAGTTAAATAAAACACCCCCAATTTCACTATTAAAACCATTACAATAGTTCCTAGTGAAAAAAATCACCAATGTCACTATAAAGACCATAACAAAAGTTCAAAGTTAAAAATCACACCAATTTCTCTCTAATTCCTTAACAAAAGTTCAATGTTATAAAACTATCCAATTTCACTATAAAGACCATAATAAAATATCAGAATTAAAAAACTCACGAATTATACTATAAACTCCAAAACAAAATTGACAACCTAAAAAACGCACCAATTTCTGTCTAAAAACCATAACAAAAGTTCAAAGTTATAACACTGTTCGATTTCACTATAAAAACTATTACAAAATTTCCAAGAAAGAAAACTCGTAAAATTCTCTACAAAGACCATAACAAAAGTTCCAAGTTAAAAAACTCACCAATTTCACTATAAAAACCTTAAGAAACGTTTTTAGTGAAAAACATAACTATTTCACTGTAAACACTATTTCAAAAGTTAATTGTTAAAAAATCACCAATTTGAATCTAAAGACCATAACAAAAGTTCAAAGTCAAAAAAACACACCAACTTCACTATAAAAACCATAGCAAAAGTTCCAAGTGTAAAAACTCACCAAATTCTATCTAAAAACCTTAACTAATTTTCAAAGTTAAATAAAACTCCCCCAATTTCACTATTAAAACCATTACAATAGTTCCGAGTGAATAAACTCACCAATGTCACAATAAAGATCATTACAAAAGTTCAAAGTTAAAAATCACACCAGTTTTTCTCTAAATCCTTAACAAATGTTCAAAGTCATAAAACTATCCAATTTCACTATAAAGACCATAACAAAATATCAGAATTAAAAAACTCACGAATTATACTATAAACTCCAAAACAAATTTGACAACCGAAAAAACGCACAAATTTCTCTCTATAAACCATAACAAAAGTTCAAAGTTATAACACTCTTCGATTTCACTATAAAAATTATTACAAAATTTCCAAGAAAGAAAGCTCGCAAAATTCTCTACAAAGACCATAACAAAAGTTCTAAGTTAAAAAAACTCAACAATTTCAATATAAAGACCATAACAAAAGTTCCAAGTTAAAAAAACTCACCAATTTCACTATAAAAACCTTAAGAAACGTTTTTAGTGAAAAACATAACTATTTCACTGTAAACACTATTTCAAAAGTTAATTGTTAAAAAATCACCAATTTGAATCTAAAGACCATAACAAAAGTTCAAAGTCAAAAACACACACCAACTTCACTATAAAAACCATAGCAAAAGTTCCAAGTGTAAAAACTCACCAAATTCTATTTAAAAACCTTAACTAATTTTCAAAGTTAAAAAAAACTCCCCCAATTTCACTATTAAAACCATTACAATAGTTCCGAGTGAATAAACTCACCAATGTCACAATAAAGATCATTACAAAAGTTCAAAGTTAAAAATCACACCAGTTTTTCTCTAAATCCTTAACAAATGTTCAAAGTCATAAAACTATCCAATTTCACTATAAAGACCATAACAAAATATCAGAATTAAAAAACTCACGAATTATACTATAAACCCCTAAACAAATTTGACAACCGAAAAAACGCACCAATTTCTCTCTAAAAACTATAACACTCTTCGATTTCACTATAAAAGTTATTACAAAATTTCAAAGAAAGAAAACTCGCAAAATTCTCTACAAAGACCATAAAAAAAGTTCTAAGTTAAAAAAATTCAACAATTTCAATATAAAGGCTATAACAAAAGTTCCAAGTTAAAAAAACTCACCAATTTCACTATAAAAACCTTAAGAAAAGTTTTTAGTGAAAAACTTAACTATTTCACTATAAACACTATTCCAAAAGTTAATTGTTAAAAAAATCACTAATTTCAATCTAAAGACCATAACAAAAGTTCAAAGTCAAAAAAACACACCAACTTCACTATAAAAACCATAGCAAAAGTTCCAAGTGTAAAAACTCACCAAATTCTATCTAAGAACCTTAACTAATTTTCAAAGTTAAATAAAACACCCCCAATTTCACTATTAAAACCATTACAATAGTTCCTAGTGAAAAAATCACCAATGTCACTATAAAGACCATAACAAAAGTTCAAAGTTAAAAATCACACCAATTTCTCTCTAATTCCTTAACAAAAGTTCAATGTTATAAAACTATCCAATTTCACTATAAAGACCATAATAAAATATCAGAATTAAAAAACTCACGAATTATACTATAAACTCCAAAACAAAATTGACAACCTAAAAAACGCACCAATTTCTGTCTAAAAACCATAACAAAAGTTCAAAGTTATAACACTGTTCGATTTCACTATAAAAACTATTACAAAATTTCCAAGAAAGAAAACTCGTAAAATTCTCTACAAAGACCATAACAAAAGTTCCAAGTTAAAAAACTCACCAATTTCACTATAAAAACCTTAAGAAACGTTTTTAGTGAAAAACATAACTATTTCACTGTAAACACTATTTCAAAAGTTAATTGTTAAAAAATCACCAATTTGAATCTAAAGACCATAACAAAAGTTCAAAGTCAAAAAAACACACCAACTTCACTATAAAAACCATAGCAAAAGTTCCAAGTGTAAAAACTCACCAAATTCTATCTAAAAACCTTAACTAATTTTCAAAGTTAAATAAAACTCCCCCAATTTCACTATTAAAACCATTACAATAGTTCCGAGTGAATAAACTCACCAATGTCACAATAAAGATCATTACAAAAGTTCAAAGTTAAAAATCACACCAGTTTTTCTCTAAATCCTTAACAAATGTTCAAAGTCATAAAACTATCCAATTTCACTATAAAGACCATAACAAAATATCAGAATTAAAAAACTCACGAATTATACTATAAACCCCTAAACAAATTTGACAACCGAAAAAACGCACCAATTTCTCTCTAAAAACTATAACACTCTTCGATTTCACTATAAAAATTATTACAAAATTTCAAAGAAAGAAAACTCGCAAAATTCTCTACAAAGACCATAAAAAAAGTTCTAAGTTAAAAAAACTCAACAATTTCAATATAAAGGCTATAACAAAAGTTCCAAGTTAAAAAAACTCACCAATTTCACTATAAAAACCTTAAGAAAAGTTTTTAGTGAAAAACTTAACTATTTCACTATAAACACTATTCCAAAAGTTAATTGTTAAAAAAATCACTAATTTCAATCTAAAGACCATAACAAAAGTTCAAAGTCAAAAAAACACACCAACTTCACTATAAAAACCATAGCAAAAGTTCCAAGTGTAAAAACTCACCAAATTCTATCTAAGAACCTTAACTAATTTTCAAAGTTAAATAAAACACCCCCAATTTCACTATTAAAACCATTACAATAGTTCCTAGTGAAAAAATCACCAATGTCACTATAAAGACCATAACAAAAGTTCAAAGTTAAAAATCACACCAATTTCTCTCTAATTCCTTAACAAAAGTTCAATGTTATAAAACTATCCAATTTCACTATAAAGACCATAATAAAATATCAGAATTAAAAAACTCACGAATTATACTATAAACTCCAAAACAAAATTGACAACCTAAAAAACGCACCAATTTCTGTCTAAAAACCATAACAAAAGTTCAAAGTTATAACACTGTTCGATTTCACTATAAAAACTATTACAAAATTTCCAAGAAAGAAAACTCGTAAAATTCTCTACAAAGACCATAACAAAAGTTCCAAGTTAAAAAACTCACCAATTTCACTATAAAAACCTTAAGAAACGTTTTTAGTGAAAAACATAACTATTTCACTGTAAACACTATTTCAAAAGTTAATTGTTAAAAAATCACCAATTTGAATCTAAAGACCATAACAAAAGTTCAAAGTCAAAAAAACACACCAACTTCACTATAAAAACCATAGCAAAAGTTCCAAGTGTAAAAACTCACCAAATTCTATCTAAAAACCTTAACTAATTTTCAAAGTTAAATAAAACTCCCCCAATTTCACTATTAAAACCATTACAATAGTTCCGAGTGAATAAACTCACCAATGTCACAATAAAGATCATTACAAAAGTTCAAAGTTAAAAATCACACCAGTTTTTCTCTAAATCCTTAACAAATGTTCAAAGTCATAAAACTATCCAATTTCACTATAAAGACCATAACAAAATATCAGAATTAAAAAACTCACGAATTATACTATAAACTCCAAAACAAATTTGACAACCGAAAAAACGCACAAATTTCTCTCTATAAACCATAACAAAAGTTCAAAGTTATAACACTCTTCGATTTCACTATAAAAATTATTACAAAATTTCCAAGAAAGAAAGCTCGCAAAATTCTCTACAAAGACCCTAACAAAAGTTCTAAGTTAAAAAAACTCAACAATTTCAATATAAAGACCATAACAAAAGTTCCAAGTTAAAAAAACTCACCAATTTCACTATAAAAACCTTAAGAAACGTTTTTAGTGAAAAACATAACTATTTCACTGTAAACACTATTTCAAAAGTTAATTGTTAAAAAATCACCAATTTGAATCTAAAGACCATAACAAAAGTTCAAAGTCAAAAACACACACCAACTTCACTATAAAAACCATAGCAAAAGTTCCAAGTGTAAAAACTCACCAAATTCTATTTAAAAACCTTAACTAATTTTCAAAGTTAAAAAAAACTCCCCCAATTTCACTATTAAAACCATTACAATAGTTCCGAGTGAATAAACTCACCAATGTCACAATAAAGATCATTACAAAAGTTCAAAGTTAAAAATCACACCAGTTTTTCTCTAAATCCTTAACAAATGTTCAAAGTCATAAAACTATCCAATTTCACTATAAAGACCATAACAAAATATCAGAATTAAAAAACTCACGAATTATACTATAAACCCCTAAACAAATTTGACAACCGAAAAAACGCACCAATTTCTCTCTAAAAACTATAACACTCTTCGATTTCACTATAAAAGTTATTACAAAATTTCAAAGAAAGAAAACTCGCAAAATTCTCTACAAAGACCATAAAAAAAGTTCTAAGTTAAAAAAATTCAACAATTTCAATATAAAGGCTATAACAAAAGTTCCAAGTTAAAAAAACTCACCAATTTCACTATAAAAACCTTAAGAAAAGTTTTTAGTGAAAAACTTAACTATTTCACTATAAACACTATTCCAAAAGTTAATTGTTAAAAAAATCACTAATTTCAATCTAAAGACCATAACAAAAGTTCAAAGTCAAAAAAACACACCAACTTCACTATAAAAACCATAGCAAAAGTTCCAAGTGTAAAAACTCACCAAATTCTATCTAAGAACCTTAACTAATTTTCAAAGTTAAATAAAACACCCCCAATTTCACTATTAAAACCATTACAATAGTTCCTAGTGAAAAAATCACCAATGTCACTATAAAGACCATAACAAAAGTTCAAAGTTAAAAATCACACCAATTTCTCTCTAATTCCTTAACAAAAGTTCAATGTTATAAAACTATCCAATTTCACTATAAAGACCATAATAAAATATCAGAATTAAAAAACTCACGAATTATACTATAAACTCCAAAACAAAATTGACAACCTAAAAAACGCACCAATTTCTGTCTAAAAACCATAACAAAAGTTCAAAGTTATAACACTGTTCGATTTCACTATAAAAACTATTACAAAATTTCCAAGAAAGAAAACTCGTAAAATTCTCTACAAAGACCATAACAAAAGTTCCAAGTTAAAAAACTCACCAATTTCACTATAAAAACCTTAAGAAACGTTTTTAGTGAAAAACATAACTATTTCACTGTAAACACTATTTCAAAAGTTAATTGTTAAAAAATCACCAATTTGAATCTAAAGACCATAACAAAAGTTCAAAGTCAAAAAAACACACCAACTTCACTATAAAAACCATAGCAAAAGTTCCAAGTGTAAAAACTCACCAAATTCTATCTAAAAACCTTAACTAATTTTCAAAGTTAAATAAAACTCCCCCAATTTCACTATTAAAACCATTACAATAGTTCCGAGTGAATAAACTCACCAATGTCACAATAAAGATCATTACAAAAGTTCAAAGTTAAAAATCACACCAGTTTTTCTCTAAATCCTTAACAAATGTTCAAAGTCATAAAACTATCCAATTTCACTATAAAGACCATAACAAAATATCAGAATTAAAAAACTCACGAATTATACTATAAACTCCAAAACAAATTTGACAACCGAAAAAACGCACAAATTTCTCTCTATAAACCATAACAAAAGTTCAAAGTTATAACACTCTTCGATTTCACTATAAAAATTATTACAAAATTTCCAAGAAAGAAAGCTCGCAAAATTCTCTACAAAGACCATAACAAAAGTTCTAAGTTAAAAAAACTCAACAATTTCAATATAAAGACCATAACAAAAGTTCCAAGTTAAAAAACTCACCAATTTCACTATAAAAACCTTAAGAAACGTTTTTAGTGAAAAACATAACTATTTCACTGTAAACACTATTTCAAAAGTTAATTGTTAAAAAATCACCAATTTGAATCTAAAGACCATAACAAAAGTTCAAAGTCAAAAAAACACACCAACTTCACTAAAAAAACCATAGCAAAAGTTCCAAGTGTAAAAACTCACCAAATTCTATCTAAAAACCTTAACTAATTTTCAAAGTTAAAAAAAACTCCCCCAATTTCACTATTAAAACCATTACAATAGTTCCGAGTGAATAAACTCACCAATGTCACAATAAAGATCATTACAAAAGTTCAAAGTTAAAAATCACACCAGTTTTTCTCTAAATCCTTAACAAATGTTCAAAGTCATAAAACTATCCAATTTCACTATAAAGACCATAACAAAATATCAGAATTAAAAAACTCACGAATTATACTATAAACCCCTAAACAAATTTGACAACCGAAAAAACGCACCAATTTCTCTCTAAAAACTATAACACTCTTCGATTTCACTATAAAAATTATTACAAAATTTCAAAGAAAGAAAACTCGCAAAATTCACTACAAAGACCATAAAAAAAGTTCTAAGTTAAAAAAACTCAACAATTTCAATATAAAGGCTATAACAAAAGTTCTAAGTTAAAAAAACTCACCAATTTCACTATAAAAACCTTAAGAAAAGTTTTTAGTGAAAAACTTAACTATTTCACTATAAACACTATTCCAAAAGTTAATTGTTAAAAAAATCACTAACTTCAATCTAAAGACCATAACAAAAGTTCAAAGTCAAAAAAACCCACCAACTTCACTATAAAAACTATAGCAAAAGTTCCAAGTGTAAAAACTCACCAAATTCTATCTAAGAACCTTAACTAATTTTCAAAGTTAAATAAAACACCCCCAATTTCACTATTAAAACCATTACAATAGTTCCTAGTGAAAAAATCACCAATGTCACTATAAAGACCATAACAAAAGTTCAAAGTTAAAAATCACACCAATTTCTCTCTAATTCCTTAACAAAAGTTCAATGTTATAAAACTATCCAATTTCACTATAAAGACCATAATAAAATATCAGAATTAAAAAACTCACGAATTATACTATAAACTCCAAAACAAAATTGACAACCTAAAAAACGCACCAATTTCTGTCTAAAAACCATAACAAAAGTTCAAAGTTATAACACTGTTCGATTTCACTATAAAAACTATTACAAAATTTCCAAGAAAGAAAACTCGTAAAATTCTCTACAAAGACCATAACAAAAGTTCCAAGTTAAAAAACTCACCAATTTCACTATAAAAACCTTAAGAAACGTTTTTAGTGAAAAACATAACTATTTCACTGTAAACACTATTTCAAAAGTTAATTGTTAAAAAATCACCAATTTGAATCTAAAGACCATAACAAAAGTTCAAAGTCAAAAAAACACACCAACTTCACTATAAAAACCATAGCAAAAGTTCCAAGTGTAAAAACTCACCAAATTCTATCTAAAAACCTTAACTAATTTTCAAAGTTAAATAAAACTCCCCCAATTTCACTATTAAAACCATTACAATAGTTCCGAATGAATAAACTCACCAATGTCACAATAAAGATCATTACAAAAGTTCAAAGTTAAAAATCACACCAGTTTTTCTCTAAATCCTTAACAAATGTTCAAAGTCATAAAACTATCCAATTCCACTATAAAGACCATAACAAAATATCAGAATTAAAAAACTCACGAATTATACTATAAACCCCTAAACAAATTTCACAACCGAAAAAACGCACCAATTTCTCTCTAAAAACTATAACACTCTTCGATTTCACTATAAAAATTATTACAAAATTTCAAAGAAAGAAAACTCGCAAAATTCTCTACAAAGACCGTAAAAAAAGTTCTAAGTTAAAAAAATTCAACAATTTCAATATAAAGGCTATAACAAAAGTTCCAAGTTAAAAAAACTCACCAATTTCACTATAAAAAACTTAAGAAAAGTTTTTAGTGAAAAACTTAACTATTTCACTATAAACACTATTCCAAAAGTTAATTGTTAAAAAAATCACTAATTTCAATCTAAAGACCATAACAAAAGTTCAAAGTCAAAAAAACACACCAACTTCACTATAAAAACCATAGCAAAAGTTCCAAGTGTAAAAACTCACCAAATTCTATCTAAGAACCTTAACTAATTTTCAAAGTTAAATAAAACACCCCCAATTTCACTATTAAAACCATTACAATATTTCCTAGTGAAAAAATCACCAATGTCACTATAAAGACCATAACAAAAGTTCAAAGTTAAAAATCACACCAATTTCTCTCTAATTCCTTAACAAAAGTTCAATGTTATAAAACTATCCAATTTCACTATAAAGACCATAATAAAATATCAGAATTAAAAAACTCACGAATTATACTATAAACTCCAAAACAAAATTGACAACCTAAAAAACGCACCAATTTCTGTCTAAAAACCATAACAAAAGTTCAAAGTTATAACACTGTTCGATTTCACTATAAAAACTATTACAAAATTTCCAAGAAAGAAAACTCGTAAAATTCTCTACAAAGACCATAACAAAAGTTCCAAGTTAAAAAACTCACCAATTTCACTATAAAAACCTTAAGAAACGTTTTTAGTGAAAAACATAACTATTTCACTGTAAACACTATTTCAAAAGTTAATTGTTAAAAAATCACCAATTTGAATCTAAAGACCATAACAAAAGTTCAAAGTCAAAAAAACACACCAACTTCACTATAAAAACCATAGCAAAAGTTCCAAGTGTAAAAACTCACCAAATTCTATCTAAAAACCTTAACTAATTTTCAAAGTTAAATAAAACTCCCCCAATTTCACTATTAAAACCATTACAATAGTTCCGAGTGAATAAACTCACCAATGTCACAATAAAGATCATTACAAAAGTTCAAAGTTAAAAATCACACCAGTTTTTCTCTAAATCCTTAACAAATGTTCAAAGTCATAAAACTATCCAATTTCACTATAAAGACCATAACAAAATATCAGAATTAAAAAACTCACGAATTATACTATAAACTCCAAAACAAATT
Organism: Lathyrus sativus; assembly: GCA_963859935.3. Lineage (NCBI taxonomy): Eukaryota > Viridiplantae > Streptophyta > Magnoliopsida > Fabales > Fabaceae > Lathyrus > Lathyrus sativus. The sequence continues at coordinate 201,201,834 of OZ012740.1, read as the reverse complement.
TGACAAACGAAAAAACGCACAAATTTCTCTCTATAAACCATAACAAAAGTTCAAAGTTATAACACTCTTCGATTTCACTATAAAAATTATTACAAAATTTCCAAGAAAGAAAGCTCGCAAAATTTTCTACAAAGACCATAACAAAAGTTCTAAGTTAAAAAAACTCAACAATTTCAATATAAAGACCATAACAAAAGTTCCAAGTTAAAAAACTCACCAATTTCACTATAAAAACCTTAAGAAACGTTTTTAGTGAAAAACATAACTATTTCACTGTAAACACTATTTCAAAAGTTAATTGTTAAAAAATCACCAATTTGAATCTAAAGACCATAACAAAAGTTCAAAGTCAAAAAAACACACCAACTTCACTATAAAAACCATAGCAAAAGTTCCAAGTGTAAAAACTCACCAAATTCTATCTAAAAACCTTAACTAATTTTCAAAGTTAAATAAAACTCCCCCAATTTCACTATTAAAACCATTACAATAGTTCCGAATGAATAAACTCACCAATGTCACAATAAAGATCATTACAAAAGTTCAAAGTTAAAAATCACACCAGTTTTTCTCTAAATCCTTAACAAATGTTCAAAGTCATAAAACTATCCAATTCCACTATAAAGACCATAACAAAATATCAGAATTAAAAAACTCACGAATTATACTATAAACCCCTAAACAAATTTGACAACCGAAAAAACGCACCAATTTCTCTCTAAAAACTATAACACTCTTCGATTTCACTATAAAAATTATTACAAAATTTCAAAGAAAGAAAACTCGCAAAATTCTCTACAAAGACCGTAAAAAAAGTTCTAAGTTAAAAAAATTCAACAATTTCAATATAAAGGCTATAACAAAAGTTCCAAGTTAAAAAAACTCACCAATTTCACTATAAAAACCTTAAGAAAAGTTTTTAGTGAAAAACTTAACTATTTCACTATAAACACTATTCCAAAAGTTAATTGTTAAAAAAATCACTAATTTCAATCTAAAGACCATAACAAAAGTTCAAAGTCAAAAAAACACACCAACTTCACTATAAAAACCATAGCAAAAGTTCCAAGTGTAAAAACTCACCAAATTCTATCTAAGAACCTTAACTAATTTTCAAAGTTAAATAAAACACCCCCAATTTCACTATTAAAACCATTACAATAGTTCCTAGTGAAAAAATCACCAATGTCACTATAAAGACCATAACAAAAGTTCAAAGTTAAAAATCACACCAATTTCTCTCTAATTCCTTAACAAAAGTTCAATGTTATAAAACTATCCAATTTCACTATAAAGACCATAATAAAATATCAGAATTAAAAAACTCACGAATTATACTATAAACTCCAAAACAAAATTGACAACCTAAAAAACGCACCAATTTCTGTCTAAAAACCATAACAAAAGTTCAAAGTTATAACACTGTTCGATTTCACTATAAAAACTATTACAAAATTTCCAAGAAAGAAAACTCGTAAAATTCTCTACAAAGACCATAACAAAAGTTCCAAGTTAAAAAACTCACCAATTTCACTATAAAAACCTTAAGAAACGTTTTTAGTGAAAAACATAACTATTTCACTGTAAACACTATTTCAAAAGTTAATTGTTAAAAAATCACCAATTTGAATCTAAAGACCATAACAAAAGTTCAAAGTCAAAAAAACACACCAACTTCACTATAAAAACCATAGCAAAAGTTCCAAGTGTAAAAACTCACCAAATTCTATCTAAAAACCTTAACTAATTTTCAAAGTTAAATAAAACTCCCCCAATTTCACTATTAAAACCATTACAATAGTTCCGAGTGAATAAACTCACCAATGTCACAATAAAGATCATTACAAAAGTTCAAAGTTAAAAATCACACCAGTTTTTCTCTAAATCCTTAACAAATGTTCAAAGTCATAAAACTATCCAATTTCACTATAAAGACCATAACAAAATATCAGAATTAAAAAACTCACGAATTATACTATAAACTCCAAAACAAATTTGACAAACGAAAAAACGCACAAATTTCTCTCTATAAACCATAACAAAAGTTCAAAGTTATAACACTCTTCGATTTCACTATAAAAATTATTACAAAATTTCCAAGAAAGAAAGCTCGCAAAATTTTCTACAAAGACCATAACAAAAGTTCTAAGTTAAAAAAACTCAACAATTTCAATATAAAGACCATAACAAAAGTTCCAAGTTAAAAAACTCACCAATTTCACTATAAAAACCTTAAGAAACGTTTTTAGTGAAAAACATAACTATTTCACTGTAAACACTATTTCAAAAGTTAATTGTTAAAAAATCACCAATTTGAATCTAAAGACCATAACAAAAGTTCAAAGTCAAAAAAACACACCAACTTCACTATAAAAACCATAGCAAAAGTTCCAAGTGTAAAAACTCACCAAATTCTATCTAAAAACCTTAACTAATTTTCAAAGTTAAATAAAACTCCCCCAATTTCACTATTAAAACCATTACAATAGTTCCGAGTGAATAAACTCACCAATGTCACAATAAAGATCATTACAAAAGTTCAAAGTTAAAAATCACACCAGTTTTTCTCTAAATCCTTAACAAATGTTCAAAGTCATAAAACTATCCAATTTCACTATAAAGACCATAACAAAATATCAGAATTAAAAAACTCACGAATTATACTATAAACTCCAAAACAAATTTGACAACCGAAAAAACGCACAAATTTCTCTCTATAAACCATAACAAAAGTTCAAAGTTATAACACTCTTCGATTTCACTATAAAAATTATTACAAAATTTCCAAGAAAGAAAGCTCGCAAAATTCTCTACAAAGACCATAACAAAAGTTCTAAGTTAAAAAAACTCAACAATTTCAATATAAAGACCATAACAAAAGTTCCAAGTTAAAAAACTCACCAAATTTCACTATAAAAACCTTAAGAAACGTTTTTAGTGAAAAACATAACTATTTCACTGTAAACACTATTTCAAAAGTTAATTGTTAAAAAATCACCAATTTGAATCTAAAGACCATAACAAAAGTTCAAAGTCAAAAACACACACCAACTTCACTATAAAAACCATAGCAAAAGTTCCAAGTGTAAAAACTCACCAAATTCTATTTAAAAACCTTAACTAATTTTCAAAGTTAAAAAAAACTCCCCCAATTTCACTATTAAAACCATTACAATAGTTCCGAGTGAATAAACTCACCAATGTCACAATAAAGATCATTACAAAAGTTCAAAGTTAAAAATCACACCAGTTTTTCTCTAAATCCTTAACAAATGTTCAAAGTCATAAAACTATCCAATTTCACTATAAAGACCATAACAAAATATCAGAATTAAAAAACTCACGAATTATACTATAAACCCCTAAACAAATTTGACAACCGAAAAAACGCACCAATTTCTCTCTAAAAACTATAACACTCTTCGATTTCACTATAAAAGTTATTACAAAATTTCAAAGAAAGAAAACTCGCAAAATTCTCTACAAAGACCATAAAAAAAGTTCTAAGTTAAAAAAATTCAACAATTTCAATATAAAGGCTATAACAAAAGTTCCAAGTTAAAAAAACTCACCAATTTCACTATAAAAACCTTAAGAAAAGTTTTTAGTGAAAAACTTAACTATTTCACTATAAACACTATTCCAAAAGTTAATTGTTAAAAAAATCACTAATTTCAATCTAAAGACCATAACAAAAGTTCAAAGTCAAAAAAACACACCAACTTCACTATAAAAACCATAGCAAAAGTTCCAAGTGTAAAAACTCACCAAATTCTATCTAAGAACCTTAACTAATTTTCAAAGTTAAATAAAACACCCCCAATTTCACTATTAAAACCATTACAATAGTTCCTAGTGAAAAAATCACCAATGTCACTATAAAGACCATAACAAAAGTTCAAAGTTAAAAATCACACCAATTTCTCTCTAATTCCTTAACAAAAGTTCAATGTTATAAAACTATCCAATTTCACTATAAAGACCATAATAAAATATCAGAATTAAAAAACTCACGAATTATACTATAAACTCCAAAACAAAATTGACAACCTAAAAAACGCACCAATTTCTGTCTAAAAACCATAACAAAAGTTCAAAGTTATAACACTGTTCGATTTCACTATAAAAACTATTACAAAATTTCCAAGAAAGAAAATCGTAAAATTCTCTACAAAGACCATAACAAAAGTTCCAAGTTAAAAAACTCACCAATTTCACTATAAAAACCTTAAGAAACGTTTTTAGTGAAAAACATAACTATTTCACTGTAAACACTATTTCAAAAGTTAATTGTTAAAAAATCACCAATTTGAATCTAAAGACCATAACAAAAGTTCAAAGTCAAAAAAACACACCAACTTCACTATAAAAACCATAGCAAAAGTTCCAAGTGTAAAAACTCACCAAATTCTATCTAAAAACCTTAACTAATTTTCAAAGTTAAATAAAACTCCCCCAATTTCACTATTAAAACCATTACAATAGTTCCGAGTGAATAAACTCACCAATGTCACAATAAAGATCATTACAAAAGTTCAAAGTTAAAAATCACACCAGTTTTTCTCTAAATCCTTAACAAATGTTCAAAGTCATAAAACTATCCAATTTCACTATAAAGACCATAACAAAATATCAGAATTAAAAAACTCACGAATTATACTATAAACTCCAAAACAAATTTGACAAACGAAAAAACGCACAAATTTCTCTCTATAAACCATAACAAAAGTTCAAAGTTATAACACTCTTCGATTTCACTATAAAAATTATTACAAAATTTCCAAGAAAGAAAGCTCGCAAAATTCTCTACAAAGACCATAACAAAAGTTCTAAGTTAAAAAAACTCAACAATTTCAATATAAAGACCATAACAAAAGTTCCAAGTTAAAAAACTCACCAATTTCACTATAAAAACCTTAAGAAACGTTTTTAGTGAAAAACATAACTATTTCACTGTAAACACTATTTCAAAAGTTAATTGTTAAAAAATCACCAATTTGAATTTAAAGACCATAACAAAAGTTCAAAGTCAAAAAAACACACCAACTTCACTATAAAAACCATAGCAAAAGTTCCAAGTGTAAAAACTCACCAAATTCTATCTAAAAACCTTAACTAATTTTCAAAGTTAAAAAAAACTCCCCCAATTTCACTATTAAAACCATTACAATAGTTCCGAGTGAATAAACTCACCAATGTCACAATAAAGATCATTACAAAAGTTCAAAGTTAAAAATCACACCAGTTTTTCTCTAAATCCTTAACAAATGTTCAAAGTCATAAAACTATCCAATTTCACTATAAAGACCATAACAAAATATCAGAATTAAAAAACTCATGAATTATACTATAAACCCCTAAACAAATTTGACAACCGAAAAAACGCACCAATTTCTCTCTAAAAACTATAACACTCTTCGATTTCACTATAAAAATTATTACAAAATTTCAAAGAAAGAAAACTCGCAAAATTCTCTACAAAGACCATAAAAAAAGTTCTAAGTTAAAAAAACTCAACAATTTCAATATAAAGGCTATAACAAAAGTTCCAAGTTAAATAAACTCACCAATTTCACTATAAAAACCTTAAGAAAAGTTTTTAGTGAAAAACTTAACTATTTCACTATAAACACTATTCCAAAAGTTAATTGTTAAAAAAATCACTAATTTCAATCTAAAGACCATAACAAAAGTTCAAAGTCAAAAAAACACACCAACTTCACTATAAAAACCATAGCAAAAGTTCCAAGTGTAAAAACTCACCAAATTCTATCTAAGAACCTTAACTAATTTTCAAAGTTAAATAAAACACCCCCAATTTCACTATTAAAACCATTACAATAGTTCCTAGTGAAAAAATCACCAATGTCACTATAAAGACCATAACAAAAGTTCAAAGTTAAAAATCACACCAATTTCTCTCTAATTCCTTAACAAAAGTTCAATGTTATAAAACTATCCAATTTCACTATAAAGACCATAATAAAATATCAGAATTAAAAAACTCACGAATTATACTATAAACTCCAAAACAAATTTGACAACCTAAAAAACGCACCAATTTCTGTCTAAAAACCATAACAAAAGTTCAAAGTTATAACACTGTTCGATTTCACTATAAAAACTATTACAAAATTTCCAAGAAAGAAAACTCGTAAAATTCTCTACAAAGACCATAACAAAAGTTCCAAGTTAAAAAACTCACCAATTTCACTATAAAAACCTTAAGAAACGTTTTTAGTGAAAAACATAACTATTTCACTGTAAACACTATTTCAAAAGTTAATTGTTAAAAAATCACCAATTTGAATCTAAAGACCATAACAAAAGTTCAAAGTCAAAAAAACACACCAACTTCACTATAAAAACCATAGCAAAAGTTCCAAGTGTAAAAACTCACCAAATTCTATCTAAAAACCTTAACTAATTTTCAAAGTTAAATAAAACTCCCCCAATTTCACTATTAAAACCATTACAATAGTTCCGAGTGAATAAACTCACCAATGTCACAATAAAGATCATTACAAAAGTTCAAAGTTAAAAATCACACCAGTTTTTCTCTAAATCCTTAACAAATGTTCAAAGTCATAAAACTATCCAATTTCACTATAAAGACCATAACAAAATATCAGAATTAAAAAACTCACGAATTATACTATAAACTCCAAAACAAATTTGACAACCGAAAAAACGCACAAATTTCTCTCTATAAACCATAACAAAAGTTCAAAGTTATAACACTCTTCGATTTCACTATAAAAATTATTACAAAATTTCCAAGAAAGAAAGCTCGCAAAATTCTCTACAAAGACCATAACAAAAGTTCTAAGTTAAAAAAACTCAACAATTTCAATATAAAGACCATAACAAAAGTTCCAAGTTAAAAAACTCACCAAATTTCACTATAAAAACCTTAAGAAACGTTTTTAGTGAAAAACATAACTATTTCACTGTAAACACTATTTCAAAAGTTAATTGTTAAAAAATCACCAATTTGAATCTAAAGACCATAACAAAAGTTCAAAGTCAAAAACACACACCAACTTCACTATAAAAACCATAGCAAAAGTTCCAAGTGTAAAAACTCACCAAATTCTATTTAAAAACCTTAACTAATTTTCAAAGTTAAAAAAAACTCCCCCAATTTCACTATTAAAACCATTACAATAGTTCCGAGTGAATAAACTCACCAATGTCACAATAAAGATCATTACAAAAGTTCAAAGTTAAAAATCACACCAGTTTTTCTCTAAATCCTTAACAAATGTTCAAAGTCATAAAACTATCCAATTTCACTATAAAGACCATAACAAAATATCAGAATTAAAAAACTCACGAATTATACTATAAACCCCTAAACAAATTTGACAACCGAAAAAACGCACCAATTTCTCTCTAAAAACTATAACACTCTTCGATTTCACTATAAAAGTTATTACAAAATTTCAAAGAAAGAAAACTCGCAAAATTCTCTACAAAGACCATAAAAAAAGTTCTAAGTTAAAAAAATTCAACAATTTCAATATAAAGGCTATAACAAAAGTTCCAAGTTAAAAAAACTCACCAATTTCACTATAAAAACCTTAAGAAAAGTTTTTAGTGAAAAACTTAACTATTTCACTATAAACACTATTCCAAAAGTTAATTGTTAAAAAAATCACTAATTTCAATCTAAAGACCATAACAAAAGTTCAAAGTCAAAAAAACACACCAACTTCACTATAAAAACCATAGCAAAAGTTCCAAGTGTAAAAACTCACCAAATTCTATCTAAGAACCTTAACTAATTTTCAAAGTTAAATAAAACACCCCCAATTTCACTATTAAAACCATTACAATAGTTCCTAGTGAAAAAATCACCAATGTCACTATAAAGGCCATAACAAAAGTTCAAAGTTAAAAATCACACCAATTTCTCTCTAATTCCTTAACAAAAGTTCAATGTTATAAAACTATCCAATTTCACTATAAAGACCATAATAAAATATCAGAATTAAAAAACTCACGAATTATACTATAAACTCCAAAACAAAATTGACAACCTAAAAAACGCACCAATTTCTGTCTAAAAACCATAACAAAAGTTCAAAGTTATAACACTGTTCGATTTCACTATAAAAACTATTACAAAATTTCCAAGAAAGAAAACTCGTAAAATTCTCTACAAAGACCATAACAAAAGTTCCAAGTTAAAAAACTCACCAATTTCACTATAAAAACCTTAAGAAACGTTTTTAGTGAAAAACATAACTATTTCACTGTAAACACTATTTCAAAAGTTAATTGTTAAAAAATCACCAATTTGAATCTAAAGACCATAACAAAAGTTCAAAGTCAAAAAAACACACCAACTTCACTATAAAAACCATAGCAAAAGTTCCAAGTGTAAAAACTCACCAAATTCTATCTAAAAACCTTAACTAATTTTCAAAGTTAAATAAAACTCCCCCAATTTCACTATTAAAACCATTACAATAGTTCCGAGTGAATAAACTCACCAATGTCACAATAAAGATCATTACAAAAGTTCAAAGTTAAAAATCACACCAATTTTTCTCTAAATCCTTAACAAATGTTCAAAGTCATAAAACTATCCAATTTCACTATAAAGACCATAACAAAATATCAGAATTAAAAAACTCACGAATTATACTATAAACTCCAAAACAAATTTGACAACCGAAAAAACGCACAAATTTCTCTCTATAAACCATAACAAAAGTTCAAAGTTATAACACTCTTCGATTTCACTATAAAAGTTATTACAAAATTTCCAAGAAAGAAAGCTCACAAAATTCTCTACAAAGACCATAACAAAAGTTCTAAGTTAAAAAAAACTCAACAATTTCAATATAAAGACTTTAACAAAAGTTCCAAGTTAAAAAACTCACCAATTTCACTCTAAAAAGCTTAAGAAAAGTTTTTAGTGAAAAATTAACTATTTCACTATAAACACTATTCCAAATATAAATTGTTAAAAAATCACCAATTTGAATCTAAAGACCATAACAAAAGTTCAAAGTCAAAAAAACACAACAACTTCACTATAAAAACCATAGCAAAAGTTCCAAGTGTAAAAACTCACCAAATTCTATCTAAAAACCTTAACTAATTTTCAAAGTTAAAAAAAACTCCCCCAATTTCACTATTAAAACCATTACAATAGTTCCGAGTGAATAAACTCACCAATGTCACAATAAAGATCATTACAAAAGTTCAAAGTTAAAAATCACAACAGTTTTTCTCTAAATCCTTAACAAATGTTCAAAGTCATAAAACTATCCAATTTCACTATAAAGACCATAACAAAATATCAGAATTAAAAAACTCACGAATTATACTATAAACCCCTAAACAAATTTGACAACCGAAAAAACGCACCAATTTCTCTCTAAAAACTATAACACTCTTCGATTTCACTATAAAAATTATTACAAAATTTCAAAGAAAGAAAACTCGCAAAATTCTCTACAAAGACCATAAAAAAAGTTCTAAGTTAAAAAAACTCAACAATTTCAATATAAAGGCTATAACAAAAGTTCCAAGTTAAAAAAACTCACCAATTTCATTATAAAAACCTTAAGAAAAGTTTTTAGTGAAAAACTTAACTATTTCACTATAAACACTATTCCAAAAGTTAATTGTTAAAAAAATCACTAATTTCAATCTAAAGACCATAACAAAAGTTCAAAGTCAAAAAAACACACCAACTTCACTATAAATACCATAGCAAAAGTTCCAAGTGTAAAAACTCACCAAATTCTATCTAAGAACCTTAACTAATTTTCAAAGTTAAATAAAACACCCCCAATTTCACTATTAAAACCATTACAATAGTTCCTAGTGAAAAAATCACCAATGTCACTATAAAGACCATAACAAAAGTTCAAAGTTAAAAATCACACCAATTTCTCTCTAATTCCTTAACAAAAGTTCAATGTTATAAAACTATCCAATTTCACTATAAAGACCATAATAAAATATCAGAATTAAAAAACTCACGAATTATACTATAAACTCCAAAACAAAATTGACAACCTAAAAAACGCACCAATTTCTGTCTAAAAACCATAACAAAAGTTCAAAGTTATAACACTGTTCGATTTCACTATAAAAACTATTACAAAATTTCCAAGAAAGAAAACTCGTAAAATTCTCTACAAAGACCATAACAAAAGTTCCAAGTTAAAAAACTCACCAATTTCACTATAAAAACCTTAAGAAACGTTTTTAGTGAAAAACATAACTATTTCACTGTAAACACTATTTCAAAAGTTAATTGTTAAAAAATCACCAATTTGAATCTAAAGACCATAACAAAAGTTCAAAGTCAAAAAAACACACCAACTTCACTATAAAAACCATAGCAAAAGTTCCAAGTGTAAAAACTCACCAAATTCTATCTAAAAACCTTAACTAATTTTCAAAGTTAAATAAAACTCCCCCAATTTCACTATTAAAACCATTACAATAGTTCCGAGTGAATAAACTCACCAATGTCACAATAAAGATCATTACAAAAGTTCAAAGTTAAAAATCACACCAGTTTTTCTCTAAATCCTTAACAAATGTTCAAAGTCATAAAACTATCCAATTTCACTATAAAGACCATAACAAAATATCAGAATTAAAAAACTCACGAATTATACTATAAACTCCAAAACAAATTTGACAACCGAAAAAACGCACAAATTTCTCTCTATAAACCATAACAAAAGTTCAAAGTTATAACACTCTTCGATTTCACTATAAAAATTATTACAAAACTTCCAAGAAAGAAAGCTCGCAAAATTCTCTACAAAGACCATAACAAAAGTTCTAAGTTAAAAAAACTCAACAATTTCAATATAAAGACTTTAACAAAAGTTCCAAGTTAAAAAACTCACCAATTTCACTCTAAAAAGCTTAAGAAAAGTTTTTAGTGAAAAACTTAACTATTTCACTATAAACACTATTCCAAATATAAATTGTTAAAAAATCACCAATTTGAATCTAAAGACCATAACAAAAGTTCAAAGTCAAAAAAACACAACAACTTCACTATAAAAACCATAGCAAAAGTTCCAAGTGTAAAAACTCACCAAATTCTATCTAAAAACCTTAACTAATTTTCAAAGTTAAAAAAAACTCCCCCAATTTCACTATTAAAACCATTACAATAGTTCCGAGTGAATAAACTCACCAATGTCACAATAAAGATCATTACAAAAGTTCAAAGTTAAAAATCACAACAGTTTTTCTCTAAATCCTTAACAAATGTTCAAAGTCATAAAACTATCCAATTTCACTATAAAGACCATAACAAAATATCAGAATTAAAAAACTCACGAATTATACTATAAACCCCTAAACAAATTTGACAACCGAAAAAACGCACCAATTTCTCTCTAAAAACTATAACACTCTTCGATTTCACTATAAAAATTATTACAAAATTTCAAAGAAACAAAACTCGCAAAATTCTCTACAAAGACCATAAAAAAAGTTCTAAGTTAAAAAAACTCAACAATTTCAATATAAAGGCTATAACAAAAGTTCCAAGTTAAAAAAACTCACCAATTTCATTATAAAAACCTTAAGAAAAGTTTTTAGTGAAAAACTTAACTATTTCACTATAAACACTATTCCAAAAGTTAATTGTTAAAAAAATCACTAATTTCAATCTAAAGACCATAACAAAAGTTCAAAGTCAAAAAAACACACCAACTTCACTATAAAAACCATAGCAAAAGTTCCAAGTGTAAAAACTCACCAAATTCTATCTAAGAACCTTAACTAATTTTCAAAGTTAAATAAAACACCCCCAATTTCACTATTAAAACCATTACAATAGTTCCTAGTGAAAAAATCACCAATGTCACTATAAAGACCATAACAAAAGTTCAAAGTTAAAAATCACACCAATTTCTCTCTAATTCCTTAACAAAAGTTCAATGTTATAAAACTATCCAATTTCACTATAAAGACCATAATAAAATATCAGAATTAAAAAACTCACGAATTATACTATAAACTCCAAAACAAAATTGACAACCTAAAAAACGCACCAATTTCTGTCTAAAAACCATAACAAAAGTTCAAAGTTATAACACTGTTCGATTTCACTATAAAAACTATTACAAAATTTCCAAGAAAGAAAACTCGTAAAATTCTCTACAAAGACCATAACAAAAGTTCCAAGTTAAAAAACTCACCAATTTCACTATAAAAACCTTAAGAAACGTTTTTAGTGAAAAACATAACTATTTCACTGTAAACACTATTTCAAAAGTTAATTGTTAAAAAATCACCAATTTGAATCTAAAGACCATAACAAAAGTTCAAAGTCAAAAAAACACACCAACTTCACTATAAAAACCATAGCAAAAGTTCCAAGTGTAAAAACTCACCAAATTCTATCTAAAAACCTTAACTAATTTTCAAAGTTAAATAAAACTCCCCCAATTTCACTATTAAAACCATTACAATAGTTCCGAGTGAATAAACTCACCAATGTCACAATAAAGATCATTACAAAAGTTCAAAGTTAAAAATCACACCAGTTTTTCTCTAAATCCTTAACAAATGTTCAAAGTCATAAAACTATCCAATTTCACTATAAAGACCATAACAAAATATCAGAATTAAAAAACTCACGAATTATACTATAAACTCCAAAACAAATTTGACAACCGAAAAAACGCACAAATTTCTCTCTATAAACCATAACAAAAGTTCAAAGTTATAACACTCTTCGATTTCACTATAAAAATTATTACAAAATTTCCAAGAAAGAAAGCTCGCAAAATTCTCTACAAAGACCATAACAAAAGTTCTAAGTTAAAAAAACTCAACAATTTCAATATAAAGACCATAACAAAAGTTCCAAGTTAAAAAACTCACCAATTTCACTATAAAAACCTTAAGAAACGTTTTTAGTGAAAAACATAACTATTTCACTGTAAACACTATTTCAAAAGTTAATTGTTAAAAAATCACCAATTTAAATCTAAAGACCATAACAAAAGTTCAAAGTCAAAAAAACACACCAACTTCACTATAAAAACCATAGCAAAAGTTCCAAGTGTAAAAACTCACCAAATTCTATCTAAAAACCTTAACTAATTTTCAAAGTTAAAAAAAACTCCCCCAATTTCACTATTAAAACCATTACAATAGTTCCGAGTGAATAAACTCACCAATGTCACAATAAAGATCATTACAAAAGTTCAAAGTTAAAAATCACAACAGTTTTTCTCTAAATCCTTAACAAATGTTCAAAGTCATAAAACTATCCAATTTCACTATAAAGACCATAACAAAATATCAGAATTAAAAAACTCACGAATTATACTATAAACTCCAAAACAAATTTGACAACCGAAAAAACGCACAAATTTCTCTCTATAAACCATAACAAAAGTTCAAAGTTATAACACTCTTCGATTTCACTATAAAAATTATTACAAAATTTCCAAGAAAGAAAGCTCGCAAAATTCTCTACAAAGACCATAACAAAAGTTCTAAGTTAAAAAAACTCAACAATTTCAATATAAAGACCATAACAAAAGTTCCAAGTTAAAAAACTCACCAATTTCACTATAAAAACCTTAAGAAACGTTTTTAGTGAAAGACATAACTATTTCACTGTAAACACTATTTCAAAAGTTAATTGTTAAAAAATCACCAATTTAAATCTAAAGACCATAACAAAAGTTCAAAGTCAAAAAAACACACCAACTTCACTATAAAAACCATAGCAAAAGTTCCAAGTGTAAAAACTCACCAAATTCTATCTAAAAACCTTATCTAATTTTCAAAGTTAAAAAAAACTCCCCCAATTTCACTATTAAAACCATTACAATAGTTCCGAGTGAATAAACTCACCAATGTCACAATAAAGATCATTACAAAAGTTCAAAGTTAAAAATCACAACAGTTTTTCTCTAAATCCTTAACAAATGTTCAAAGTCATAAAACTATCCAATTTCACTATAAAGACCATAACAAAATATCAGAATTAAAAAACTCACGAATTATACTATAAACCCCTAAACAAATTTGACAACCGAAAAAACGCACCAATTTCTCTCTAAAAACTATAACACTCTTCGATTTCACTATAAAAATTATTACAAAATTTCAAAGAAAGAAAACTCGCAAAATTCTCTACAAAGACCATAAAAAAAGTTCTAAGTTAAAAAAACTCAACAATTTCAATATAAAGGCTATAACAAAAGTTCCAAGTTAAAAAAACTCACCAATTTCACTATAAAAACCTTAAGAAAAGTTTTTAGTGAAAAACTTAACTATTTCACTATAAACACTATTCCAAAAGTTAATTGTTAAAAAAATCACTAATTTCAATCTAAAGACCATAACAAAAGTTCAAAGTCAAAAAAACACACCAACTTCACTATAAAAACCATAGCAAAAGTTCCAAGTGTAAAAACTCACCAAATTCTATCTAAGAACCTTAACTAATTTTCAAAGTTAAATAAAACACCCCCAATTTCACTATTAAAACCATTACAATAGTTCCTAGTGAAAAAATCACCAATGTCACTATAAAGACCATAACAAAAGTTCAAAGTTAAAAATCACACCAATTTCTCTCTAATTCCTTAACAAAAGTTCAATGTTATAAAACTATCCAATTTCACTATAAAGACCATAATAAAATATCAGAATTAAAAAACTCACGAATTATACTATAAACTCCAAAACAAAATTGACAACCTAAAAAACCCACCAATTTTGGTCTAAAAACCATAACAAAAGTTCAAAGTTATAACACTGTTCGATTTCACTATAAAAACTATTACAAAATTTCCAAGAAAGAAAACTCGTAAAATTCTCTACAAAGACCATAACAAAAGTTCCAAGTTAAAAAACTCACCAATTTCACTATAAAAACCTTAAGAAACGTTTTTAGTGAAAAACATAACTATTTCACTGTAAACACTATTTCAAAAGTTAATTGTTAAAAAATCACCAATTTGAATCTAAAGACCATAACAAAAGTTCAAAGTCAAAAAAACACACCAACTTCACTATAAAAACCATAGCAAAAGTTCCAAGTGTAAAAACTCACCAAATTCTATCTAAAAACCTTAACTAATTTTCAAAGTTAAATAAAACTCCCCCAATTTCACTACTAAAACCATTACAATAGTTCCGAGTGAATAAACTCACCAATGTCACAATAAAGATCATTACAAAAGTTCAAAGTTAAAAATCACACCAGTTTTTCTCTAAATCCTTAACAAATGTTCAAAGTCATAAAACTATCCAATTTCACTATAAAGACCATAACAAAATATCAGAATTAAAAAACTCACGAATTATACTATAAACTCCAAAACAAATTTGACAACCGAAAAAACGCACAAATTTCTCTCTATAAACCATAACAAAAGTTCAAAGTTATAACACTCTTCGATTTCACTATAAAAATTATTACAAAACTTCCAAGAAAGAAAGCTCGCAAAATTCTCTACAAAGACCATAACAAAAGTTCTAAGTTAAAAAAACTCAACAATTTCAATATAAAGACCATAACAAAAGTTCCAAGTTAAAAAACTCACCAATTTCACTATAAAAACCTTAAGAAACGTTTTTAGTGAAAAACATAACTATTTCACTGTAAACACTATTTCAAAAGTTAATTGTTAAAAAATCACCAATTTGAATCTAAAGAGCATAACAAAAGTTCAAAGTCAAAAAAACACACCAACTTCACTATAAAAACCATAGCAAAAGTTCCAAGTGTAAAAACTCACCAAATTCTATCTAAAAACCTTAACTAATTTTCAAAGTTAAAAAAAACTCCCCCAATTTCACTATTAAAACCATTACAATAGTTCCGAGTGAATAAACTCACCAATGTCACAATAAAGATCATTACAAAAGTTCAAAGTTAAAAATCACAACAGTTTTTCTCTAAATCCTTAACAAATGTTCAAAGTCATAAAACTATCCAATTTCACTATAAAGACCATAACAAAATATCAGAATTAAAAAACTCACGAATTATACTATAAACCCCTAAACAAATTTGACAACCGAAAAAACGCACCAATTTCTCTCTAAAAACTATAACACTCTTCGATTTCACTATAAAAATTATTACAAAATTTCAAAGAAAGAAAACTCGCAAAATTCTCTACAAAGACCATAAAAAAAGTTCTAAGTTAAAAAAACTCAACAATTTCAATATAAAGGCTATAACAAAAGTTCCAAGTTAAAAAAACTCACCAATTTCACTATAAAAACCTTAAGAAAAGACTTTAGTGAAAAACTTAACTATTTCACTATAAACACTATTCCAAAAGTTAATTGTTAAAAACTTCACTAATTTCAATCTAAAGACCATAACAAAAGTTCAAAGTCAAAAAAACACACCAACTTCACTATAAAAACCATAGCAAAAGTTCCAAGTGTAAAAACTCACGAAATTCTATCTAAGAACCTTAACTAATTTTCAAAGTTAAATAAAACACCCCCAATTTCACTATTAAAACCATTACAATAGTTCCTAGTGAAAAAATCACCAATGTCACTATAAAGACCATAACAAAAGTTCAAAGTTAAAAATCACTCCAATTTCTCTTTAATTCCTTAACAAAAGTTCAATGTTATAAAACTATCCAATTTCACTATAAAGACCATAATAAAATATCAGAATTAAAAAACTCACGAATTATATACTATAAACTCCAAAACAAAATTGACAACCTAAAAAACCCACCAATTTCTGTCTAAAAACCATAACAAAAGTTCAAAGTTATAACACTGTTCGATTTCACTATAAAAACTATTACAAAATTTCCAAGAAAGAAAACTCGTAAAATTCTCTACAAAGACCATAACAAAAGTTCCAAGTTAAAAAACTCACCAATTTCACTATAAAAACCTTAAGAAACGTTTTTAGTGAAAAACATAACTATTTCACTGTAAACACTATTTCAAAAGTTAATTGTTAAAAAATCACCAATTTGAATCTAAAGACCATAACAAAAGTTCAAAGTCAAAAAAACACACCAACTTCACTATAAAAACCATAGCAAAAGTTCCAAGTGTAAAAACTCACCAAATTCTATCTAAAAACCTTAACTAATTTTCAAAGTTAAATAAAACTCCCCCAATTTCACTATTAAAACCATTACAATAGTTCTGAGTGAATAAACTCACCAATGTCACAATAAAGATCATTACAAAAGTTCAAAGTTAAAAATCACACCAGTTTTTCTCTAAATCCTTAACAAATGTTCAAAGTCATAAAACTATCCAATTTCACTATAAAGACCATAACAAAATATCAGAATTAAAAAACTCACGAATTATACTATAAACTCCAAAACAAATTTGACAACCGAAAAAACGCACAAATTTCTCTCTATAAACCATAACAAAAGTTCAAAGTTATAACACTCTTCGATTTCACTATAAAAATTATTACAAAACTTCCAAGAAAGAAAGCTCGCAAAATTCTCTACAAAGACCATAACAAAAGTTCTAAGTTAAAAAAACTCAACAATTTCAATATAAAGACCATAACAAAAGTTCCAAGTTAAAAAAACTCACCAATTTCACTATAAAAACCTTAAGAAACGTTTTTAGTGAAAAACATAACTATTTCACTGTAAACACTATTTCAAAAGTTAATTGTTAAAAAATCACCAATTTGAATCTAAAGAGCATAACAAAAGTTCAAAGTCAAAAAAACACACCAACTTCACTATAAAAACCATAGCAAAAGTTCCAAGTGTAAAAACTCACCAAATTCTATCTAAAAACCTTAACTAATTTTCAAAGTTAAAAAAAACTCCCCCAATTTCACTATTAAAACCATTACAATAGTTCCGAGTGAATAAACTCACCAATGTCACAATAAAGATCATTACAAAAGTTCAAAGTTAAAAATCACAACAGTTTTTCTCTAAATCCTTAACAAATGTTCAAAGTCATAAAACTATCCAATTTCACTATAAAGACCATAACAAAATATCAGAATTAAAAAACTCACGAATTATACTATAAACCCCTAAACAAATTTGACAACCGAAAAAACGCACCAATTTCTCTCTAAAAACTATAACACTCTTCGATTTCACTATAAAAATTATTACAAAATTTCAAAGAAAGAAAACTCGCAAAATTCTCTACAAAGACCATAAAAAAAGTTCTAAGTTAAAAAAACTCAACAATTTCAATATAAAGGCTATAACAAAAGTTCCAAGTTAAAAAAACTCACCAATTTCACTATAAAAACCTTAAGAAAAGACTTTAGTGAAAAACTTAACTATTTCACTATAAACACTATTCCAAAAGTTAATTGTTAAAAACTTCACTAATTTCAATCTAAAGACCATAACAAAAGTTCAAAGTCAAAAAAACACACCAACTTCACTATAAAAACCATAGCAAAAGTTCCAAGTGTAAAAACTCACGAAATTCTATCTAAGAACCTTAACTAATTTTCAAAGTTAAATAAAACACCCCCAATTTCACTATTAAAACCATTACAATAGTTCCTAGTGAAAAAATCACCAATGTCACTATAAAGACCATAACAAAAGTTCAAAGTTAAAAATCACTCCAATTTCTCTTTAATTCCTTAACAAAAGTTCAATGTTATAAAACTATCCAATTTCACTATAAAGACCATAATAAAATATCAGAATTAAAAAACTCACGAATTATATACTATAAACTCCAAAACAAAATTGACAACCTAAAAAACCCACCAATTTCTGTCTAAAAACCATAACAAAAGTTCAAAGTTATAACACTGTTCGATTTCACTATAAAAACTATTACAAAATTTCCAAGAAAGAAAACTCGTAAAATTCTCTACAAAGACCATAACAAAAGTTCCAAGTTAAAAAACTCACCAATTTCACTATAAAAACCTTAAGAAACGTTTTTAGTGAAAAACATAACTATTTCACTGTAAACACTATTTCAAAAGTTAATTGTTAAAAAATCACCAATTTGAATCTAAAGACCATAACAAAAGTTCAAAGTCAAAAAAACACACCAACTTCACTATAAAAACCATAGCAAAAGTTCCAAGTGTAAAAACTCACCAAATTCTATCTAAAAACCTTAACTAATTTTCAAAGTTAAATAAAACTCCCCCAATTTCACTATTAAAACCATTACAATAGTTCTGAGTGAATAAACTCACCAATGTCACAATAAAGATCATTACAAAAGTTCAAAGTTAAAAATCACACCAGTTTTTCTCTAAATCCTTAACAAATGTTCAAAGTCATAAAACTATCCAATTTCACTATAAAGACCATAACAAAATATCAGAATTAAAAAACTCACGAATTATACTATAAACTCCAAAACAAATTTGACAACCGAAAAAACGCACAAATTTCTCTCTATAAACCATAACAAAAGTTCAAAGTTATAACACTCTTCGATTTCACTATAAAAATTATTACAAAACTTCCAAGAAAGAAAGCTCGCAAAATTCTCTACAAAGACCATAACAAAAGTTCTAAGTTAAAAAAACTCAACAATTTCAATATAAAGACCATAACAAAAGTTCCAAGTTAAAAAAACTCACCAATTTCACTATAAAAACCTTAAGAAACGTTTTTAGTGAAAAACATAACTATTTCACTGTAAACACTATTTCAAAAGTTAATTGTTAAAAAATCACCAATTTGAATCTAAAGAGCATAACAAAAGTTCAAAGTCAAAAAAACACACCAACTTCACTATAAAAACCATAGCAAAAGTTCCAAGTGTAAAAACTCACCAAATTCTATCTAAAAACCTTAACTAATTTTCAAAGTTAAAAAAAACTCCCCCAATTTCACTATTAAAACCATTACAATAGTTCCGAGTGAATAAACTCACCAATGTCACAATAAAGATCATTACAAAAGTTCAAAGTTAAAAATCACAACAGTTTTTCTCTAAATCCTTAACAAATGTTCAAAGTCATAAAACTATCCAATTTCACTATAAAGACCATAACAAAATATCAGAATTAAAAAACTCACGAATTATACTATAAACCCCTAAACAAATTTGACAACCGAAAAAACGCACCAATTTCTCTCTAAAAACTATAACACTCTTCGATTTCACTATAAAAATTATTACAAAATTTCAAAGAAAGAAAACTCGCAAAATTCTCTACAAAGACCATAAAAAAAGTTCTAAGTTAAAAAAACTCAACAATTTCAATATAAAGGCTATAACAAAAGTTCCAAGTTAAAAAAACTCACCAATTTCACTATAAAAACCTTAAGAAAAGACTTTAGTGAAAAACTTAACTATTTCACTATAAACACTATTCCAAAAGTTAATTGTTAAAAACTTCACTAATTTCAATCTAAAGACCATAACAAAAGTTCAAAGTCAAAAAAACACACCAACTTCACTATAAAAACCATAGCAAAAGTTCCAAGTGTAAAAACTCACGAAATTCTATCTAAGAACCTTAACTAATTTTCAAAGTTAAATAAAACACCCCCAATTTCACTATTAAAACCATTACAATAGTTCCTAGTGAAAAAATCACCAATGTCACTATAAAGACCATAACAAAAGTTCAAAGTTAAAAATCACTCCAATTTCTCTTTAATTCCTTAACAAAAGTTCAATGTTATAAAACTATCCAATTTCACTATAAAGACCATAATAAAATATCAGAATTAAAAAACTCACGAATTATATACTATAAACTCCAAAACAAAATTGACAACCTAAAAAACCCACCAATTTCTGTCTAAAAACCATAACAAAAGTTCAAAGTTATAACACTGTTCGATTTCACTATAAAAACTATTACAAAATTTCCAAGAAAGAAAACTCGTAAAATTCTCTACAAAGACCATAACAAAAGTTCCAAGTTAAAAAACTCACCAATTTCACTATAAAAACCTTAAGAAACGTTTTTAGTGAAAAACATAACTATTTCACTGTAAACACTATTTCAAAAGTTAATTGTTAAAAAATCACCAATTTGAATCTAAAGACCATAACAAAAGTTCAAAGTCAAAAAAACACACCAACTTCACTATAAAAACCATAGCAAAAGTTCCAAGTGTAAAAACTCACCAAATTCTATCTAAAAACCTTAACTAATTTTCAAAGTTAAATAAAACTCCCCCAATTTCACTATTAAAACCATTACAATAGTTCTGAGTGAATAAACTCACCAATGTCACAATAAAGATCATTACAAAAGTTCAAAGTTAAAAATCACACCAGTTTTTCTCTAAATCCTTAACAAATGTTCAAAGTCATAAAACTATCCAATTTCACTATAAAGACCATAACAAAATATCAGAATTAAAAAACTCACGAATTATACTATAAACTCCAAAACAAATTTGACAACCGAAAAAACGCACAAATTTCTCTCTATAAACCATAACAAAAGTTCAAAGTTATAACACTCTTCGATTTCACTATAAAAATTATTACAAAACTTCCAAGAAAGAAAGCTCGCAAAATTCTCTACAAAGACCATAACAAAAGTTCTAAGTTAAAAAAACTCAACAATTTCAATATAAAGACCATAACAAAAGTTCCAAGTTAAAAAACTCACCAATTTCACTATAAAAACCTTAAGAAACGTTTTTAGTGAAAAACATAACTATTTCACTGTAAACACTATTTCAAAAGTTAATTGTTAAAAAATCACCAATTTGAATCTAAAGAGCATAACAAAAGTTCAAAGTCAAAAAAACACACCAACTTCACTATAAAAACCATAGCAAAAGTTCCAAGTGTAAAAACTCACCAAATTCTATCTAAAAACCTTAACTAATTTTCAAAGTTAAAAAAAACTCCCCCAATTTCACTATTAAAACCATTACAATAGTTCCGAGTGAATAAACTCACCAATGTCACAATAAAGATCATTACAAAAGTTCAAAGTTAAAAATCACAACAGTTTTTCTCTAAATCCTTAACAAATGTTCAAAGTCATAAAACTATCCAATTTCACTATAAAGACCATAACAAAATATCAGAATTAAAAAACTCACGAATTATACTATAAACCCCTAAACAAATTTGACAACCGAAAAAACGCACCAATTTCTCTCTAAAAACTATAACACTCTTCGATTTCACTATAAAAATTATTACAAAATTTCAAAGAAAGAAAACTCGCAAAATTCTCTACAAAGACCATAAAAAAAGTTCTAAGTTAAAAAAACTCAACAATTTCAATATAAAGGCTATAACAAAAGTTCCAAGTTAAAAAAACTCACCAATTTCACTATAAAAACCTTAAGAAAAGACTTTAGTGAAAAACTTAACTATTTCACTATAAACACTATTCCAAAAGTTAATTGTTAAAAACTTCACTAATTTCAATCTAAAGACCATAACAAAAGTTCAAAGTCAAAAAAACACACCAACTTCACTATAAAAACCATAGCAAAAGTTCCAAGTGTAAAAACTCACGAAATTCTATCTAAGAACCTTAACTAATTTTCAAAGTTAAATAAAACACCCCCAATTTCACTATTAAAACCATTACAATAGTTCCTAGTGAAAAAATCACCAATGTCACTATAAAGACCATAACAAAAGTTCAAAGTTAAAAATCACTCCAATTTCTCTTTAATTCCTTAACAAAAGTTCAATGTTATAAAACTATCCAATTTCACTATAAAGACCATAATAAAATATCAGAATTAAAAAACTCACGAATTATATACTATAAACTCCAAAACAAAATTGACAACCTAAAAAACCCACCAATTTCTGTCTAAAAACCATAACAAAAGTTCAAAGTTATAACACTGTTCGATTTCACTATAAAAACTATTACAAAATTTCCAAGAAAGAAAACTCGTAAAATTCTCTACAAAGACCATAACAAAAGTTCCAAGTTAAAAAACTCACCAATTTCACTATAAAAACCTTAAGAAACGTTTTTAGTGAAAAACATAACTATTTCACTGTAAACACTATTTCAAAAGTTAATTGTTAAAAAATCACCAATTTGAATCTAAAGACCATAACAAAAGTTCAAAGTCAAAAAAACACACCAACTTCACTATAAAAACCATAGCAAAAGTTCCAAGTGTAAAAACTCACCAAATTCTATCTAAAAACCTTAACTAATTTTCAAAGTTAAATAAAACTCCCCCAATTTCACTATTAAAACCATTACAATAGTTCTGAGTGAATAAACTCACCAATGTCACAATAAAGATCATTACAAAAGTTCAAAGTTAAAAATCACACCAGTTTTTCTCTAAATCCTTAACAAATGTTCAAAGTCATAAAACTATCCAATTTCACTATAAAGACCATAACAAAATATCAGAATTAAAAAACTCACGAATTATACTATAAACTCCAAAACAAATTTGACAACCGAAAAAACGCACAAATTTCTCTCTATAAACCATAACAAAAGTTCAAAGTTATAACACTCTTCGATTTCACTATAAAAATTATTACAAAACTTCCAAGAAAGAAAGCTCGCAAAATTCTCTACAAAGACCATAACAAAAGTTCTAAGTTAAAAAAACTCAACAATTTCAATATAAAGACCATAACAAAAGTTCCAAGTTAAAAAACTCACCAATTTCACTATAAAAACCTTAAGAAACGTTTTTAGTGAAAAACATAACTATTTCACTGTAAACACTATTTCAAAAGTTAATTGTTAAAAAATCACCAATTTGAATCTAAAGAGCATAACAAAAGTTCAAAGTCAAAAAAACACACCAACTTCACTATAAAAACCATAGCAAAAGTTCCAAGTGTAAAAACTCACCAAATTCTATCTAAAAACCTTAACTAATTTTCAAAGTTAAAAAAAACTCCCCCAATTTCACTATTAAAACCATTACAATAGTTCCGAGTGAATAAACTCACCAATGTCACAATAAAGATCATTACAAAAGTTCAAAGTTAAAAATCACAACAGTTTTTCTCTAAATCCTTAACAAATGTTCAAAGTCATAAAACTATCCAATTTCACTATAAAGACCATAACAAAATATCAGAATTAAAAAACTCACGAATTATACTATAAACCCCTAAACAAATTTGACAACCGAAAAAACGCACCAATTTCTCTCTAAAAACTATAACACTCTTCGATTTCACTATAAAAATTATTACAAAATTTCAAAGAAAGAAAACTCGCAAAATTCTCTACAAAGACCATAAAAAAAGTTCTAAGTTAAAAAAACTCAACAATTTCAATATAAAGGCTATAACAAAAGTTCCAAGTTAAAAAAACTCACCAATTTCACTATAAAAACCTTAAGAAAAGACTTTAGTGAAAAACTTAACTATTTCACTATAAACACTATTCCAAAAGTTAATTGTTAAAAACTTCACTAATTTCAATCTAAAGACCATAACAAAAGTTCAAAGTCAAAAAAACACACCAACTTCACTATAAAAACCATAGCAAAAGTTCCAAGTGTAAAAACTCACGAAATTCTATCTAAGAACCTTAACTAATTTTCAAAGTTAAATAAAACACCCCCAATTTCACTATTAAAACCATTACAATAGTTCCTAGTGAAAAAATCACCAATGTCACTATAAAGACCATAACAAAAGTTCAAAGTTAAAAATCACTCCAATTTCTCTTTAATTCCTTAACAAAAGTTCAATGTTATAAAACTATCCAATTTCACTATAAAGACCATAATAAAATATCAGAATTAAAAAACTCACGAATTATATACTATAAACTCCAAAACAAAATTGACAACCTAAAAAACCCACCAATTTCTGTCTAAAAACCATAACAAAAGTTCAAAGTTATAACACTGTTCGATTTCACTATAAAAACTATTACAAAATTTCCAAGAAAGAAAACTCGTAAAATTCTCTACAAAGACCATAACAAAAGTTCCAAGTTAAAAAACTCACCAATTTCACTATAAAAACCTTAAGAAACGTTTTTAGTGAAAAACATAACTATTTCACTGTAAACACTATTTCAAAAGTTAATTGTTAAAAAATCACCAATTTGAATCTAAAGACCATAACAAAAGTTCAAAGTCAAAAAAACACACCAACTTCACTATAAAAACCATAGCAAAAGTTCCAAGTGTAAAAACTCACCAAATTCTATCTAAAAACCTTAACTAATTTTCAAAGTTAAATAAAACTCCCCCAATTTCACTATTAAAACCATTACAATAGTTCTGAGTGAATAAACTCACCAATGTCACAATAAAGATCATTACAAAAGTTCAAAGTTAAAAATCACACCAGTTTTTCTCTAAATCCTTAACAAATGTTCAAAGTCATAAAACTATCCAATTTCACTATAAAGACCATAACAAAATATCAGAATTAAAAAACTCACGAATTATACTATAAACTCCAAAACAAATTTGACAACCGAAAAAACGCACAAATTTCTCTCTATAAACCATAACAAAAGTTCAAAGTTATAACACTCTTCGATTTCACTATAAAAATTATTACAAAACTTCCAAGAAAGAAAGCTCGCAAAATTCTCTACAAAGACCATAACAAAAGTTCTAAGTTAAAAAAACTCAACAATTTCAATATAAAGACCATAACAAAAGTTCCAAGTTAAAAAACTCACCAATTTCACTATAAAAACCTTAAGAAACGTTTTTAGTGAAAAACATAACTATTTCACTGTAAACACTATTTCAAAAGTTAATTGTTAAAAAATCACCAATTTGAATCTAAAGAGCATAACAAAAGTTCAAAGTCAAAAAAACACACCAACTTCACTATAAAAACCATAGCAAAAGTTCCAAGTGTAAAAACTCACCAAATTCTATCTAAAAACCTTAACTAATTTTCAAAGTTAAAAAAAACTCCCCCAATTTCACTATTAAAACCATTACAATAGTTCTGAGTGAATAAACTCACCAATGTCACAATAAAGATCATTACAAAAGTTCAAAGTTAAAAATCACAACAGTTTTTCTCTAAATCCTTAACAAATGTTCAAAGTCATAAAACTATCCAATTTCACTATAAAGACCATAACAAAATATCAGAATTAAAAAACTCACGAATTATACTATAAACCCCTAAACAAATTTGACAACCGAAAAAACGCACCAATTTCTCTCTAAAAACTATAACACTCTTCGATTTCACTATAAAAATTATTACAAAATTTCAAAGAAAGAAAACTCGCAAAATTCTCTACAAAGACCATAAAAAAAGTTCTAAGTTAAAAAAACTCAACAATTTCAATATAAAGGCTATAACAAAAGTTCCAAGTTAAAAAAACTCACCAATTTCACTATAAAAACCTTAAGAAAAGACTTTAGTGAAAAACTTAACTATTTCACTATAAACACTATTCCAAAAGTTAATTGTTAAAAACTTCACTAATTTCAATCTAAAGACCATAACAAAAGTTCAAAGTCAAAAAAACACACCAACTTCACTATAAAAACCATAGCAAAAGTTCCAAGTGTAAAAACTCACGAAATTCTATCTAAGAACCTTAACTAATTTTCAAAGTTAAATAAAACACCCCCAATTTCACTATTAAAACCATTACAATAGTTCCTAGTGAAAAAATCACCAATGTCACTATAAAGACCATAACAAAAGTTCAAAGTTAAAAATCACTCCAATTTCTCTTTAATTCCTTAACAAAAGTTCAATGTTATAAAACTATCCAATTTCACTATAAAGACCATAATAAAATATCAGAATTAAAAAACTCACGAATTATATACTATAAACTCCAAAACAAAATTGACAACCTAAAAAACCCACCAATTTCTGTCTAAAAACCATAACAAAAGTTCAAAGTTATAACACTGTTCGATTTCACTATAAAAACTATTACAAAATTTCCAAGAAAGAAAACTCGTAAAATTCTCTACAAAGACCATAACAAAAGTTCCAAGTTAAAAAAC
Source organism: Lathyrus sativus (assembly GCA_963859935.3). Taxonomy (NCBI): domain Eukaryota; kingdom Viridiplantae; phylum Streptophyta; class Magnoliopsida; order Fabales; family Fabaceae; genus Lathyrus; species Lathyrus sativus. The sequence continues at coordinate 201,174,970 of OZ012740.1, read as the reverse complement.
TCACCAATTTCACTATAAAAACCTTAAGAAACGTTTTTAGTGAAAAACATAACTATTTCACTGTAAACACTATTTCAAAAGTTAATTGTTAAAAAATCACCAATTTGAATCTAAAGACCATAACAAAAGTTCAAAGTCAAAAAAACACACCAACTTCACTATAAAAACCATAGCAAAAGTTCCAAGTGTAAAAACTCACCAAATTCTATCTAAAAACCTTAACTAATTTTCAAAGTTAAATAAAACTCCCCCAATTTCACTATTAAAACCATTACAATAGTTCTGAGTGAATAAACTCACCAATGTCACAATAAAGATCATTACAAAAGTTCAAAGTTAAAAATCACACCAGTTTTTCTCTAAATCCTTAACAAATGTTCAAAGTCATAAAACTATCCAATTTCACTATAAAGACCATAACAAAATATCAGAATTAAAAAACTCACGAATTATACTATAAACTCCAAAACAAATTTGACAACCGAAAAAACGCACAAATTTCTCTCTATAAACCATAACAAAAGTTCAAAGTTATAACACTCTTTGATTTCACTATAAAAATTATTACAAAACTTCCAAGAAAGAAAGCTCGCAAAATTCTCTACAAAGACCATAACAAAAGTTCTAAGTTAAAAAAACTCAACAATTTCAATATAAAGACCATAACAAAAGTTCCAAGTTAAAAAACTCACCAATTTCACTATAAAAACCTTAAGAAACGTTTTTAGTGGAAAACATAACTATTTCACTGTAAACACTATTTCAAAAGTTAATTGTTAAAAAATCACCAATTTGAATCTAAAGACCATAACAAAAGTTCAAAGTCAAAAAAACACACCAACTTCACTATAAAAACCATAGCAAAAGTTCCAAGTGTAAAAACTCACCAAATTCTATCTAAAAACCTTAACTAATTTTCAAAGTTAAAAAAAACTCCCCCAATTTCACTATTAAAACCATTACAATAGTTCCGAGTGAATAAACTCAACAATGTCACAATAAAGATCATTACAAAAGTTCAAAGTTAAAAATCACAACAGTTTTTCTCTAAATCCTTAACAAATGTTCAAAGTCATAAAACTATCCAATTTCACTATAAAGACCATAACAAAATATCAGAATTAAAAAATTCACGAATTATACTATAAACCCCTAAACAAATTTGACAACCGAAAAAACGCACCAATTTCTCTCTAAAAACTATAACACTCTTCGATTTCACTATAAAAATTATTACAAAATTTCAAAGAAAGAAAACTCGCAAAATTCTCTACAAAGACCATAAAAAAAGTTCTAAGTTAAAAAAACTCAACAATTTCAATATAAAGGCTATAACAAAAGTTCCAAGTTAAAAAAACTCACCAATTTCACTATAAAAACCTTAAGAAAAGTTTTTAGTGAAAAACTTAACTATTTCACTATAAACACTATTCCAAAAGTTAATTGTTAAAAAAATCACTAATTTCAATCTAAAGACCATAACAAAAGTTCAAAGTCAAAAAAACACACCAACTTCACTATAAAAACCATAGCAAAAGTTCCAAGTGTAAAAACTCACCAAATTCTATCTAAGAACCTTAACTAATTTTCAAAGTTAAATAAAACACCCCCAATTTCACTATTAAAACCATTACAATAGTTCCTAGTGAAAAAATCACCAATGTCACTATAAAGACCATAACAAAAGTTCAAAGTTAAAAATCACACCAATTTCTCTCTAATTCCTTAACAAAAGTTCAATGTTATAAAACTATCCAATTTCACTATAAAGACCATAATAAAATATCAGAATTAAAAAACTCACGAATTATACTATAAACTCCAAAACAAAATTGACAACCTAAAAAACCCACCAATTTCTGTCTAAAAACCATAACAAAAGTTCAAAGTTATAACACTGTTCGATTTCACTATAAAAACTATTACAAAATTTCCAAGAAAGAAAACTCGTAAAATTCTCTACAAAGACCATAACAAAAGTTCCAAGTTAAAAAACTCACCAATTTCACTATAAAAACCTTAAGAAACGTTTTTAGTGAAAAACATAACTATTTCACTGTAAACACTATTTCAAAAGTTAATTGTTAAAAAATCACCAATTTGAATCTAAAGACCATAACAAAAGTTCAAAGTCAAAAAAACACACCAACTTCACTATAAAAACCATAGCAAAAGTTCCAAGTGTAAAAACTCACCAAATTCTATCTAAAAACCTTAACTAATTTTCAAAGTTAAATAAAACTCCCCCAATTTCACTATTAAAACCATTACTATAGTTCTGAGTGAATAAACTCACCAATGTCACAATAAAGATCATTACAAAAGTTCAAAGTTAAAAATCACACCAGTTTTTCTCTAAATCCTTAACAAATGTTCAAAGTCATAAAACTATCCAATTTCACTATAAAGACCATAACAAAATATCAGAATTAAAAAACTCACGAATTATACTATAAACTCCAAAACAAATTTGACAACCGAAAAAACGCACAAATTTCTCTCTATAAACCATAACAAAAGTTCAAAGTTATAACACTCTTCGATTTCACTATAAAAGTTATTACAAAATTTCCAAAAAAGAAAGGTCGCAAAATTCTCTACAAAGACCATAACAAAAGTTCTAAGTTAAAAAAACTCAACAATTTCAATATAAAGACTTTAACAAAAGTTCCAAGTTAAAAAACTCACCAATTTCACTCTAAAAAGCTTAAGAAAAGTTTTTAGTGAAAAACTTAACTATTTCACTGTAAACACTATTCCAAAAGTAAATTGTTAAAAAATTCACCAATTTGAATCTAAAGACCATAACAAAAGTTCAAAGCCAAAAAAACACACCAACTTCACTATAAAAACCATAGCAAAATTTCCAAGTGTAAAAACTCCCCAATTTCTATCTAAAAACCTTAACTAATTTTCAAAGTTAAATAAAACTCCCCCAATTTCACTATTAAAACAATTACAATAGTTCCGAGTGAATAAACTCACCAATGTCACAATAAAGATCATTACAAAAGGTCAAAGTTAAAAATCACACCAATTTCTCTCTAAATCCTTAACAAATGTTCAAAGTTATAAAACTATCCAATGTCACTATAAAGACCATAACAAAATATCAGAATTAAAAAACTCAAGAATTATACTATAAACTCCTAAACAAAATTGACAACCGAAAAAACGCACAAATTTCTCTATATAAACCATAACAAAAGTTCAAAGTTATAACACTCTTCGATTTCACTATAAAAATTATTACAAAATTTCCAAGATAGAAAGCTCGCAAAATTCTCTACAAAGACCATAACAAAAGTTCTAAGTTAAAAAAACTCAACAATTTCAATATAAAGACTTTAACAAAAGTTCCAAGTTAAAAAACTCACCAATTTCACTATAAAAACCTTAAGAAAAGTTTTTAGTGAAAAACTTAACTATTTCACTGTAAACACTATTCCAAAAGTAAATTGTTAAAAAATTCACCAATTTGAATCTAAAGACCATAACAAAAGTTCAAAGCCAAAAAAACACACCAACTTCACTATAAAAACCATAGCAAAATTTCCAAGTGTAAAAACTCCCCAAATTCTATCTAAAAACCTTAACTAATTTTCAAAGTTAAATAAAACTCCCCCAATTTCACTATTAAAACCATTACAACAGTTCCAAGTGAATAAACTCACCAATGTCACTATAAAGACCATAACAAAAGTTCAAAGTTAAAAATCACACCAATTTCTCTCTAAATCCTTAACAAATGTTCAAAGTTATAAAACTATCCAATTTCACTATAAAGACCATAACAAAATATCAGAATTAAAAAACTCACGAATCATACTATAAACTCCAAAACAAAATTGACAACCGAAAAAACGCACCAATTTCTCTCTAAAAACTATAACACTCTTCGATTTCACTATAAAAATTATTACAAAATTTCAAAGAAAGAAAACTCGCAAAATTCTCTACAAAGACCATAAAAAAAGTTCTAAGTTAAAAAAACTAAACAATTTCAATATAAAGGATATAACAAAAGTTCCAAGTTAAAAAAACTCACCAATTTCACTATAAAAACCTTAAGAAAAGTTTTTAGTGAAAAACTTAACTATTTCACTATAAACACTATTCCAAAAGTTAATTGTTAAAAAAATCACTAACTTCAATCTAAAGACCATAACAAAAGTTCAAAGTCAAAAAAACACACCAACTTCACTATAAAAACCATAGCAAAAGTTCCAAGTGTAAATCTCACCAAATTCTATCTAAGAACCTTAACTAATTTTCAAAGTTAAATAAAACACCCTCAATTTCACTATTAAAACCATTACAATAGTTCCTAGTGAAAAAATCACCAATGTCACTATAAAGACCATAACAAAAGTTCAAAGTTAAAAATCACACCAATTTCTCTCTAAATCCTTAACAAAAGTTCAATGTTATAAAACTATCCAATTTCACTATAAAGACCATAATAAAATATCATAATTAAAAAACTCACGAATTATACTATAAACTCCAAAACAAAATTGACAACCTAAAAAACGCACCAATTTTTGTCTAAAAACCATAACAAAAGTTCAAAGTTATAACACTGTTTGATTTCACTATAAAAACTATTACAAAATTTCCAAGAAAGAAAACTCGTAAAATTCTCTACAAAGACCATAACAAAAGTTCTAAGTTAAAAAAACTCAACAATTTCAATATAAAGGCTATAACAAAAGTTCCTAGTTAAAAAAACTCACCAATTTCACTATAAAAACCTTAAGAAAAGTTTTTAGTGAAAAACTTAACTATTTCACTATAAACACTATTCCAAAAGTTAATTGTTAAAAAAATCACTAATTTCAATCTAAAGACCATAACAAAAGTTCAAAGTCAAAAAAACACACCAACTTCACTATAAAAACCATAGCAAAAGTTCCAAGTGTAAAAACTCACCAAATTATATCTAAAAACCTTAACTAATTTTCAAAGTTAAAAAAAACTCCCCCAATTTCACTATTAAAACCATTACAATAGTTCCGAGTGAATAAACTCAACAATGTCACAATAAAGATCATTACAAAAGTTCAAAGTTAAAAATCACAACAGTTTTTCTCTAAATCCTTAACAAATGTTCAAAGTCATAAAACTATCCAATTTCACTATAAAGACCATAACAAAATATCAGAATTAAAAAATTCACGAATTATACTATAAACCCCTAAACAAATTTGACAACCGAAAAAACGCACCAATTTCTCTCTAAAAACTATAACACTCTTCGATTTCACTATAAAAATTATTACAAAATTTCAAAGAAAGAAAACTCGCAAAATTCTCTACAAAGACCATAAAAAAAGTTCTAAGATAAAAAAACTCAACAATTTCAATATAAAGGCTATAACAAAAGTTCCAAGTTAAAAAAACTCACCAATTTCACTATAAAAACCTTAAGAAAAGTTTTTAGTGAAAAACTTAACTATTTCACTATAAACACTATTCCAAAAGTTAATTGTTAAAAAAATCACTAATTTCAATCTAAAGACCATAACAAAAGTTCAAAGTCAAAAAAACACACCAACTTCACTATAAAAACCATAGCAAAAGTTCCAAGTGTAAAAACTCACCAAATTCTATCTAAGAACCTTAACTAATTTTCAAAGTTAAATAAAACACCCCCAATTTCACTATTAAAACCATTACAATAGTTCCTAGTGAAAAAATCACCAATGTCACTATAAAGACCATAACAAAAGTTCAAAGTTAAAAATCACACCAATTTCTCTCTAATTCCTTAACAAAAGTTCAATGTTATAAAACTATCCAATTTCACTATAAAGACCATAATAAAATATCAGAATTAAAAAACTCACGAATTATACTATAAACTCCAAAACAAAATTGACAACCTAAAAAACCCACCAATTTCTGTCTAAAAACCATAACAAAAGTTCAAAGTTATAACACTGTTCGATTTCACTATAAAAACTATTACAAAATTTCCAAGAAAGAAAACTCGTAAAATTCTCTACAAAGACCATAACAAAAGTTCCAAGTTAAAAAACTCACCAATTTCACTATAAAAACCTTAAGAAACGTTTTTAGTGAAAAACATAACTATTTCACTGTAAACACTATTTCAAAAGTTAATTGTTAAAAAATCACCAATTTGAATCTAAAGACCATAACAAAAGTTCAAAGTCAAAAAAACACACCAACTTCACTATAAAAACCATAGCAAAAGTTCCAAGTGTAAAAACTCACCAAATTCTATCTAAAAACCTTAACTAATTTTCAAAGTTAAATAAAACTCCCCCAATTTCACTATTAAAACCATTACTATAGTTCTGAGTGAATAAACTCACCAATGTCACAATAAAGATCATTACAAAAGTTCAAAGTTAAAAATCACACCAGTTTTTCTCTAAATCCTTAACAAATGTTCAAAGTCATAAAACTATCCAATTTCACTATAAAGACCATAACAAAATATCAGAATTAAAAAACTCACGAATTATACTATAAACTCCAAAACAAATTTGACAACCGAAAAAACGCACAAATTTCTCTCTATAAACCATAACAAAAGTTCAAAGTTATAACACTCTTCGATTTCACTATAAAAGTTATTACAAAATTTCCAAAAAAGAAAGGTCGCAAAATTCTCTACAAAGACCATAACAAAAGTTCTAAGTTAAAAAAACTCAACAATTTCAATATAAAGACTTTAACAAAAGTTCCAAGTTAAAAAACTCACCAATTTCACTCTAAAAAGCTTAAGAAAAGTTTTTAGTGAAAAACTTAACTATTTCACTGTAAACACTATTCCAAAAGTAAATTGTTAAAAAATTCACCAATTTGAATCTAAAGACCATAACAAAAGTTCAAAGCCAAAAAAACACACCAACTTCACTATAAAAACCATAGCAAAATTTCCAAGTGTAAAAACTCCCCAATTTCTATCTAAAAACCTTAACTAATTTTCAAAGTTAAATAAAACTCCCCCAATTTCACTATTAAAACAATTACAATAGTTCCGAGTGAATAAACTCACCAATGTCACAATAAAGATCATTACAAAAGGTCAAAGTTAAAAATCACACCAATTTCTCTCTAAATCCTTAACAAATGTTCAAAGTTATAAAACTATCCAATGTCACTATAAAGACCATAACAAAATATCAGAATTAAAAAACTCAAGAATTATACTATAAACTCCTAAACAAAATTGACAACCGAAAAAACGCACAAATTTCTCTATATAAACCATAACAAAAGTTCAAAGTTATAACACTCTTCGATTTCACTTTAAAAATTATTACAAAATTTCCAAGATAGAAAGCTCGCAAAATTCTCTACAAAGACCATAACAAAAGTTCTAAGTTAAAAAAACTCAACAATTTCAATATAAAGACTTTAACAAAAGTTCCAAGTTAAAAAACTCACCAATTTCACTATAAAAACCTTAAGAAAAGTTTTTAGTGAAAAACTTAACTATTTCACTGTAAACACTATTCCAAAAGTAAATTGTTAAAAAATTCACCAATTTGAATCTAAAGACCATAACAAAAGTTCAAAGCCAAAAAAACACACCAACTTCACTATAAAAACCATAGCAAAATTTCCAAGTGTAAAAACTCCCCAAATTCTATCTAAAAACCTTAACTAATTTTCAAAGTTAAATAAAACTCCCCCAATTTCACTATTAAAACCATTACAACAGTTCCAAGTGAATAAACTCACCAATGTCACTATAAAGACCATAACAAAAGTTCAAAGTTAAAAATCACACCAATTTCTCTCTAAATCCTTAACAAATGTTCAAAGTTATAAAACTATCCAATTTCACTATAAAGACCATAACAAAATATCAGAATTAAAAAACTCACGAATCATACTATAAACTCCAAAACAAAATTGACAACCGAAAAAACGCACCAATTTCTCTCTAAAAACTATAACACTCTTCGATTTCACTATAAAAATTATTACAAAATTTCAAAGAAAGAAAACTCGCAAAATTCTCTACAAAGACCATAAAAAAAGTTCTAAGTTAAAAAAACTAAACAATTTCAATATAAAGGATATAACAAAAGTTCCAAGTTAAAAAAACTCACCAATTTCACTATAAAAACCTTAAGAAAAGTTTTTAGTGAAAAACTTAACTATTTCACTATAAACACTATTCCAAAAGTTAATTGTTAAAAAAATCACTAACTTCAATCTAAAGACCATAACAAAAGTTCAAAGTCAAAAAAACACACCAACTTCACTATAAAAACCATAGCAAAAGTTCCAAGTGTAAATCTCACCAAATTCTATCTAAGAACCTTAACTAATTTTCAAAGTTAAATAAAACACCCTCAATTTCACTATTAAAACCATTACAATAGTTCCTAGTGAAAAAACCACCAATGTCACTATAAAGACCATAACAAAAGTTCAAAGTTAAAAATCACACCAATTTCTCTCTAAATCCTTAACAAAAGTTCAATGTTATAAAACTATCCAATTTCACTATAAAGACCATAATAAAATATCATAATTAAAAAACTCACGAATTATACTATAAACTCCAAAACAAAATTGACAACCTAAAAAACGCACCAATTTTTGTCTAAAAACCATAACAAAAGTTCAAAGTTATAACACTGTTTGATTTCACTATAAAAACTATTACAAAATTTCCAAGAAAGAAAACTCGTAAAATTCTCTACAAAGACCATAACAAAAGTTCTAAGTTAAAAAAACTCAACAATTTCAATATAAAGGCTATAACAAAAGTTCCTAGTTAAAAAAACTCACCAATTTCACTATAAAAACCTTAAGAAAAGTTTTTAGTGAAAAACTTAACTATTTCACTATAAACACTATTCCAAAAGTTAATTGTTAAAAAAATCACTAATTTCAATCTAAAGACCATAACAAAAGTTCAAAGTCAAAAAAACACACCAACTTCACTATAAAAACCATAGCAAAAGTTCCAAGTGTAAAAACTCACCAAATTATATCTAAAAACCTTAACTAATTTTCAAAGTTAAATAAAACTCCCCCAATTTCACTATTAAAACCATTACAATAGTTCCGAGTGAATAAACTCACCAATGTCACTATAAAGATCATTACAAAAGTTCAAAGCTAAAAATCAGACCAATTTCTCTCTAAATCCTTAACAAATGTTCAAAGTTATAAAACTATCCAATTTCACTATAAAGACCATAACAAAATATCAGAATTAAAAAACTCACGAATCATACTATAAACTCCAAAACAAAATTGACAACCGAAAAAACGCACCAATTTCTCTCTAAAAACTATAACACTCTTCGATTTCACTATAAAAATTATTACAAAATTTCAAAGAAAGAAAACTCGCAAAATTCTCTACAAAGACCATAAAAAAGTTCTAAGTTAAAAAAACTAAACAATTTCAATATAAAGGATATAACAAAAGTTCCAAGTTAAAAAAACTCACTAATTTCACTATAAAAACCTTAAGAAAAGTTTTTAGTGAAAAACTTAACTATATCACTATAAACACTATTCCAAAAGTTAATTGTTAAAAAAATCACTAAGTTCAATCTAAAGACCATAACAAAAGTTCAAAGTCAAAAAAACACACCAACTTCACTATAAAAACCATAGCAAAAGTTCCAAGTGTAAAAAATTACCAAATTCTATCTAAGAACCTTAACTAATTTTCAAAGTTATATAAAACACCCTCAATTTCACTATTAAAACCATTACAATAGTTCCTAGTGAAAAAATCACCAATGTCACTATAAAGACCATAACAAAAGTTCAAAGTTAAAAATCACACCAATTTCTCTCTAAATCCTTAACAAAAGTTCAATGTTATAAAACTATCCAATTTCACTATAAAGACCATAATAAAATATCATAATTAAAAAACTCACGAATTATACTATAAACTCCAAAACAAAATTGACAACCTAAAAAACGCACCAATTTCTGTCTAAAAACCATAACAAAAGTTCAAAGTTATAACATTGTTCGATTTCACTATAAAAACTATTACAAAATTTCCAAGAAAGAAAACTCGTAAAATTCTCTACAAAGACCATAACAAAAGTTCTAAGTTAAAAAAACTCAACAATTTCAATATAAAGGCTATAACAAAAGTTCCTAGTTAAAAAAACTCACCAATTTCACTATAAAAACCTTAAGAAAAGTTTTTAGTGAAAAACTTAACTATTTCACTATAAACACTATTCCAAAAGTTAATTGTTAAAAAAATCACTAATTTCAATCTAAAGACCATAACAAAAGTTCAAAGTCAAAAAAACACACCAACTTCACTATAAAAACCATAGCAAAAGTTCCAAGTGTAAAAACTCACCAAATTATATCTAAAAACCTTAACTAATTTTCAAAGTTAAATAAAACTCCCCCAATTTCACTATTAAAACCATTACAATAGTTCCGAGTGAATAAACTCGCCAATGTCACTATAAAGATCATTACAAAAGTTCAAAGTTAAAAATCACACCAATTTCTCTCTAAATCCTTAACAAATGTTCAAAGTTATAAAACTATCCAATTTCACTATAAAGACCATAACAAAATATCAGAATGAAAAAACTCATGAATCATACTATAAACTCCAAAACAAAATTGACAACCGAAAAAACGCACCAATTTCTCTCTAAAAACTATAACACTCTTCGATTTCACTATAAAAATTATTACAAAATTTCAAAGAAAGAAAACTCGCAAAATTCTCTACAAAGACCATAAAATAAGTTCTAAGTTAAAAAAACTCAACAATTTCGATATAAAGGCTATAACAAAAGATCCAAGTTAAAAAAACTCACCAATTTCACTATAAAAACCTTAAGAAAAGTTTTTAGTGAAAAACTTAACTATTTCACTATAAACACTATTCCAAAAGTTAATTGTTAAAAAAATCACTAATTTCAATCTAAAGACCATAACAAAAGTTCAAAGTCAAAAAAACACACCAACTTCACTATAAAAACCATAGCAAAAGTTCCAAGTGTAAAAACTCACCAAATTATATCTAAAAACCTTAACTAATTTTCAAAGTTAAATATAACTCCCCCAATTTCACTATTAAAACCATTACAATAGTTCCGAGTGAATAAACTCACCAATGTCACTATAAAGATCATTACAAAAGTTCAAAGCTAAAAATCAGACCAATTTCTCTCTAAATCCTTAACAAATGTTCAAAGTTATAAAACTATCCAATTTCACTATAAAGACCATAACAAAATATCAGAATTAAAAAACTCACGAATCATACTATAAACTCCAAAACAAAATTGACAACCGAAAAAACGCACCAATTTCTCTCTAAAAACTATAACACTCTTCGATTTCACTATAAAAATTATTACAAAATTTCAAAGAAAGAAAACTCGCAAAATTCTCTACAAAGACCATAAAAAAAGTTCTAAGTTAAAAAAACTAAACAATTTCAATATAAAGGATATAACAAAAGTTCCAAGTTAAAAAAACTCACCAATTTCACTATAAAAACCTTAAGAAAAGTTTTTAGTGAAAAACTTAACTATTTCACTATAAACACTATTCCAAAAGTTAATTGTTAAAAAAATCACTTATTTCAATCTAAAGACCATAACAAAAGTTCAAAGTCAAAAAAACACACCAACTTCACTATAAAAACCATAGCAAAAGTTCCAAGTGTAAAAACTCACCAAATTCTATCTAAGAACCTTAACTAATTTTCAAAGTTAAATAAAACACCCCCAATTTCACTATTAAAACCATTACAATAGTTCCTAGTGAAAAAATCACCAATGTCACTATAAAGACCATAACAAAAGTTCAAAGTTAAAAATCACACCAATTTCTCTCTAATTCCTTAACAAAAGTTCAATGTTATAAAACTATCCAATTTCACTATAAAGACCATAATAAAATATCAGAATTAAAAAACTCACGAACTATCCTATAAACTCCAAAACAAAAACGACAACCTAAAAAACGCACCAATTTCTGTCTAAAAACCATAACAAAAGTTCAAAGTTATAACACTGTTCGATTTCACTATAAAAACTATTACAAAATTTCCAAGAAAGAAAACTCGTAAAATTCTCTACAAAGACCATAACAAAAGTTCTAAGTTAAAAAAACTCAACAATTTCAATATAAAGGCTATAACAAAAGTTCCTAGTTAAAAAAACTCACCAATTTCACTATAAAAACCTTAAGAAAAGTTTTTAGTGAAAAACTTAACTATTTCACTATAAACACTATTCCAAAAGTTAATTGTTAAAAAAATCACTAATTTCAATCTAAAGACCATAACAAAAGTTCAAAGTCAAAAAAACACACCAACTTCACTATAAAAACCATAGCAAAAGTTCCAAGTGTAAAAACTCACCAAATTATGTCTAAAAACCTTAACTAATTTTCAAAGTTAAATAAAACTCCCCCAATTTCACTATTAAAACCATTACAATAGTTCCGAGTGAATAAACTCACCAATGTCACTATAAAGATCATTACAAAAGTTCAAAGTTAAAAATCACACCAATTTCTCTCTAAATCCTTAACAAATGTTCAAAGTTATAAAACTATCCAATTTCACTATAAAGACCATAACAAAATATCAGAATGAAAAAACTCATGAATCATACTATAAACTCCAAAACAAAATTGACAACCGAAAAAACGCACCAATTCTATCTAAGAACCTTAACTAATTTTCAAAGTTAAATAAAACACCCCCAATTTCACTATTAAAACCATTACAATAGTTCCTAGTGAAAAAATCACCAATGTCACTATAAAGACCATAACAAAAGTTCAAAGTTAAAAATCACACCAATTTCTCTCTAATTCCTTAACAAAAGTTCAATGTTATAAAACTATCCAATTTCACTATAAAGACCATAATAAAATATCAGAATTAAAAAACTCACGAATTATCCTATAAACTCCAAAACAAAATTGACAACCTAAAAAACGCACCAATTTCTGTCTAAAAACCATAACAAAAGTTCAAAGTTATAACACTGTTCGATTTCACTATAAAAACTATTACAAAATTTCCAAGAAAGAAAACTCGTAAAATTCTCTACAAAGACCATAACAAAAGTTCCAAGTTAAAAAACTCACCAATTTCACTATAAAAACCTTAAGAAACGTTTTTAGTGAAAAACATAACTATTTCACTGTAAACACTATTTCAAAAGTTATTTGTTAAAAAATCACCAATTTGAATCTAAAGACCATAACAAAAGTTTAAAGTCAAAAAAACACACCAACTTCACTATAAAAACCATAGCAAAAGTTCCAAGTGTAAAAACTCACCAAATTCTATCTAAAAACCTTAACTAATTTTCAAAGTTAAATAAAACTCCCCCAATTTCACTATTAAAACCATTACAATAGTTCCGAGTGAATAAACTCACCAATGTCACAATAAAGATCATTACAAAAGTTCAAAGTTAAAAATCACACCAGTTTTTCTCTAAATCCTTAACAAATGTTCAAAGTCATAAAACTATCCAATTTCACTATAAAGACCATAACAAAATATCAGAATTAAAAAACTCACGAATTATACTATAAACTCCAAAACAAATTTGACAACCGAAAAAACGCACAAATTTCTCTCTATAAACCATAACAAAAGTTCAAAGTTATAAAACTCTTCGATTTCACTATAAAAATTATTACAAAATTTCCAAGAAAGAAAGCTCGCAAAATTCTCTACAAAGACCATAACAAAAGTTCTAAGTTAAAAAAACTCAACAATTTCAATATAAAGACTTTAACAAAAGTTCCAAGTTAAAAAACTCACCAATTTCACTATAAAAACCTTAAGAAAAGTTTTTAGTGAAAAACTTAACTATTTCACTGTAAACACTATTCCAAAAGTAAATTGTTAAAAAATTAACCAATTTGAATCTAAAGACCATAACAAAAGTTCAAAGCCAAAAAAACACACCAACTTCACTATAAAAACCATAGCAAAATTTCCAAGTGTAAAAACTCCCAAAATTCTATCTAAAAACCTTAACTAATTTTCAAAGTTAAATAAAACTCCCCCAATTTCACTATTAAAACCATTACAATAGTTCCAAGTGAATAAACTCACCAATGTCACTATAAAGACCATAACAAAAGTTCAAAGTTAAAAATCACACCAATTTCTCTCTAAATCCTTAACAAATGTTCAAAGTTATAAAACTATCCAATTTCACTATAAAGACCATAACAAAATATCAGAATTAAAAAACTCACGAATCATACTATAAACTCCAAAACAAAATTGACAACCGAAAAAACGCACCAATTTCTCTCTAAAAACTATAACACTCTTCGATTTCACTATAAAAATTATTACAAAATTTCAAAGAAAGAAAACTCGCAAAATTCTCTACAAAGACCATAAAAAAAGTTCTAAGTTAAGAAAACTAAACAATTTCAATATAAAGGATATAACAAAAGTTCCAAGTTAAAAAAACTCTTTTCACTATAAAAACCTTAAGAAAAGTTTTTAGTGAAAAACATAACTATTTCACTATAAACACAATACCAAAAGTTAATTGTTAAAAAAATCACTAATTTCAATCTAAAGACCATAACAAAAGTTCAAAGTCAAAAAAACACACCAACTTCACTATAAAAACCATAGCAAAAGTTCCAAGTGTAAAAACTCACCAAATTCTATCTAAGAACCTTAACTAATTTTCAAAGTTAAATAAAACACCCTCAATTTCACTATTAAAACCATTACAGTAGTTCCTAGTGAAAAAATCACCAATGTCACTATAAAGACCATAACAAAAGTTCAAAGTTAAAAATCACACTAATTTCTCTCTAAATCCTTAACAAAAGTTCAATGTTATAAAACTATCCAATTTCACTATAAAGACCATAATAAAATATCAGAATTAAAAAACTCACGAATTATACTATAAACTCCAAAACAAAATTGACAACCTAAAAAACGCACCAATTTCTGTCTAAAAACCATAACAAAAGTTCAAAGTTATAACACTGTTCGATTTCACTATAAAATCTATTACAAAATTTCCAAGAAAGAAAACTCGTAAAATTCTCTACAAAGACCATAGCAAAAGTTCTAAGTTAAAAAAACTCAACAATTTCAATATAAAGGCTATAACAAAAGTTCCAAGTTAAAAAAACTCACCAATTTCACTATAAAAACCTTAAGAAAAGTTTTTAGTGAAAAACTTAACTATTTCACTATAAACAATATTCCAAAAGTTAATTGTTAAAAAAATCACTAATTTCAATCTAAAGACCATAACAAAAGTTCAAAGTCAAAAAAACACACCAACTTCACTATAAAAACCATAGCAAAAGTTCCAAGTGTAAAAACTCACCAAATTATATCTAAAAACCTTAACTAATTTTCAAAGTTAAATAAAACTCCCCCAATTTCACTATTAAAACCATTACAATAGTTCCGAGTGAATAAACTCACCAATGTCACTATAAAGATCATTACAAAAGTTCAAAGTTAAAAATCACACCAATTTCTCTCTAAATCCTTAACAAATGTTCAAAGTTATAAAACTATCCAATTTCACTATAAAGACCATAACAAAATATCAGAATTAAAAAACTCACGAATCATACTATAAACTCCAAAACAAAATTGACAACCGAAAAAACGCACCAATTTCTCTCTAAAAGCCATAACAAAAGTTCAAAGTTATAACACTGTTCGATTTCACTATAAAAATTATTACAAAATTTCCAACAAAGAAAACTCGTAAAATTCTCTACAAAGACCATAATGAAAGTTCTAAGTTAAAAAAACTCAACAATTTCAATATAAAGACTTTAACAAAAGTTCCAAGTTAAAAAACTCACCAATTTCACTATAAAATCCTTAAGAAACGTCTTTAGTGAAAAACATAACTATTTCACTGTAAACACTATTCCAAAAGTTAATTCTTAAAAAATCACCAATTTGAATCTAAAGACCATAACAAAAGTTCAAAGTCAAAAAAACACACCAACTTCACTATAAAAACCATAGCAAAAGCTCCAAGTGTAAAAGCTCACCAAATTCTATCTAAAAACCTTAACTAATTTTCAAAGTTAAATAAAACTCCCCCAATTTCACTATTAAAACCATTACAATAGTTCCGAGTGAATAAACTCACCAATGCCACTATAAAGACCATAACAAAAGTTCAAAGTTAAAAATCACACCAATTTCTCTTTAAATCCTTAACAAATGTTCAAAGCTATAAAACTATCCAATTTCACTATAAAGAACATAACAAAATATCAGAATTAAAAAACTCACGAATCATACTATAAACTCGAAAACAAAATTGACAACCGAAAAAACGCACCAATTTCTCTCTAAAAACTATAACACTCTTCGATTTCACTATAAAAATTATTACAAAATTTCAAAGAAAGAAAACTCGCAAAATTCTCTACAAAGACCATAAAAAAAGTTCTAAGTTAAAAAAACTCAACAATTTCAATATAAAGGCTATAACAAAAGTTCCAAGTTAAAAAAACTCACCAATTTCACTATAAAAACCTTAAGAAAAGTTTTTAGTGAAAAACTTAACTATTTCACTATAAACACTATTCCAAAAGTTAATTGTTAAAAAAATCACTAATTTCAATCTAAAGACCATAACAAAAGTTCAAAGTCAAAAAAACACACCAACTTCACTATAAAAACCATAGCAAAAGTTCCAAGTGTAAAAACTCACCAAATTCTATCTAAGAACCTTAACTAATTTTCAAAGTTAAATAAAACACCCCCAATTTCACTATTAAAACCATTACAATAGTTCCTAGTGAAAAAATCACCAATGTCACTATAAAGACCATAACAAAAGTTCAAAGTTAAAAATCACACCAATTTCTCTCTAATTCCTTAACAAAAGTTCAATGTTATAAAACTATCCAATTTCACTATAAAGACCATAATAAAATATCAGAATTAAAAAACTCACGAATTATACTATAAACTCCAAAACAAAATTGACAACCTAAAAAATGCACCAATTTCTGTCTAAAAACCATAACAAAAGTTCAAAGTTATAACACTGTTCGATTTCACTATAAAAACTATTACAAAATTTCCAAGAAAGAAAACTCGTAAAATTCTCTACAAAGACCATAACAAAAGTTCCAAGTTAAAAAACTCACCAATTTCACTATAAAAACCTTAAGAAACGTTTTTTAGTGAAAAACATAACTATTTCACTGTAAACACTATTTCAAAAGTTAATTGTTAAAAAATCACCAATTTGAATCTAAAGACCATAACAAAAGTTCAAAGTCAAAAACACACACCAACTTCACTATAAAAACCATAGCAAAAGTTCCAAGTGTAAAAACTCACCAAATTCTATCTAAAAACCTTAACTAATTTTCAAAGTTAAATAAAACTCCCCCAATTTCACAATTAAAACCATTACAATAGTTCCGAATGAATAAACTCACCAATGACACAATAAAGATCATTACAAAAGTTCAAAGTTAAAAATCACACCAATTTCTCTCTAAATCCTTAACAAATGTTCAAAGTCATAAAACTATCCAATTTCACTATAAAGACCATAACAAAATATCAGAATTAAAAAACTCACGAATTATACTATAAACTCCAAAACAAATTTGACAACCGAAAAAACGCACAAATTTCTCTCTATAATCCATAACAAAAGTTCAAAGTTATAACACTCTTCGATTTCACTATAAAAATTATTACAAAATTTCCAAGAAAGAAAGCTCGCAAAATTCTCTACAAAGACCATAACAAAAGTTCTAAGTTAAAAAAACTCAACAATTTCAATATAAAGACTTTTGTAATGGTTATTATAGTGAAATTGGCGAGTTTTTTCACTTGGAACATTCGTAATGGTATTTATAGTTAAATTGATGAGTTTTTTCACTTTGAACTTTTGTTAAGGTTTTTATAGTGCAATTGGTGTGATTTTTAACTTTGAACTTTTTTAATGGTCTTCATAGTGAAATTGTGGAGGTTTTTAACTTTGAAATTTTGTTATAATTTGTATAGTGAAATTGGGGAGTTTTTTAACTTTGAATATTCGAAATGGTCATTTAGTGAAATTAGTGTATTTTTTCACTTAAAACATTTGTTGTGGTTTTTATAGTGAAATTAGTGTTATTTTTTTCACTTTTGACTTTTGGTATGGTTTTTAGAGAGAAGTTAGTGAGTTTTTTGACTTTAACATTTTGTATAGTTTTTATTGTGAAATTGGTGAGTTTTTTAAATACGAAATTTTGTTATGGTTTTTATAGTGAAATTGTTGAATTATTGGCTTTGAACATTATAAATGGTTTTTATAGTGAAATTGGGTACTTTTTTCACTTGAAACTTTTGTAATGGCCATTATAGTGAAATTGGTGCGATTTTTCACTTGGAACATTCAAATGGTCTTTATAGTGAAATTGATGAGTTTTTTCACTTGAAACTTTTGTAATGGTTTTTATAGTGAAATTGGGTAGTTTTTTGTTTTTAACTTTGAACTTTTGTTTAGAGAGAAATTGCTGATTTTTAAAATTTCAACTTTTGTAATGGTTTTTATGGTGAAATTAGTGAGTTTTTTTCACTTGGATCTTTTGGTTTGGTCTTTTAGTGAAATTTGTGAGCTTTTTACTTTGTCACTTTTGTAATGGTTTTTATAGTGAAACTGGTGTGCTTTTTGACTTGGAAATTTTCTTATGGTCTTTATAGTGAAATTGTCGAATTTTTTTACTTGAAACTTTTGAAATGGGTTTATAGTTAAATTGGTGAATTTTTTCACTTGAAACTTTTGTAATGGTCAATATAGTGAAATTGGCGAGTTTTTTCACCTGGAACATTCGTAATGCTCTTTATAGTTAAATTGATGAGTTTTTTCACTTTGAACTTTTATTAAGGTTTTTATAGTGCAATTCGTGTGGTTTTTAACTTTGAACTTTTTTAATGGTCTTCATAGTGAAATTGTGGAGGTTTTTAACTTTGAAATTTTGTTATAATTTGTAGAGTGAAATTGGGGAGTTTTTAAACTTTGAATATTCGAAATGGTCATTTAGTGAAATTAGTGTATTTTTTCACTTAAAACATTTGTTGTGGTTTTTATAGTGAAATTAGTGTTTTTTTTTTCACTTTTGACTTTTGGTATGGTTTTTAGAGAGAAGTTAGTGAGTTTTTTGACTTTAACATTTTGTATGGTTTTTATTGTGAAATTGGTGAATTTGTTCACTTAAAACTTTTGTAATGGTTATTATAGTGAAATTGGGTAGTTTTTTGTTTTTAACTCTGAACTTTTGTTTAGAGAGAAATTGCTGATTTTTAAAATTTCAACTTTTGTAATGGTTTTTATGGTGAAATTAGTGAGTTTTTTTCACTTGGATCTTTTGGTTTGGTCTTTTAGTGAAATTTGTGAGCTTTTTACTTTGTCACTTTTGTAATGGTTTTTATAGTGAAACTGGTGTGCTTTTTGACTTGG
This sequence comes from Lathyrus sativus, assembly GCA_963859935.3. Classification (NCBI taxonomy): domain Eukaryota; kingdom Viridiplantae; phylum Streptophyta; class Magnoliopsida; order Fabales; family Fabaceae; genus Lathyrus; species Lathyrus sativus. Next base: position 201,155,513 of record OZ012740.1, on the reverse strand, counting down.
AAATTTTCTTATGGTGTTTAGAGTGAAATTGTCGAATTTTTTGACTTGGAACTTTTGAAATGGTTTTATAGTGAAATTGGTGAATTTTTTCACTTGAAACTTTTGTAATGGTCAATATATTGAAATTGGCTAGTTTTTTCACCTGGAACATTCGTAATGGTCTTTATAGTTAAATTGATGAGTTTTTTCACTTTGAACTTTTATTAAGGTTTTTATAGTGCAATTCGTGTGGTTTTTAACTTTGAACTTTTTTAATGGTCTTTATAGTGAAATTGGGGAGTTTTTAACTTTGAAATTTTGTTATAATTTGTAGAGTGAAATTGGGGAGTTTTTAAACTTTGAATATTCGAAATGGTCATTTAGTGAAATTAGTGTATTTTTTCACTTAAAACATTTGTTGTGGTTTTTATAGTGAAATTAGTGTTTTTTTTTCACTTTTGACTTTTGGTATGGTTTTTAGAGAGATGTTAGTGAGTTTTTTGACTTTAACATTTTGTATGGTTTTTATTGTGAAATTGGTGAGTTTTTTAAATACGAAATTTTGTTATGGATTTTATAGTGAAATTGTTGAATTATTGGCTTTGAACATTAGAAATGGTTTTTATAGTGAAATTGGGTACTTTTTTCACTTGAAACTTTTGTAATGGCCATTATAATGAAATTGGTGCGATTTTTCACTTGGAACATTCAAATGGTCTTTATAGTGAAACTGATGAGTTTTTTCACTTGGAACTTTTGTAATTGTTTTTATAGTGAAATTGGGTAGTTTTTTATTTTTAACTTTGAACTTTTGTTTAGAGAGAAATTGCTGATTTTTAAAATTTCAACTTTTGTAATGGTTTTTATGGTGAAATTAGTGAGTTTTTTTCACTTGGATCTTTTGGTTTGGTCTTTTAGTGAAATTTGTGAGCTTTTTACTTTGTCACTTTTGTAATGGTTTTTATAGTGAAACTGGTGTGTTTTTGACTTGGAAATTTTCTTATGGTGTTTAGAGTGAAATTGTCGAATTTTTTGACTTGGAACTTTTGAAATGGTTTTATAGTGAAATTGGTGAATTTTTTCACTTGAAACTTTTGTAATGGTCAATATAGTGAAATTGGCGAGTTTTTTCACCTGGAACATTCGTAATGGTTTTTATAGTTAAATTGATGAGTTTTTTAACTTTGAACTTTTGTTAAGGTTTTTATAGTGCAATTGGTGTGGTTTTTAACTTTGAACTTTTTTAATGGTCTTCATAGTGAAATTGTGGAGGTTTTTAACTTTGAAATTTTGTTATAATTTGTAGAGTGAAATTGGGGAGTTTTTTAACTTTGAATATTCGAAATGGTCATTTAGTGAAATTAGTGTATTTTTTCACTTAAAACATTTGTTGTGGTTTTTATAGTGAAATTAGTGTTATTTTTTTCACTTTTGACTTTTGGTATGGTTTTTAGAGAGAAGTTAGTGAGTTTTTTTACTTTAACATTTTCTATGGTTTTTATTGTGAAATTGGTGAGTTTTTTAAATACGAAATTTTGTTATGGATTTTATAGTGAAATTGTTGAATTATTGGCTTTGAACATTAGAAATGGTTTTTATAGTAAAATTGGGTACTTTTTTCACTTGAAACTTTTGTAATGGCCATTATAGTGAAATTGGTGCGATTTTTCACTTGGAACATTCAAAAGGTCTTTATAGTGAAATTGATGAGTTTTTTCACTTGGAACTTTTGTAATGGTTTTTATAGTGAAATTGGGTAGTTTTTTGTTTTTAACTTTGAACTTTTGTTTAGAGAGAAATTGGTGATTTTTAAAATTTCAACTTTTGTAATGGTTTTTATGGTGAAATCAGTGAGTTTTTTCACTTGGATCTTTTGGTATGGTCTTTTAGTTAAATTTGTGAGCTTTTTACTTTGTAACTTTTGTAATGGTTTTTATAGTGAAACTGGTGTGCTTTTTGACTTGGAAATTTTCTTATGGTGTTTAGAGTGAAATTGTCGAATTTTTTGACTTGGAACTTTTGAAATGGTTTTATAGTGAAATTGGTGAATTTTTTCACTTGAAACTTTTGTAATGGTCAATATAGTGAAATTGGCGAGTTTTTTCACCTGGAACATTCGTAATGGTTTATATAGTTAAATTGATGAGTTTTTTCACTTTGAACTTTTGTTAAGGTTTTTATAGTGCAATTGGTATGGTTTTTAACTTTGAACTTTTTTAATGGTCTTCATAGTGAAATTGTGGAGGTTTTTAACTTTGAAATTTTGTTATAATTTGTAGAGTGAAATTGGGGAGTTTTTTAACTTTGAATATTCGAAATGGTCATTTAGTGAAATTAGTGTATTTTTTCACTTAAAACATTTGTTGTGGTTTTTATAGTGAAATTAGTGTTTTTTTTTTCACTTTTGACTTTTGGTATGGTTTTTAGAGAGAAGTTAGTGAGTTTTTTGACTTTAGCATTTTGTATGGTTTTTATTGTGAAATTGGTGAGTTTTTTTTTATACGAAATTTTGTTATGGATTTTATAGTGAAATTGTTGAATTATTGGCTTTGAACATTAGAAATGGTTCTTATAGTGAAATTGGCTACTTTTATCACTTGAAACTTTTGTCATGGCCATTATAGTGAAATTGATGCGATTTTTCACTTGAAACTTTTGTAATGGTTATTATAGTGAAATTGGCGAGTTTTTTCACCTGGAACATTCGTAATGGTCTTTATAGTTAAATTGATGAGTTTTTTCACTTTGAACTTTTGTTAAGGTTTTTATAGTGCAATTGGTGTGGTTTTTAACTTTGATCTTTTTTAATGGTCTTCATAGTGAAATTGTGGAGGTTTTTAACTTTGAAATTTTGTTATAATTTGTAGAGTGAAATTGGGGAGTTTTTTAACTTTGAATATTCGAAATGGTCATTTAGTGAAATTAGTGTATTTTTTCACTTAAAACATTTGTTGTGGTTTTTATAGTGAAATTAGTGTTTTTTTTTTTTCACTTTTGACTTTTGGTATGGTTTTTAGAGAGAAGTTAGTGAGTTTTTTGACTTTAACATTTTGTATGGTTTTTATTGTGAAATTGGTGAGTTTTTTAAATACGAAATTTTGTTATGGTTTTTATAGTGAAATTGTTGAATTATTGGCTTTGAACATTAGAAATGGTTTTTATAGTGAAATTGGGTACTTTTTTCACTTGAAACTTTTGTAATGGCCATTATAGTGAAATTGGTGCGATTTTTCACTTGGAACATTCAAAAGGTCTTTATAGTGAAATTGATGAGTTTTTTCACTTGAAACTTTTGTAATGGTTTTTATAGTGAAATTGGGTAGTTTTTTGTTTTTAACTTTGAACTTTTGTTTAGAGAGAAATTGCTGATTTTTAAAATTTCAACTTTTGTAATGGTTTTTATGGTGAAATTAGTGAGTTTTTTTCACTTGGATCTTTTGGTTTGGTCTTTTAGTGAAATTTGTGAGCTTTTAACTTTGTCACATTTGTAATGGTTTTTATAGTGAAACTGGTGTGTTTTTGACTTGGAAATTTTCTTATGGTGTTTAGAGTGAAATTGTTGAATTTTTTGACTTGGAACTTTTGAAATGGTTTTATAGTGAAATTGGTGAATTTTTTCACTTGAAACTTTTGTAATGGTCAATATAGTGAAATTGGCGAGTTTTTTCACCTGGAACAATCGTAATGGTTTATATAGTTAAATTGATGAGTTTTTTCACTTTGAACTTTTGTTAAGGTTTTTATAGTGCAATTGGTGTGGTTTTTAACTTTGAACTTTTTTAATGGTCTTCATAGTGAAATTGTGGAGGTTTTTAACTTTGAAATTTTGTTATAATTTGTAGAGTGAAATTGGGGAGTTTTTTAACTTTGAATATTCGAAATGGTTATTTAGTGAAATTAGTGTATTTTTTCACTTAAAACATTTGTTGTGGTTTTTATAGTGAAATTAGTGTTTTTTTTCTCTTTTGACTTTTGGTATGGTTTTTAGAGAGAAGTTAGTGAGTTTTTTTACTTTAACATTTTGTATGGTTTTTATTGTGAAATTGGCGAGTTTTTTATATACGAAATTTTGTTATGGATTTTATAGTGAAATTGTTGAATTATTGGCTTTGAACATTAGAAATGGTTTTTATAGTGAAATTGGGTACTTTTTTCACTTGAAACTTTTGTAATGGCCATTATAGTGAAATTGGTGCGATTTTTCACTTGGAACATTCAAATGGTCTTTATAGTGAAATTGATGAGTTTTTTCACTTGAAACTTTTGTAATGGTTTTTATAGGGAAATTGGGTAGTTTTTTGTTTTTAACTTTGAACTTTTGTTTAGAGAGAAATTGCTGATTTTTAAAAGTTCAACTTTTGTAATGGTTTTTATGGTGAAATTAGTGAGTTTTTTTCACTTGGATCTTTTGGTTTGGTCTTTTAGTGAAATTTGTGAGCTTTTTACTTTGTAACTTTTGTAATGGTTTTTATAGTGAAACTGGTGTGCTTTTTGACTTGGAAATTTTCTTATGGTGTTTAATAGTGAAATTGTCGAATTTTTTGACTTGGAACTTTTGAAATGGTTTTATAGTGAAATTGGTGAATTTTTTCACTTGAAACTTTTGTAATGGTCAATATAGTGAAATTGGCGACTTTTTTCACCTGGAACATTCGTAATGCTCTTTATAGTTAAATTGATGAGTTTTTTCACGTTGAACTTTTGTTAAGGTTTTTATAGTGCAATTGGTGTGGTTTTTAACTTTGAACTTTTTTTAATGGTCTTCATAGTGAAATTGTGGAGGTTTTTAACTTTGAAATTTTGTTATAATTTGTAGAGTGAAATTGGGGAGTTTTTTAACTTTGAATATTGGAAATGGTCATTTAGTGAAATTTGTGTATTTTTTCACTTAAAACATTTGTTGTGGTTTTTATAGTGAAATTAGTGTTTTTTTTCACTTTTGACTTTTGGTATGGTTTTTAGAGAGAAGTTAGTGAGTTTTTTTACTTTAACATTTTATATGGTTTTTATTGTGAAATTGGTGAGTTTTTTATATACGAAATTTTGTTATGGATTTTATAGTGAAAATGTTGAATTATTGGCTTTGAACATTAGAAATGGTTTTAATAGTGAAATTGGGTACTTTTTTCACTTGAAACTTTTGTAATGGCCATTATAGTGAAATTGTTGCGATTTTTCACTTGGAACATTCAAATGGTCTTTATTGTGAAATTGATGAGTTTTTTCACTTGAAACTTTTGTAATGGTTTTTATAGTGAAATTGGGTAGTTTTTTGTTTTTAACTTTGAACTTTTGTTTAGAGAGAAATTGCTGATTTTTAAAATTTCAACTTTTGTAATGGTTTTTATGGTGAAATTAGTGAGTTTTTTTCACTTGGATCTTTTGGTTTGGTCTTTTAGTGAAATATGTGAGCTTTTTACTTTGTCACTTTTGTAATGGTTTTTATAGTGAAACTGGTGTGCTTTTTGACTTGGAAATTTTCTTATGGTGTTTATAGTGAAATTGTCGAATTCTTTGACTTGAAACTTTTGAAATGGTTTTACAGTGAAATTGGTGAATTTTTTCACTTGAAACTTTTGTAATGGTCAATATAGTGAAATTGGCGAGTTTTTTCACCTGGAACATTCGTAATGGTCTTTATAGTTAAATGGATGAGTTTTTTCACTTTGAACTTTTGTTAAGGTTTTTATAGTGCAATTGGTGTGGTTTTTAACTTTGAACTTTTTTAATGGTCTTCATAGTGAAATTGTGGAGGTTTTTAACTTTGAAATTTTGTTATAATTTGTAGAGTGAAATTGGGGAGTTATTTAACTTTGAATATTCGAAATGGTCATTTAGTGAAATTAGTGTATTTTTTCACTTAAAACATTTGTTGTGGTTTTTATAGTGAAATTAGTGTTTTTTTTCACTTTTGACTTTTGGTATGGTTTTTAGAGAGAAGTTAGTGAGTTTTTTTACTTTAACATTTTGTATGGTTTTTATTGTGAAATTAGTGAGTTTTTTAAATACGAAATTTTGATATGGTTTTTATAGTGAAATTGTTGAATTATTGGCTTTGAACATTATAAATGGTTTTTATAGTGAAATTGGGTACTTTTTTCACTTGAAACTTTTGTAATGGCCATTATAGTGAAATTGGTGCGATTTTTCACTTGGAACATTCAAATGGTCTTTATAGTGAAATTGATGAGTTTTTTCACTTGGAACTTTTGTAATGGTTTTTATATAGAAATTGAGTAGTTTTTTGTTTCTAACTTTGAACTTTTGTTTAGAGAGAAATTGCTGATTTTTAAAATTTCAACTTTTGTAATGGTTTTTATGGTGAAATCAGTGAGTTTTTTCACTTGGATCTTTTGGTATGGTCTTTTAGTGAATTTTGTGGGCTTTTTACTTTGTAACTTTTGTAATGGTTTTTATAGTGAAACTGGTGTGCTTTTTGACTTGGAAATTTTCTTATGGTGTTTATAGTGATATTGTCGAATTTTTTGACTTGGAACTTTTGGAATGGTTTTATAGTGAAATTGGTGAATTTGTTCACTTGAAACTTTTGTAATGGTTATTATAGTGAAATTGGCGAGTTTTTTCACTTGGAACATTCGTAATGGTATTTATAGTTAAGTTGATGAGTTTTTTCACTTTGAACTTTTGTTAAGGTTTTTATAGTGCAATTGGTGTGGTTTTTAACTTTGAACTTTTTTAATGGTCTTCATAGTGAAATTGTGGAGGTTTTTAACTTTGAAATTTTGTATTAATTTGTAGAGTGAAATTGGGGAGTTTTTTAACTTTGAATATTCGAAATGGTCATTTAGTAAAATTAGTGTATTTTTTCACTTAAAACATTTGTTGTGGTTTTTATAGTGAAATTAGTGTTTTTTTTTTCACTTTTGACTTTTGGTATGGTTTTTAGAAAGAAGTTAGTGAGTTTTTTTACTTTAACATTTTGTATGGTTTTTATTGTGAAATTGGTGAGTTTTTTAAATACGAAATTTTGTTATGGATTTTATAGTGAAATTGTTGAATTATTGGCTTTGAACATTAGAAATGGTTTTTATAGTGAAATTGGGTTTTTTTTAACTTGAAACTTTTGTAATGGCCATTATAGTGAAATTGGTGCGATTTTTCACTTGGAACATTCAAATGGTCTTTATAGTGAAATTGATGAGTTTTTTCACTTGAAACTTTTGTAATGGTTTTTATAGTGAAATTGGGTAGTTTTTTGTTTTTAACTTTGAACTTTTGTTTAGAGAGAAATTGCTGATTTTTAAAATTTAAACTTTTGTAATGGTTTCTATGGTGAAATTAGTGAGTTATTTTCACTTGGATCTTTTGGTTTGGTTTTTTAGTGAAATTTGTGAGCTTTTTACTTTGCCACTTTTGTAATGGTTTTTATAGTGAAACTGGTGTGCTTTTTGACTTGGAAATTTTCTTATGGTGTTTATAGTGAAATTGTCGAATTTTTAGACTTGGAACTTTTGAAATGGTTTTATAGTGAAATTGGTGAATTTTTTCACTTGAAACTTTTGTAATGGTCAATATAGTGAAATTGGCGAGTTTTTCACCTGGAACATTCTAATGGTCTTTATAGTTAAATTGATGAGTTTTTTCACTTTGAACTTTTGTTAAGGTTTTTATAGTGCAATTGGTGTGGTTTTTAACTTTCATCTTTTTTAATGGTCTTCATAGTGAAATTGTGGAGGTTTTTAACTTTGAAATTTTGTTCTAATTTGTAGAGTGAAATTGGGGAGTTTTTTAACTTTGAATATTCGAAATGGTCATTTAGTGAAATTAGTGTATTTTTTCACTTAAAACATTTGTTGTGGTTTTTATAGTTAAATTAGTGTTTTTTTTTCACTTTTGACCTTTGGTATGGTTTTTAGAGAGAAGTTAGTGAGTTTTTTGACTTTAACATTTTGTATGGTTTTTATTGTGAAATTGGTGAGTTTTTTAAATACGAAATTTTGTTATGGTTTTTATAGTGAAATTGTTGAATTATTGGCTTTGAACATTAGAAATGGTTTTTATAGTGAAATTGGGTACTTTATTCACTTGAAACTTTTGTAATGGCCATTATAGTGAAATTGGTGCGATTTTTCACTTGGAACATTCAAAAGGTCTTTATAGTGAAATTGATGAGTTTTTTCACTTGGAACTTTTGTAATGGTTTTTATAGTGAAATTGGGTAGTTTTTTGTTTTTAACTTTGAACTTTTGTTTAGAGAGAAATTGGTGATTTTTAAAATTTCAACTTTTGTAATGGTTTTTATGGTGAAATCAGTGAGTTTTTTCACTTGGATCTTTTGGTATGGTCTTTTAGTTAAATTTGTGAGCTTTTTACTTTGTAACTTTTGTAATGGTTTTTATAGTGAAACTGGTGTGCTTTTTGACTTGGAAATTTTCTTATAGTGTTTATAGTGAAATTGTCGAATTTTTTGACTTGGAACTTTTGAAATGGTTTTATAGTGAAATTGGTGAATTTGTTCGCTTGAAACTTTTGTAATGGATATTATAGTGAAATTGGCGAGTTTTTTCACCTGGAACATTCGTAATGGTATTTATAGTTAAATTGATGAGTTTTTTCACTTTGAACTTTTGTTAAGGTTTTTATAGTGCAATTGATGTGGTTTTTAACTTTGAACTTTTGTAATGGTCTTCATAGTGAAATTGTGGAGGTTTTTAACTTTGAAATTTTGTTATAATTTGTAGAGTGAAATTGGGGAGTTTTTTAACTTTGAATATTTGAAATGGTCATTTAGTGAAATTAGTGTATTTTTTCACTTAAAACATTTGTTGTGGTTTTTATAGTGAAATTAGTGTTTTTTTTTTCACTTTTGACTTTTGGTATGGTTTTTAGAGAGAAGTTAGTGAGTTTTTTGACTTTAGCATTTTGTATGGTTTTTATTGTGAAATTGGTGAGTTTTTTTTTATACGAAATTTTGTTATGGATTTTATAGTGAAATTGTTGAATTATTGGCTTTGAACATTAGAAATGGTTCTTATAGTGAAATTGGCTACTTTTATCACTTGAAACTTTTGTCATGGCCATTATAGTGAAATTAATGCGATTTTTCACTTGAAACTTTTGTAATGGTTATTATAGTGAAATTGGCGAGTTTTTTCACCTGGAACATTCGTAATGGTCTTTATAGTTAAATTGATGAGTTTTATCACTTTGAACTTTTGTTAAGGTTTTTATAGTGCAATTGGTGTGGTTTTTAACTTTGATCTTTTTTAATGGTCTTCATAGTGAAATTGTGGAGGTTTTTAACTTTGAAATTTTGTTATAATTTGTAGAGTGAAATTGGGGAGTTTTTTAACTTTGAATATTCGAAATGGTCATTTAGTGAAATTAGTGTATTTTTTCACTTAAAACATTTTTTTGTGGTTTTTATAGTGAAATTAGTGTTTTTTTTTTTCACTTTTGACTTTTGGTATGGTTTTTAGAGAGAAGTTAGTGAGTTTTTTGACTTTAACATTTTGTATGGTTTTTATTGTGAAATTGGTGAGTTTTTTAAATACGAAATTTTGTTATGGTTTTTATAGTGAAATTGTTGAATTATTGGCTTTGAACATTAGAAATGGTTTTTATAGTGAAATTGGGTACTTTTTTCACTTGAAACTTTTGTAATGGCCATTATAGTGAAATTGGTGCGATTTTTCACTTGGAACATTCAAAAGGTCTTTATAGTGAAATTGATGAGTTTTTTCACTTGGAACTTTTGTAATGGTTTTTATAGTGAAATTGGGTAGTTTTTTGTTTTTAACTTTGAACTTTTGTTTAGAGAGAAATTGGTGATTTTTAAAATTTCAACTTTTGTAATGGTTTTTATGGTGAAATCAGTGAGTTTTTTCACTTGGATCTTTTGGTATGGTCTTTTAGTTAAATTTGTGAGCTTTTTACTTTGTAACTTTTGTAATGGTTTTTATAGTGAAACTGGTGTGCTTTTTGACTTGGAAATTTTCTTATGGTGTTTATAGTGAAATTGTCGAATTTTTTGACTTGGAATTTTGAAATGGTTTTATAGTGAAATTGGTGAATTTGTTCGCTTGAAACTTTTGTAATGGATATTATAGTGAAATTGGCGAGTTTTTTCACTTGGAACATTCGTAATGGTATTTATAGTTAAATTGATTAGTTTTTTCACTTTGAACTTTTGTTAAGGTTTTTAAGTGCAATTGGTGTGGTTTTTAACCTTGAACTTTTTTAATGGTCTTCATAGTGAAATTGTGGAGGTTTTTAACTTTGAAATTTTGTTATAATTTGTAGAGGGAATTGGGGAGTTTTTTAACTTTGAATATTCGAAATGGTCATTTAGTGAAATTAGTGTATTTTTTCACTTAAAACATTTGTTGTGGTTTTTATATTGAAATTAGTGTTTTTTTTTCACTTTTGACTTTTGGTATGGTTTTTAGAGAGAAGTTAGTGAGTTTTTTGACTTTAACATTTTGTATGGTGTTTATTGTGAAATTGGTGAGTGTTTTAGATACGAAATTTTGTTATGGTTTTTATAGTGAAATTGTTGAATTATTGGCTTTGAACATTAGAAATGGTTTTTATAGTGAAATTGGGTACTTTTTCACTTGAAACTTTTGTAATGACCATTATAGTGAAATTGGTGAATTTGTTCACTTGAAACTTTTGTAATGGTTATTATAGTGAAATTGGTGAGTTTTTTCACCTGGAACATTCGTAATGGTCTTTATAGTTAAATTGATGAGTTTTTTCACTTTGAACTTTTGTTAAGGTTTTTATAGTGCAATTGGTGTGGTTTTTAACTTTGATCTTTTTTAATGGTCTTCATAGTGAAATTGTGGAGGTTTTTAACTTTGAAATTTTGTTATAATTTGTAGAGTGAAATTGGGGAGTTTTTTAACTTTGAATATTCGAAATGGTCATTTAGTGAAATTAGTGTATTTTTTCACTTAAAACATTTGTTGTGGTTTTTATAGTGAAATTAGTGTTTTTTTTTCACTTTTGACCTTTGGTATGGTTTTTAGAGAGAAGTTAGTGAGTTTTTTGACTTTAACATTTTGTATGGTTTTTATTGTGAAATTGGTAAGTTTTTTAAATACGAAATTTTGTTATGGTTTTTATAGTGAAATTGTTGAATTATTGGCTTTGAACATTAGAAATGGTTTTTATAGTGAAATTGGGTACTTTTTTCACTTGAAACTTTTGTAATGGCCATTATAGTGAAATTGGTGCGATTTTTCACTTTGAAGATTCAAAAGGTCTTTATAGTGAAATTGATGAGTTTTTTCACTTGGAACTTTTGTAATGGTTTTTATAGTGAAATTGGGTAGTTTTTTGTTTTTAACTTTGAACTTTTGTTTAGAGAGAAATTGGTGATTTTTAAAATTTCAACTTTTGTAATGGTTTTTATGGTGAAATCAGTGAGTTTTTTCACTTGGATCTTTTGGTATGGTCTTTTAGTTAAATTTGTGAGCTTTTTACTTGGTAACTTTTGTAATGGTTTTTATAGTGAAACTGGTGTGCTTTTTGACTTGGAAATTTTCTTATGGTGTTTATAGTGAAATTGTCGAATTTTTTGACTTGGAACTTTTGAAATGGTTTTATAGTGAAATTGGTGAATTTGTTCGCTTGAAACTTTTGTAATGGATATTATAGTGAAATTGGCGAGTTTTTTCACTTGGAACATTCGTAATGGTATTTATAGTTAAATTGATTAGTTTTTTCACTTTGAACTTTTATTAAGGTTTTTATAGTGCAATTCGTGTGGTTTTTAACTTTGAACTTTTTTAATGGTCTTCATAGTGAAATTGTGGAGGTTTTTAACTTTGAAATTTTGTTATAATTTGTAGAGTGAAATTGGGGAGTTTTTTAACTTTGAATATTCGAAATGGTCATTTAGTTAAATTAGTGTATTTTTTCACTTAAAACATTTGTTGTGGTTTTTATAGTGAAATTAGTGTTTTTTTTTCACTTTTGACTTTTGGTATGGTTTTTAGAGAGAAGTTAGTGAGTTTTTTGACTTTAGCATTTTGTATGGTTTTTATTGTGAAATTGGTGAGTTTTTTTTTATACGAAATTTTGTTATGGATTTTATAGTGAAATTGTTGAATTATTGGCTTTGAACATTAGAAATGGTTCTTATAGTGAAATTGGCTACTTTTATCACTTGAAACTTTTGTCATGGCCATTATAGTGAAATTGATGCGATTTTTCACTTGGAACATTCAATGGTCTTTATAGTGAAAATTGATGAGTTTTTTCACTTGGAACTTTTGTAATGGTTTTTATAGTGAAATTGGGTAGTTTTTTGTTTTTAACTTTGAACTTTTGTTTAGAGAGAAATTGCTGATTTTCAAAATTTCAACTTTTGTAATGGTTTTTATGGTGAAATCAGTGTGTTTTTTTCACTTGGATCTTTTGGTATGGTCTTTTAGTGAATTTTGTGAGCTTTTTACTTTGTAACTTTTGTAATGGTTTTTATAGTGAAACTGGTGTGCTTTTTGACTTGGAAATTTTCTTATGGTATTTATAGTGAAATTGTCGAATTTTTATACTTGGAACTTTTGAAATGGTTTTATAGTGAAATTGGTGAATTTGTTCACTTGAAACTTTTGTAATGGTTATTATAGTGAAATTGGCGAGTTTTTTCACCTGGAACATTCGTAATGGTATTTATAGTTAAATTGATGAGTTTTTTCACTTTGAACTTTTGTTAAGGTTTTTAAGTGCAATTGGTGTGGTTTTTAACCTTGAACTTTTTTAATGGTCTTCATAGTGAAATTGTGGAGGTTTTTAACTTTGAAATTTTGTTATAATTTGTAGAGTGAAATTGGGGAGTTTTTTAACTTTGAATATTCGAAATGGTCATTTAGTGAAATTAGTGTATTTTTTCACTTAAAACATTTGTTGTGGTTTTTATAGTGAAATTAGTGTTTTTGTTTTCACTTTTGACTTTTGGTATGGTTTTTAGAGAGAAGTTAGTGAGTTTTTTGACTTTAACATTTTGTATGGTTTTTATTGTGAAATTGGTGAGTTTTTTTTTATACGAAATTTTGTTATGGATTTTATAGTGAAATTGTTGAATTATTGGCTTTGAACATTAGAAATGGTTCTTATAGTGAAATTGGCTACTTTTATCACTTGAAACTTTTGTAATGGCCATTATAGTGAAATTGGTGTGATTTTTCACTTGGAACATTCAAAAGGTCTTTATAGTGAAATTGATGAGTTTTTTCACTTGGAACTTTTGTAATGGTTTTTATAGTGAAATTGGGTAGTTTTTTGTTTTTAACTTTGAACTTTTGTTTAGAGAGAAATTGGTGATTTTTAAAATTTCAACTTTTGTAATGGTTTTTATGGTGAAATCAGTGAGTTTTTTCACTTGGATCTTTTGGTATGGTCTTTTAGTGAAATTTGTGAGCTTTTTACTTTGTAACTTTTGCAATGGTTTTTATAGTGAAACTGGTGTGCTTTTTGACTTGGAAATTTTCTTATGGTGTTTATAGTGAAATTGTCGAATTTTTTGACTAGGAACTTTTGAAATGGTTTTATAGTGAAATTGGTGAATTTGTTCGCTTGAAACTTTTGTAATGGATATTATAGTGAAATTGGCGAGTTTTTTCACTTGGAACATTCGTAATGGTCTTTATAGTTAAATTGATGAGTTTTTTCACTTTGAACTTTTGTTAAGGTTTTTATAGTGCAATTGGTGTGGTTTTTAACTTTGAACTTTTGTAATGGTCTTCATAGTGAAATTGTGGAGGTTATTAACTTTGAAATTTTGTTATAATTTGTAGAGTGAAGTTGGGGAGTTTTTTAACTTTGAATATTCGAAATGGTCATTTAGTGAAATTAGTGTATTTTTTCACTTAAAACATTTGTTGTGGTTTTTATAGTGAAATTAGTGTTTTTTTTTTCACTTTTAACTTTTGGTATGGTTTTCAGAGAGAAGTTAGTGAGTTTTTTTACTTTAGCATTTTGTATGGTTTTTATTGTGAAATTGGTGAGTTTTTTTTATACGAAATTTTGTTATGGATTTCTATAGTGAAATTGTTGAATTATTGGCTTTGAACATTAGAAATGGTTCTTATAGTGAAATTGGCTACTTTTATCACTTGAAACTTTTGTCATGGCCATTATAGTGAAATTGATGCGATTTTTCACTTGGAACATTCAAATGGTCTTTATAGTGAAAATTGATGAGTTTTTTCACTTGGAACTTTTGTAATGGTTTTTATAGTGAAATTGGGTAGTTTTTTGTTTTTAACTTTGAACTTTTGTTTAGAGAGAAATTGGTGATTTTTAAAATTTCACCTTTTGTAATGGTTTTTATGGTGAAATCAGTGAGTTTTTTTCACTTGGATCTTTTGGTATGGTCTTTTAGTGAATTTTGTGAGCTTTTTACTTTTTAACTTTGTAATGGTTTTTATAGTGAAACTGGTGTGCTTTTTGACTTGGAAATTTTCTTATGGTATTTATAGTGAAATTGTCGAATTTTTATACTTGGAAATTTTGAAATGGTTTTATAGTGAAATTGGTGAATTTGTTCACTTGAAAGTTTTGTAATGGTTATTATAGTGAAATTGGCGAGTTTTTTCACCTGGAACATTCGTAATGGTATTTATAGTTAAATTGATGAGTTTTTTCACTTTGAACTTTTGTTAAGGTTTTTAAGTGCAATTGTTGTGGTTTTTAACCTTTAACTTTTTTAATGGTCTTCATAGTGAAATTGTGGAGGTTTTTAACTTTGAAATTTTCTTATAATTTATAGAGTGAAATTGGGGAGTTTTTTAACTTTGAATATTCGAAATGGTCATTTAGTGAAATTAGTGTATTTTTTCACTTAAAACATTTGTTGTGGTTTTTATAGTGAAATTAGTGTTTTTTTTTACTTTTGACTTTTGGTATGGTTTTTAGAGAGAAGTTAGTGAGTTTTTTGACTTTAACATTTTGTATGGTTTTTATTGTGAAATTGGTGAGTTTTTTAAATACGAAATTTTGTTATGGTTTTTATAGTGAAATTGTTGAATTATTGGCTTTGAACATTAGAAATGGTTTTTATAGTGAAATTGGGTACTTTTTTCACTTGAAACTTTTGTAATGGCCATTATAGTGAAATTGGTGCGATTTTTCACTTGGAACATTCAAAAGGTCTTTATAGTGAAATTGATGAGTTTTTTCACTTGGAACTTTTGTAATGGTTTTTATAGTGAAATTGGGTAGTTTTTTGTTTTTAACTTTGAACTTTTGTTTAGAGAGAAATTGGTGATTTTTAAAATTTCAACTTTTGTAATGGTTTTTATGGTGAAATCAGTGAGTTTTTTCACTTGGATCTTTTGGTATGGTCTTTTAGTGAAATTTGTGAGCTTTTTACATTTTAACTTTTGCAATGGTTTTTATAGTGAAACTGGTGTGCTTTTTGACTTGGAAATTTTCTTATGGTGTTTATAGTGACATTGTCGAATTTTTTGACTAGGAACTTTTGAAATGGTTTTATAGTGAAATTGGTGAATTTGTTCGCTTGAAACTTTTGTAATGGATATTATAGTGAAATTGGCGAGTTTTTTCACTTGGAACATTCATAATGGTCTTTATAGTTAAATTGATGAGTTTTTTCACTCTGAACTTTTGTTAAGGTTTTTATAGTGCAATTGGTGTGGTTTTTAACATTGAACTTTTGTAATGGTCTTCATAGTGAAATTGTGGAGGTTTTTAACTTTGAAATTTTGTTATAATTTGTAGAGTGAAATTGGGGGTTTTTTTAACTTTGAATATTCGAAATGGTCATTTAGTGAAATTAGTGTATTTTTTCACTTAAAACATTTGTTGTGGTTGTTATAGTGAAATTAGTGTTTTTTTTTCACTTTTGACTTTTGGTATGGTTTTTAGAGAGAAGTTAGTGAGTTTTTTGACTTTAGCATTTTGTATGGTTTTTATTGTGAAATTGGTGAGTTTTTATTATACGAAATTTTGTTATGGATTTTATAGTGAAATTGTTGAATTATTGGCTTTGAACATTAGAAATGGTTCTTATAGTGAAATTGGGCACTTTTTTCACTTGAAACTTTTGTCATGGCCATTATAGTGAAATTGATGCGATTTTTCACTTGGAACATTCAAATGGTCTTTTTAGTGAAATTGATGAGTTTTTTCACTTGGAACTTTTGTAATGGTTTTTATAGTGAAATTGGGTAGTTTTTTGTTTTTAACTTTGAACTTTTGTTTAAAGAGAAATTGCTGATTTTTAAAATTTCAACTTTTGTAATGGTTTTTATGGTGAAATCAGTGAGTTTTTTTCACTTGGATCTTTCGGTATGGTCTTTTAGTGAATTTTGTGAGCTTTTTACTTTTTAACTTTTGTAATGGTTTTTATAGTGAAACTGGTGTGCTTTTTGACTTGGAAATTTTCTTATGGTATTTATAGTGAAATTGTAGAATTTTTATACTTGGAACTTTTGAAATGGTTTTATAGTGAAATTGGTGAATTTGTTCACTTGAAACTTTTGTAATGGTTATTATAGTGAAATTGGCGAGTTTTTTCACCTGGAACATTCGTAATGGTATTTATAGTTAAATTGATGAGTTTGTTCACTTTGAACTTTTGTTAAGGTTTTTAAGTGCAATTGGTGTGGTTTTTAACCTTTAACTTTTTTAATGGTCTTCATAGTGAAATTGTGGAGGTTTTTAACTTTGAAATTTTGTTATAATTTGTAGAGTGAAATTGGGGAGTTTTTTAACTTTGAATATTCGAAATGGTCATTTAGTGAAATTAGTGTATTTTTTCACTTAAAACATTTGTTGTGGTTTTTATAGTGAAATTAGTGTTTTTTTTTCACTTTTGACTTTTGGTATGGTTTTTAGAGAGAAGTTAGTGAGTTTTTTGACTTTAACATTTTGTATGGTTTTTATTGTGAAATTGGTGAGTTTTTTAAATACGAAATTTTGTTATGGTTTTTATAGTGAAATTGTTGAATTATTGGCTTTGAACATTAGAAATGGTTTTTATAGTGAAATTGGGTACTTTTTCACTTGAAACTTTTGTAATGGCCATTATAGTGAAATTGGTGAATTTGTTCACTTGAAACTTTTGTAATGGTTATTATAGTGAAATTGGCGAGTTTTTTCACCTGGAACATTCGTAATGGTCTTTATAGTTAAATTGATGAGTTTTTTCACTTTGAACTTTTGTTAAGGTTTTTATAGTGCAATTGGTGTGGTTTTTAACTTTGATCTTTTTTAATGGTCTTCATAGTGAAATTGTGGAGGTTTTTAACTTTGAAATTTTGTTATAATTTGTAGAGTGAAATTGGGGAGTTTTTTAACTTTGAATATTCGAAATGGTCATTTAGTGAAATTAGTGTATTTTTTCACTTAAAAGATTTGTTGTGGTTTTTATAGTGAAATTAGTGTTTTTTTTTCACTTTTGACTTTTGGTATGGTTTTTAGAGAGAAGTTAGTGAGTTTTTTGACTTTAGCATTTTGTATGGTTTTTATTGTGAAATTGGTGAGTTTTTATTATACGAAATTTTGTTATGGATTTTATAGTGAAATTGTTGAATTATTGGCTTTGAACATTAGAAACGGTTCTTATAGTGAAATTGGGTACTTTTTTCACTTGAAACTTTTGTCATGGCCATTATAGTGAAATTGATGCGATTTTTCACTTGGAACATTCAAATGGTCTTTATAGTGAAATTGATGAGTTTTTTCACTTGGAACTTTTGTAATGGTTTTTATAGTGAAATTGGGTAGTTTTTTGTTTTTAACTTTGAACTTTTGTTTAGAGAGAAATTGCTGATTTTTAAAATTTCAACTTTTGTAATGGTTTTTATGGTGAAATCAGTGAGTTTTTTTCACTTGGATCTTTTGGTATGGTCTTTTAGTGAAATTTGTGAGCTTTTTACTTTGTAACTTTTGTAATGGTTTTTATAGTGAAACTGGTGTGCTTTTTGACTTGGAAATTTTCTTATGGTGTTTATAGTGAAATTGTCGAATTTTTTGACTTGGAACTTTTGAAATGGTTTTATAGTGAAATTGGTGAATTTGTTCACTTGAAACTTTTGTAATGGATATTATAGTGAAATTGGCGAGTTTTTTCACCTGGAACATTCGTAATGGTCTTTATAGTTAAATTGATGAGTTTTTTCACTTTGAACTTTTGTTAAGGTTTTTATAGTGCAATTGGTGTGGTTTTTAACTTTGAACTTTTGTAATGGTCTTCATAGTGAAATTGTGGAGGTTTTTAACTTTGAAATTTTGTTATAATTTGTAGAGTCAAATTGGGGAGTTTTTTAACTTTGAATATTCGAAATGGTCATTTAGTGAAATTAGTGTATTTTTTCACTTAAAACATTTTTTGTGGTTGTTATAGTGAAATTAGTGTTTTTTTTTTCACTTTTGACTTTTGGTATGGTTTTTAGAGAGAAGTTAGTGAGTTTTTTGACTTTAGCATTTTGTATGGTTTTTATTGTGAAATTGGTGAGTTTTTATTATACGAAATTTTGTTATGGATTTTATAGTGAAATTGTTGAATTATTGGCTTTGAACATTAGAAATGGTTCTTATAGTGAAATTGGGTACTTTTTTCACTTGAAACTTTTGTCATGGCCATTATAGTGAAATTGATGCGATTTTTCACTTGGAACATTCAAATGGTCTTTATAGTGAAATTGATGAGTTTTTTCACTTGGAACTTTTGTAATGGTTTTTATAGTGAAATGGGTAGTTTTTTGTTTTTAACTTTGAACTTTTGTTTAAAGAGAAATTGGTGATTTTTAAAATTTCAACTTTTGTAATGGTTTTTATGGTGAAATCAGTGAGTTTTTTTCACTTGGATCTTTTGGTATGGTCTTTTAGTGAATTTTGTGAGCTTTTTACTTTGTAACTTTTGTAATGGTTTTTATAGTGAAACTGGTGTGCTTTTTGACTTGGAAATTTTCTTATGGTGTTTATCGTGAAATTGTCGAATTTTTTGACTTGGCACTTTAGAAATGCTTTTATAGTGAAATTGGTGAATTTTTTCACTTGAAACTTTTGTAATAGTCAATATAGTGAAATTGGCGAGTTTTTTCACTTGGAACATTCGTAATGGTCTTTATAGTTAAATTGATGAGTTTTTTCACTTTGAACTTTTGTTAAGGTTTTTATAGTGCAATTGGTGTGGTTTTTAACTTTGAACTTTTTTAATGGTCTTCATAGTGAAATTGTGGAGGTTTTTAACTTTTAAATTTTGTTATAATTTGTAGAGTCAAATTGGGGAGTTTTTTAACTTTGAATATTCGAAATGGTCATTTAGTGAAATTAGTGTATTTTTTCACTTAAAACATTTTTTGTGGTTTTTATAGTGAAATTAGTGTTTTTTTTTTCACTTTTGACTTTTGGTATAGTTTTTAGAGAGAAGTTAGTGAGTTTTTTTACTTTAGCATTTTGTATGGTATTTATTGTGAAATTGGTGAGTTTTTACTATAAGAAATTTTGTTATGGATTTTATAGTGAAATTGTTGAATTATTGGCTTTGAACATTAGAAATGGTTCTTATAGTGAAATTGGGTACTTTTTTCACTTGAAACTTTTGTCATGGCCATTATAGTGAAATTGATGCGATTTTTCACTTGGAACATTCAAATGGTCTTTATAGTGAAATTGATGAGTTTTTTCACTTGGAACTTTTGTAATGGTTTTTATAGTGAAATGGGTAGTTTTTTGTTTTTAACTTTGAACTTTTGTTTAAAGAGAAATTGGTGATTTTTAAAATTTCAACTTTTGTAATGGTTTTTATGGTGAAATCAGTGAGTTTTTTTCACTTGGATCTTTTGGTATGGTCTTTTAGTGAATTTGTGAGCTTTTTACTTTGTAACTTTTGTAATGGTTTTTATAGTGAAACTGGTGTGCTTTTTGACTTGGAAATTTTCTTATGGTGTTTATCGTGAAATTGTCGAATTTTTTGACTTGGCACTTTAGAAATGCTTTTATAGTGAAATTGGTGAATTTTTTCACTTGAAACTTTTGTAATAGTCAATATAGTGAAATTGGCGAGTTTTTTCACTTGAAACATTCGTAATGGTCTTTATAGTTAAATTGATGAGTTTTTTCACTTTGAACTTTTGTTAAGGTTTTTATAGTGCAATTGGTGTGGTTTTTAACTTTGAACTTTTGTAATGGTCTTCATAGTGAAATTGTGGAGGTTTTTAACTTTTAAATTTTGTTATAATTTGTAGAGTCAAATTGGGGAGTTTTTTAACTTTGAATATTCGAAATGGTCATTTAGTGAAATTAGTGTATTTTTTCACTTAAAACATTTTTTGTGGTTTTTATAGTGAAATTAGTGTTTTTTTTTTCACTTTTGACTTTTGGTATAGTTTTTAGAGAGAAGTTAGTGAGTTTTTTTACTTTAGCATTTTGTATGGTTTTTATTGTGAAATTGGTGAGTTTTTATTATAAGTAATTTTGTTATGGATTTTATAGTGAAATTGTTGAATTATTGGCTTTGAACATTAGAAATGGTTCTTATAGTGAAATTGGGTACTTTTTTCACTTGAAACTTTTGTCATGGCCATTATAGTGAAATTGATGCGATTTTTCACTTGGAACATTCAAATGGTCTTTATAGTGAAATTGATGAGTTTTTTCACTTGGAACTTTTGTAATGGTTTTTATAGTGAAATGGGTAGTTTTTTGTTTTTAACTTTGAACTTTTGTTTAAAGAGAAATTGGTGATTTTTAAAATTTCAACTTTTGTAATGGTTTTTATGGTGAAATCAGTGAGTTTTTTTCACTTGGATCTTTTGGTATGGTCTTTTAGTGAATTTTGTGAGCTTTTTACTTTGTAACTTTTGTAATGGTTTTTATAGTGAAACTGGTGTGCTTTTTGACTTGGAAATTTTCTTATGGTGTTTATCGTGAAATTGTCGAATTTTTTGACTTGGCACTTTAGAAATGCTTTTATAGTGAAATTGGTGAATTTTTTCACTTGAAACTTTTGTAATAGTCAATATAGTGAAATTGGCGAGTTTTTTCACTTGGAACATTCGTAATGGTCTTTATAGTTAAATTGATGAGTTTTTTCACTTTGAACTTTTGTTAAGGTTTTTATAGTGCAATTGGTGTGGTTTTTAACTTTGAACTTTTTTAATGGTCTTCATAGTGAAATTGTGGAGGTTTTTAACTTTTAAATTTTGTTATAATTTGTAGAGTGAAATTGGGGAGTTTTTTAACTTTGAATATTCGAAATGGTCATTTAGTGAAATTAGTGTATTTTTTCACTTAAAACATTTGTTGTGGTTTTTATAGTGAAATTAGTGTTTTTTTTTCACTTTTGACTTTTGGTATAGTTTTTAGAGAGAAGTTAGTGAGTTTTTTTACTTTAACATTTTGTATGGTTTTTATTGTGAAATTGGTGAGTTTTTTAAAAACGAAATTTTTTTATGGTTTTTATAGTGAAATTGTTGAATTATTGGCTTTGAACATTATAAATGGTTTTTATAGTGAAATTTGGTACTTTTTTCACTTGAAACTTTTGTAATGGCCATTATAGTGAAATTGGTGCGATTTTTCACTTGCAACATTCAAATGGTCTTTATAGTGAAATTGATGAGTTTTTTCACTTGGAACTTTTGTAACGGTTTTTATAGTGAAATTGGGTAGTTTTTTGTTTTTAACTTTGAACTTTTGTTTAGAGAGAAATTGGTGATTTTTAAAATTTCAACTTTTGTAATGGTTTTTATGGTGAAATTAGTGAGTTTTTTTCACTTGGATCTTTTGGTATGGTCTTTTAGTGAAATTTGTGAGTTTTTTTACTTTGTAACTTTTGTAATGGTTTTTATAGTGAAACTGGTGTGTTTTTTGACTTGGAAATTTTCTTATGGTGTTTATAGTGAAATTGTTGAATTTTTTGACTTGGAACTTTTGAAATGGTTTTATAGTGAAATTGGTGGATTTTTTCACTTGAAGCTTTTGTAATGGTCAATATAGTGAAATTGGCGAGTTTTTTCACTTGGAACATTCGTAATGGTCTTTATAGTTAAATTGATGAGTTTTTTCACTTTGAACTTTTGTTATGGTTTTTATAGTGCAATTGGTGTGGTTTTTAACTTTGAACTTTTTTAATGGTCTTCATAGTGAAATTGTGGAGGTTTTTAACTTTGAAATTCTGTTGTAATTTGTAGAGTGAAATTGGGGAGTTTTTTAACTTTGAATATTCGAAATGGTCATTTAGTGAAATTAGTGTATTTTTTCACTTAAAACATTTGTTGTGGTATTTATAGTGAAATTAGTGTTTTTTTTCACTTTTGACTTTTGGTATGGTTTTTAGAGAGAAGTTAGTGAGTTTTTTGACTTTAACATTTTTAATGGTTTTTATTGTGAAATTGGTGAGTTTTTAAAATACGAAATTTTGTTTTGGTTTTTATAGTGAAATTGTTGAATTATTGGCTTTGAACATTAGAAATGGTTTTTATAGTAAAATTGGGTACTTTTTTCACTTGAAACTTTTGTAATGACCATTATAGCTAAATTGGTGCGATTTTTCACTTGGAAAATTCAAATGGTCTTTATAGTGAAATTGATGAGTTTTTTCACTTGG
Source organism: Lathyrus sativus (assembly GCA_963859935.3). Classification (NCBI taxonomy): domain Eukaryota; kingdom Viridiplantae; phylum Streptophyta; class Magnoliopsida; order Fabales; family Fabaceae; genus Lathyrus; species Lathyrus sativus. Next base: position 201,132,985 of record OZ012740.1, on the reverse strand, counting down.
AACTTTTGTAATGGTTTTTATAGTGAAATTTGGTAGTTTTTTGATTTTAATCTTGAACTATTGTTTAGAGAGAAATTGGTGATTTTTAAAATTTCAACTTTTGTAATAGTTTTTATGGTGAAATTGGTGAGTTTTTTTCACTTGGATCTTTTGGTATGTTCTTTTAGTGAAATTTGTGAGCTTTTTACTTTGTAACTTTTGTAATGGTTGTTATAGTGAAATTGGTGTGCTTTTTGACTTGGAAATTTTCTTATGGTGTTTGTAGTGAAACTGTCGAATTTTTTGACTTGGAACTTTTGAAATGGTTTTATAGTGAAATTGGTGAATTTTTTCACTTGAAACTCTTGTAATGGTTATTATAGTGAAATTGGCGATTTTTTTCACTTGGAACATTCGTAATGGTCTTTACAGTTAAATTTATGAGTTTTTTCACTTTGAACTTCTGTTAAGGTTTTTATAGTACAATTGGTGTGGTTTTTAACTTTGAACTTTTTTAATGGTCTTCATAGTGAAATTGTGGAGGTTTTTAACTTTGAAATTTTGTTATAATTTGTAGAGTGAAATTGGGGAGTTTTTTAACTTTGAATATTAAAAATGGTCATTTATTGAAATTAGTGTATTTTTTCACTTAAAACATTTGTTGTGTTTTGTTATAGTGAAATTAATGTTTTTTTTTCACTTTTGACTTTTGGTATGGTTTTTTTAGAGAAGTTAGTGAGTTTTTTGACTTTAACATTTTGTATGGTTTTTATTGTGAAATTGGTGAGTTTTTTAAATAATAAATTTTGTTATGGCTTTTATAGTGATATTGTTGAATTATTGGCTTTGAACATTAGAAATGGTTTTTATAGTGAAATTGGGTACTTTTTTCACTTGAAAATTTTGTAATGACCATTATAGTGAAATTGGTGTGATTTTTCACTTGGAACATTCAAATGGTCTTTATAGTGAAATTGATGAGTTTTTTCACTTGGAACTTTTGTAATGGTTTTTTTATTGTGAAATTGGGTAGTTTTTTGTTTTTAACTTTGAACTTTTGTTTAGAGAGAAATTGGTGATTTTTTAAATTTCAACTTTTGTAATGGTTTTTATGGTGAAATTATTGAGTTTTTTTCACTTGGATCTTTTGGTATTGTCTTTTAGTGAAATTTGTGAGCTTTTTACTTTGTAACTTTTGTAATGGTTTTTATAGTGAAATTGGTATGCTTTTTGACTTGGAAATTTTCTTATGGTGTTTATAGTGAAATTGTCGAATTTTTTCACCTTGAACTTTTGAAATGGTTTTATAGTGAAATTGGTGAATTTTTTCACTTGAAACTTTTGTAATGGTTATTATAGTGAAATTGGCGAGTTTTTACACTTGGAACATTCGTAATGGTCCTTATAGTTAAATTGTGGAGGTTTTTAACTTTGAAATTATGTTATAATTTATAGAGTGAAATTGGGGAGTTTTGTTAACTTCGAATATTTGAAAATGGTCATTTAGTGAAATTAGTGTATTTTTTCACTTAAAACATTTGTTGTGGTTTTTATAGTGAAATTAGTGTTTTTTTTTTCACTTTTGACGTTTGGTATGGTTTTTAGAGAGAAGTTAGTGAGTTTTTTGACTTTAACATTTTGTATGGTTTTTATTGTGAAATTGGTGAGTTTTTTAAATACGAAATTTTGTTATGGTTTTTATAGTGAAATTGTTAAATTATTGGCTTTGAACATTAGAAATGGTTTTTATAGTGAAATTGGGTACTTTTTTCACTTGAAACTTTTATAATGGCCATTATAGTGAAATTGGTGCGATTTTTCACTTGGAACCTTCAAATGGTCTTAATAGCGAAACTGATGAGTTTTTTTTACGTGGAACTTTTGTAATGGTTTTTATAGTGAAATAGGGTAGTTTTTTGTTTTTAACTTTGAAATTTCGTTTAGAGAGAAATTCGTGATTTTTAAAATTTCAACTTTTGTAATGGTTTTTATGGTGAAATTAGTGAGTTTTTTTCACTTGGATCTTTTGGTATGGTCTTTTAGTGAAATTTGTGAGCTTTTTACTTTGTAACTTTTGTAATGGTTGTTATAGTGAAATTGGTGAGCTTTATGACTTGGAAATTTTCTTATGGTGTTTATAGTGAAATTGTCGAATTTTATGACTTGGAACTTTTGAAATGGTTTTATAGTGAAATTGGTGAATTTTTTCACTTGAAACTTTTGTAATGGTTATTATAGTGAAATTGGCGAGGTTTTTTCACTTGGAACATTCGTAATGGTCTTAATAGTTAAATTGATGAGTTTTTTCACTTTGAACTTTTGTTAAGGTTTTTATAGTCCAATTGGTGTGGTTTTTAACTTTCAACTTTTTTAATGGTCTTCATAGTGAAATTGTGGAGGTTTTTAACTTTAAAATTTTGTTATAATTTGTGGAGTGAAATTGGAGAGTTTTTTAACTTTGAATATTCGAAATGGTCATTTAGTGAAATTAGTGTAGTTTTTCACTTAAAACATTGGTTGTGTTTTTTATAGTGAAATTAATGTTTTTTTTTCACTTTTGACTTTTGGTATGGTTTTTTTAGAGAAGTTAGTGAGTTTTTTGACCTTAACATTTTGTAAGGTTTTTATTGTGAAATTGGTGAGTTTTTTAAATAATAAATTTTGTTATGGTTTTTATAGTGAAATTGTTGAATTATTGGCTTTGAACATTAGAAATGGTTTTTATAGTGAAATTGGGTACCTTTTTCACTTGAAACTTTTGTAATGGCCATTATAGTGAAATTGGTGCGATTTTTCACTTGGAACATTCAAATGGTCTTTATAGTCAAATTGATGAGTTTTTTCACTTGGAACTTTTGTAATGGTTTTTTAGAGTGAAATTGGGTATTTTTTGTTTTTAACTTTGAACTTTTGTTTAGAGAGAAATTGGTGATTTTGAAAATTTCAACTTTTGTATGGTTTTTATGGTGAAATTAGTGAGTATTTTTCACTTGGATCATTTGGTATGGTCTTTTAGTGAAATTTGTGAGCTTTTTACTTTGTAACTTTTGTAATGGTTTTTATAGTGAAATTGGTATGCTTTTTGACTTGGAAATTTTCTTATGGTGTTTGTAGTGAAATTGTCGAATTTTTTGACTTGGAACTTTTGAAATGGTTTTATAGTGAAATTGGTGAATTTTTTCACTTGAAACTTTTGTAATGGTTATTGTAGTGAAATTGGCGAGTTTTTACAGTTGGAACATTCGTAATGGTCTTCATAGTGAAATTGTAGAGGTTTTTAACTATAAAATTTTGTTATAATTTGTGGAGTGAAATTGGGGAGTTTTTTAACTTTGAATATTCGAAATGGTCATTTAGTGAATTTAGTGTATTTTTTCACTTAAAACATTTGTTGTGGTTTTTATATTGAAATAGTGTTTTTTTTTTCAATTTTAACTTTTGGTATGGTTTTTAGAGAGAAGTTAGTGAGTTTTTTTACTTTAACATTTTGTATGGTTTTTATTGTGAAATTGGTGAGTTTTTTTAAATAATAAATTTTGTGATGGTTTTATAGTGAAATTGTTGAATTATTGGCTTTGAACATTAGAAATGGTTTTTATAGGGAAATTGGGTACTTTGTTCACTTGAAAATTTTGTTATGGCCATTATAGTGAAATTGGTGCGATTTTTCACATGGAACATTCAAATGGTCTTTATAGTGAAATTGATGAGTTTTTTTACTTCGAACTTTTGAAATGGTTTTTATACTGAAATTGGGTAGTTTTTTGTTTTTAACTTTGAACTTTTTTTTAGAGAGAAATTGGTGATTTTAAAAATTTCAACTTTTGTAACGGTTTTTATGGTGAAATTAGTGAGTTTTTTCAATTGGATCTTTTGGTATGGTTTTTTAGTGAAATTTGTGAGCTTTTTACTTTGTAACTTTTGTAATGGTTTTTATAGTGAAACTGGTGTGCTTTTTGACTTGGAAATTTTCTTATTATAGTGAAATTGTCGAATTTTTTTACTTGGAACTTTTGAAATGGTTTTATAGTGAAATTGGTGAATTTTTTCACTTGAAACTTTTGTAATGGTTAATATAGTGAAATTAGCGAGTTTTTTCACTTGGAACATTCGTAATGGTCTTTATAGTTAATTTGATGAGTTTTTTCACTTTGAACTTTTGGTAAGGTTTTTATAGTGCAATTGGTGTGGTTTTTAACTTTGAAATTTTTTAATGGTCTTCATAGTTAAATTGTGGAGGTTTTTAACTTTGAAATTATGTTATAATTTGTAGAGTGAAATTGGGGAGTTTTTTTAACTTCGAATATTTGAAATGGTCATTTAGTGAAATTAGTCTAGTTTTTCACTTAAAACATTTGTTGTGGTTTTATATTGAAATTAGTGTTTTTTTTTCACTTTTGACTTTTGGTATGGTTTTTAGAGAGAAGTTAGTGAGTTTTTTTTACTTTAACATTTTGTATGGTTTTTATTGTGAAATTGGTGAGTTTTTTAAATAATAAATTTTGTTATGGTTTTTATAGTGAAATTGTTGAATTATTGGCTTTGAACATTAGAAATGGTTTTTATAGTGAAATTGGGTACTTTTTTCACTTGAAACTTTTGTAATGGCCATTATAGTGAAATTGGTGCGATTTTTCACATGGAACATTAAAATGGTCTTTATAGTGAAATTGATGAGTTTTTACACTTGGATCTTTTGAAATGGTTTTTATACTGAAATTGGGTAGTTTTTTGTTTTTAACTTTGAACTTTTTTTTAGAGAGAAATTGGTGATTTTTAAAATTTCAACTTTTGTAACGGTTTTTATGGTGAAATTAGTGAGTTTTTTCACTTGGATCTTTTGGTATGGTCTTTTAGTGAAATTTGTGAGCTTTTTACTTTGTAACTTTTGTAATGGTTTTTATAGTGAAACTGGTGTGCTTTTTGACTTGGAAATTTTCTTATTATAGTGAAATTGTCGAATTTTTTTACTTGGAACTTTTGAAATGGTTTTATAGTGAAATTGGTGAATTTTTTCATTTGAAACTTTTGTAATGGTTAATATAGTGAAATTAGCCAGTTTTTTCACTTGGAACATTCGTAATGGTCTTTATAGTTAAATTGATGAGTTTTTTCACTTTGAACTTTTGGTAAGGTTTTTATAGTGCAATTGGTGTGGTTTTTAACTTTGAAATTTTTTAATGGTCTTCATAGTTAAATTGTGGAGGTTTTTAACTTTGAAATTATGTTATAATTTTTAGAGTGAAATTGGGGAGTTTTTTTAACTTCGAATATTTGAAATGGTCATTTAGTGAAATTAGTGTATTTTTTCACTTAAAACATTTGTTGTGGTTTTTATAGTGAAATTAGTGTTTTTTTTTTCACTTTAGACTTTTGGTATGGTTTTTAGAGAGAAGTTAGTGAGGTTTTTGACTTTAACATTTTGTATGGTTTTTATTGTGAAATTGGTGAGGTTTTTAAATACGAAATTTTGTTATGGTTTTTATACTGAAATTGTTGAATTATTCGCTTTGAACATTAGAAATGGTTTTTATAGTGAAATTGGGTACGTTTTTCACTTGAAACTTTTGTAATGGCCATTATAGTGAAATTGGTGCAATTTTTCACTTGGAACATTCAAATGGTCTTTATAGTGAAATTGATGAGTTTTTTCACTTGGAACTTTTGTAATGGTTTTTATAGTGAAATTGGGTAGTTTTTTGTTTTTAACTTTGAACTTTTGTTTAGAGAGAAATTGGTGATTTTTAAAATTTCAACTTTTGTAATGGTTTTTATGGTGAAATTAGTGAGTTTTTTTCACTTGGATCTTTTGGTATGGTCTTTTAGTGAAATTTGTGAGCTTTTTACTTTGTAACTTTTGTAATGGTTTTTATAGTGAAACTGGTGTGCTTTTTGACTTGGAAATTTTCTTATTATAGTGAAATTGTCGAATTTTTTTACTTGGAACTTTTGAAATGGTTTTATAGTGAAATTGGTGAATTTTTTCACTTGAAACTTTTGTAATGGTTAATATAGTGAAATTAGCGAGTTTTTTCACTTGGAACATTCGTAATGGTCTTTATAGTTAATTTGATGAGTTTTTTCACTTTGAACTTTTGGTAAGGTTTTTATAGTGCAATTGGTGTGGTTTTTAACTTTGAAATTTTTTAATGGTCTTCATAGTTAAATTGTGGAGGTTTTTAACTTTGAAATTATGTTATAATTTGTAGAGTGAAATTGGGGAGTTTTTTTAACTTCGAATATTTGAAATGGTCATTTAGTGAAATTAGTCTAGTTTTTCACTTAAAACATTTGTTGTGGTTTTATATTGAAATTAGTGTTTTTTTTTTCACTTTTGACTTTTGGTATGGTTTTTAGAGAGAAGTTAGTGAGTTTTTTTTACTTTAACATTTTGTATGGTTTTTATTGTGAAATTGGTGAGTTTTTTAAATAATAAATTTTGTTATGGTTTTTATAGTGAAATTGTTGAATTATTGGCTTTGAACATTAGAAATGGTTTTTATAGTGAAATTGGGTACTTTTTTCACTTGAAACTTTTGTAATGGCCATTATAGTGAAATTGGTGCGATTTTTCACATGGAACATTAAAATGGTCTTTATAGTGAAATTGATGAGTTTTTACACTTGGATCTTTTGAAATGGTTTTTATACTGAAATTGGGTATTTTTTGTTTTTAACTTTGAACTTTTTTTTAGAGAGAAATTGGTGATTTTTAAAATTTCAACTTTTGTAACGGTTTTTATGGTGAAATTAGTGAGTTTTTTCACTTGGATCTTTTGGTATGGTCTTTTAGTGAAATTTGTGAGCTTTTTACTTTGTAACTTTTGTAATGGTTTTTATAGTGAAACTGGTGTGCTTTTTGACTTGGAAATTTTCTTATTATAGTGAAATTGTCGAATTTTTTTACTTGGAACTTTTGAAATGGTTTTATAGTGAAATTGGTGAATTTTTTCATTTGAAACTTTTGTAATGGTTAATATAGTGAAATTAGCCAGTTTTTTCACTTGGAACATTCGTAATGGTCTTTATAGTTAAATTGATGAGTTTTTTCACTTTGAACTTTTGGTAAGGTTTTTATAGTGCAATTGGTGTGGTTTTTAACTTTGAAATTTTTTAATGGTCTTCATAGTTAAATTGTGGAGGTTTTTAACTTTGAAATTATGTTATAATTTTTAGAGTGAAATTGGGGAGTTTTTTTAACTTCGAATATTTGAAATGGTCATTTAGTGAAATTAGTGTATTTTTTCACTTAAAACATTTGTTGTGGTTTTTATAGTGAAATTAGTGTTTTTTTTTTCACTTTAGACTTTTGGTATGGTTTTTAGAGAGAAGTTAGTGAGGTTTTTGACTTTAACATTTTGTATGGTTTTTATTGTGAAATTGGTGAGGTTTTTAAATACGAAATTTTGTTATGGTTTTTATACTGAAATTGTTGAATTATTCGCTTTGAACATTAGAAATGGTTTTTATAGTGAAATTGGGTACGTTTTTCACTTGAAACTTTTGTAATGGCCATTATAGTGAAATTGGTGCAATTTTTCACTTGGAACATTCAAATGGTCTTTATAGTGAAATTGATGAGTTTTTTCACTTGGAACTTTTGTAATGGTTTTTATAGTGAAATTGGGTAGTTTTTTGTTTTTAACTTTTAACTTTTGTTTAGATAGAAATTGGTGATTTTTAAAATTTCAACTTTTGTAATGGGTTTTATGGTGAAATTAGTCAGTTTTTTTCACTTGGATCTTTTGGTATGGTCTTTTAGTGAAATTTTTGAGCTTTTTACTTTGTAACTTTTGTAATGGTTTTTATAGTGAAACCGGTGTGCTTTTTGACTTGGAAATTTTCTTATGGTGTTTATAGTGAAACTGTAGAATTTATTGACTTGGAACTTTTGAAATGGTTTTATAGTGAAATTGGTTACTTTTTTCACTTGAAACTTTTGTAATGGTTAATATAGTGAAATTGGCGAGTTCTTTCACTTGGAACATTCGTAATGGTCTTTATAGTTAAATTGATGAGATTTTTCACTTTGAACTTTGGTTAAGGTTTTTATAGTGCAATTGGTGTTGTTTTTAACTTTGAACTTTTTTAATGGTCTTCATAGTGAAATTGTGGAGGTTTTTAACTTTGAAATTCTGTTGTAATTTGTAGAGTGAAATTGGGGAGTTTTTTTAACTTTGAATATTCGAAATGGTCATTTAGTGAAATTAATGTATTTTTTCACTTAAAACATTTGTTGTGGTTTTTAAAGTGAAATTAGTGTTTTTTTTTCACTTTTGACTTTTGGTATGGTTTTTAGAGATAAGTTAGTGAGTTTTTTTACTTTAACATTTTGTATGGTTTTTATTATGAAATTGGTAAGTTTTTTAAAAACGAAATTTTGTTATGGTTTTTATACTGAAATTGTTGAACTATTTGCTTTGAACATTAGAAATGGTTTTTATAGTTAAATTGGGTACTTTTTTCACTTGAAACTTTTGTAATGGCCATTATAGTGAAATTGGTGCAATTTTCACTTGGAACATTCAAATGGTCTTTATAGTGAAATTGATGAGTTTTTTCACTTGGAACTATTGTAATGGTTTTTATAGTGAAATTGGGTAGTTTTTTGTTTTTAACTTCTAACTTTTGTTTCGAGAGAAATTGGTGATTTTTTAAATTTCAACTTTTGTAATGGTTTTTATGGTGAAATTAGTGAGTTTTTTTCACTTGGATCTTTTGGTATGGTCTTTTAGTGAAATTTGTGAGCTTTTTACTTTGTAACTTTTGTAATGGTTTTTATAGTGAAACTGGTGTACTTTTTGACTTGGAAATTTTCTTATGGTGTTTATAGTGAAATTGTAGAATTTTTTGAATTGGAACTTTTGAAATGGTTTTATAGTGAAATTGGTGAATTTTTTCACTTGAAACTTTTGTAATGGTTAATATAGTGAAATTGGCGAGTTTTTTCACTTGGAACATTCGTAATGGTCTTTATAGTTAAATTGATGGGTTTTTTCACTTTGAACTTTTGTTAAGGTTTTTTATAGTGCAATTGGTGTTGTTTTTAACTTTGAATTTTTTTAATGGTCTTCATAGTGAAATTGTGGAGGTTTTTAACTTTGAAATTCTGTTATAATTTGTATAGTAAAATTGGGGAGTTTTTTTAACTTTGAATATTCGAAATGGTCATTTAGTGAAATTAATGTATTTTTTCACTTAAAACATTTGTTGTGGTTTTTATAGTGAAATTAGCGTTTTTTTTCACTTTTGACTTTTGGTATGGTTTTTAGAGATAAGTTAGTGAGTTTTTTTACTTTAACATTTTGTATGGTTTTTATTATGAAATTGGTGAGTTTTTTAAATACGAAATTTTGTTTTGGTTTTTATACTGAAATTGTTGAACTATTTGCTTTGAACATTAAAAATGGTTTTTATAGTGAAATTGGGTACTTTTTTCACTTGAAACTTTTGTAATGGCCATTATAGTGAAATTGGTGCAATTTTCACTTGGAACATTCAAATGGTCTTTATAGTGAAATTGATGAGTTTTTTCACTTGGAACTTTTGTAATGGTTTTTATAGTGAAATTGGGTAGTTTTTTGTTTTTAACTTTGAACTTTTGTTTAGAGAGAAATTGGTGATTTTTAAAATTTCAACTTTTGTAATGGTTTTTATGGTGAAATTAGTGAGTTTTTTTCACTTGGATCTTTTGGTATGGTCTTTTAGTGAAATTTGTGAGCTTTTTACTTTGTAACTTTTGTAATGGTTTTTATAGTGAAACTGGTGTGCTTTTTGACTTGGAAATTTTCTTATGGTGTTTATAGTGAAATTGTCGAATTTTTTTACTTGGAATTTTTGAAACGGTTTTATAGTGAAATTTGTGAATTTTTTCACTTGAAACTTTTGTAATGGTTAATACAGTGAAATTGGCATGTTTTTTCACTTGGAACATTCGTAGTGGTTCTGATAGTTAAATTGATGAGTTTTTTCACTTTGGACTTTTGTTAAGGTTTTTTATAGTGTAATTGGTGTTGCTTTTAACTTTGAATTTTTTTAATGGTCTTCATAGTGAAATTGTGGAGGTTTTTAACTATGAAATTCTATTATAATTTGTAGAGTAAAATTGGGGAGTTTTTTTAACTTTGAATATTCGAAATGGTCGTTTAGTGAAATTAGTGTATTTTTTCACTTAAAACATTTGTTGTGGTTTTTATAGTGAAATTAGTGTTTTTTTTTCACGTTTGACTTTTGGTATGGTTTTTAGAGATAAGTTACTGAGTTTTTTGACTTTAACATTTTGTATGGTTTTTATTGTGAAATTGGTGAGTTTTTTAAATACGAAATTTTGTTATGTTTTTTATACTGAAATTGTTGAATTATTGGCTTTGAACATTAGAAATGGTTTTTATAGTGAAATTGGGTACGTTTTTCACTTGAAACTTTTGTAATGGCCATTATATTGAAATTGGTGCAATTTTCACTTGGAACATTCAAATGGTGTTTATAGTGAAATTGATGAGTTTTTATTACTTGGAACTTTTGTAATGGTTTTTTATAGTGAAATTGCGTAGTTTTTTGTTTTTAACTTTGAACTTTTGTTTAGAGAGAAATTGGTGATTTTTAAAATTTCAACTTTTGTAATGGTTTTTATGGTGAAATAAGTGAGTTTTTTTCACTTGGATCTTTTGGTATGGTCTTTTAGTGAAATTTGTGAGCTTTTTACTTTGTAACTTTTGTAATGGTTTTTATAGTGAAACTGGTGTGCTTTTTGACTTGGAAATTTTCTTATGGTGTTTATAGTGTAATTGTAGAATTTTTTGACTTGGAACTTTTGAAATGGTTTTATAGTGAAATTGGTGAATTTTTTCACTTGAAACTTTTGTAATGGTTAATATAGTGAAATTGGCGAGTTTTTTCACTTGGAACATTCGTAATGGTCTTTATAGTTAAATTGATGAGTTTTTTCACTTTGAACTTTTGTTAAGGTTTTTATAGTGCAATTGGTGTTGTTTTTAACTTTGAACTTTTTTAATGGTCTTCATAGTGAAATTGTGGAGGTTTTTAACTTTGAAATTCTGTTGTAATTTGTAGAGTGAAATTGGGGAGTTTTTTTAACTTTGAATATTCGAAATGGTCATTTAGTGAAATTAATGTATTTTTTCTCTTAAAACATTTGTTGTGGTTTTTATAGTGAAATTAGTGTTTTTTTTCACTTTTGACTTTTGGTATGGTTTTTAGAGATACGTTAGTGAGTTTTTTGACTTTAACATTTTGTATGGTTTTTATTGTGAAATTGGTGAGTTTTTTAAATACGAAATTTTGTTATGGTTTTTATAGTGAAATTGTTGAATTATTTGCTTTGAAACTTAGAAATGGTTTTTATAGTGAAATTGGGTACTTTTTCACTTGAAACTTTTGCAATGGCCATTATAGTGAAATTGGTGCGATTTTTCACTTGGAACATTCAAATGGTCTTTATAGTGAAATTGATGAGTTTTTTCACTTGGATCTTTTGTAATGGTTTTTATAGTGAAATTAGGTAGTTTTTTGTTTTTAACTTTGAACTTTTGTTTAGATAGAAATTGGTGATTTTTAAAATTTCAACTTTTGTAATGGGCTTTATGGTGAAATTAGTGAGTTTTTTTCCTTTGGATCTTTTGGTATGGTCTTTTAGTGAAATTTTTGAGCTTTTTACTTTCTAACTTTTGTAATGGTTTTTATAGTGAAATCGGTGTGCTTTTTGACTTGGAAATTTTCTTATGGTGTTTATAGTGAAACTGTAGAATTTATTGACTTGGAACTTTTGAAATGGTTTTATAGTGAAATTGGTTACTTTTTTCACTTGAAACTTTTGTAATGGTTAATATAGTGAAATTGGTGAGTTTTTTCACTTGGAACATTCGTTATGGTCTTTATAGTTAAATTGATGAGTTTTTTCGCTTTGAACTTTTGGTAAGGATTTTATAGTGCAATTGGTGTGGTTTTTAACTTTGAACTTTTTTAATGGTCTTCATAGTGAAATTGCGGAGGTTTTTAACTATAAAATTTTGTTATAATTTGTAGAGTGAAATTGGGGAGTTTTTTTAACTTTGAATATTTGAAATGGTCATTAAGTGAAATTAGTATATTTTTTCACTTAAAACATTTGTTGTGGTTTTTATAGTGAAATTAGAGTTTTTTTTCACTTTTGACTTTTGGTATGTTTTTTAGAGAGAAGTTAGTGAGTTTTTTGACTTGAACATTTTGTATGGTTTTTATTGTGAAATTGGTGAGTTTTTTAAATACGAAATTTTGTTATGGTTTTTGTACTGAAATTGTTGAGTTATTGGCTTTGAACATTAGAAATGGTTTTTATAGTGAAATTGGGTACTTTTTTCACTTGAAACGTTTGTTATGGCCATTATAGGGAAATTGGTGCGATTTTTCACTTGGAACATTCAAATGGTCTTTATAGTGAAATTGATAAGTTTTTTCACTTGGAACTTTTGTGATGGTTTTTATAGTGAAATTGGGTAGTTTATTGTTGTTAACTTTGAACTTTTGTTTAGAGAGAAATTGGTGATTTTTAAAATTTCAACTTTTGTAATGGTTTTTATGGTGAAATTAATGAGTGTTTTTCACTTGGATCTTTTGGTATGGTCTTTTAGTGAAATTTGTGAGCTTTTTACTTTGTAACTTTTGTAATGGTTTTTATAGTGAAACTGATGTGGTTTTTGACTTGGAAATTTTCTTATGGTGTTTATAGTGAAATTGTCGAATTTTTTGACTTGGAATTTTTTAAATGGTTTTATAATGAAATTGGTGAATTGTTTCACTTGAAACTTTTCTAATGGTTAATATAGTGAAATTGGCCAGTTTTCTTCACTTGGAACATCCGTAATGGTCTTTATAGTTAAATTGATGGGTTTTTTCACTTTGAACTTTTGTTAAGGTTTTTATAGTGCAATTGGTGTGGTTTTTATCTTTGAACTTTTTTAATGGTCTTCATAGTGAAATTGTGGAGGTTTTTAACTTTGAAATTCTGTTATAATTTGTAGAGTGAAATTGAGGAGTTTTTTTAACTTTGAATATTCGAAATGGTCATTTACAGAAATTAGTGTATTTTTTCACTTAAAACATTTGTTGTGGTTTTTATAGTGAAATTAGTGTTTTTTTTCACTTTTGACATTTGTTATGTTTTTTAGAGAGAAGTTAGTGAGTTTTTTGACTTTAACATTTTGTATGGTTTTTATTGTGAAATTGGTGAGTTTTTTAAATTCGAAATTTTGTTATGGTTTTTATACTGAAATTGTTGAATTATTGGCTTTGAGCATTAGAAATGGTTTTTATAGTGAAATTGGGTACTTTTTCACTTGAAACTTTTGCAATGGCCATTATAGTGAAATTGGTGCGATTTTTCACTTGGAACATTCAAATGGTCTTTATAGTGAAATTGATGAGTTTTTTCACTTGGATCTTTTGTAATGGTTTTTATAGTGAAATTAGGTAGTTTTTTGTTTTTAACTTTGAACTTTTGTTTAGAGAGAAATTGGTGATTTTTAAAATTTCAACTTTTGTAATGGGTTTTATGGTGAAATTAGTGAGTTTTTTTTTCACTTGGATCTTTTGGTATGGTCTTTTAGTGAAATTTGTGAGCTTTTTACTTTGTAACTTTTGTAATGGTTTTTATAGTGAAACTGGTGTGCTTTTTGACTTGGAAATTTTCTTATGGTGTTTATAGTGACATTGTAGAATTTTTTGACTTGGAACTTTTGAAATGGTTTTATAGTGAAATTGGTGAATTTTTTCACTTGAAACTTTTGTAATGGTTAATATAGTGAAATTGGCGAGTTTTTTCACTTGGAACATTCGTAATGGTCTTTATAGTTAAATTGATGAGTTTTTTCACTTTGAACTTTTGTTAAGGTTTTTATAGTGCAATTGGTGTTGTTTTTAACTTTGAACTTTTTTAATGGTATTCATAGTGAAATTGGGGAGGTTTTTAACTTTGAAATTTTGTTGTAATTTGTAGAGTGAAATTGGGGAGTTTTTTTAACTTTGAATATTCCAAATGGTCATTTAGTGAAATTAATGTATTTTTTCACTTAAAACATTTGTTGTGGTTTTTATATTGAAATTAGTGTTTTTTTTCACTTTTGACTTTTGGTATGGTTTATAGAGATAAGTTAGTGAGTTTTTTGACTTTAACATTTTGTATGGTTTTTATTGTGAAATTGGTGAGTTTTTTAAATACGAAATTTTATTATGGTTTTTATAGTGAAATTGTTGAATTATTTGCTTTGAAACTTAGAAATGGTTTTTATAGTGAAATTGGGTACTTTTTCACTTGAAACTTTTGCAATGGCCATTATAGTGAAATTGGTGCGATTTTTCACTTGGAACATTCAAATGGTCTTTATAGTGAAATTGATGAGTTTTTTCACTTGGATCTTTTGTAATGGTTTTTATAGTGAAATTAGGTAGTTTTTTGTTTTTAACTTTGAACTTTTGTTTAGAGAGAAATTGGTGATTTTTAAAATTTCAACTTTTGTAATGGGTTTTATGGTGAAATTAGTGAGTTTTTTTCACTTGGATCTTTTGGTATGGTCTTTTAGTGAAATTTGTGAGCTTTTTACTTTGTAACTTTTGTAATGGTTTTTATAGTGAAACTGGTGTGCTTTTTGACTTGGAAATTTTCTTATGGTGTTTATAGTGAAATTGTCGAATTTTTTTACTTGAAATTTTTGAAACGGTTTTATAGTGAAATTGGTGAATTTATTCACTTGAAACTTTTGTAATGGTTAATACAGTGAAATTGGCGAGTTTTTTTAACTTTGAATATTCGTAATGGTCTTTATAGTTAAATTGTGGAGGTTTTTATAGTGCAATTGGTGTTGTTTTTAACTTTGAACTTTTTTAATGGTCTTCATAGTGAAATTGTGGAGGTTTTTAACTTTGAAATTCTGTTGTAATTTGTAGAGTGAAATTGGGGAGTTTTTTTAACTTTGAATATTTGAAATGGTCATTTAGTGAAATTAATGTATTTTTTCACTTAAAACATTTGTTGTGGTTTTTATAGTGAAATTAGTGTTTTTTTCACTTTTGACTTTTGGTATGGTTTTTAGAGATAAGTTAGTGAGTTTTTTGACTTTAACATTTTGTATGGTTTTTATTGTGAAATTGGTGAGTTTTTTAAATACGAAATTTTGTTATGGTTTTTATACTGAAATTGTTGAATTATTGGCTTTGAACATTAGAAATGGTTTTTATAGTGAAATTGGGTACTTTTTTCACTTGAAACTTTTGTAATGGCAATAATAGTGAAAATGGTTCGATTTTTCACTTGGAACATTCAAATGGTCTTTATAGTGAAATTGATGAGTTTTTTCACTTGGAACTTTTGTGATTGTTTTTATAGTGAAATTGGGTAGTTTATTGTTGTTAACTTTGAACTTTTGTTTAGAGAGAAATTGGTGATTTTTAAAATTTCAACTTTTGTAATGGTTTTTATGGTGAAATTAATGAGTGTTTTTCACTTGGATCTTTTGGTATGGTCTTTTAGTGAAATTTGTGAGCTTTTTACTTTGTAACTTTTGTAATGGTTTTTATAGTGAAACTGATGTGGTTTTTGACTTGGAAATTTTCTTATGGTGTTTATAGTGAAATTGTCGAATTTTTTGACTTGGAACTTTTGAAATGGTTTTATAATGAAATTGGTGAATTGTTTCACTTGAAACTTTTCTAATGGTTAATATAGTGAAATTGGCCAGTTTTCTTCACTTGGAACATCCGTAATGGTCTTTATAGTTAAATTGATGGGTTTTTTCACTTTGAACTTTTGTTAAGGTTTTTATAGTGCAATTGGTGTGGTTTTTATCTTTGAACTTTTTTAATGGTCTTCATAGTGAAATTGTGGAGGTTTTTAACTTTGAAATTCTGTTATAATTTGTAGAGTGAAATTGAGGAGTTTTTTTTAACTTTGAATATTCGAAATGGTCATTTACAGAAATTAGTGTATTTTTTCACTTAAAACATTTGTTGTGGTTTTTATAGTGAAATTAGTGTTTTTTTTCACTTTTGACTTTTGTTATGTTTTTTAGAGAGAAGTTAGTGAGTTTTTTGACTTTAACATTTTGTATGGTTTTTATTGTGAAATTGGTGAGTTTTTTAAATTCGAAATTTTGTTATGGTTTTTATACTGAAATTGTTGAATTATTGGCTTTGAGCATTAGAAATGGTTTTTATAGTGAAATTGGGTACTTTTTCACTTGAAACTTTTGCAATGGCCATTATAGTGAAATTGGTGCGATTTTTCACTTGGAACATTCAAATGGTCTTTATAGTGAAATTGATGAGTTTTTTCACTTGGATCTTTTGTAATGGTTTTTATAGTGAAATTAGGTAGTTTTTTGTTTTTAACATTGAACTTTTGTTTAGAGAGAAATTGGTGATTTTTAAAATTTCAACTTTTGTAATGGGTTTTATGGTGAAATTAGTGAGTTTTTTTTCACTTGGATCTTTTGGTATGGTCTTTTAGTGAAATTTGTGAGCTTTTTACTTTGTAACTTTTGTAATGGTTTTTATAGTGAAACTGGTGTGCTTTTTGACTTGGAAATTTTCTTATGGTGTTTATAGTGACATTGTAGAATTTTTTGACTTGGAACTTTTGAAATGGTTTTATAGTGAAATTGGTGAATTTTTTCACTTGAAACTTTTGTAATGGTTAATATAGTGAAATTGGCGAGTTTTTTCACTTGGAACATTCGTAATGGTCTTTATAGTTAAATTGATGAGTTTTTTCACTTTGAACTTTTGTTAAGGTTTTTATAGTGCAATTGGTGTTGTTTTTAACTTTGAACTTTTTTAATGGTATTCATAGTGAAATTGGGGAGGTTTTTAACTTTGAAATTTTGTTGTAATTTGTAGAGTGAAATTGGGGAGTTTTTTTAACTTTGAATATTCCAAATGGTCATTTAGTGAAATTAATGTATTTTTTCACTTAAAACATTTGTTGTGGTTTTTATATTGAAATTAGTGTTTTTTTTCACTTTTGACTTTTGGTATGGTTTATAGAGATAAGTTAGTGAGTTTTTTGACTTTAACATTTTGTATGGTTTTTATTGTGAAATTGATGAGTTTTTTAAATACGAAATTTTATTATGGTTTTTATAGTGAAATTGTTGAATTATTTGCTTTGAAACTTAGAAATGGTTTTTATAGTGAAATTGGGTACTTTTTCACTTGAAACTTTTGCAATGGCCATTATAGTGAAATTGGTGCGATTTTTCACTTGGAACATTCAAATGGTCTTTATAGTGAAATTGATGAGTTTTTTCACTTGGATCTTTTGTAATGGTTTTTATAGTGAAATTAGGTAGTTTTTTGTTTTTAACTTTGAACTTTTGTTTAGAGAGAAATTGGTGATTTTTAAAATTTCAACTTTTGTAATGGGTTTTATGGTGAAATTAGTGAGTTTTTTTTCACTTGGATCTTTTGGTATGGTCTTTTAGTGAAATTTGTGAGCTTTTTACTTTGTAACTTTTGTAATGGTTTTTATAGTGAAACTGGTGTGCTTTTTGACTTGGAAATTTTCTTATGGTGTTTATAGTGAAATTGTCGAATTTTTTTACTTGAAATTTTTGAAACGGTTTTATAGTGAAATTGGTGAATTTATTCACTTGAAACTTTTGTAATGGTTAATACAGTGAAATTGGCGAGTTTTTTTAACTTTGAATATTCGTAATGGTCTTTATAGTTAAATTGTGGAGGTTTTTATAGTGCAATTGGTGTTGTTTTTAACTTTGAACTTTTTTAATGGTCTTCATAGTGAAATTGTGGAGGTTTTTAACTTTGAAATTCTGTTGTAATTTGTAGGGTGAAATTGGGGAGTTTTTTTAACTTTGAATATTTGAAATGGTCATTTAGTGAAATTAATGTATTTTTTCACTTAAAACATTTGTTGTGGTTTTTATAGTGAAATTAGTGTTTTTTTCACTTTTGACTTTTGGTATGGTTTTTAGAGATAAGTTAGTGAGTTTTTTGACTTTAACATTTTGTATGGTTTTTATTGTGAAATTGGTGAGTTTTTTAAATACGAAATTTTGTTATGGTTTTTATACTGAAATAGTTGAATTATTGGCTTTGAACATTAGAAATGGTTTTTATAGTGAAATTGGGTACTTTTTTCACTTGAAACTTTTGTAATGGCAATAATAGTGAAAATGGTGCGATTTTTCACTTGGAACATTCAAATGGTCTTTATAGTGAAATTGATGAGTTTTTTCACTTGGAACTTTTGTGATTGTTTTTATAGTGAAATTGGGTAGTTTATTGTTGTTAACTTTGAACTTTTGTTTAGAGAGAAATTGGTGATTCTTAAAATTTCAACTTTTGTAATGGGCTTTATGGTGAAATTAGTGAGTTTTTTTCCTTTGGATCTTTTGGTATGGTCTTTTAGTGAAATTTTTGAGCTTTTTACTTTCTAACTTTTGTAATGGTTTTTATAGTGAAATCGGTGTGCTTTTTGACTTGGAAATTTTCTTATGGTGTTTATAGTGAAACTGTAGAATTTATTGACTTGGAACTTTTGAAATGGTTTTATAGTGAAATTGGTTACTTTTTTCACTTGAAACTTTTGTAATGGTTAATATAGTGAAATTGACGAGTTTTTTCACTTGGAACATTCGTTATGGTCTTTATAGTTAAATTGATGAGTTTTTTCACTTTGAACTTTTGGTAAGGTTTTTATAGTGCAATTGGTGTGGTTTTTAACTTTGAACTTTTTTAATGGTCTTCATAGTGAAATTGTGGAGGTTTTTAACTATAAAATTTTGTTATAATTTGTAGAGTGATATTGGGGAGTTTTTTTAACTTTGAATATTTGAAATGGTCATTAAGTGAAATTAGTATATTTTTTCACTTAAAACATTTGTTGTGGTTTTTATAGTGAAATTAGAGTTTTTTTTTCACTTTTGACTTTTGGTATGTTTTTTAGAGAGAAGTTAGTGAGTTTTTTGACTTGAACATTTTGTATGGTTTTTATTGTGAAATTGGTGAGTTTTTTAAATACGAAATTTTGTTATGGTTTTTGTACTGAAATTGTTGAGTTATTGGCTTTGAACATTAGAAATGGTTTTTATAGTGAAATTGGGTACTTTTTTCACTTGAAACGTTTGTTATGGCCATTATAGGGAAATTGGTGAGATTTTTCACTTGGAACATTCAAATGGTCTTTATAGTGAAATTGATAAGTTTTTTCACTTGGATCTTTTGGTATGGTCTTTTAGTGAAATTTGTGAGCTTTTTACTTTGTAACTTTTCTAATGGTATTTATAGTGAAACTGGTGTGGTTTTTGACTTGGAAATTTTCTTATGGTGTTTATAGTGAAATTGTCGAATTTTTTGACTTGGAACTTTTGAAATGGTTTTATAATGAAATTGGTGAATTGTTTCACTTGAAACTTTTCTAATGGTTAATATAGTGAAATTGGCCAGTTTTCTTCACTTGGAACATCCGTAATGGTCTTTATAGTTAAATTGATGGGTTTTTTCACTTTGAACTTTTGTTAAGGTTTTTATAGTGCAATTGGTGTGGTTTTTATCTTTGAACTTTTTTAATGGTCTTCATAGTGAAATTGTGGAGGTTTTTAACTTTGAAATTCTGTTATAATTTGTAGAGTGAAATTGAGGAGTTTTTTTAACTTTGAATATTCGAAATGGTCATTTACAGAAATTAGTGTATTTTTTCACTTAAAACATTTGTTGTGGTTTTTATAGTGAAATTAGTGTTTTTTTTCACTTTTGACTTTTGTTATGTTTTTTAGAGAGAAGTTAGTGAGTTTTTTGACTTTAACATTTTGTATGGTTTTTATTGTGAAATTGGTGAGTTTTTTAAATTCGAAATTTTGTTATGGTTTTTATACTGAAATTGTTGAATTATTGGCTTTGAGCATTAGAAATGGTTTTTATAGTGAAATTGGGTACTTTTTTCACTTGAAACTTTTGTTATGGCCATTATAGGGAAATTGGTGTGATTTTTCACTTGGAACATTCAAATGGTCTTTATAGTGAAATTGATGAGTTTTTTCACTTGGAACTTTTGTGACGGTTTTTATAGTGAAATTGGGTAGTGTATTGTTGTTAACTTTGAACTTTTGTTTAGAGAGAAATTGGTGATTTTAAAATTTCAACTTTTGTAATGGTTTTTATGGTGCAATTAGTGAGTGTTTTTCACTTGGATCTTTTGGTATGGTCTTTTAGTGAATTTTGTGAGCTTTTTACTTTGTAACTTTTGTAATGGTTTTTATAGTGAAACTGGTGTGCTTTTTGACTTGGAAATTTTCTTATGGTGTTTATCGTGAAATTGTCGAATTTTTTGACTTGGCACTTTAGAAATGCTTTTATAGTGAAATTGGTGAATTTTTTCACTTGAAACTTTTGTAATAGTCAATATAGTGAAATTGGCGAGTTTTTTCACTTGAAACATTCGTAATGGTCTTTATAGTTAAATTGATGAGTTTTTTCACTTTGAACTTTTGTTAAGGTTTTTATAGTGCAATTGGTGTGGTTTTTAACTTTGAACTTTTGTAATGGTCTTCATAGTTAAATTGTGGAGGTTTTTAACTTTTAAATTTTGTTATAATTTGTAGAGTCAAATTGGGGAGTTTTTTAACTTTGAATATTCGAAATGGTCATTTAGTGAAATTAGTGTATTTTTTCACTTAAAACATTTTTTGTGGTTTTTATAGTGAAATTAGTGTTTTTTTTTCACTTTTGACTTTTGGTATAGTTTTTAGAGAGAAGTTAGTGAGTTTTTTTACTTTAGCATTTTGTATGGTTTTTATTGTGAAATTGGTGAGTTTTTATTATAAGAAATTTTGTTATGGATTTTATAGTGAAATTGTTGAATTATTGGCTTTGAACATTAGAAATGGTTCTTATAGTGAAATTGGGTACTTTTTTCACTTGAAACTTTTGTCATGGCCATTATAGTGAAATTGATGCGATTTTTCACTTGGAACATTCAAATGGTCTTTATAGTGAAATTGATGAGTTTTTTCACTTGGAACTTTTGTAATGGTTTTTATAGTGAAATGGGTAGTTTTTTGTTTTTAACTTTGAACTTTTGTTTAAAGAGAAATTGGTGATTTTTAAAATTTCAACTTTTGTAATGGTTTTTATGGTGAAATCAGTGAGTTTTTTTCACTTGGATCTTTTGGTATGGTCTTTTAGTGAATTTTGTGAGCTTTTTACTTTGTAACTTTTGTAATGGTTTTTATAGTGAAACTGGTGTGCTTTTTGACTTGGAAATTTTCTTATGGTGTTTATCGTGAAATTGTCGAATTTTTTGACTTGGCACTTTAGAAATGCTTTTATAGTGAAATTGGTGAATTTTTTCACTTGAAACTTTTGTAATAGTCAATATAGTGAAATTGGCGAGTTTTTTCACTTGGAACATTCGTAATGGTCTTTATAGTTAAATTGATGAGTTTTTTCACTTTGAACTTTTGTTAAGGTTTTTATAGTGCAATTGGTGTGGTTTTTAACTTTGAACTTTTTTAATGGTCTTCATAGTGAAATTGTGGAGGTTTTTAACTTTTAAATATTGTTATAATTTGTAGAGTGAAATTGGGGAGTTTTTTAACTTTGAATATTCGAAATGGTCATTTAGTGAAATTAGTGTATTTTTTCACTTAAAACATTTGTTGTGGTTTTTATAGTGAAATTAGTGTTTTTTTTTCACTTTTGACTTTTGGTATAGTTTTTAGAGAGAAGTTAGTGAGTTTTTTTACTTTAACATTTTGTATGGTTTTTATTGTGAAATTGGTGAGTTTTTTAAAAACGAAATTTTTTTATGGTTTTTATAGTGAAATTGTTGAATTATTGGCTTTGAACATTATAAATGGTTTTTATAGTGAAATTTGGTACTTTTTTCACTTGAAACTTTTGTAATGGCCATTATAGTGAAATTGGTGCGATTTTTCACTTGCAACATTCAAATGGTCTTTATAGTGAAATTGATGAGTTTTTTCACTTGGAACTTTTGTAACGGTTTTTATAGTGAAATTGGGTAGTTTTTTGTTTTTAACTTTGAACTTTTGTTTAGAGAGAAATTGGTGATTTTTAAAATTTCAACTTTTGTAATGGTTTTTATGGTGAAATTAGTGAGTTTTTTTCACTTGGATCTTTTGGTATGGTCTTTTAGTGAAATTTGTGAGTTTTTTTACTTTGTAACTTTTGTAATGGTTTTTATAGTGAAACTGGTGTGTTTTTTGACTTGGAAATTTTCTTATGGTGTTTATAGTGAAATTGTTGAATTTTTTGACTTGGAACTTTTGAAATGGTTTTATAGTGAAATTGGTGAATTTTTTCACTTGAAGCTTTTGTAATGGTCAATATAGTGAAATTGGCGAGTTTTTTCACTTGGAACATTCGTAATGGTCTTTATAGTTAAATTGATGAGTTTTTTCACTTTGAACTTTTGTTATGGTTTTTATAGTGCAATTGGTGTGGTTTTTAACTTTGAACTTTTTTAATGGTCTTCATAGTGAAATTGTGGAGGTTTTTAACTTTGAAATTCTGTTGTAATTTGTAGAGTGAAATTGGGGAGTTTTTTAACTTTGAATATTCGAAATGGTCATTTAGTGAAATTAGTGTATTTTTTCACTTAAAACATTTGTTGTGGTATTTATAGTGAAATTAGTGTTTTTTTTCACTTTTGACTTTTGGTATGGTTTTTAGAGAGAAGTTAGTGAGTTTTTTGACTTTAACATTTTTAATGGTTTTTATTGTGAAATTGGTGAGTTTTTAAAATACGAAATTTTGTTTTGGTTTTTATAGTGAAATTGTTGAATTATTGGCTTTGAACATTAGAAATGGTTTTTATAGTAAAATTGGGTACTTTTTTCACTTGAAACTTTTGTAATGACCATTATAGCTAAATTGGTGCGATTTTTCACTTGGAAAATTCAAATGGTCTTTATAGTGAAATTGATGAGTTTTTTCACTTGGAACTTTTGTAATGGTTTTTATAGTGAAATTTGGTAGTTTTTTGATTTTAATCTTGAACTATTGTTTAGAGAGAAATTGGTGATTTTTAAAATTTCAACTTTTGTAATAGTTTTTATGGTGAAATTGGTGAGTTTTTTTCACTTGGATCTTTTGGTATGTTCTTTTAGTGAAATTTGTGAGCTTTTTACTTTGTAACTTTTGTAATGGTTGTTATAGTGAAATTGGTGTGCTTTTTGACTTGGAAATTTTCTTATGGTGTTTGTAGTGAAACTGTCGAATTTTTTGACTTGGAACTTTTGAAATGGTTTTATAGTGAAATTGGTGAATTTTTTCACTTGAAACTCTTGTAATGGTTATTATAGTGAAATTGGCGATTTTTTTCACTTGGAACATTCGTAATGGTCTTTACAGTTAAATTTATGAGTTTTTTCACTTTGAACTTCTGTTAAGGTTTTTATAGTATAATTGGTGTGGTTTTTAACTTTGAACTTTTTTAATGGTCTTCATAGTGAAATTGTGGAGGTTTTTAACTTTGAAATTTTGTTATAATTTGTAGAGTGAAATTGGGGAGTTTTTTAACTTTGAATATTAAAAATGGTCATTTATTGAAATTAGTGTATTTTTTCACTTAAAACATTTGTTGTGTTTTGTTATAGTGAAATTAATGTTTTTTTTTCACTTTTGACTTTTGGTATGGTTTTTTTAGAGAAGTTAGTGAGTTTTTTGACTTTAACATTTTGTATGGTTTTTATTGTGAAATTGGTGAGTTTTTTAAATAATAAATTTTGTTATGGCTTTTATAGTGATATTGTTGAATTATTGGCTTTGAACATTAGAAATGGTTTTTATAGTGAAATTGGGTACTTTTTTCACTTGAAAATTTTGTAATGACCATTATAGTGAAATTGGTGTGATTTTTCACTTGGAACATTCAAATGGTCTTTATAGTGAAATTGATGAGTTTTTTCACTTGGAACTTTTGTAATGGTTTTTTTATTGTGAAATTGGGTAGTTTTTTGTTTTTAACTTTGAACTTTTGTTTAGAGAGAAATTGGTGATTTTTTAAATTTCAACTTTTGTAATGGTTTTTATGGTGAAATTATTGAGTTTTTTTCACTTGGATCTTTTGGTATTGTCTTTTAGTGAAATTTGTGAGCTTTTTACTTTGTAACTTTTGTAATGGTTTTTATAGTGAAATTGGTATGCTTTTTGACTTGGAAATTTTCTTATGGTGTTTATAGTGAAATTGTCGAATTTTTTCACCTTGAACTTTTGAAATGGTTTTATAGTGAAATTGGTGAATTTTTTCACTTGAAACTTTTGTAATGGTTATTATAGTGAAATTGGCGAGTTTTTACACTTGGAACATTCGTAATGGTCCTTATAGTTAAATTGTGGAGGTTTTTAACTTTGAAATTATGTTATAATTTATAGAGTGAAATTGGGGAGTTTTGTTAACTTCGAATATTTGAAAATGGTCATTTAGTGAAATTAGTGTATTTTTTCACTTAAAACATTTGTTGTGGTTTTTATAGTGAAATTAGTGTTTTTTTTTCACTTTTGACGTTTGGTATGGTTTTTAGAGAGAAGTTAGTGAGTTTTTTGACTTTAACATTTTGTATGGTTTTTATTGTGAAATTGGTGAGTTTTTTAAATACGAAATTTTGTTATGGTTTTTATAGTGAAATTGTTAAATTATTGGCTTTGAACATTAGAAATGGTTTTTATAGTGAAATTGGGTACTTTTTTCACTTGAAACTTTTATAATGGCCATTATAGTGAAATTGGTGCGATTTTTCACTTGGAACCTTCAAATGGTCTTAATAGCGAAACTGATGAGTTTTTTTTACGTGGAACTTTTGTAATGGTTTTTATAGTGAAATAGGGTAGTTTTTTGTTTTTAACTTTGAAATTTCGTTTAGAGAGAAATTCGTGATTTTTAAAATTTCAACTTTTGTAATGGTTTTTATGGTGAAATTAGTGAGTTTTTTTCACTTGGATCTTTTGGTATGGTCTTTTAGTGAAATTTGTGAGCTTTTTACTTTGTAACTTTTGTAATGGTTGTTATAGTGAAATTGGTGAGCTTTATGACTTGGAAATTTTCTTATGGTGTTTATAGTGAAATTGTCGAATTTTATGACTTGGAACTTTTGAAATGGTTTTATAGTGAAATTGGTGAATTTTTTCACTTGAAACTTTTGTAATGGTTATTATAGTGAAATTGGCGAGGTTTTTTCACTTGGAACATTCGTAATGGTCTTAATAGTTAAATTGATGAGTTTTTTCACTTTGAACTTTTGTTAAGGTTTTTATAGTCCAATTGGTGTGGTTTTTAACTTTCAACTTTTTTAATGGTCTTCATAGTGAAATTGTGGAGGTTTTTAACTTTAAAATTTTGTTATAATTTGTGGAGTGAAATTGGAGAGTTTTTTAACTTTGAATATTCGAAATGGTCATTTAGTGAAATTAGTGTAGTTTTTCACTTAAAACATTGGTTGTGTTTTTTATAGTGAAATTAATGTTTTTTTTTCACTTTTGACTTTTGGTATGGTTTTTTTAGAGAAGTTAGTGAGTTTTTTGACCTTAACATTTTGTAAGGTTTTTATTGTGAAATTGGTGAGTTTTTTAAATAATAAATTTTGTTATGGTTTTTATAGTGAAATTGTTGAATTATTGGCTTTGAACATTAGAAATGGTTTTTATAGTGAAATTGGGTACCTTTTTCACTTGAAACTTTTGTAATGGCCATTATAGTGAAATTGGTGCGATTTTTCACTTGGAACATTCAAATGGTCTTTATAGTCAAATTGATGAGTTTTTTCACTTGGAACTTTTGTAATGGTTTTTTAGAGTGAAATTGGGTATTTTTTGTTTTTAACTTTGAACTTTTGTTTAGAGAGAAATTGGTGATTTTGAAAATTTCAACTTTTGTATGGTTTTTATGGTGAAATTAGTGAGTATTTTTCACTTGGATCATTTGGTATGGTCTTTTAGTGAAATTTGTGAGCTTTTTACTTTGTAACTTTTGTAATGGTTTTTATAGTGAAATTGGTATGCTTTTTGACTTGGAAATTTTCTTATGGTGTTTGTAGTGAAATTGTCGAATTTTTTGACTTGGAACTTTTGAAATGGTTTTATAGTGAAATTGGTGAATTTTTTCACTTGAAACTTTTGTAATGGTTATTGTAGTGAAATTGGCGAGTTTTTACAGTTGGAACATTCGTAATGGTCTTCATAGTGAAATTGTAGAGGTTTTTAACTATAAAATTTTGTTATAATTTGTGGAGTGAAATTGGGGAGTTTTTTAACTTTGAATATTCGAAATGGTCATTTAGTGAATTTAGTGTATTTTTTCACTTAAAACATTTGTTGTGGTTTTTATATTGAAATAGTGTTTTTTTTTTCAATTTTAACTTTTGGTATGGTTTTTAGAGAGAAGTTAGTGAGTTTTTTTACTTTAACATTTTGTATGGTTTTTATTGTGAAATTGGTGAGTTTTTTTAAATAATAAATTTTGTGATGGTTTTATAGTGAAATTGTTGAATTATTGGCTTTGAACATTAGAAATGGTTTTTATAGGGAAATTGGGTACTTTGTTCACTTGAAAATTTTGTTATGGCCATTATAGTGAAATTGGTGCGATTTTTCACATGGAACATTCAAATGGTCTTTATAGTGAAATTGATGAGTTTTTTTACTTCGAACTTTTGAAATGGTTTTTATACTGAAATTGGGTAGTTTTTTGTTTTTAACTTTGAACTTTTTTTTAGAGAGAAATTGGTGATTTTAAAAATTTCAACTTTTGTAACGGTTTTTATGGTGAAATTAGTGAGTTTTTTCAATTGGATCTTTTGGTATGGTTTTTTAGTGAAATTTGTGAGCTTTTTACTTTGTAACTTTTGTAATGGTTTTTATAGTGAAACTGGTGTGCTTTTTGACTTGGAAATTTTCTTATTATAGTGAAATTGTCGAATTTTTTTACTTGGAACTTTTGAAATGGTTTTATAGTGAAATTGGTGAATTTTTTCACTTGAAACTTTTGTAATGGTTAATATAGTGAAATTAGCGAGTTTTTTCACTTGGAACATTCGTAATGGTCTTTATAGTTAATTTGATGAGTTTTTTCACTTTGAACTTTTGGTAAGGTTTTTATAGTGCAATTGGTGTGGTTTTTAACTTTGAAATTTTTTAATGGTCTTCATAGTTAAATTGTGGAGGTTTTTAACTTTGAAATTATGTTATAATTTTTAGAGTGAAATTGGGGAGTTTTTTTAACTTCGAATATTTGAAATGGTCATTTAGTGAAATTAGTCTAGTTTTTCACTTAAAACATTTGTTGTGGTTTTATATTGAAATTAGTGTTTTTTTTTCACTTTTGACTTTTGGTATGGTTTTTAGAGAGAAGTTAGTGAGTTTTTTTTACTTTAACATTTTGTATGGTTTTTATTGTGAAATTGGTGAGTTTTTTAAATAATAAATTTTGTTATGGTTTTTATAGTGAAATTGTTGAATTATTGGCTTTGAACATTAGAAATGGTTTTTATAGTGAAATTGGGTACTTTTTTCACTTGAAACTTTTGTAATGGCCATTATAGTGAAATTGGTGCGATTTTTCACATGGAACATTAAAATGGTCTTTATAGTGAAATTGATGAGTTTTTACACTTGGATCTTTTGAAATGGTTTTTATACTGAAATTGGGTAGTTTTTTGTTTTTAACTTTGAACTTTTTTTTAGAGAGAAATTGGTGATTTTTAAAATTTCAACTTTTGTAACGGTTTTTATGGTGAAATTAGTGAGTTTTTTCACTTGGATCTTTTGGTATGGTCTTTTAGTGAAATTTGTGAGCTTTTTACTTTGTAACTTTTGTAATGGTTTTTATAGTGAAACTGGTGTGCTTTTTGACTTGGAAATTTTCTTATTATAGTGAAATTGTCGAATTTTTTTACTTGGAACTTTTGAAATGGTTTTATAGTGAAATTGGTGAATTTTTTCATTTGAAACTTTTGTAATGGTTAATATAGTGAAATTAGCCAGTTTTTTCACTTGGAACATTCGTAATGGTCTTTATAGTTAAATTGATGAGTTTTTTCACTTTGAACTTTTGGTAAGGTTTTTATAGTGCAATTGGTGTGGTTTTTAACTTTGAAATTTTTTAATGGTCTTCATAGTTAAATTGTGGAGGTTTTTAACTTTGAAATTATGTTATAATTTTTAGAGTGAAATTGGGGAGTTTTTTTAACTTCGAATATTTGAAATGGTCATTTAGTGAAATTAGTGTATTTTTTCACTTAAAACATTTGTTGTGGTTTTTATAGTGAAATTAGTGTTTTTTTTTTCACTTTAGACTTTTGGTATGGTTTTTAGAGAGAAGTTAGTGAGGTTTTTGACTTTAACATTTTGTATGGTTTTTATTGTGAAATTGGTGAGGTTTTTAAATACGAAATTTTGTTATGGTTTTTATACTGAAATTGTTGAATTATTCGCTTTGAACATTAGAAATGGTTTTTATAGTGAAATTGGGTACGTTTTTCACTTGAAACTTTTGTAATGGCCATTATAGTGAAATTGGTGCAATTTTTCACTTGGAACATTCAAATGGTCTTTATAGTGAAATTGATGAGTTTTTTCACTTGGAACTTTTGTAATGGTTTTTATAGTGAAATTGGGTAGTTTTTTGTTTTTAACTTTGAACTTTTGTTTAGAGAGAAATTGGTGATTTTTAAAATTTCAACTTTTGTAATGGTTTTTATGGTGAAATTAGTGAGTTTTTTTCACTTGGATCTTTTGGTATGGTCTTTTAGTGAAATTTGTGAGCTTTTTACTTTGTAACTTTTGTAATGGTTTTTATAGTGAAACTGGTGTGCTTTTTGACTTGGAAATTTTCTTATGGTGTTTATAGTGAAATTGTCGAATTTTTTTACTTGGAATTTTTGAAACGGTTTTATAGTGAAATTGGTGAATTTTTTCACTTTAAACTTTTATAATGGTTAATATAGTGAAATTGGCGAGTTTTTTCACTTGGAACATTCGTAGTGGTCTTTATAGTTAAATTGATGAGTTTTTTCACTTTGAACTTTTGTTAAGGTTTTTATAGTGCAATTGGTGTTGTTTTTAACTTTGAACTTTTTTAATGGTCTTTATAGTGAAATTGGGGAGGTTTTTAACTTTGAAATTTTGTTGTAATTTGTAGAGTGAAATTGGGGAGTTTTTTTAACTTTGAATATTCGAAATGGTCATTTAGTGAAATTAATGTATTTTTTCACTTAAAACATTTGTTGTGGTTTTTATATTGAAATTAGTGTTTTTTTTTCACTTTTGACTTTTGGTATGGTTTATAGAGATAAGTTAGTGAGTTTGTTGACTTTAACATTTTGTATGGTTTTTATTGTGAAATTGGTGAGTTTTTTAAATACGAAATTTTGTTATGGTTTTTATAGTGAAATTGTTGAATTATTGGCTTTGAAACTTAGAAATGATTTTTATAGTGAAATTGGGTACTTTTTTCACTTGAAACTTTTGTAATGGCCATTAAAGTGAAATTGGTGCGATGTTTCACTTGTAACATTCAAATGGTCTTTATAGTGAAATTGATGAGTTTTTTCACTTGGATCTTTTGTAATGGTTTTTTTAGTGAAATTAGGTAGTTTTTTGTTTTTAACTTTTAACTTTTGTTTAGATAGAAATTGGTGATTTTTAAAATTTCAACTTTTGTAATGGGTTTTATGGTGAAATTAGTCAGTTTTTTTCACTTGGATCTTTTGGTATGGTCTTTTAGTGAAATTTTTGAGCTTTTTACTTTGTAACTTTTGTAATGGTTTTTATAGTGAAACCGGTGTGCTTTTTGACTTGGAAATTTTCTTATGGTGTTTATAGTGAAACTGTAGAATTTATTGACTTGGAACTTTTGAAATGGTTTTATAGTGAAATTGGTTACTTTTTTCACTTGAAACTTTTGTAATGGTTAATATAGTGAAATTGGCGAGTTCTTTCACTTGGAACATTCGTAATGGTCTTTATAGTTAAATTGATGAGATTTTTCACTTTGAACTTTGGTTAAGGTTTTTATAGTGCAATTGGTGTTGTTTTTAACTTTGAACTTTTTTAATGGTCTTCATAGTGAAATTGTGGAGGTTTTTAACTTTGAAATTCTGTTGTAATTTGTAGAGTGAAATTGGGGAGTTTTTTTAACTTTGAATATTCGAAATGGTCATTTAGTGAAATTAATGTATTTTTTCACTTAAAACATTTGTTGTGGTTTTTAAAGTGAAATTAGTGTTTTTTTTTCACTTTTGACTTTTGGTATGGTTTTTAGAGATAAGTTAGTGAGTTTTTTTACTTTAACATTTTGTATGGTTTTTATTATGAAATTGGTAAGTTTTTTAAAAACGAAATTTTGTTATGGTTTTTATACTGAAATTGTTGAACTATTTGCTTTGAACATTAGAAATGGTTTTTATAGTTAAATTGGGTACTTTTTTCACTTGAAACTTTTGTAATGGCCATTATAGTGAAATTGGTGCAATTTTCACTTGGAACATTCAAATGGTCTTTATAGTGAAATTGATGAGTTTTTTCACTTGGAACTATTGTAATGGTTTTTATAGTGAAATTGGGTAGTTTTTTGTTTTTAACTTCTAACTTTTGTTTCGAGAGAAATTGGTGATTTTTTAAATTTCAACTTTTGTAATGGTTTTTATGGTGAAATTAGTGAGTTTTTTTCACTTGGATCTTTTGGTATGGTCTTTTAGTGAAATTTGTGAGCTTTTTACTTTGTAACTTTTGTAATGGTTTTT
The DNA here is from genome assembly GCA_963859935.3 of Lathyrus sativus. NCBI lineage: Eukaryota > Viridiplantae > Streptophyta > Magnoliopsida > Fabales > Fabaceae > Lathyrus > Lathyrus sativus. Next base: position 201,102,239 of record OZ012740.1, on the reverse strand, counting down.
ATAGTGAAACTGGTGTACTTTTTGACTTGGAAATTTTCTTATGGTGTTTATAGTGAAATTGTAGAATTTTTTGAATTGGAACTTTTGAAATGGTTTTATAGTGAAATTGGTGAATTTTTTCACTTGAAACTTTTGTAATGGTTAATATAGTGAAATTGGCGAGTTTTTTCACTTGGAACATTCGTAATGGTCTTTATAGTTAAATTGATGGGTTTTTTCACTTTGAACTTTTGTTAAGGTTTTTTATAGTGCAATTGGTGTTGTTTTTAACTTTGAATTTTTTTAATGGTCTTCATAGTGAAATTGTGGAGGTTTTTAACTTTGAAATTCTGTTATAATTTGTATAGTAAAATTGGGGAGTTTTTTTAACTTTGAATATTCGAAATGGTCATTTAGTGAAATTAATGTATTTTTTCACTTAAAACATTTGTTGTGGTTTTTATAGTGAAATTAGCGTTTTTTTTCACTTTTGACTTTTGGTATGGTTTTTAGAGATAAGTTAGTGAGTTTTTTTACTTTAACATTTTGTATGGTTTTTATTATGAAATTGGTGAGTTTTTTAAATACGAAATTTTGTTTTGGTTTTTATACTGAAATTGTTGAACTATTTGCTTTGAACATTAAAAATGGTTTTTATAGTGAAATTGGGTACTTTTTTCACTTGAAACTTTTGTAATGGCCATTATAGTGAAATTGGTGCAATTTTCACTTGGAACATTCAAATGGTCTTTATAGTGAAATTGATGAGTTTTTTCCCTTGGAACTTTTGTAATGGTTTTTATAGTGAAATTGGGTAGTTTTTTGTTTTTAACTTTGAACTTTTGTTTAGAGAGAAATTGGTGATTTTTAAAATTTCAACTTTTGTAATGGTTTTTATGGTGAAATTAGTGAGTTTTTTTCACTTGGATCTTTTGGTATGGTCTTTTAGTGAAATTTGTGAGCTTTTTACTTTGTAACTTTTGTAATGGTTTTTATAGTGAAACTGGTGTGCTTTTTGACTTGGAAATTTTCTTATGGTGTTTATAGTGAAATTGTCGAATTTTTTTACTTGGAATTTTTGAAACGGTTTTATAGTGAAATTTGTGAATTTTTTCACTTGAAACTTTTGTAATGGTTAATACAGTGAAATTGGCATGTTTTTTCACTTGGAACATTCGTAGTGGTTCTTATAGTTAAATTGATGAGTTTTTTCACTTTGGACTTTTGTTAAGGTTTTTTATAGTGTAATTGGTGTTGCTTTTAACTTTGAATTTTTTTAATGGTCTTCATAGTGAAATTGTGGAGGTTTTTAACTATGAAATTCTATTATAATTTGTAGAGTAAAATTGGGGAGTTTTTTTAACTTTGAATATTCGAAATGGTCGTTTAGTGAAATTAGTGTATTTTTTCACTTAAAACATTTGTTGTGGTTTTTATAGTGAAATTAGTGTTTTTTTTTCACGTTTGACTTTTGGTATGGTTTTTAGAGATAAGTTACTGAGTTTTTTGACTTTAACATTTTGTATGGTTTTTATTGTGAAATTGGTGAGTTTTTTAAATACGAAATTTTGTTATGTTTTTTATACTGAAATTGTTGAATTATTGGCTTTGAACATTAGAAATGGTTTTTATAGTGAAATTGGGTACGTTTTTCACTTGAAACTTTTGTAATGGCCATTATATTGAAATTGGTGCAATTTTCACTTGGAACATTCAAATGGTGTTTATAGTGAAATTGATGAGTTTTTATTACTTGGAACTTTTGTAATGGTTTTTTATAGTGAAATTGCGTAGTTTTTTGTTTTTAACTTTGAACTTTTGTTTAGAGAGAAATTGGTGATTTTTAAAATTTCAACTTTTGTAATGGTTTTTATGGTGAAATAAGTGAGTTTTTTTCACTTGGATCTTTTGGTATGGTCTTTTAGTGAAATTTGGGAGCTTTTTACTTTGTAACTTTTGTAATGGTTTTTATAGTGAAACTGGTGTGCTTTTTGACTTGGAAATTTTCTTATGGTGTTTATAGTGTAATTGTAGAATTTTTTGACTTGGAACTTTTGAAATGGTTTTATAGTGAAATTGGTGAATTTTTTCACTTGAAACTTTTGTAATGGTTAATATAGTGAAATTGGCGAGTTTTTTCACTTGGAACATTCGTAATGGTCTTTATAGTTAAATTGATGAGTTTTTTCACTTTGAACTTTTGTTAAGGTTTTTATAGTGCAATTGGTGTTGTTTTTAACTTTGAACTTTTTTAATGGTCTTCATATGAAATTGTGGAGGTTTTTAACTTTGAAATTCTGTTGTAATTTGTAGAGTGAAATTGGGGAGTTTTTTTAACTTTGAATATTCGAAATGGTCATTTAGTGAAATTAATGTATTTTTTCTCTTAAAACATTTGTTGTGGTTTTTATAGTGAAATTAGTGTTTTTTTTCACTTTTGACTTTTGGTATGGTTTTTAGAGATACGTTAGTGAGTTTTTTGACTTTAACATTTTGTATGGTTTTTATTGTGAAATTGGTGAGTTTTTTAAATACGAAATTTTGTTATGGTTTTTATAGTGAAATTGTTGAATTATTTGCTTTGAAACTTAGAAATGGTTTTTATAGTGAAATTGGGTACTTTTTCACTTGAAACTTTTGCAATGGCCATTATAGTGAAATTGGTGCGATTTTTCACTTGGAACATTCAAATGGTCTTTATAGTGAAATTGATGAGTTTTTTCACTTGGATCTTTTGTAATGGTTTTTATAGTGAAATTAGGTAGTTTTTTGTTTTTAACTTTGAACTTTTGTTTAGAGAGAAATTGGTGATTTTTAAAATTTCAACTTTTGTAATGGGTTTTGTGGTTAAATTAGTGAGTTTTTTTTCACTTGGATCTTTTGGTATGGTCTTTTAGTGAAATTTGTGAGCTTTTTACTTTGTAACTTTTGTAATGGTTTTTATAGTGAAACTGGTGTGCTTTTTGACTTGGAAATTTTCTTATGGTGTTTATAGTGACATTGTAGAATTTTTTGACTTGGAACTTTTGAAATGGTTTTATAGTGAAATTGGTGAATTTTTTCACTTGAAACTTTTGTAATGGTTAATATAGTGAAATTGGCGAGTTTTTTCACTTGGAACATTCGTAATGGTCTTTATAGTTAAATTGATGATTTTTTTCACTTTGAACTTTTGTTAAGGTTTTTATAGTGCAATTGGTGTTGTTTTTAACTTTGAACTTTTTTAATGGTCTTCATAGTGAAATTGGGGAGGTTTTTAACTTTGAAATTTTGTTGTAATTTGTAGAGTGAAATTGGGGAGTTTTTTTAACTTTGAATATTCCAAATGGTCATTTAGTGAAATTAATGTATTTTTTCACTTAAAACATTTGTTGTGGTTTTTATATTGAAATTAGTGTTTTTTTTCACTTTTGACTTTTGGTATGGTTTATAGAGATAAGTTAGTGAGTTTTTTGACTTTAACATTTTGTATGGTTTTTATTGTGAAATTGGTGAGTTTTTTAAATACGAAATTTTGTTATGGTTTTTATAGTGAAATTGTTGAATTATTGGCTTTGAAACTTAGAAATGGTTTTTTAGTGAAATTGGGTACTTTTTTCACTTGAAACTTTTGCAATGGCCATTATAGTGAAATTGGTGCGATTTTTCACTTGGAACATTCAAATGGTCTTCATAGTGAAATTGATGAGTTTTTTCACTTGGATCTTTTGTAATGATTTTTATAGTGAAATTAGGTAGTTTTTTGTTTTTAACTTTGAACTTTTGTTTAGATAGAAATTGGTGATTTTTAAAATTTCAACTTTTGTAATGGGTTTTATGGTGAAATTAGTGAGTTTTTTTTCACTTGGATCTTTTGGTATGGTCTTTTAGTGAAATTTGTGAGCTTTTTACTTTGTAACTTTTGTAATGGTTTTTATAGTGAAACTGGTGTGATTTTTGACTTGGAAATTTTCTTATGGTGTTTATAGTGAAATTGTCGAATTTTTTTACTTGAAATTTTTGAAACGGTTTTATAGTGAAATTGGTGAATTTATTCACTTGAAACTTTTGTAATGGTTAATACAGTGAAATTGGCGAGTTTTTTTAACTTTGAATATTCGTAATGGTCTTTATAGTTAAATTGTGGAGGTTTTTATAGTGCAATTGGTGTTGTGTTTAACTTTGAACTTTTTTAATGGTCTTCATAGTGAAATTGTGGAGGTTTTTAACTTTGAAATTCTGTTGTAATTTGTAGAGTGAAATTGGGGAGTTTTTTTAACTTTGAATATTTGAAATGGTCATTTAGTGAAATTAATGTATTTTTTCACTTAAAACATTTGTTGTGGTTTTTATAGTGAAATTAGTGTTTTTTTCACTTTTGACTTTTGGTATGGTTTTTAGAGATAAGTTAGTGAGTTTTTTGACTTTAACATTTTGTATGGTTTTTATTGTGAAATTGGTGAGTTTTTTAAATACGAAATTTTGTTATGGTTTTTATACTGAAATTGTTGAATTATTGGCTTTGAACATTAGAAATGGTTTTTATAGTGAAATTGGGTACTTTTTTCACTTGAAACTTTTGTAATGGCAATAATAGTGAAAATGGTGCGATTTTTCACTTGGAACATTCAAATGGTCTTTATAGTGAAATTGATGAGTTTTTTCACTTGGAACTTTTGTGATTGTTTTTATAGTGAAATTGGGTAGTTTATTGTTGTTAACTTTGAACTTTTGTTTAGAGAGAAATTGGTGATTTTTAAAATTTCAACTTTTGTAATGGTTTTTATGGTGAAATTTGTGAGTGTTTTTCACTTGGATCTTTTGGTATGGTCTTTTAGTGAAATTTGTGAGCTTTTTACTTTGTAACTTTTGTAATGGTTTTTATAGTGAAACTGGTGTGCTTTTTGACTTGGAAATTTTCTTATGGTGTTTATAGTGAAATTGTCGAATTTTTTTACTTTGAATTTTTGAAATGGTTTTATAGTGAAATTGGTGAATTTTTTCACTTGAAACCTTTGTAATGGTTAATATAGTGAAATTGGAGAGTTTTTTCACTTGGAACATTCGTAATGGTCTTTATAGTTAAATTGATAGGTTTTTTCACTTTGAACTTTTGTTATGGTTTTTATAGTGCAATTGTTGTTGTTTTTAACTTTGAACTTTTTTAATGGTCTTCATAGTGAAATTGTGGAGGTTTTTAACTCTGAAATTCTGTTATAATTTGTAGAGTGAAATTGGGGAGTTTTTTTAACTTTGAATATTCGAAATGGTCATTTAGTGAAATTAGTGTATTTTTTCACTTAAAACATTTGTTGTGGTTTTTATAGTGAAATTAGGGTTTTTTTTCACTTTTGACTTTTGGAATGGTTTTAAGAGAGAAGTTAGTGAGTTTTTTGACTTTAACATTTTGTATGGGTTTTATTGTGAAATTGGTGAGTTTTTTAAATACGAAATTTTGTTATGGTTTTTATAGTGAAATTGTTAAATTATTGGCATTCAAACTTTGAAATGGTTTTTATAGTGAAATTGGGTACTTTTTTCACTTGAAACTTTTGCAATGGCCATTATAGTATAATTGGTGCGAATTTTCACATGGAACATTCAAATAGTCTTTATAGTGAAATGATGAGTTTTTTCACTTGGATCTCTTGTAATGGTTTTTATAGTGAAATTGGGTAGTTTTTTGTTTTTAACATTGAACTTTTGTTTAGATAGAAATTGGTGATTTTTAAAATTTCAACTTTTGTAATGGGCTTTATGGTGAAATTAGTGAGTTTTTTTCCTTTGGATCTTTTGGTATGGTCTTTTAGTGAAATTTTTGAGCTTTTTACTTTCTAACTTTTGTAATGGTTTTTATAGTGAAATCGGTGTGCTTTTTGACTTGGAAATTTTCTTATGGTGTTTATAGTGAAACTGTAGAATTTATTGACTTGGAACTTTTGAAATGGTTTTATAGTGAAATTGGTTACTTTTTTCACTTGAAACTTTTGTAATGGTTAATATAGTGAAATTGGTGAGTTTTTTCACTTGGAACATTCGTTATGGTCTTTATAGTTAAATTGATGAGTTTTTTCACTTTGAACTTTTGGTAAGGTTTTTATAGTGCAATTGGTGTGGTTTTTAACTTTGAACTTTTTTAATGGTCTTCATAGTGAAATTGCGGAGGTTTTTAACTATAAAATTTTGTTATAATTTGTAGAGTGAAATTGGGGAGTTTTTTTAACTTTGAATATTTGAAATGGTCATTAAGTGAAATTAGTATATTTTTTCACTTAAAACATTTGTTGTGGTTTTTATAGTGAAATTAGAGTTTTTTTTCACTTTTGACTTTTGGTATGTTTTTTAGAGAGAAGTTAGTGAGTTTTTTGACTTGAACATTTTGTATGGTTTTTATTGTGAAATTGGTGAGTTTTTTAAATACGAAATTTTGTTATGGTTTTTGTACTGAAATTGTTGAGTTATTGGCTTTGAACATTAGAAATGGTTTTTATAGTGAAATTGGGTACTTTTTTCACTTGAAACGTTTGTTATGGCCATTATAGGGAAATTGGTGCGATTTTTCACTTGGAACATTCAAATGGTCTTTATAGTGAAATTGATAAGTTTTTTCACTTGGAACTTTTGTGATGGTTTTTATAGTGAAATTGGGTAGTTTATTGTTGTTAACTTTGAACTTTTGTTTAGAGAGAAATTGGTGATTTTTAAAATTTCAACTTTTGTAATGGTTTTTATGGTGAAATTAATGAGTGTTTTTCACTTGGATCTTTTGGTATGGTCTTTTAGTGAAATTTGTGAGCTTTTTACTTTGTAACTTTTGTAATGGTTTTTATAGTGAAACTGATGTGGTTTTTGACTTGGAAATTTTCTTATGGTGTTTATAGTGAAATTGTCGAATTTTTTGACTTGGAACTTTTGAAATGGTTTTATAATGAAATTGGTGAATTGTTTCACTTGAAACTTTTCTAATGGTTAATATAGTGAAATTTGCCAGTTTTCTTCACTTGGAACATCCGTAATGGTCTTTATAGTTAAATTGATGGGTTTTTTCACTTTGAACTTTTGTTAAGGTTTTTATAGTGCAATTGGTGTGGTTTTTATCTTTGAACTTTTTTAATGGTCTTCATAGTGAAATTGTGGAGGTTTTTAACTTTGAAATTCTGTTATAATTTGTAGAGTGAAATTGAGGAGTTTTTTTAACTTTGAATATTCGAAATGGTCATTTACAGAAATTAGTGTATTTTTTCACTTAAAACATTTGTTGTGGTTTTTATAGTGAAATTAGTGTTTTTTTTTCACTTTTGACATTTGTTATGTTTTTTAGAGAGAAGTTAGTGAGTTTTTTGACTTTAACATTTTGTATGGTTTTTATTGTGAAATTGGTGAGTTTTTTAAATTCGAAATTTTGTTATGGTTTTTATACTGAAATTGTTGAATTATTGGCTTTGAGCATTAGAAATGGTTTTTATAGTGAAATTGGGTACTTTTTCACTTGAAACTTTTGCAATGGCCATTATAGTGAAATTGGTGCGATTTTTCACTTGGAACATTCAAATGGTCTTTATAGTGAAATTGATGAGTTTTTTCACTTGGATCTTTTGTAATGGTTTTTATAGTGAAATTAGGTAGTTTTTTGTTTTTAACTTTGAACTTTTGTTTAGAGAGAAATTGGTGATTTTTAAAATTTCAACTTTTGTAATGGGTTTTATGGTGAAATTAGTGAGTTTTTTTTCACTTGGATCTTTTGGTATGGTCTTTTAGTGAAATTTGTGAGCTTTTTACTTTGTAACTTTTGTAATGGTTTTTATAGTGAAACTGGTGTGCTTTTTGACTTGGAAATTTTCTTATGGTGTTTATAGTGACATTGTAGAATTTTTTGACTTGGAACTTTTGAAATGGTTTTATAGTGAAATTGGTGAATTTTTTCACTTGAAACTTTTGTAATGGTTAATATAGTGAAATTGGCGAGTTTTTTCACTTGGAACATTCGTAATGGTCTTTATAGTTAAATTGATGAGTTTTTTCACTTTGAACTTTTGTTAAGGTTTTTATAGTGCAATTGGTGTTGTTTTTAACTTTGAACTTTTTTAATGGTATTCATAGTGAAATTGGGGAGGTTTTTAACTTTGAAATTTTGTTGTAATTTGTAGAGTGAAATTGGGGAGTTTTTTTAACTTTGAATATTCCAAATGGTCATTTAGTGAAATTAATGTATTTTTTCACTTAAAACATTTGTTGTGGTTTTTATATTGAAATTAGTGTTTTTTTTCACTTTTGACTTTTGGTATGGCTTATAGAGATAAGTTAGTGAGTTTTTTGACTTTAACATTTTGTATGGTTTTTATTGTGAAATTGGTGAGTTTTTTAAATACGAAATTTTATTATGGTTTTTATAGTGAAATTGTTGAATTATTTGCTTTGAAACTTAGAAATGGTTTTTATAGTGAAATTGGGTACTTTTTCACTTGAAACTTTTGCAATGGCCATTATAGTGAAATTGGTGCGATTTTTCACTTGGAACATTCAAATGGTCTTTATAGTGAAATTGATGAGTTTTTTCACTTGGATCTTTTGTAATGGTTTTTATAGTGAAATTAGGTAGTTTTTTGTTTTTAACTTTGAACTTTTGTTTAGAGAGAAATTGGTGATTTTTAAAATTTCAACTTTTGTAATGGGTTTTATGGTGAAATTAGTGAGTTTTTTTTCACTTGGATCTTTTGGTATGGTCTTTTAGTGAAATTTGTGAGCTTTTTACTTTGTAACTTTTGTAATGGTTTTTATAGTGAAACTGGTGTGCTTTTTGACTTGGAAATTTTCTTATGGTGTTTATAGTGAAATTGTCGAATTTTTTTACTTGAAATTTTTGAAACGGTTTTATAGTGAAATTGGTGAATTTATTCACTTGAAACTTTTGTAATGGTTAATACAGTGAAATTGGCGAGTTTTTTTAACTTTGAATATTCGTAATGGTCTTTATAGTTAAATTGTGGAGGTTTTTATAGTGCAATTGGTGTTGTTTTTAACTTTGAACTTTTTTAATGGTCTTCATAGTGAAATTGTGGAGGTTTTTAACTTTGAAATTCTGTTGTAATTTGTAGAGTGAAATTGGGGAGTTTTTTTAACTTTGAATATTTGAAATGGTCATTTAGTGAAATTAATGTATTTTTTCACTTAAAACATTTGTTGTGGTTTTTATAGTGAAATTAGTGTTTTTTTCACTTTTGACTTTTGGTATGGTTTTTAGAGATAAGTTAGTGAGTTTTTTGACTTTAACATTTTGTATGGTTTTTATTGTGAAATTGGTGAGTTTTTTAAATACGAAATTTTGTTATGGTTTTTATACTGAAATTGTTGAATTATTGGGTTTGAACATTAGAAATGGTTTTTATAGTGAAATTGGGTACTTTTTTCACTTGAAACTTTTGTAATGGCAATAATAGTGAAAATGGTTCGATTTTTCACTTGGAACATTCAAATGGTCTTTATAGTGAAATTGATGAGTTTTTTCACTTGGAACTTTTGTGATTGTTTTTATAGTGAAATTGGGTAGTTTATTGTTGTTAACTTTGAACTTTTGTTTAGAGAGAAATTGGTGATTTTTAAAATTTCAACTTTTGTAATGGTTTTTATGGTGAAATTAATGAGTGTTTTTCACTTGGATCTTTTGGTATGGTCTTTTAGTGAAATTTGTGAGCTTTTTACTTTGTAACTTTTGTAATGGTTTTTATAGTGAAACTGATGTGGTTTTTGACTTGGAAATTTTCTTATGGTGTTTATAGTGAAATTGTCGAATTTTTTGACTTGGAACTTTTGAAATGGTTTTATAATGAAATTGGTGAATTGTTTCACTTGAAACTTTTCTAATGGTTAATATAGTGAAATTGGCCAGTTTTCTTCACTTGGAACATCCGTAATGGTCTTTATAGTTAAATTGATGGGTTTTTTCACTTTGAACTTTTGTTAAGGTTTTTATAGTGCAATTGGTGTGGTTTTTATCTTTGAACTTTTTTAATGGTCTTCATAGTGAAATTGTGGAGGTTTTTAACTTTGAAATTCTGTTATAATTTGTAGAGTGAAATTGAGGAGTTTTTTTAACTTTGAATATTCGAAATGGTCATTTACAGAAATTAGTGTATTTTTTCACTTAAAACATTTGTTGTGGTTTTTATAGTGAAATTAGTGTTTTTTTTCACTTTTGACTTTTGTTATGTTTTTTAGAGAGAAGTTAGTGAGTTTTTTGACTTTAACATTTTGTATGGTTTTTATTGTGAAATTGGTGAGTTTTTTAAATTCGAAATTTTGTTATGGTTTTTATACTGAAATTGTTGAATTATTGGCTTTGAGCATTAGAAATGGTTTTTATAGTGAAATTGGGTACTTTTTCACTTGAAACTTTTGCAATGGCCATTATAGTGAAATTGGTGCGATTTTTCACTTGGAACATTCAAATGGTCTTTATAGTGAAATTGATGAGTTTTTTCACTTGGATCTTTTGTAATGGTTTTTATAGTGAAATTAGGTAGTTTTTTGTTTTTAACATTGAACTTTTGTTTAGAGAGAAATTGGTGATTTTTAAAATTTCAACTTTTGTAATGGGTTTTATGGTGAAATTAGTGAGTTTTTTTTCACTTGGATCTTTTGGTATGGTCTTTTAGTGAAATTTGTGAGCTTTTTACTTTGTAACTTTTGTAATGGTTTTTATAGTGAAACTGGTGTGCTTTTTGACTTGGAAATTTTCTTATGGTGTTTATAGTGACATTGTAGAATTTTTTGACTTGGAACTTTTGAAATGGTTTTATAGTGAAATTGGTGAATTTTTTCACTTGAAACTTTTGTAATGGTTAATATAGTGAAATTGGCGAGTTTTTTTCACTTGGAACATTCGTAATGGTCTTTATAGTTAAATTGATGAGTTTTTTCACTTTGAACTTTTGTTAAGGTTTTTATAGTGCAATTGGTGTTGTTTTTAACTTTGAACTTTTTTAATGGTATTCATAGTGAAATTGGGGAGGTTTTTAACTTTGAAATTTTGTTGTAATTTGTAGAGTGAAATTGGGGAGTTTTTTTAACTTTGAATATTCCAAATGGTCATTTAGTGAAATTAATGTATTTTTTCACTTAAAACATTTGTTGTGGTTTTTATATTGAAATTAGTGTTTTTTTTCACTTTTGACTTTTGGTATGGTTTATAGAGATAAGTTAGTGAGTTTTTTGACTTTAACATTTTGTATGGTTTTTATTGTGAAATTGATGAGTTTTTTAAATACGAAATTTTATTATGGTTTTTATAGTGAAATTGTTGAATTATTTGCTTTGAAACTTAGAAATGGTTTTTATAGTGAAATTGGGTACTTTTTCACTTGAAACTTTTGCAATGGCCATTATAGTGAAATTGGTGCGATTTTTCACTTGGAACATTCAAATGGTCTTTATAGTGAAATTGATGAGTTTTTTCACTTGGATCTTTTGTAATGGTTTTTATAGTGAAATTAGGTAGTTTTTTGTTTTTAACTTTGAACTTTTGTTTAGAGAGAAATTGGTGATTTTTAAAATTTCAACTTTTGTAATGGGTTTTATGGTGAAATTAGTGAGTTTTTTTTCACTTGGATCTTTTGGTATGGTCTTTTAGTGAAATTTGTGAGCTTTTTACTTTGTAACTTTTGTAATGGTTTTTATAGTGAAACTGGTGTGCTTTTTGACTTGGAAATTTTCTTATGGTGTTTATAGTGAAATTGTCGAATTTTTTTACTTGAAATTTTTGAAACGGTTTTATAGTGAAATTGGTGAATTTATTCACTTGAAACTTTTGTAATGGTTAATACAGTGAAATTGGCGAGTTTTTTTAACTTTGAATATTCGTAATGGTCTTTATAGTTAAATTGTGGAGGTTTTTATAGTGCAATTGGTGTTGTTTTTAACTTTGAACTTTTTTAATGGTCTTCATAGTGAAATTGTGGAGGTTTTTAACTTTGAAATTCTGTTGTAATTTGTAGAATGAAATTGGGGAGTTTTTTTAACTTTGAATATTTGAAATGGTCATTTAGTGAAATTAATGTATTTTTTCACTTAAAACATTTGTTGTGGTTTTTATAGTGAAATTAGTGTTTTTTTCACTTTTGACTTTTGGTATGGTTTTTAGAGATAAGTTAGTGAGTTTTTTGACTTTAACATTTTGTATGGTTTTTATTGTGAAATTGGTGAGTTTTTTAAATACGAAATTTTGTTATGGTTTTTATACTGAAATTGTTGAATTATTGGCTTTGAACATTAGAAATGGTTTTTATAGTGAAATTGGGTACTTTTTTCACTTGAAACTTTTGTAATGGCAATAATAGTGAAAATGGTGCGATTTTTCACTTGGAACATTCAAATGGTCTTTATAGTGAAATTGATGAGTTTTTTCACTTGGAACTTTTGTGATTGTTTTTATAGTGAAATTGGGTAGTTTATTGTTGTTAACTTTGAACTTTTGTTTAGAGAGAAATTGGTGATTCTTAAAATTTCAACTTTTGTAATGGTTTTTATGGTGAAATTTGTGAGTGTTTTTCACTTGGATCTTTTGGTATGGTCTTTTAGTGAAATTTGTGAGCTTTTTACTTTGTAACTTTTGTAATGGTTTTTATAGTGAAACTGGTGTGGTTTTTGACTTGGAAATTTTCTTATGGTGTTTATAGTGAAATTGTCGAATTTTTTGACTTGGAACTTTTGAAATGGTTTTATTGTGAAATTGGTGAATTGTTTCACTTGAAACTTTTGTAATGGTTAATATAGTGAATTTGGCGAGTTTTTTCACTTGGAACATTCGTAATGGTCTTTATAGTTAAATTGATGGGTTTTTCACTTTGAACTTTTGTTAAGGTTTTTATAGTGCAATTGGTGTTGTTTTTAACTTTGAACTTTTTTAATGGTCTTCATAGTGAAATTGTGGAGGTTTTTAACTCTGAAATTCTGTTATAATTTGTAGAGTGAAATTGGGGAGTTTTTTTAACTTTGAATATTCGAAATGGTCATTTAGTGAAATTAGTGTATTTTTTCACTTAAAACATTTGTTGTGGTTTTTATAGTGAAATTAGGGTTTTTTTTCACTTTTGACTTTTGGAATGGTTTTAAGAGAGAAGTTAGTGAGTTTTTTGACTTTAACATTTTGTATGGGTTTTATTGTGAAATTGGTGAGTTTTTTAAATACGAAATTTTGTTATGGTTTTTATAATGAAATTGTTAAATTATTGGCTTTCAAACTTTGAAATGGTTTTTATAGTGAAATTGGGTACTTTTTTCACTTGAAACTTTTGCAATGGCCATTATAGTATAATTGGTGCGATTTTTCACATGGAACATTCAAATAGTCTTTATAGTGAAATGATGAGTTTTTTCACTTGGATCTCTTGTAATGGTTTTTATAGTGAAATTGAGTAGTTTTTTGTTTTTAACATTGAACTTTTGTTTAGATAGAAATTGGTGATTTTTAAAATTTCAACTTTTGTAATGGGCTTTATGGTGAAATTAGTGAGTTTTTTTCCTTTGGATCTTTTGGTATGGTCTTTTAGTGAAATTTTTGAGCTTTTTACTTTCTAACTTTTGTAATGGTTTTTATAGTGAAATCGGTGTGCTTTTTGACTTGGAAATTTTCTTATGGTGTTTATAGTGAAACTGTAGAATTTATTGACTTGAAACTTTTGAAATGGTTTTATAGTGAAATTGGTTACTTTTTTCACTTGAAACTTTTGTAATGGTTAATATAGTGAAATTGACGAGTTTTTTCACTTGGAACATTCGTTATGGTCTTTATAGTTAAATTGATGAGTTTTTTCACTTTGAACTTTTGGTAAGGTTTTTATAGTGCAATTGGTGTGGTTTTTAACTTTGAACTTTTTTAATGGTCTTCATAGTGAAATTGTGGAGGTTTTTAACTATAAAATTTTGTTATAATTTGTAGAGTGATATTGGGGAGTTTTTTTAACTTTGAATATTTGAAATGGTCATTAAGTGAAATTAGTATATTTTTTCACTTAAAACATTTGTTGTGGTTTTTATAGTGAAATTAGAGTTTTTTTTTCACTTTTGACTTTTGGTATGTTTTTTAGAGAGAAGTTAGTGAGTTTTTTGACTTGAACATTTTGTATGGTTTTTATTGTGAAATTGGTGAGTTTTTTAAATACGAAATTTTGTTATGGTTTTTGTACTGAAATTGTTGAGTTATTGGCTTTGAACATTAGAAATGGTTTTTATAGTGAAATTGGGTACTTTTTTCACTTGAAACGTTTGTTATGGCCATTATAGGGAAATTGGTGCGATTTTTCACTTGGAACATTCAAATGGTCTTTATAGTGAAATTGATAAGTTTTTTCACTTGGAACTTTTGTGATGGGTTTTATAGTGAAATTGGGTAGTTTATTGTTGTTAACTTTGAACTTTTGTTTAGAGAGAAATTGGTGATTTTTAAAATTTCAACTTTTGTAATGGTTTTTATGGTGAAATTAATGAGTGTTTTTCACTTGGATCTTTTGGTATGGTCTTTTAGTGAAATTTGTGAGCTTTTTACTTTGTAACTTTTCTAATGGTATTTATAGTGAAACTGGTGTGGTTTTTGACTTGGAAATTTTCTTATGGTGTTTATAGTGAAATTGTCGAATTTTTTGACTTGGAACTTTTGAAATGGTTTTATAATGAAATTGGTGAATTGTTTCACTTGAAACTTTTCTAATGGTTAATATAGTGAAATTGGCCAGTTTTCTTCACTTGGAACATCCGTAATGGTCTTTATAGTTAAATTGATGGGTTTTTTCACTTTGAACTTTTGTTAAGGTTTTTATAGTGCAATTGGTGTGGTTTTTATCTTTGAACTTTTTTAATGGTCTTCATAGTGAAATTGTGGAGGTTTTTAACTTTGAAATTCTGTTATAATTTGTAGAGTGAAATTGAGGAGTTTTTTTAACTTTGAATATTCGAAATGGTCATTTACAGAAATTAGTGTATTTTTTCACTTAAAACATTTGTTGTGGTTTTTATAGTGAAATTAGTGTTTTTTTTCACTTTTGACTTTTGTTATGTTTTTTAGAGAGAAGTTAGTGAGTTTTTTGACTTTAACATTTTGTATGGTTTTTATTGTGAAATTGGTGAGTTTTTTAAATTCGAAATTTTGTTATGGTTTTTATACTGAAATTGTTGAATTATTGGCTTTGAGCATTAGAAATGGTTTTTATAGTGAAATTGGGTACTTTTTTCACTTGAAACTTTTGTTATGGCCATTATAGGGAAATTGGTGTGATTTTTCACTTGGAACATTCAAATGGTCTTTATAGTGAAATTGATGAGTTTTTTCACTTGGAACTTTTGTGACGGTTTTTATAGTGAAATTGGGTAGTGTATTGTTGTTAACTTTGAACTTTTGTTTAGAGAGAAATTGGTGATTTTAAAATTTCAACTTTTGTAATGGTTTTTATGGTGCAATTAGTGAGTGTTTTTCACTTGGATCTTTTGGTATGGTCTTTTAGTGAAATTTGTGAGCTTTTTACTTTGTAACTTTTGTAATGGTTTTTATAGTGAAACTGATGTGGTTTTTGACTTGGAAATTTTCTTATGGTGTTTATAGTGAAATTGTCGAATTTTTTGACTTGGAACTTTTGAAATGGTTTAATTGTGAAATTGGTGAATTGTTTCACTTGAAACTTTTGTAATGGTTAATATAGTGAATTTGGCGAGTTTTTTCACTTGGAACATTCGTAATGGTCTTTATAGTTAAATTGATGGGTTTTTTCACTTTGAACTTTTGTTAAGGTTTTTATAGTGCAATTGGTGTTGTTTTTAACTTTGAACTTTTTTAATGGTCTTCATAGTGAAATTGTGGAGGTTTTTAACTTTGAAATTCTGTTGTAATTTGTAGAGTGAAATTGAGGAGTTTTTTTAACTTTGAATATTCGAAATGGTCATTTACAGAAATTAGTGTATTTTTTCACTTAAAACATTTGTTGTGGTTTTTATAGTGAAATTAGTGTTTTTTTTCACTTTTGACTTTTGTTATGTTTTTTAGAGAGAAGTTAGTGAGTTTTTTGACTTTAACATTTTGTATGGTTTTTATTGTGAAATTGGTGAGTTTTTTAAATTCGAAATTTTGTTATGGTTTTTATACTGAAATTGTAGAATTATTGGCTTTGAGCATTAGAAATGGTTTTTATAGTGAAATTGGGTACTTTTTTCACTTGAAACTTTTGTTATGGCCATTATAGGGAAATTGGTGTGATTTTTCACTTGGAACATTCAAATGGTCTTTATAGTGAAATTGATGAGTTTTTTCACTTGGAACTTTTGTGACGGTTTTTATAGTGAAATTGGGTAGTGTATTGTTGTTAACTTTGAACTTTTGTTTAGAGAGAAATTGGTGATTTTAAAATTTCAACTTTTGTAATGGTTTTTATGGTGCAATTAGTGAGTGTTTTTCACTTGGATCTTTTGGTATGGTCTTTTAGTGAAATTTGTGAGCTTTTTACTTTGTAACTTTTGTAATGGTTTTTATAGTGAAACTGATGTGGTTTTTGACTTGGAAATTTTCTTATGGTGTTTATAGTGAAATTGTCGAATTTTTTGACTTGGAACTTTTGAAATGGTTTTATTGTGAAATTGGTGAATTGTTTCACTTGAAACTTTTGTAATGGTTAATATAGTGAATTTGGCGAGTTTTTTCACTTGGAACATTCGTAATGGTCTTTATAGTTAAATTGATGGGTTTTTTCACTTTGAACTTTTGTTAAGGTTTTTATAGTGCAATTGGTGTTGTTTTTAACTTTGAACTTTTTTAATGGTCTTCATAGTGAAATTGTGGAGGTTTTTAACTTTGAAATTCTGTTGTAATTTGTAGAGTGAAATTGGGGAGTTTTTTTAACTTTTAATATTCGAAATGGTCATTTAGTGAAATTAATGTATTTTTTCACTTAAAACATTTGTTGTGGTTTTTATAGTGAAATTAGTGTTTTTTTTCACTTTTGACTTTTGATATTGTTTTTAGAGAGAAGTTAGTGAGTTTTTTGACTTTAACATTTTATATGGTTTTTATTGTGAAATTGGTGAGTTTTTTAAATACGAAATTTTGTTATGGTTTTTATAGTGAAATTGTTGAATTATTGGCTTTGAAACTTAAAAATGGTTTTTAAAGTGAAATTGGGTACTTTTTTTCACTTGATACTTTTGCAATGGCCATTATAGTGAAATTGGTGCGATTTTTCACTTGGAAAATTCAAATGGTCTTTATAGTGAAATTGATGAGTTTTTTTCACTTGGATCTTTTGTAATGGTTTTTATAGTGAAATTGGGTAGTTTTTTGTTTTTAACTTTGAACTTTTGTTTAGATAGAAATTGGTGATTTTTAAAATTTCAACTTTTGTAATGGGTTTTATGGTGAAATTAGTGAGTTTTTTTCACTTGGATATTTTGGTATGGTCTTTTAGTGAAATTTTTGAGCTTTTTACTTTGTAACTTTTGTAATGGTTTTTATAGTGAAACCAGTGTGCTTTTTGACTTGGAAATTTTCTTATGGTGTTTATAGTGAAACTGTAGAATTTATTGACTTGGAACTTTTGAAATGGTTTTATAGTGAAATTGGTTACTTTTTTCACTTGGAACTTTTGTAATGGTTAATATAGTGAAATTGGCGAGTTTTTCCACTTGGAACATTCGTAATGGTCTTTATAGTTAAATTGATGATTTTTTTCACTTTGAACTTTTGGTAAGGTTTTTATAGTGCAATTGGTGTGGTTTTTAACTTTGAACTTTTTTAATGGTCTTCATAGTGAAATTGTGTAGGTTTTTAACTTTGAAATTTTGTTATAATTTGTAGAGTGAAATTGGGGAGTTTTTTTAACTTTGAATATTTGAAATGGTCATTTAGTGAAATTAGTATATTTTTTCACTTAAAACATTTGTTGTGGTTTTTATAGTGAAATTAGTGTTTTTTTCACTCTTGACTTTTGGTATGTTTTTTAGAGAGAAGTTAGTGAGTTTTTTCACTTTAACATTTTGTATGGTTTTTATTTTGAAATTGGTGAGTTTTTTAAATACGAAATTTTGTTATGGTTTTTATACAGAAATTGTTGAATTATAGGCTTTGAACATTAGAAATGGTTTTTATAGTGAAATTGGGTACTTTTTTCACTTGAAACTTTTGTTATGGCCATTATACGAAAATTGGTGCGATTTTTCACTTGGAGCATTCAAATGGTCTTTATAGTGAAATTGATGAGTTTTTTCACTTAGAACTTTTGTGATGGTTTTTATAGTGAAATTGGGTAGTTTATTGTTGTTAACTTTGTAACTTTTGTTTAGAGAGAAATTGGTGATTTTTAAAATTTCAACTTTTGTAATGGTTTTTATGGTGAAATTAGTGAGTGTTTTTCACTTGGATCTTTTGGTATGGTCTTTTAGTGAAATTTTTGAGCTTTTTACTGTGTAACTTTTGTAATGGTTTTTATAGTGATACTGGTGTGGTTTTTGACTTGGAAATTTTCTTATGGTGTTTATAGTGAAATTGTCGAATTTTTTGACTCGGAACTTTTGAAATGGTTTTATAATGAAATTGGTGAATTGTTTCACTTGAAACTTTTGTAATGGTTAATATAGTAAAATTGGCGAGTTTTTTCAATTGGAACATTCGTAATGGTCTTTATAGTTAAATTGATGAGTTTTTTCACTTTGAACTTTTGTTAAGGTTTTTATAATGCAATTGGTGTGGTTTTTATCTTTGAACTTTTTTAATGGTCTTCATAGTGAAATTGTGGAGGTTTTTAACTTTGAAATTCTGTTATAATTTGTAGAGTGAAATTGGGGAGTTTTTTTAACTTTGAATATTCGAAATGGTCATTTAGAGAAATTAGTGTATTTTTTCACTTAAAACATTTGTTGTGGTATTTATAGTGAAATTAGTGTTTTTTTTTCACTTTTGACTTTTGTTATGTTTTTTAGAGAGAAGTTAGTGAGTTTTTTGACTTTAACATTTTGTATGGTTTTTATTGTGAAATTGGTGAATTTTTTAAATACGAAATTTTGTTATGGTTTTTATAGTGAAATTGTTGAATTATTGTCTTTTAACATTAGAAATGGTTTTTATAGTGAAATTGGGTACTTTTTTCACATGAAACTTCTGTAATGGCCATTATAGGGAAATTGGTGCGATTTTTCACTTGGAACATTCAAATGGTCTTTATAGTGAAATTGATGAGTTTTTTCACTTCGAACTTTTTTGATGGTTTTGATAGTGAAATTAAGTAGTTTATTGTTTTTAACTTTGAACTTTTGTTTAGAGAGAAATTGGTGATTTTTAAAAATTCAACTTTTGTAATGGTTTTTAAGGTGAAATTAGTGAATTTTTTTTCACTTGGATCATTTGGTATGGTCTTTTAGTGAAATTTGTGAGCTTTTTACTTTGTAACTTTTGTAATGGTTTTTATAGTGAAACTGGTGTGCTTTTTGACTTGGAAATTTTCTTATGGTGTTTATAGTGAAACTGTATAATTTATTGACTTGGAACTTTTGAAATTGTTTTATAGTGAAATTGGTTACTTTTTTCACTTGAAACTTTTGTAATGGTTAATATAGTGAAAATGGCAAGTTTTTCCACTTGGAACATTCGTAATGGTCTTTATAGTTAAATTGATGAGTTTTTGCACTTTGAACTTTTGGTAAGGTTTTTATAGTGCAATTGGTGTGGTTTTTAACTTTGAACTTTTTTAATGGTCTTCATAGTGAAATTGTGGAGGTTTTTAACTTTGAAATTCTGTTATAATTTGTAGAGTGGAATTGGGGAGTTTTTTTAACTTTGAATATTCGAAATGGTCATTTAGAGAAATTAGTGTATTTTTTCACTTAAAACATTTGTTGTGGTATTTATAGTGAAATTAGTGTTTTTTTTTTCACTTTTGACTTTTGTTATGTTTTTTAGAGAGAAGTTAGTGATTTTTTTGACTTTAACATTTTGTATGGTTTTTATTGTGAAATTGGTGAGTTTTTTAAATACGAAATTTTGTTATGGTTTTTATACTAAAATTGTTGAATTATTGGCTTTGAACATTAGAAATGGTTTTTATAGTGAAATTGGGTTCTTTTTTCACTTGAAACTTTTGTTATGGCCATTATAGGGAAATTCGTGTGATTTTTCACTTGGAACATTCAAATGGTTTTTATAGTGAAATTGGGTAGTTTATTGTTGTTAACTTTGAACTTTTGTTTAGAGAGAAATTGGTGATTTTTAAACTTTCAACTTTTGTAATGCTGTTTATATTGAAATTAGTGAGTGTTTTTCACTTGGATCTTTTGGTATGGTCTTTTAGTGAAATTTGTGAGCTTTTTACTTTGTAACTTTTGTAATGGTTTTTATAGTGAAACTGGTGTGGTTTTTGACTTGGAAATTTTCTTATGGTTTTTATAGTGAAATTGTCGAATTTTTTTACTTGGAACTTTTGAAATGGTTTTATAGTGAAATTGGTGAATTGTTTCACTTGAAACTTTTGTAATGGTTAATAGAGTGAAATTGGCGAGTTTTTTCACTTGGAACATTCGTAATGGTCTTTATAGTTAAATTGATGGGTTTTTTCACTTTGAACTTTTGTTAAGGTTTTTATAGTGCAATTGGTGTTGTTTTTAACTTTGAACTTTTTTAATGGTCTTCATAGTGAAATTGTGGAGGTTTTTAACTTTAAATTTTGTTATAATTTGTAGAGTGAAATTGGGAGATTTTTAACTTTGAATATTCGAAATGGTCATTTAGTGAAATTAGTGTATTTTTTCACTTAAAACATTTGTTGTGGTTTTTATAGTGAAATTAGTGTTTTTTTTCACTTTTGACTTTTGGTATGGTTTTTAGAGAGAAGTTAGTGAGTTTTTTTACTTTAACATTTTGTATGGTTTTTATTGTGAAATTGGTGAATTTTTTAAATACGAAAATTTGTTATGGTTTTTATAGTGAAATTGTTGAATTATTGTCTTTTAACATTAGAAATGCTTTATATAGTGAAATTGGGTACTTTTTTCACTTGAAACTTCTGGAATGGCCATTATAGGGAAATTTGTGCGATTTTTTACTTGGAACATTCAAATGGTCTTTATAGTGAAATTGATGAGTTTTTTCACTTGGAACTTTTGTGATGGTTTTTATAGTGAAATTGGGTAGTTTATTGTTGTTAACTTTGAACTTTTGTTTAGAGAGAAATTGGTGATTTTTAAAATTTCAACTTTTGTAATGGTTTTTATGGTGAAATTAGTGAGTTTTTTTCACTTGGATCTTTTGGTATGGTCTTTTAGTGAAATTTGTGAGCTTTTTACTTTGTAACTTTTCTAATGGTATTTATAGTGAAACTGGTGTGGTTTTTGACTTGGAAATTTTCTTATGGTGTTTATAGTGAAATTGTCGAATTTTTTGACTTGGAACTTTTGAAATGGTTTTATTGTGAAATTGGTTACTTTTTTCACTTGAAACTTTTGTAATGGTTAATATAGTGAAATTGGCGAGTTTTTTCACTTGGAACATTCGTAATGTTCTTTATAGTTAAATTGATGAGTTTTTGCACTTTGAACTTTTGGTAAGGTTTTTATAGTGCAATTGGTGTGGTTTTTAACTTTGAACTTTTTTAATGGTCTTCATAGTGAAATTGTGGAGGTTTTTAACTTTGAAATTCTGTTATAATTTGTAGAGTGAAATTGGGGAGTTTTTTTAACTTTGAATATTCGAAATGGTCATTTAGAGAAATTAGTGTATTTTTTCACTTAAAACATTTGTTGTGGTATTTATAGTGAAATTAGTGTTTTTTTTTCACTTTTGACTTTTGTTATGTTTTTTAGAGAGAAGTTAGTGAGTTTTTTGACTTTAACATTTTGTATGGTTTTTATTGCGAAATTGGTGAGTTTTTTAAATACGAAATTTTGTTATGGTTTTTATACTGAAATTGTTGAATTATTGGCTTTGAACATTAGAAATGGTTTTTATAGTGAAATTGGGTACTTTTTTCACTTGAAACTGTTGTTATGGCCATTATAGGGAAATTGGTGCGATTTTTCACTTGGATCATTCAAATGGTCTTTATAGTGAAATTGATGAGTTTTTTCACTTGGAACTTTTGTGATGGTTTTTATAGTGAAATTGGGTAGTTTATTGTTGTTAACTTTGAACTTTTGTTTAGAGAGAAATTGATGATTTTTAAAATTTCAACTATTTTAATGGTTTTTATGGGGAAATTATTGAGTGTTTTTCACTTGGATCTTTTGGTATGGTCTTTTAGTGAAATTTGTGAGCTTTTTACTTTGTAACTTTTGTAATGGTTTTTATAGTGAAACTGGTGTGGTTTTTGACTTGGAAATTTTCTTATGGTGTTTATAGTGAAATTGTCGAATTTTTTGACTTGGAACTTTGGAAATGGTTTTATAGTGAAATTGGTGAATTGTTTCACTTGAAACTTTTGTAATGGTTAATATAGTGAAATTGGCGAGTTTTTTCACTTGGAACATTCGTAATGGTCTTTATAGTTAAATTGATGAGTTTTTGCACTTTGAACTTTTGTTAAGGTTTTTATAGTGCAATTGGTGTGGTTTTTATCTTTGAACTTTTTTAATGGTCTTCATAGTGAAATTGTGGAGGTTTTTAACTTTAAATTTTGTTATAATTTGTAGAGTGAAATTGGGAGTTTTTTAACTTTGAATATTCGAAATGGTCATTTAGTGGAATTAGTGTATTTTTTCACTTAAAACATTTATTTAGGGTTTTATAGTGAAATTAGTGTTTTTTTTCACTTTTGACTTTTGGTATGGTTTTTAGAGAGAAGTTAGTGAGTTTTTTTACTTTAACATTTTGTATGGTTTTTATTGTGAAATTGGTGAATTTTTTAAATACGAAAATTTGTTATGGTTTTTATAGTGAAATTGTTGAATTATTGTCTTTTAACATTAGAAATGCTTTATATAGTGAAATTGGGTACTTTTTTCACTTGAAACTTCTGGAATGGCCATTATAGGGAAATTTGTGCGATTTTTCACTTGGAACATTCAAATGGTCTTTATAGTGAAATTGATGAGTTTTTTCACTTGGAACTTTTGTGATGGTTTTTATAGTGAAATTGGGTAGTTTATTGTTTTTAACTTTGAACTTTTGTTTAGAGAGAAATTGGTGATTTTTAAAATTTCAACTTTTGTAATGGTTTTTATGGTGAAATTAGTGAGTTTTTTTTCACTTGGATCTTTTGGTATGGTCTTTTAGTGAAATTTGTGAGCTTTTTACTTTGTAACTTTTGTAATGGTTTTTATAGTGAAACTAGTGTGCTTTTTGACTAGGAAATTTTCGTATGGTGTTTATAGTGAAACTGTATAATTTATTGACTTGGAACTTTTGAAATGGTTTTATTGTGAAATTGGTTACTTTTTTCACTTGAAACTTTTGTAATGGTTAATATAGTGAAATTGGCGAGTTTTTTCACTTGGAACATTCGTAATGGTCTTTATAGTTAAATTGATGAGTTTTTGCACTTTGAACATTTGGTAAGGTTTTTAGAGTGCAATTGGTGTGGTTTTTAACTTTGAACTTTTTTAATGGTCTTCATAGTGAAGTTGTGGAGGTTTTTAACTTTGAAATTCTGTTTTAATTTGTAGAGTGAAATTGGGGAGTTTTTTTAACTTTGAATATTCGAAATGGTCATTTAGAGAAATTAGTGTATTTTTTCACTTAAAACATTTGTTGTGGTATTTATAGTGAAATTAGTGTTTTTTTTCACTTTTGACTTTTGTTATGTTTTTTAGAGAGAAGTTAGTGAGTTTTTTGACTTTAACATTTTGTATGTTTTTTATTGCGAAATTGGTGAGTTTTTTAAATACGAAATTTTGTTATGGTTTTTATACTGAAATTGTTGAATTATTGGCTTTGAACATTAGAAATGGTTTTTATAGTGAAATTGGGTACTTTTTTCACTTGAAACTGTTGTTATGGCCATTATAGGGAAATTGGTGCGATTTTTCACTTGGAACATTCAAATGGTCTTTATAGTGAAATTGATGAGTTTTTTCACTTAGAACTTTTGTGATGGTTTTTATAGTAAAATTGGGTAGTTTATTGTTGTTAACTTTGAACTTTTGTTTAGAGAGAAATTGGTGATTTTTAAAATTTCAACTATTGTAATGGTTTTTATGGGGAAATTATTGAGTGTTTTTCACTTGGATCTTTTGGTATGGTCTTTTAGTGAAATTTGTGAGCTTTTTACTTTGTAACTTTTGTAATGGTTTTGATAGTGAAACTGGTGTGGTTTTTGACTTGGAAATTTTCTTATGGTGTATATAGTGAAATTGTCGAATTTTTTGACTTGGAACTTTGGAAATGGTTTTATAGTGAAATTGGTGAATTGTTTCACTTGAAACTTTTGTAATGGTTAATATAGTGAAATTGGCGAGTTTTTTCACTTGGAACATTCGTAATGGTCTTTATAGTTAAATTGATGGGTTTTTTCACTTTGAACTTTTGTTAAGGTTTTTATAGTGCAATTGGTGTTGTTTTTAACTTTGAACTTTTTTAATGGTCTTCATAGTGAAATTGTGGAGGTTTTTAACTTTGAAATTCTGTTATAATTTGTAGAGTGAAATTGGGGAGTTTTTTTAACTTTGAATATTCGAAATGGTCATTTAGTGAAATTAGTGTATTTTTTCACTTAAAACATTTGTTGTGGTTTTTATAGTGAAATTAGTGTTTTTTTTCACTTTTGACTTTTGGTATGTTTTTTAGAGAGAAGTTAGTGAGTTTTTGACTTTAACATTTTGTATGGTTTTTATTGTGAAATTGGTGAGTTTTTTAAATACGAAATTTTGTTATGGTTTTTATAGTGAAATTGTTGAATTATTGGCTTTGAAACTTAGAAATGGTTTTTAAAGTGAAATTGGGTACTTTTTTCACTTGAAACTTTTGCAATGGCCATTATAGTGAAATTGGTGCGATTTTTCACTTGGAAAATTCAAATGGTCTTTATAGTGAAATTGATGAGTTTTTTCACTTGGATCTTTTGTAATGGTTTTTATAGTGAAATTGGGTAGTTTTTTGTTTTTAACTTTGAACTTTTGTTTAGATAGAAATTGGTGATTTTTAAAATTTCAACTTTTGTAATGGGTTTTATGGTGAAATTAGTGAGTTTTTTTCACTTGGATCTTTTGGTATGGTCTTTTAGTGAAATTTTTGAGCTTTTTACTTTGTAACTTTTGTAATGCTTTTTATAGTGAAACCAGTGTGCTTTTTGACTTGGAAATTTTCTTATGGTGTTTATAGTGAAACTGTAGAATTTATTGACTTGGAACTTTTGAAATGGTTTTATAAAGAAATTGGTTACTTTTTTCACTTGAAACTTTTGTAATGGTTAATTTAGTGAAATAGGCGAGTTTTTTCACTTGGAACATTCGTATTGGTCTTTATAGTTAAATTGATGAGTTTTTTCACTTTGAACTTTTGGTAAGGTTTTTATAGTGCAATTGGTGTGGTTTTTAACTTTGAACTTTTTTAATGGTCTTCATAGTGAAATTGTGTAGGTTTTTAACTTTGAAATTTTGTTATAATTTGTAGAGTGAAATTGGGGAGTTTTTTTAACTTTGAATATTTGAAATGGTCATTTAGTGAAATTAGTATATTTTTTCACTTAAAACATTTGTTGTGGTTTTTATAGTGAAATTAGTGTTTTTTTCACTCTTGACTTTTGGTATGTTTTTTAGAGAGAAGTTAGTGAGTTTTTTCACTTTAACATTTTGTATGGTTTTTATTTTGAAATTGGTGAGTTTTTTAAATACGAAATTTTGTTATGGTTTTTATACAGAAATTGTTGAATTATAGGCTTTGAACATTAGAAATTGTTTTTATAGTGAAATTGGGTACTTTTTTCACTTGAAACTTTTGTTATGTCCATTATAGGAAAATTGGTGCGATTTTTCACTTGGAGCATTCAAATGGTCTTTATAGTGAAATTGATGAGTTTTTTCACTTAGAACTTTTGTGATGGTTTTTATAGTGAAATTGGGTAGTTTATTGTTGTTAACTTTGTAACTTTTGTTTAGAGAGAAATTGGTGATTTTTAAAATTTCAACTTTTGTAATGGTTTTTATGGTGAAATTAGTGAGTGTTTTTCACTTGGATCTTTTGGTATGGTCTTTTAGTGAAATTTTTGAGCTTTTTACTGTGCAACTTTTGTAATGGTTTTTATAGTGATACTGGTTTGGTTTTTGACTTGGAAATTTTCTTATGGTGTTTTTAGTGAAATTGTCGAATTTTTTGACTCGGAACTTTTGAAATGGTTTTATAATGAAATTGGTGAATTGTTTCACTTGAAACTTTTGTAATGGTTAATATAGTGAAATTGGCGAGTTTTTTCAATTGGAACATTCGTAATGGTCTTTATAGTTAAATTGATGAGTTTTTTCACTTTGAACTTTTGTTAAGGTTTTTATAATGCAATTGGTGTGGTTTTTATCTTTGAACTTTTTTAATGGTCTTCATAGTGAAATTGTGGAGGTTTTTAACTTTGAAATTCTGTTATAATTTGTAGAGTGAAATTGGGGAGTTTTTTTAACTTTGAATATTCGAAATGGTCATTTAGAGAAATTAGTGTATTTTTTCACTTAAAACATTTGTTGTGGTATTTATAGTGAAATTAGTGTTTTTTTTTCACTTTTGACTTTTGTTATGTTTTTTAGAGAGAAGTTAGTGAGTTTTTTGACTTTAACATTTTGTATGGTTTTTATTGTGAAATTGGTGAATTTTTTAAATACGAAATTTTGTTATGGTTTTTATAGTGAAATTGTTGAATTATTGTCTTTTAACATTAGAAATGGTTTTTATAGTGAAATTGGGTACTTTTTTCACTTGAAACTTCTGTAATGGCCATTATAGGGAAATTGGTGCGATTTTTCACTTGGAACATTCAAATGGTCTTTATAGTGAAATTGATGAGTTTTTTCACTTGGAACTTTTTTGATGGTTTTGATAGTGAAATTAAGTAGTTTATTGTTTTTAACTTTGAACTTTTGTTTAGAGAGAAATTGGTGATTTTTAAAAATTCAACTTTTGTAATGGTTTTTAAGGTGAAATTAGTGAATTTTTTTTCACTTGGATCATTTGGTATGGTCTTTTAGTGAAATTTGTGAGCTTTTTACTTTGTAACTTTTGTAATGGTTTTTATAGTGAAACTGGTGTGCTTTTTGACTTGGAAATTTTCTTATGGTGTTTATAGTGAAACTGTATAATTTATTGACTTGGAACTTTTGAAATTGTTTTATAGTGAAATTGGTTACTTTTTTCACTTGAAACTTTTGTAGTGGTTAATATAGTGAAAATGGCAAGTTTTTCCACTTGGAACATTCGTAATGGTCTTTATAGTTAAATTGATGAGTTTTTGCACTTTGAACTTTTGGTAAGGTTTTTATAGTGCAATTGGTGTGGTTTTTAACTTTGAACTTTTTTAATGGTCTTCATAGTGAAATTGTGGAGGTTTTTAACTTTGAAATTCTGTTATAATTTGTAGAGTGAAATTGGGGAGTTTTTTTAACTTTGAATATTCGAAATGGTCATTTAGAGAAATTAGTGTATTTTTTCACTTAAAACATTTGTTGTGGTATTTATAGTGAAATTAGTATTTTTTTTTCACTTTTGACTTTTGTTATGTTTTTTAGAGAGAAGTTAGTGAGTTTTTTGACTTTAACATTTTGTATGGTTTTTATTGTGAAATTGGTGAGTTTTTTAAATACGAAATTTTGTTATGGTTTTTATACTAAAATTGTTGAATTATTGGCTTTGAACATTAGAAATGGTTTTTATAGTGAAATTGGGTTCTTTTTTCACTTGAAACTTTTGTTATGGCCATTATAGGGAAATTGGTGTGATTTTTCACTTGGAACATTCAAATGGTTTTTATAGTGAAATTGGGTAGTTTATTGTTGTTAACTTTGAACTTTTGTTTAGAGAGAAATTGGTGATTTTTAAACTTTCAACTTTTGTAATGCTGTTTATATTGAAATTAGTGAGTGTTTTTCACTTGGATCTTTTGGTATGGTCTTTTAGTGAAATTTGTGAGCTTTTTACTTTGTAACTTTTGTAATGGTTTTTATAGTGAAACTGGTGTGGTTTTTGACTTGGAAATTTTCTTATGGTTTTTATAGTGAAATTGTCGAATTTTTTTACTTGGAACTTTTGAAATGGTTTTATAGTGAAATTGGTGAATTGTTTCACTTGAAACTTTTGTAATGGTTAATAGAGTGAAATTGGCGAGTTTTTTCACTTGGAACATTCGTAATGGTCTTTATAGTTAAATTGATGGGTTTTTTCACTTTGAACTTTTGTTAAGGTTTTTATAGTGCAATTGGTGTTGTTTTTAACTTTGAACTTTTTTAATGGTCTTCATAGTGAAATTGTGGAGGTTTTTAACTTTAAATTTTGTTATAATTTGTAGAGTGAAATTGGGAGTTTTTTAACTTTGAATATTCGAAATGGTCATTTAGTGAAATTAGTGTATTTTTTCACTTAAAACATTTATTTAGGGTTTTATAGTGAAATTAGTGTTTTTTTTAACTTTTGACTTTTGGTATGGTTTTTAGAGAGAAGTTAGTGAGTTTTTTTACTTTAACATTTTGTATGGTTTTTATTGTGAAATTGGTGAATTTTTTAAATACGAAAATTTGTTATGGTTTTTATAGTGAAATTGTTGAATTATTGTCTTTTAACATTAGAAATGCTTTATATAGTGAAATTGGGTACTTTTTTCACTTGAAACTTCTGGAATGGCCATTATAGGGAAATTTGTGCGATTTTTCACTTGGAACATTCAAATGGTCTTTATAGTGAAATTGATGAGTTTTTTCACTTGGAACTTTTGTGATGGTTTTTATAGTGAAATTGGGTAGTTTATTGTTTTTAACTTTGAACTTTTGTTTAGAGAGAAATTGGTGATTTTTAAAATTTCAACTTTTGTAATGGTTTTTATGGTGAAATTAGTGAGTTTTTTTCACTTGGATCATTTGGTATGGTCTTTTAGTGAAATTTGTGAGCTTTTTACTTTGTAACTTTTGTAATGGTTTTTATAGTGAAACTGGTGTGCTTTTTGACTAGGAAATTTTCTTATGGTGTTTATAGTGAAACTGTATAATTTATTGACTTGGAACTTTTGAAATGGTTTTATTGTGAAATTGGTTACTTTTTTCACTTGAAACTTTTGTAATGGTTAATATAGTGAAATTGGCGAGTTTTTTCACTTGGAACATTCGTAATGGTCTTTATAGTTAAATTGATGAGTTTTTGCACTTTGAACTTTTGGTAAGGTTTTTATAGTGCAATTGGTGTGGTTTTTAACTTTGAACTTTTTTAATGGTCTTCATAGTGAAATTGTGGAGGTTTTTAACTTTGAAATTCTGTTATAATTTGTAGAGTGAAATTGGGGAGTTTTTTTAACTTTGAATATTCGAAATGGTCATTTAGAGAAATTAGTGTATTTTTTCACTTAAAACATTTGTTGTGGTATTTATAGTGAAATTAGTGTTTTTTTTTCACTTTTGACTTTTGTTATGTTTTTTAGAGAGAAGTTAGTGAGTTTTTTGACTTTAACATTTTGTATGGTTTTTATTGCGAAATTGGTGAGTTTTTTAAATACGAAATTTTGTTATGGTTTTTATACTGAAATTGTTGAATTATTGGCTTTGAACATTAGAAATGGTTTTTATAGTGAAATTGGGTACTTTTTTCACTTGAAACTGTTGTTATGGCCATTATAGGGAAATTGGTGCGATTTTTCACTTGGAACATTCAAATGGTCTTTATAGTGAAATTGATGAGTTTTTTCACTTGGAACTTTTGTGATGGTTTTTATAGTGAAATTGGGTAGTTTATTGTTGTTAACTTTGAACTTTTGTTTAGAGAGAAATTGGTGATTTTTAAAATTTCAACTATTTTAATGGTTTTTATGGGGAAATTATTGAGTGTTTTTCACTTGGATCTTTTGGTATGGTCTTTTAGTGAAATTTGTGAGCTTTTTACTTTGTAACTTTTGTAATGGTTTTTATAGTGAAACATGTGTGGTTTTTGACTTGGAAATTTTCTTATGGTGTTTATAGTGAAATTGTCGAATTTTTTGACTTGGAACTTTGGAAATGGTTTTATAGTGAAATTGGTGAATTGTTTCACTTGAAACTTTTGTAATGGTTAATATAGTGAAATTGGCGAGTTTTTTCACTTGGAACATTCGTAATGGTCTTTATAGTTAAATTGATGAGTTTTTGCACTTTGAACTTTTGTTAAGGTTTTTATAGTGCAATTGGTGTGGTTTTTATCTTTGAACTTTTTTAATGGTCTTCATAGTGAAATTGTAGAGGTTTTTAACTTTAAATTTTGTTATAATTTGTAGAGTGAAATTGGGAGTTTTTTAACTTTGAATATTCGAAATGGTCATTTAGTGAAATTAGTGTATTTTTTCACTTAAAACATTTATTTAGGGTTTTATAGTGAAATTAGTGTTTTTTTTTCACTTTTGACTTTTGGTATGGTTTTTAGAGAGAAGTTAGTGAGTTTTTTTACTTTAACATTTTGTATGGTTTTTATTGTGAAATTGGTGAATTTTTTAAATACGAAAATTTGTTATGGTTTTTATAGTGAAATTGTTGAATTATTGTCTTTTAACATTAGAAATGCTTTATATAGTGAAATTGGGTACTTTTTTCACTTGAAACTTCTGGAATGGCCATTATAGGGAAATTTGTGCGATTTTTCACTTGGAACATTCAAATGGTCTTTATAGTGAAATTGATGAGTTTTTTCACTTGGAACTTTTGTGATGGTTTTTATAGTGAAATTGGGTAGTTTATTGTTTTTAACTTTGAACTTTTGTTTAGAGAGAAATTGGTGATTTTTAAAATTTCAACTTTTGTAATGGTTTTTATGGTGAAATTAGTGAGTTTTTTTTCACTTGGATCTTTTGGTATGGTCTTTTAGTGAAATTTGTGAGCTTTTTACTTTGTAACTTTTGTAATGGTTTTTATAGTGAAACTAGTGTGCTTTTTGACTAGGAAATTTTCGTATGGTGTTTATAGTGAAACTGTATAATTTATTGACTTGGAACTTTTGAAATGGTTTTATTGTGAAATTGGTTACTTTTTTCACTTGAAACTTTTGTAATGGTTAATATAGTGAAATTGGCGAGTTTTTTCACTTGGAACATTCGTAATGGTCTTTATAGTTAAATTGATGAGTTTTTGCACTTTGAACTTTTGGTAAGGTTTTTAGAGTGCAATTGGTGTGGTTTTTAACTTTGAACTTTTTTAATGGTCTTCATAGTGAAGTTGTGGAGGTTTTTAACTTTGAAATTCTGTTTTAATTTGTAGAGTGAAATTGGGGAGTTTTTTTAACTTTGAATATTCGAAATGGTCATTTAGAGAAATTAGTGTATTTTTTCACTTAAAACATTTGTTGTGGTATTTATAGTGAAATTAGTGTTTTTTTTTCACTTTTGACTTTTGTTATGTTTTTTAGAGAGAAGTTAGTGAGTTTTTTGACTTTAACATTTTGTATGTTTTTTATTGCGAAATTGGTGAGTTTTTTAAATACGAAATTTTGTTATGGTTTTTATACTGAAATTGTTGAATTATTGGCTTTGAACATTAGAAATGGTTTTTATAGTGAAATTAGGTACTTTTTTCACTTGAAACTGTTGTTATGGCCATTATAGGGAAATTGGTGCGATTTTTCACTTGGAACATTCAAATGGTCTTTATAGTGAAATTGATGAGTTTTTTCACTTGGAACTTTTGTGATGGTTTTTATAGTAAAATTGGGTAGTTTATTGTTGTTAACTTTGAACTTTTGTTTAGAGAGAAATTGGTGATTTTTAAAATTTCAACTATTGTAATGAATTTTATGGGGAAATTATTGAGTGTTTTTCACTTGGATCTTTTGGTATGGTCTTTTAGTGAAATTTGTGAGCTTTTTACTTTGTAACTTTTGTAATGGTTTTGATAGTGAAACTGGTGTGGTTTTTGACTTGGAAATTTTCTTATGGTGTATATAGTGAAATTGTCGAATTTTTTGACTTGGAACTTTGGAAATGGTTTTATAGTGATATTGGTGAATTGTTTCACTTGAAACTTTTGTAATGGTTAATATAGTGAAATTGGCGAGTTTTTTCACTTGGAACATTCGTAATGGTCTTTATAGTTAAATTGATGGGTTTTTTCACTTTGAACTTTTGTTAAGGTTTTTATAGTGCAATTGGTGTTGTTTTTAACTTTGAACTTTTTTAATGGTCTTCATAGTGAAATTGTGGAGGTTTTTAACTTTGAAATTCTGTTATAATTTGTAGAGTGAAATTGGGGAGTTTTTTTAACTTTGAATATTCGAAATGGTCATTTAGTGAAATTAGTGTATTTTTTCACTTAAAACATTTGTTGTGGTTTTTATAGTGAAATTAGTGTTTTTTTTCACTTTTGACTTTTGGTATGTTTTTTAGAGAGAAGTTAGTGAGTTTTTGACTTTAACATTTTGTATGGTTTTTATTGTGAAATTGGTGAGTTTTTTAAATACGAAATTTTGTTATGGTTTTTATAGTGAAATTGTTGAATTATTGGCCTTGAAACTTAGAAATGGTTTTTAAAGTGAAATTGGGTACTTTTTTCACTTGAAACTTTTGCAATGGCCATTATAGTGAAATTGGTGCGATTTTTCACTTGGAAAATTCAAATGGTCTTTATAGTGAAATTGATGAGTTTTTTCACTTGGATCTTTTGTAATGGTTTTTATAGTGAAATTGGGTAGTTTTTTGTTTTTAACTTTGAACTTTTGTTTAGATAGAAATTGGTGATTTTTAAAATTTCAACTTTTGTAATGGGTTTTATGGTGAAATTAGTGAGTTTTTTTCACTTGGATCTTTTGGTATGGTCTTTTAGTGAAATTTTTGAGCTTTTTACTTTGTAACTTTTCTAATGCTTTTTATAGTGAAACCAGTGTGCTTTTTGACTTGGAAATTTTCTTATGGTGTTTATAGTGAAACTGTAGAATTTATTGACTTGGAACTTTTGAAATGGTTTTATAAAGAAATTGGTTACTTTTTTCACTTGAAACTTTTGTAATGGTTAATTTAGTGAAATAGGCGAGTTTTTTCACTTGGAACATTCGTATTGGTCTTTATAGTTAAATTGATGAGTTTTTTCACTTTGAACTTTTGGTAAGGTTTTTATAGTGCAATTGGTGTGGTTTTTAACTTTGAACTTTTTTAATGGTCTTCATAGTGAAATTGTGTAGGTTTTTAACTTTGAAATTTTGTTATAATTTGTAGAGTGAAATTGGGGAGTTTTTTTAACTTTGAATATTTGAAATGGTCATTTAGTGAAATTAGTATATTTTTTCACTTAAAATATTTGTTGTGGTTTTTATAGTGAAATTAGTGTTTTTTTCACTCTTGACTTTTGGTATGTTTTTTAGAGAGAAGTTAGTGAGTTTTTTGACTTTAACATTTTGTATGGTTTTTATTTTGAAATTGGTGAGTTTTTTAAATACGAAATTTTGTTATGGTTTTTATACAGAAATTGTTGAATTATAGGCTTTGGCATTAGAAATGGTTTTTATAGTGAAATTGGGTACTTTTTTCACTTGAAACTTTTGTTATGGACATTATAGGGAAATTGATGCGATTTTTCACTTGGAGCATTCAAATGGTCTTTATAGTGAAATTGATGAGTTTTTTCACTTGGAACTTTTGTGATGGTTTTTATAGTGAAATTGGGTAGTTTATTGTTGTTAACTTTGAACTTTTGTTTAGAGAGAAATTGGTGATTTTTAAAATTTCAACTTTTTGAATGGTTTTTAAGGTGAAATTTGTGATTTTTTTTCACTTGGATCATTTGGTATGGTCTTTTAGTTAAATTTGTGAGCTTTTTACTTTGTAACTTTTGTAATGGTTTTTATAGTGAAACTGGTGTGCTTTTTGACTTGGAAATTTTCTTATGGTGTTTATAGTGAAACTGTATAATTTATTGACTTGGAACTTTTGAAATGGTTTTATAGTGAAATTGGTTACTTTTTTCACTTGAAACTTTTGTAATGGTTAATATAGTGAAATTGGCGAGTTTTTCCACTTGGAACATTCGTAATGGTCTTTATAGTTAAATTGATGAGTTTTTGCACTTTGAACTTTTGGTAAGGTTTTTATAGTGCAATTAGTGTGGTTTTTAACTTTGAACTTTTTTAATGGTCTTCATAGTGAAATTGTGGAGGTTTTTAACTTTGAAATTCTGTTATAATTTGTGGAGTGAAATTGGGGAGTTTTTTTAACTTTGAATATTCAAAATGGTCATTTAGAGAAATTAGTGTATTTTTTCACTTAAAACATTTGTTGTGGTATTTATAGTGAAATTAGTGTTTTTTTTTTCACTTTTGACTTTTGTTATGTTTTTTAGAGAGAAGTTAGTGAGTTTTTTGACTTTAACATTTTGTATGGTTTTTATTGTGAAATTGGTGAGTTTTTTAAATACGAAATTTTGTTACGGTTTTTATAATGAAATTGTTGAATTATTGGCTTTGAACATTAGAAATGGTTTTTATAGTGAAATTGGGTTCTTTTTTCACTTGAAACTTTTGTTATGGCCATTATAGGGAAATTGGTGCGATTTTTCACTTGGAACACTCAAATGGTCTTTATAGTGAAATTGATGAGTTTTTTCACTTGGAACTTTTGTGATGGTTTTTATAGTGAAATTGGGTAGTTTATTGTTGTTAAC
This sequence comes from Lathyrus sativus, assembly GCA_963859935.3. Taxonomy (NCBI): domain Eukaryota; kingdom Viridiplantae; phylum Streptophyta; class Magnoliopsida; order Fabales; family Fabaceae; genus Lathyrus; species Lathyrus sativus. The sequence goes on along the minus strand of OZ012740.1, from coordinate 201,067,544 downwards.
TTTGAACTTTTGTTTAGAGAGAAATTGGTGATTTTTAAAATTTCAACTTTTGTAATGCTGTTTATGGTGAAATTAGTGAGTGTTTTTCATTTGGATCTTTTGGTATGGTCTTTTAGTGAAATTTGTGAGCTTTTTACTTTGTAACTTTTGTAATGGTTTTTATAGTGAAACTGGTGTGGTTTTTGACTTGGAAATTTTCTTATGGTGTTTATAGTGAAATTGTCGAATTTTTTGACTTGGAACTTTTGAAATGGTTTTATAGTGAAATTGGTGAATTGTTTCACTTAAAACTTTTGTAATGGTTAATAGAGTGAAATTGGCGAGTTTTTTCACTTGGAACATTCGTAATGGTCTTTATAGTTAAATTGATGGGTTTTTTAACTTTGAACTTTTGTTAAGGTTTTTATAGTGCAATTGGTGTTGTTTTTAACTTTGAACTTTTTTAATGGTCTTCATAGTAAAATTGTGGAGGTTTTTAACTTTGAAATTCTGTTATAATTTGTAGAGTGAAATTGGGGAGTTTTTTTAACTTTGAATATTCGAAATGGTCATTTAGTGAAATTAGTGTATTTTTTCACTTAAAACATTTGTGTGGTTTTTATAGTGAAATTAGTGTTTTTTTTCACTTTTGACTTTTGGTATGGTTTTTAGAGAGAAGTTAGTGAGTTTTTTGACTTTAACATTTTGTATGGTTTTTATTGTGAAATTGGTGAGTTTTTTAAATACGAAATTTTGTTATGGTTTTTATAGTGAAATTGTTAAATTATTGGCTTTGAAACTTAGAAATGGTTTTTATAGTGAAATTGGGTACTTTTTTCACTTGAAACTTTTGTTATGGCCATTATAGGGAAATTGGTGCGATTTTTCACTTGGAACATTCAATTGGTCTTTATAGTGAAATTGATAAGTTTTTTCACTTGGAACTTTTGTGATGGTTTTTATAGTGAAATTGGGTAGTTTATTGTTGTTAACTTTGAACTTTTGTTTAGAGAGAAATTGGTGATTTTTAAAATTTCAACTTTTGTAATGGTTTTTATGGTGAAATTAGTGAGTGTTTTTCACTTGGATCTTTTGGTATGGTCTTTTAGTGAAAATTTTGAGCTTTTTACTGTGTAACTTTTGTAATGGTTGTTATAGTGAAACTGGTGTGGTTTTTGACTTGGAAATTTTCTTATGGTGTTTATAGTGAAATTGTCGAATTTTTTGACTTGGAACTTTTGAAATGGTTTTATAGTGAAATTGGTGAATTGTTTCACTTGAAACTTTTGTAATGGTTAATATAGTGAAATTGGCGAGTTTTTTCACTTGAAACATTCGTAATGGTCTTCATAGTTAAATTGATGAGTTTTTTCACTTTGAACTTTTGGTAAGGTTTTTATAGTGCAATTGGTGTGGTTTTTAACTTTGAACTTTTTTAATGGGCTTCATAGTGAAATTGTGGAGGTTTTTAACTTTGAAATTCTGTTATAATTTGTAGAGTGAAATTGGGGAGTTTTTTTAACTTTGAATATTCGAAATGGTCATTTAGAGAAATTAGTGTATTTTTTCACTTAAAACATTTGTTGTGGTATTTATAGTGAAATTAGTGTTTTTTTTTCACTTTTGACTTTTGGTATGGTTTTTAGAGAGAAGTTATCGAGTTTTTTGACTTTAACAATTTGTATGGTTTTTATTGTGAAATTGGTGAGTTTTTTAAATTCGAAATTTTGTTATGGTTTTTATAGTGAAATTGTTGAATTATTGGCTTTGAACATTAGAAATGGTTTTTATAGTGAAATTGGGTACTTTTTTCATTTGAATCTTTTGTAATGGTCATTATAGTGAAATTGGTGCGATTTTTCACTTTGAACATTCAAATGGTCTTTATAGTGAAATTGATGAGTTTTTTCACTTGGAACTTTTGTAATGGTTTTTATAGTGAAATTGGGTAGTTTTTTGTTTTTAACTCTGAACTTTTGTTTAGAGAGAAATTGGTGATTTTTAAAATTTCAACTTTTGTAATGGGTTTTATGGTGAAATTAGTGAGTTTTTTTCACTTGGATCTTTTGGTATGGTCTTTTAGTGAATTTTGTGAGCTTTTTACTTTGTAACTTTTGTAATGGTTTTTATAGTGAAACTGGTGTGCTTTTTGACTTGGAAATTTTCTTATGGTCTTTATAGTGAAACTGTAGAATTTATTGACTTGGAACTTTTGAAATGGTTTTATAGTGAAATTGGTTACTTTTTTCACTTGAAACTTTTGTAATGGTTAATATAGTGAAATTGGCGAGTTTTATCACTTGGAACATTCGTTATGGTCTTTAGAGTTAAATTGATAAGTTTTTTCACTTTGAACTTTTGCTAAGGTTTTTATAGTGCAATTGGTGTGGTTTTTAACTTTGAACTTTTTTAATGGTCTTCATAGTGAAATTGTGGAGGTTTTTAACTTTGAAATTTTGTTATAATTTGTAAAGTGAAATTGGGGAGTTTTTTTAACTTTGAATATTCGAAAAAGTCATTTCGTGAAATTAGTGTATTTTTTCACTTAAAACATTTGTTGTGGTTTTATAGTAAAATTAGTGTTTTTTTTCACTTTTGACTTTTGGTATGGTTTTTAGAGAGAAGTTAGTGAGTTTTTTGACTTTAAACATTTTGTATGGTTTTTATTATGAAATTGGTGAGTTTTTTAAATAATAAATTTTGTTATGGTTTTTATAGTGAAATTGTTGAATTATTGGCTTTGAAACTTAGAAATGGTTTTTATAGTGAAATTGGGTACTTTTTTCACTTGAAACTTTTGTTATGGCCATTATAGGGAAATTGGTGCGATTTTTCACTTGGAACATTCAATTGGTCTTTATAGTGAAATTGATAAGTTTTTTCACTTGGAACTTTTGTGATGGTTTTTATAGTGAAATTGGGTAGTTTATTGTTGTTAACTTTGAACTTTTGTTTAGAGAGAAATTGGTGATTTTTAAAATTTCAACTTTTGTAATGGTTTTTATGGTGAAATTAGTGAGTGTTTTTCACTTGGATCTTTTGGTATGGTCTTTTAGTGAAAATTTTGAGCTTTTTACTGTGTAACTTTTGTAATGGTTGTTATAGTGAAACTGGTGTGGTTTTTGACTTGGAAATTTTCTTATGGTGTTTATAGTGAAATTGTCGAATTTTTTGACTTGGAACTTTTGAAATGGTTTTATAGTGAAATTGGTGAATTGTTTCACTTGAAACTTTTGTAATGGTTAATATAGTGAAATTGGCGAGTTTTTTCACTTGGAACATTCGTAATGGTCTTCATAGTTAAATTGATGAGTTTTTTCACTTTGAACTTTTGGTAAGGTTTTTATAGTGCAATTGGTGTGGTTTTTAACTTTGAACTTTTTTAATGGGCTTCATAGTGAAATTGTGGAGGTTTTTAACTTTGAAATTCTGTTATAATTTGTAGAGTGAAATTGGGGAATTTTTTTAACTTTGAATATTCGAAATGGT